>OW240912.1:257385114-257426637 GCA_933207985.1 Pelobates cultripes
AAAAACAATACTCTTTTTTCACTGTTATAGATTGAATAGCAGTTAGTGTCCTTAAAGCGGGTGTGTTACGCTAACAGCTGACCAGTGCCACCAATTAGATCTGGTGACACAAAGCTTGGATTTAAAAAAACAAAACACTTTTTTCACTGTTATAGATTGAATAGCAGCCAGTGTCCTTAAAGCGGGTGTGTTACGCTAACAGTGGATACACTGACCAGTGCCACTAATTAGATCTGGTGTCACAATAGCTTGGATTTAAAAAAAAATAAATCTTTTTTCACTGTTATAGATTGAATAGCAGTCAGTGTCCTTAAAGCGGGTGTGTTACGCTAACAGTGGATACGCTGACAAGTGCCACTAATAGGATCCTGTGTCACAATAGTTTGGATTTAAAAAAAAAATAATCTTTTTTTACTGTTATAGATTGGATAGCAGTCAGTGTCCTTAAAGCGGGTGTGTTACGCTAACAGTGGATACGCTGACAAGTGCCACTAATTAGATCCTGTGTCACAATTTTTTGGATTTAAAAACAAAAAACTTTTTTTACTGTTATAGATTGAATAGCAGTCAGTGTCCTTAAAGCGGGTGTGTTACGCTAACAGTGGATACGCTGACAAATGCCACCACTCACTGGTGTCACAATAGCTTGCATTTAAAAAAAAAACTTTTTTCACTGTTATAGATTGAATAGAAGTCAGTGTCCTTAAAGCGGGTGTGTTACGCTAACAGTGGATACGGTGCCCAGTGCCACCACTCACTGGTGACATAATAGCTTGCATTTAAAAACAAAAAACTTTTTTCACTGTTATAGATTGAATAGCAGTCAGTGTCCTTAAAGCGGGTGTGTTACACTAACAGTGGATACGGTGACCAGTGCCACCACTTAGATCTGGTGTCACAATAGCTTGGATTTAAAACAAAAAAAAACTTTTTTCACTGTTATAGATTGAATAGCAGTCAGTGTCCTTAAAGCGGGTGTGTTACGCTAACAGTGGATACGGTGACCAGTGCCACCACTTAGATCTGGTGTCACAATAGCTTGGATTTAAAACAAAAACTTTTTTTCACTGTTACAGATTGAATAGCTTGCATTTAAAAAAACAAAAAACTTTTTTCACTGTTATAGATTGAATAGCAGTGTCCTTAAAGCTGGTGTGTTACGCTTAACAGTGGATAATGTGTGCCCAGTGCCACCACTCACTGGTGTCATAATAGTACGGATTTAAAAAACAAAAACTTTTTCACTGTTATAGATTGAATAGTGTCAGTGTCCTTAAATCGCGTGTTACGCCAACAGTGGGATATCGGTGCCCAGTGCCACCACTCACTGGTGTCATAATAGCTTGGATTTCAAACTTTTTCTACCCGTTATAGATTACAACAGTACTGCCATGTCTGCCACTGCTTTCGCCAGCTTCTGTGTCAGGCTCACAGTGGATGGCTCGTGCCCATTTCAGCCAGTGCTTACCACTTATATCTGGTGTCACAATAGTTGTTTTTTAAAACAAAGTTTTCACTGTTATAGATTGAATAATAGTAAGCTCGCGTCCTTAAAGCGGGTGTGTTACGCTAACAGTGGATACTGTGCCCAGTGCCACCACTCACTGGGTCACAATAGCTTGCATATAAAAAAAAAAAACTTTTTTCACTGTTATAGATTGAATAGCAGTCAGTGTCCTTAAAGCGGGTGTGTTACGCTAACAGTGGATGCGGTGCCCAGTGCCACCACTCACCGGTGTCATAATAGCTTGGATTTAAAAACAAAAAACTTTTTTCACTGTTATAGATTGAATAGCTTGCATTTAAAAACAAAAAACTTTTTTCACTGTTATAGATTGAATAGCAGTGTCCTTAAAGCTGGTGTGTTACGCTAACAGTGGATACGGTGCCCAGTGCCACCACTCACTGGTGTCATAATAGCATGGATTTAAAAACAAAAAACTTTTTTCACTGTTATAGATTGAATAGCAGTCAGTGTCCTTAAAGCGGGTGTGTTACGCTAACAGTGGATACTGTGCCCAGTTCCACCACTCACTGGTGTCACAATAGCTTGGATTTAAAAACAAAAAACTTTTTTCACTGTTATAGATTGAATAGCAGTCAGTTGTCTGCCACTGCTGCCAGCTTCTGTGTCAGGCTCACAGTGGATAATGTGCCCATTTCCCCAGTCAGTGCCACCACTTATATCTGGTGTCACAATAGCTTGCTTTTAAAACAAAAATGTTTTTTCACTGTTATAGATTGAATAGCAGTCAGTGTCCTTAAAGCGGGTGTGTTACGCTAACAGTGGATACGGTGACCAGTGCCACCACTCACTTGTGTCATAATAGCTTGAATTTAAAAACAAAAAACTTTTTTCACTGTTATAGATTGAATAGCAGTCAGTGTCCTTAAAGCGGGAGTGTTACGCTAACAGTGGATACGGTGACCAGTGCCACCACTCACTGGTGTCATAATAGCTTGCATTTAAAAACAAAAAACTTTTTTCACTGTTATAGATTGAATAGCTTGCATTTAAAAACAAAAAACTTTTTTCACTGTTATAGATTGAATAGCAGTGTCCTTAAAGCGGGTGTGTTACGCTAACAGTGGATACGGTGCCCAGTGCCACCACTCACTGGTGTCATAATAGCATGGATTTAAAAACAAAAAACTTTTTTCACTGTTATAGATTGAATAGCAGTCAGTGTCCTTAAAGCGGGTGTGTTACGCTAACAGTGGATACGGTGCCCAGTGCCACCACTCACTGATGTCATAATAGCTTGGATTTAAAAACAAAAAACTTTTTTCACTGTTATAGATTGAATAGCAGTCAGTGTCCTTAAAGCGGATGTGTTACGCTAACAGTGGATACGGTGACCAGTGCCACCACTTAGATCTGGTGACACAAAGCTTGGATTTAAAAACAAAAAACTTTTTTCACTGCTATAGATTGAATAGCAGTCAGTGTCCTTAAAGCGGGTGTGTTACGCTAACAGTGGATACGGTGACCAGTGCCACCACTTATATCTGGTGTCACAATAGCTTGGATTTAAAAACAAAAAACTTTATTCACTGTTATAGATTGAATAGCAGTCAGTGTCCTTAAAGCGGGTGTGTTACGCTAACAGTGGATATGGTGCCCAGTGCCACCACTCACTGGTGTCATAATAGCTTGCATTTAAAAACAAAAAACTTTTTTCACTGTTATAGATTGAATAGCAGTCAGTGTCCTTAAAGCGGGTGTGTTAAGCTCACAGTGGATATGGTGCCCAGTGACACCACTCACTGGTGTCACAATAGCTTACATTTAAAAACAAAAAACTTTTTTCACTGTTATAGATTGAATAGCAGTCAGTGTCCTTAAAGCGGGTGTGTTAAGCTCACAGTGGATACGGTGCCCAGTGCCACCACTCAATGGTGTCACAATAGCTTGCATTTAAAAACAAAAAACTTTTTTCACTGTTATAGATTGAATAGCAGTCAGTGTCCTTAAAGCGGGTGTGTCAGGCTCACAGTGATACTGTGCCCAGTGCCACCACTCACTCACTGGTGTCACAATAGCTTGCATTTAAAAACAAAAAACTTTTTTCACTGTTATAGATTGAATAGCAGTCAGTGTCCTTAAAGCTGGTGTGTCAGGCTCACAGTGGATACTGTGCCCAGTGCCACCACTCACTCACTGGTGTCACAATAGCCTGCATTTAAAACACCAAAAACTTTTTTCACTGTTATAGATTGAATAGCAGTTAGTTGTCTGCCAGCGTCTGTCAGGCTCACAGTGGATACTGTGCCCAGTGCCACCCTCACTGGTGTCACAATAACTTGCATTTAAAACAAAAAGCTTTTCACTGGTATAGATTGAATAGCAGTTAGTTGTCTCAAAGCGGGTGTGTCAGCCCTACAGCGTGTACTCTGCCAGTTTACAGTGCCACTCATATCTGGTGTCATAATAGCTTGCATTTAAAAACAAAAAACTTTTTTCACTGTTCTAGATTGAATAGCAGTTAGTTGTCTTCAAGCGGGTGTGTCAGCCCTACAGTGTGTACTCTGACAGTTTACAGTGCCACTCATATCTGGTGTCATAATAGCTTGCATTTAAAAACAAAAAACTTTTTTCACTGTTATAGATTGAATAGCAGTTAGTTGTCTGCCAGCAGGTGTGTCAGGCTCACAGTGGATACTGTGCCCAGTGCCACCACTCACTCACTGGTACCCGGACGAAATTTATTTTCACAAAAGGCAATCCCCAACCTGTACTCGATTGTGCAAAAGGAAATAATGGCATGTCTGGCACACAGTGTTGGGGCAAGGGTCCATCTGACCACTGATACCTGGTCTGTAAAGCATGGTCAGGGCAGGTATATCACCTACACTGCGCATTGGGCAAACCTGCTGGCGGCTGCCAAGCATGGAATGCGTGGCTCTGCAGAGGAGTTGGTGACACCGCCACGACTTGCAGGCAGGCCTGCTGCCACCTCCTCTACTCCTCCTACTCCATCCTCTTCCATAACCTCCTCGGCTGAGTCCTCTTCTGCTGCTGCGTCTTGCTCCACATCAACGGATAGGGGATGTAACAGGGATTAAACTGATAAGAATAGTACTACTTAACACACCACTCCTATCTGGTGGCACATTAGATTGCACGCACAGTGCCCCAAATTTGTTGTGATCTGTGAGTAAGGTAAACAGTTGTCCATACAAGTAAGGTTGCAGCTTTTTGAGGGCCCACACCACCGCCAGGCACTCCTTTTCAATGGCAGTGTATCTACTTCCCTGGGCAAAAGTTTCCGGCTTAGATAAGCCCCGGGTTGCTCGCCACCATCTGCTCCGACTTGGCTCAGTACTGCTCCCAATCCAAGCATAGAAGCGTCTGTATGGACGAGAAAGTGTTTTGTTGGATCAGGAGAAGAAAGTACAGGTGATTTAATGAGCGCCGTCTTGAGCTGTTGGAAGGCCTGTTCACACTCTGGGGCCCATACTACTATCTTGGGGAGGTTTTTACGCGTTCCTATATGGCACTTACTGGGCTTTAGGGTCAGTCCGGCCTCCCTAATCCGGTCTAGTACGGCTCCTATGTGGGTCAGGTGTTAGGGCCAGGAGCAGCTAAAAATGGCTATATCATCCAAGTAGGCGCAGGCATACTCCTGAAACCCATCCAGTAGCCGATCTACCATCCTCTGAAAGTTAGCCGGGGCATTCTTCATCCCGAATGGCATGACCTTAAACTGATACAGGCCAAACAAGGTGACAAATGCCGACTTGTGGATGGCGTCCTCGGCTAATGGAATTTGCCAGTAACCCTTGCACAGATCTATTGTGGTGAGGTACTGGCCTCTGGCCATTTTGTCTAGGAGCTCGTCTATCCGGGGCATAGGATAGGCATCTGAGGTTGTTCACATGGAGCATGCGCTTGCCTCCCGTGCCTGTGACCACACCGATCACAAAGGTGGTATCACAAACCTTCTCTACCACCTTGTATGGGCCCTGCCAGGAAGTCTGCAGCTTGTCCTTGTGGACAGTGTCAATCCATATCTGCCAAGTGACCCTATGTAGGGGGAACAGTCCCTATTCTGATCTGTGTCAGTGTGTATCAGGGATCCTTAGGACATGTGTCAATCCATATTTGCCAAGTTACCCTATGTAGCGGGAACAGTCTCTATTCTGCTCTGTGTCAGTGTGTATCAGGGGCTCTGAGGACAGGTGTCAATCCATATCTGCCAAGTGACCCTATGTAGGAGGAACAGTCCCTATTTTGCTCTGTGTCAGTGTGTATCAGGGATCCTTAGGACAGGTGTCAATCCATATCTGCCAAGTGACCCTATGTAGGGGGACCAGTCTCTATTCTGCTCTGTGTCCGTGTGCATCAGGGGCTCTGAGGACAGGTGTCAATCCATATGTCAAGGTGTCAATATGTCATATGTCAGGTGTCAATCCATATTCATTGTGATTTAGGAATGTTAGGTGATTTCTGCCCTTTATGGATTAAAACCAGACTCTGTATCAACTGTGTAATTTTCCATGGGAGTTTTGCCATGGATCCCCCTCCGGCATGCCACAGTCCAGGTGTTAGTCCCCTTGAAACAACTTTTCCATCACTATTGTGGCCAGAAAGAGTCCCTGTGTGTATTAAAATTCGCCTGCCCATTGAAGTCATTCGCGACATCTCTACTTGTAAGTTGGTTTTTGATATTGTGGAGAAGTGTGGAATAGTTAGCTTAGAATAAGTTGTGTGCATGCATGGTGAATTTAATGCCCAAAAATGTAAGGTGATCCTGCCTCCATTCATATGCATTGGTTTGTTGTAGTGTTTTGGCGATTTCTGGTGTTGTATGTAGGCACATGGCTTGTGTCTTTGTAACATTTAATTTGTAATAGGAACAAGCACTATATTTTGTCAGTATATTATTGAAGGCAGGGATTGAATTTTGCGGGTTGGTTAATGACAGCATTACATCGTCAGCGAATGCAGTGATTTTATATTCTTTCCCTCCTCTAATGATACCTGTGACTGATTTATTCTCTCTAACTGCTTGCATCAGTGGTTCTAGGGCTAATATGTACAGGAGGGGGGACAGCGGGCAGCCTTGTCGTGTTCCATTAGAGATGCAGAAAGACGGAGACATGAATACCCCATTTGTGACACTAGCGGAAGGTTTGGAGTATAGTACTCAAATCAGATTTAAAAATTGTTGTGGGAATTCAAACTTGTGCAGAACCTCCCTTAGGAATTCCCAGTGCAACCAGACAAACGCTTTCTCAGCATCTAGTGACAGGAACACAACGGGCTCCCCATGACCATGCTTTAAATATAGTAGACTATGCAGTTTCCTCGTCCCGTCCGCTCCTTGTCTACCTCTTACAAAACCTACTTGGTCTTCCTGTATTATGGTAGGTGTAATGTCCGCTACTCGGATGGCATATAGTTTTGCCAGGATTTTGGTGTCTGTGTTTAATAAAGAAATGGGTCGTAAGTTCTGTGGTTTATTTGGTGGTTTGCCTGGCTTTGGCAGGGTAACTATATGTGCCAACAACATTTCTTGCGGTATATTACTGGTATTAATTATGTGGTTGAATGTGTTAACTAGCTGTGGTCCTATCGTGTGAATGAACGTTTTATAGTAGGTGTTAGTCAAGCCTGGTGATTTGCCGTGTGGTAGAAATTTTATTATTCGTGTTATTTCGGGCAGAGTTATGGGATCCATGAGTGCTTCTTTATGCGCTTGTGATAGTCTCGGTAAGGTTATCGTGGATAAAAAGTTGTGGGTCTCCGTTGAAGACGGTTGGTGGGTTTGCGGACCCGTTTTTAAGTTATAGAGGGTGTCATAAAAGTTGCCCATTTCTGCCAATATTTCTTGTGGGTTATATATTTTCCCCCCTGTGTGATTGTGTAAGTAAGGAATTTTGGATTGGGCTTGTTTCTGTCGCAGTAGGGATGCCAGTGTTTTCCAAGCTTTGTTGCCTTGGGTGTAATTACGTATTTTAGTCTTTGGAGTGCGTGTGCTGTAGTTTCCAAAAGTATCTAATTGAGTTATTTGGTAATTTTGGCTATTTCTCGCATCTGGTCTATGATGTGTTTTAGAAACTGGGTGGTTTGGAGATCTCTTAGTGTTCTCAGCAGGTCTAGATATGTATTTTCTCTAGTTTTTTTGAGGTAAGAAGCTTTGCTGATGAGAATCCCCCTGACTACCACTTAAAGTGCTTGCCATGTGGTTATAGGTGAGAATTCAGGGAGTGAGTTGTTTCCAAAATTTTCTATGATGTACTGATTTAATGTTGTTCTAAAATCAGTATTATGAATTAGGGCATCATTCAGACGCCACGGGGCTTTTCCCCTGTGGTCAAATTTAGCCTGAAGTGTTATGGTCACCGGGGCGTGATCCGACCACACTATGTCTCCAATCGAGCTGGTGATTACTCTCGGTAAGATGTAATTTGTGACTAGTATGGTATCAATTCTAGAGTAGGATCTGTGGACTTGTGAAAAATATGTGTACTCTTTACCATGTGGGTGATGTACTCTCCATACATCATATAGGTTGTGTTCTGATACTAATTTGGTAAGTGCTTTGCATTGCTGTGTTAGGGATTTTGTCCTGGAAGAGTCTGGAGCCAGTGTTGTGTCCGCTAGTGGGTGCATGACGTGATTTACATCTCCGCAGAGAATCATAGAGGATTTCTGTGTGATCGGAATTTTATTGAGGACTTTGGTAAGAAAGTTCCTCTGATTCGTGTTTGGGCCATATATCTCCACCAATGTATTTCTGACCATATTGATAATACAGTGAATTATGAGATAACATCCCTGTGGGTCTTTTTTAGCTTGTAATAATTCAAAAGTAAGGGATTTGTGGAGGAGAATGGACACTCCTCTTGATTTGGGTGAGTGTGTTGCGTGGTACTGTGTAGGGTAGTCTTTGGAACCAAATTCTGGGATTCTGTTGTGTTTGAAGTGAGTCTCCTGTAAGCACATTATATCAATATGTTCTTTTTTCATGGACTCTAGGAGAACCCTTCTCTTATGTGGGGTGTTTAATCCCCTTACGTTATGAGTTTGTATTTTCATACAAAATTTTTAGTCGTACTATAGCGATTGTGTTAACCTGGGTCTTGCTATGGATGTAGTCTTGAGCTTTCTTTCATCTCTGAGCTTTCTTTCATCTCTGAACAGCTTGCCCAGGGAGGTTTTCAGTTTGGTTTATTATTTCGTACGGAGGTAGTCTGAAGGTGAGATTGGTAGCGCTGTCGGGAAATTGGGGGAGGGATAGAAGAAACGGGTAGTAAGGGAGGGTATAACTTGGATATATACAACGTACCCCTCTTGGGGTCATGGCGCCCTATGGTGGAGCCATGGGGGGTGGATATGAAGATATCCGTGTGGGTGGCTAACGGCCTTAATGACACAGTTACTATGTATAGGACCTGTGCGCTCGAAACGGAGCATCTTTTGCAAGCCATAATGAAATTACCTATAAACAACCTCTATGCATATTACACAATATACAGATTACAGTATATGCCTTCTTGTTTCTGTTATTGTAGTGGCGATAGTGTGATAACATTGCATATTCAACATAGTACAAGAGCACTTTAGCAAACATGTGGAATGCAATAACCTGAGCGCTTTGGTTATGTTCCTAAGTTGTCCTCTCTCATTCCCTAGATAGTTAGTTTAACGCGTGGAAACTTTTTTTTCTTTGGTATTATAGCGGTTGTCATTTGCTTATATTTGGACGTTGCATTATGTTGTCAACTAGTGCTGTTCAGCTTTCTGTACCTTTATGGACTGCCTCACCTAGTTTTGGTGGGCATGTATGATAGTGCATGTATGCCTGCCTCTGCTCAGATATTTGCCTGTCATTACATTCCCCCTTATCCTACTTGTAGAGTACAGGCTGACAGTGTTCTGCATCTTAGTAATGTCTAAGTCATAGTCTATGCGAGGTGGTCGCTAATGAATCCCCAGTCATATTCCCCAACACATATTAGATGTGTTTTCATTAGAAGAAAACATGTGAATATGCTATTTTCCTTGCACCTGAAGGAGTAAGGAGGAGAGTGGGTGTGTAAGTGCGTGCATAGGCGATACCTGGACCTTCACGAGTCTAGCAGGCGGAATTATTAGATTTTCCAGTGGCAGTTCTTAATATATCTGTCATAGTTCGTACTGTGGTGTTTCTTTCTTTTGGAGTTGAGAGATTTGTCCTTTAATCTCTTATCATGGTGAGTCAGGTACAGTCCGCTTTGCCTTGACGTCCGTATGATGGTAAGTGTTCATGTGCAATCCCATGCTTTCTTGATCAGGGCTGTTTTTGTTTGGTTGTATGAGGATTGTTTTAAGGTATGAGAGGCATTCCGTATGCCTATATGTAGATTTGTTCCTGGTATGCTGGGGTGTTCTTTCTCCTTTTAGTGTCTGTCGCGTCTTGCAGGTACTTTACTCCATTTTACCTGCAGTCGATGTGAGGGTGATGTGTTCTCATTTGCTTCTGCAGAGTGTTCCATGATGCTCCACATTTGCAGCTTGCGGGTACCTTCTTCTGGGGAGGTTACTACATGTATTGCCCCCTCTCGCGAAATTAACATTTTGGTAGGGAATCCCCACCTGAATCTTATCCCGTTGGCTCGTAGCCTGTCTGCAATATGTGAGAGTTCTTTTCTTCTCCCCAGTGTAGTGGCTGAGAGATCTGCAAATAATTTTACAGTGGGGTAGTCTTGATGTGGTGTAGCTCTATTCCTGCTTGCTTGTAGGACTATTTCTTTTATATGAAAGTAATGAGCTCTTGTAAGCACATCTCTCGGGATTGTGTCTGGCAGGTGTCGCGGCCGCGGTATCCTGTGAACTCGATCCAAGAGCAACATCTCCTCAGGTATGTCCGGTGCATATGCCTTTAGTAGGCCTCTGATGTACATTTGTAGTTCCTCCGGCGGGACCGACTCCAGAATCCCTCTCTATCTCAAGTTGTTTCTTCTGGAGCGATCCTCCAGATCCGCCATTTTCGTTTCAGTTGTTGTTAATTTTTGCTCAAGTTTTTCAACATGAGCTGCTAGATCGTTGTGCGCGGTGGCGAAATCATCCATTTTGGACTCCACTTGTGACATTCTTTTTACTAATGTCTTGTACATCTTTCCTCAGGGCATCCTTGGAGGGCTGCCAGGACATAATGAGTGTTTGGGAGAGGTGGTCGAGCACCGTTTGCAAGTGGCTTTTGGTGAGTCTATCGTCTGATGTGGAGTGTTCAGTGCCTTGCAATGAGTCTTGATGCTCAGGGCTGGTTCCGCCATCTTGTGAGAGCCGCTGAGATTCCAGTCTCCATTTGTTGTTTATTGCCAAAGAAATTTAGTTTATCTGCCTTGGCAGTGCCTTTTTTCGGTTTATGTTGTGCCATCTCACTGTTTGGGCGATTTGCATGTCCTATTTGCTTAGATTGATGTGGATTGCAGGTAGCCGGAGCTCAGGGTTTTGCGACCATTAAGCTCGGCAGTTAGCCACGCTCCCCCCATTCAGTTCTGGAGTAATAATAGAGTCTCTCAATGTGTATCCTGTTCCCTGCCTCTGTCTGTATAACATGTGGGATTTCAAAATAGTACCTATTGTCCGTTGGGGTAATTCACTGAAGTCCAAATAGCCCTGTACCTAATGGGACAAAACCATCTAGCAGCGTCTGACTCCAGTAGGACTGTAAACTTCAGACATTGTTCATATAGTTTAACCAGATTTTGTAAGGCATGCCCCAAATGGTCCTGAATTTGTTCTGGATTTAAGCTAGACCGAACACCGTTGGATGGCCAAAATAACATTACAAATGCAGCAAATCTGGGTCCGGAAGCTTCAAATCCAGGCCTGGATCAAAACAATACAAATTCTCCAAACTTGGTTGTTAGAGTGATATGGTTTGTTGGCTTACTAGCTAACCAATCAGAGCGCTCTTGCTTATATTGCATAGTGTGCAAAATGTTCCCATACTTTGTAATAGCATAGAAAATCCCCACTATCAGAGTTCAGTTTGCACCGAGCCCCCAATGGGTGAACATGTATTAATTTAATTGTGGTGCTTTTAAAACTTTTACCAGAATTGTATTTTCGGTCTGGATTTTACAATTCTAAAAAGTTGGGTCGCGATATAATATAATTTTTTTTGGCCTTTTTGGGGATAAAAAGATAAGAGTTAGAAGTAAGAAGACTCCTGATGGTAAGTATAACATACAGTTGTGTTCAAACGTTTGCATACCCTGGTAGAAATTGTGACATTTTGTATTGATTTTGAAAATATGACTGCTCATGCAAAAAAAACATTCTTGAAAGATAGTGATCATATGAAGCCATTTATAATCACATAGTTGTTTGGCTTTGTTTTAAATCATAATGATAACAGAAATCACTCAAATGGCCGTGATCAAAAGTTTACATACCCTTGAACGTTTGGCCTTGTTACAGACACACAAGGTGACACACACATGTTAAAATGGCAATTAAAGATTAATTTACCACACCTGTGGATTTTTAAATTGCAATTCGTGTCTGTGTATAAATAGTCAATGGGTTTGTTAGCTCTCATGTGGATGCACTGAGCAGGGTAGATACTGAGCCATGTGGAGCAGAAAAGAACTGTTAAAAGACCTGTGTAATAAGGTAATGGACTTTATAAAGATGGAAAAGGATATAAAAAGATATCCAAAGTATTGAAAATGCCAGTCAGTACTGTTCAATCACCTATTAAGAAGTTGAAAATTCAAGGATCTCTTGATACCAAGCCATGATCAGGTAGACCAAGAAAGATTTCAGTCAAAACTGCCAGAAGAATTGTTTGGAATACAAAGAAAAACCCACAGGTAACATTAGGAGACATACAGGAAAAAGACAGTGTGGTTGTTTCAAGGAGCACAATACGACGCTACTTAGTTACAATATGCCCAGCAACACCTTGACAAGCCTCATAGCTTCTAGCACACTGTAATTTGGAGTGACAAGACCAAAATACAGCTTTATCGTCACAATCATAAGCACTATGTTTGGAGAGTGGTCAGCAAGGCCTATAGTGAAAAGAATACCATCACCACTGTGAAGCATGGTGAAGGCTCACTGATTTTTTTGTTGGGAGTGTGAGCACTAGAGGCATGAGGAATCTTGTGAAAATTGATGGCAAGATAAAGGCATCATTTTGGGGAAAGTAACCTCACCGCTGGTTTTTGGAGGGGCCTGTTTGCCAGCCTCCTGCCCTGTGACTATGGCCCTGGGATGTATTGCCCTTCTAGGAACTGATGTGGGAATACTTGATTTTATTATACTGCTGCTGGCCCTTTAAGAACCATCTGGGGACATACTGTGGAGTTACTGGGTGGCCACCATTTCATGTATCAGAGGCACATGGTGAGAACAATGGATGAAGCACATGGTGAGAACAATGGATGGCGGCCATTTTAACTCACAGACACTGTTTGGACTTTTCTACACGGTGCCATCTCGCCGGTATTTGGTGCACAAAGACATCGTGCAGTAGTTTTAAACTATACAACAGGGGACACATTATACAGTAATTATTTTTCATATAGCCTGTATTTGTTCTGCGGAATCTGCATTAAACTGTATCTTCCAAACTACTGAACGGATCTGGGTGAATTTTGGATATGTGGTTCACCCAGATCCCCCGGTTTCGAGGATATATGGGGATTTTATGGGGTTATTGCATGTTTTGGGATCCCTGTGATATGTTTTCTAATACTGTATTTCTCTGCCTGTGATAATTATATTAACCATTGTGTCCAGTAATCATATCACAGGCAGAGGGGAGGATTTTGTGTGGGAGTGTCTGTGTGTATTGTACGGATTGATTGGATGTATTTCAAAACCCTGTGGGCAGTACTATGTTTGTGGATTGTGAACAAAAAAAGGCTGTATGTGCCAGTACAGTCCGTTCTGCTTGACCTCAAAACTAAGTGTTGTCTCGTAATTGGGGGAATTGGATTGTATGCTGATTGACAGGAGTGTAAGCTGATTGTATGCTTTTCCTGTTCAGCTGCTTACAGCATTCATATGCTTGAGAGCATTCGTATGCTTCTCCGGTTCAGTGGTTGTGGTGTCTGCTGCAGTGCTCGGAGTCCTCAGGAAGCACTAGGAGCATCCTTCAATGGAGGTACCCAGTCGGGGTGCCAGGTGATCCATTACAATCATGTTATCAGAAAATACTGCAGACAATTTGCATTCTTTTCACGAAGGCTGCACATGGGACATTCTTGGACTTTCCAGCATGACAATGACCCTATGCACAAAGCCGAATTGACCCTCCAGTGGTTACAGCAAAAAAAAGATGAAGGTTCTGAAGTGGCCATCATAGTTTCCTGACCTTAATATCATCGAGCCACTCTGGGAAGATCTCAAATGTGTGGTTCATGCAAGACGATTAAAGAGTTTCCATGACCAGTGGCGTACTAAGAGGGGGGCGGAGGAAATTAGGAGGAGGGGGGAGAAAGAGAAATTAGGAGGAGGGGGAGAAAGAGAAATTAGGAGGAGGGGGGGAGAAAAAGAAATTAGGAGGGGGGAAGAAAGAGAAATTAGGAGGAGGGGGGAGAAAGAGAAATTAGGAGGAGGGGGGAGAAAGAGAAATTGGGAGGAGGAGAAGGAAATTGGAGCGGGAGGAGAGATTGACATTCATCACACACACACACATACACACAATGCACCCCTTGCACACAGAAAAACACACAATGCATTACACACACAGACACACATGCACAAGCAATGCAACCGTTACACACAATGCATCCCTTACACACACAGAAACACACAATGCATTCATTACACACACTCAATGCACCCCTTACACACATTCAATGCATCCTGTACATACACAGAAACACACCTTGCAGCCCTTACACATACAAACACAATTTCACACAATGCATTCCTTACACACATATCATGACATCCCCTACACACTCCACCCCCTGTGAACAAACTCATTGGTGGAACATGAAGGTGGACCCTGGGACCCAGACCTTGAGCTATGTAAAGGACCCCCAAAAAATGGAGCTGCTTCCCGTTCTCCCAGAACATTGATTTTTGTGACCACAGTTACAAACCGCCTCCAGAGAGCCTGTTCTACACCAGACCAGTGGAGCCAGACTGCAGCTAGAGCCCATCATCATCCTCATCTGGTTGTAAGTAGGCAATCTAGTATATTATTTGTGGCACTAATCTCTAATTTACCTCACATTAAAGAAACACAATAGTCCCCAGAACCACTTCAGCTTAATGTAGTGGTTCTGATGTCTATAGCCTGTCACTGCAGGCCTTTTAATGTAAACACGGCGGCACTGCAGCACTGGCGTTAGTTAACATGGCAAATCATATGGGTGGGGCATTGTGATGTCACATGGGGGGCGGCAAAAATCCTTGCACCGGCCCTGGCTGGAGGGGGCTGTGTGAGCTGTGGCCGCACAGTGCCCCATGGTAGTTAGGGTGCCGTGCGGCCAGTACAGCTCACACAAGCAAACAGCTGATAAACTGGTAGCACGGAGGAAAAGTTTATGTGTGACTGTCTGCCTGTGACTGTGTGTGACTGTCTGCCTGTAACTGAGTGTGTGACTGTCTGTAACTGAGTGTGTGACTGTCTGCCTGTAAATGTGTGTGTGGGGCTGCAGGGATTTTGTAGAAGGGGCAGGGGTTTTGTATTGGGACAGGAGTCTTTATAAGAGGGGATAAGCAGGGGATTTGTGGAAGGGGGTTGAGGGGGTTTTGTAGACGGGGCAGTACAGGATTTGTAGAAGGGGCAGGACAGAGGTTTTGTAGGAGGGGCTGACAGCGGTTTTGCAAAGTTTACAAATTGTAAAAAAAAAAAGAAAGAAAACCTTTAACATTTTTACAGGGTTTTTTTTTTTTTGGTTGGGGGGGGAGGGGGGATGCCAAGCACAGGATCCGCCCCGGGTGCCAAATGCTCTAGGTACACCCCTGTCCATGACCTAATGGAATTTTGCCAAGACGAATGGGCAGCTATACCACCAGCAAAAATTAGGGCTCTCGTAGACAGCTATTATAAACTGCTTATTATATACTGCTGTAGCACATATAAGGTTTGCAAAATATATATTACAAACTCATTGAGTATGTCAAAAAGGCATAAAAATGCTTATTACCACTACAGCTAGCGGAAAAATTATTTCACGCTAAGGTTCAAAATACATCTTTTGAAATACCCTAGGGTGTCTTCTTTAAGAAATGGTATGCCTTTATGGGGTAGCTGGAATAATTAACATACAAAAAAACCTCCAAAGTGGGGTATGGACACAGCGTAAAAATGTAAAAACTTAAATGGCTGTGTCTCAAATGTGCCCCTTCAATGTCCGCATATACCTGTCAAAGGTACATATGGGGGTATTGCTGTGCTCAGACGACATAGCTGAGCAAGATAGGACATATTATATAGCCGTAGCACACATAAGGTTTGCAAAATACACGGTACAAACTCACTGTGTGTGTCAAAAAAGCAGAAAAAATGCTTATTACCACTACACTTGGTACAAGCTAGCAGAAAAATGATCCCACGCTAAGGTTCAAAATATGCCTTTTGAAATACCCTGGGATGTCTTCTTTAAGAAATAGTATGCTTTTATGGGATAGTTGGAATATATAGCCTGATAAAAAAACTCTAAAGTGGGGTAACAACGTACACATATACCTGACAAAGGTACATACTGGGGTATTGCTGTACTCAGACAACATAGCTGAGCAACATATAAAGTATTATAAAGCCGTAGCACACTTAAGGTTTGCAAAATATACAGTACAAACTCAGTGTGTGTCAAAAAGGCAGAAAAAAAATGCTTATTACCACTACATTTGATACAAGCTAACGGAAAAATTATCCCACGCTAAGGTTCAAAATTTGCCTTTTGAAATACCCTTGGGTGTCTTCTTTAAGAAATAGTATGCCTTTTTGGGGTAGTTGGAAAAAGCAGCCTGCTAACATATTTAAAAATAGAATACGGACCCATTAAAACTTTCCATGTAAATTCACACTTAAAAACCTGAACTTTTCACATCTCTTTCACAGCACTAGTGATGTCCCGAACGGTTCACCACGAACGGTTCACCACGAACGGTTCGCCACGGACTCATCATTGAGTAAACTTTGACCCTGTACCTCACAGTCAGCAGACACATTCCAGCCAATCAGCAGCAGACCCTCCCTTCCAGACCCTCCCACCTCCTGGACAGCGTCCATTTTACATTCATTGTGAAGCTGCATTCTTAGTAAGCTGTCCAGGAGGTGGGAGGGTCTGGGAGGGAGGGTCTGCTGCTGATTGTCTGGAATGTGTCTGCTGACTGTGAGGTACAGGGTCAAAGTTTACTCAATGATGAGTCCGCGGCGAACCGTTCGCAAACCATTCGGCGAACCGTTCGGGACATCACTACACAGCACTGTAACTTCACAAAATAGTGTCTAGGTCATACATTGGGCTTATTGTTTTACTCAGAAGAGGTAACTGAGCATACTTAGGGGGAATTTATGACAGTGGCACTTATCAAATGTAAGAAATACCCAGCGAAAATGCAGCATGTATGCAAAATAATTTAAAAAAAATTTCTCACCACAAAATTTGAAATAAATTGGTGAAGAAATGGTGGCAAGTTAAGGTATAATATATTCCTAATAACATACCCTGGAGTGTCTGCTTTCTCAAATGGAAGGCCTTTGTGGGGTTATTTGAACAGTCAAATGCCTACAATGCCACAAAATCAGACATAACACCATCTATGAAAATTCCAACTATAGAAATTGAAATAGCATGGTCTCCTATATGGTATTGTAGCTTCACAGAATAGAGGCAAAGGTATACAATGGGGTTATTGTTTTACTCAGCAGATGTAGCTGAACACAATATGGGGTTCTGTACAGGGATAGCACATACTAGGTTTACAAATACACGTTACAAAAACCTTGTAATATGTGTATATGCCAAAATAGAGAAAATATACAATTTTACTCCAATATTTAGCAGAGATTGGCGGTGAAATGGCTACGCAAAAAGTGTCAAACTAACCTTAGGTAAATAGCCTGTGATGTCTACTTTATATAAATATATATACTTTTGTGTGGCAATTTTGTTTCCTGTAATGGGTATTAAACTTCCAATGCAGACATACCAACTTCTAAAATTGTTTCACATTGAAATTTTATTTTAGAGCTTGTAGTTTGTGACCTGTAACTTTCAAAATAAACTTAAATCCTACACATATTATGCACTTTGTAAATCAAGACACATACATGAATTGATTTTGAATTACTTTTCCTAAGCTGGACATATTATGCACACATTATTATTGCCAAAACTTGGGGGCATTTGTTTTGTTTTGTTCCACATTATTTTGCATTTTTTTGGTAATAAATGAGAATTTATATATGTATATGTCACATCAAATTAAAGCCCTTTTTGTTGTCTAAAAAACGGTATATAATATGTGTTGGTACAATAAATGAGATAGATGCAAATTGCATTTGAACACAAACAGCAAGAAATTAAGAAATTACTTGTGTCCTTAAGGGTATGTTCAGCTTCTGAAGCTGTGTCCTTAAGGGGTTAATAGGCTCCTCTAATTATTATTAGTGTGTGTGTGTGGTGGAGGGGAGTGGGGGGGAGGGGGTATGTAGTGCTATTTCTTTTTTCTTTTTTTACATAATAATGTTTTTACTTTTACATATATTCTTACAAAAAAAAGGACAAAAACAACAATTATGCCAGACAATTTCCTTTGAATAATTTATCTCTTAAAACTCAAGTATTAAGTCATTCATAATATGATCAACAATATAGTTAAATATCTAGCATATCGATTTATGCAACAATACAATGCATACTTATACAAACTAAACTCAAAGACAAATTAGATTGTGCGTGATGGGGAGAACAGGACATCCAAACTATTGTCTATTACATTAGAATGAAAAAGAGGGCTTAGTTTGGGAATTTTATTAGACAAGATTGCCAAACCATTCTAAATGTTTCATACTGTTGCTGGGCATAGTAATATTCCCTTTCCATTTGAGCCTGATGTTGAATTGGATTAATTACCATATTGGTTCTTATAACATTGGACTGGCACTATTTCCTAGCAATACTAATCTTTAAGGCCAGTATGCCTTGCATAAGCATAGCTTTATTCTTTTTTGATTGTATCTCTAGATCCATATGAAACAGTCCTCTCTCAATCGTTGTTGGAATAATGGTATTAGTAACATTGGAAAGAATACCAAATATATCAATCCAAGCCTGTTTGAATTTTTACAGCTCCACCATATATGGCAGAATGTTCCTTCAGTCTCTTTGCATCTCCAGCATAATGGATTCACCTCTGCGTTTAATTTTGCTATTTTTACTAGGACCATATACCAACACATTATAATTTTATAATGCAATTCGGCCATATTTAGACAGTGAGTTATCTTAATCAGTCCAATCAGGCTACTTATCCATTGTTCTAAATCATATCGAGAATTCAGTTCCTTTTTCCAAGCCTTCAAGGGTTTTAGTCTGAAAGTTTTTTCAAAATCCTCTAACATGCTGTACCATTTGGTTATACATTTTTGGAATATTTCACCATTAAGGAGATATTATTGCAAGTTTTTTTAGTATTGTTATTATAAATATGAGTTCTTAAATAGTTCTTATATTCTGAGAGAATTAAAAAACTCAGATTCATTAAATGCATATTAATTAAGAAATTGAGTTAGAGTTTTTATTCCATCTTCAGTCATAAAGTCTCGTACTTTAAAGATTTTAAGATTTGCCCCGTTGGAAAGTTTCTGATGAGGGATATTATTTTTTAGAATATCCAAAGGAGCAGAGGTAGTAATTTATCTTTCATACCTACTCGGCTTTTAAAAGTTATCCAAAATCCCATGCAATTCCTAGTTATCATTGCAATTTGATCTTTTCCAAGTTTTCTTAATTTTTCATCATGTAGCCATAATAAGCATTCCAAGTTACACCTTCCTGCTAAATCTTGTTCTATGTAATACCACCTATTTATTTTTATTGTGGGGTGGCTAGAGGATTAGGGACTGCAAGCCAACCAGGGGTAAAGTTGGGGTGTCATACCACTATTTTGGGTGCCATTTACTATTTACATATCATTGTCCATTCCCTATTATTATTGCTTAGTACTGCTGACTATAGTGATCCTTTAAGGAAAAAAAGGATGAGGTAATAAAACTTAATGCCATGCTTGAAATATATTTACATTTTAAAGTGATTGACAGAGTCCTACAGGAAATGTATTTGCTTCACCTACTCAGAGGAACCAAAGTATTAATATTACAGGGATCAGTGTGAGGAAAACACTCAAGATTTTGTTTAATTGATGTATTATCTTCATTATAATATAGCAATCTATTCATTTTGTTTCACTTGACATGTTATTATTTGTTCTTTCACGATACTTTCACTTAATTACCCACTTGGAATAAATAAAGTTTATTAAGCATAGACTAGAAGAAAGAAGATTTAGACTAAGGTAAAGGAAAGGTTTGTTGCAAAATTGGAAGTCTTAAAAACAGCAATAAACAAATGTGAGGAAGGCCGAACTTAATGGAAACGTCTTATTTCAGCATATGTAATTATGTAACTATGTAAGTAGAACAAGAGAATGCAACAAACAATAATAATGGAAATAAAATGGAAAATAACATGTGTAACAGCAGTAAATGTATAACAGTATAGCAGTTAAAATGCTAAAAATGTAAATGTATTAACAAACATAAAGCGGGTGGAGGTAGCTACCAAGATGGAGAAAGGATGAGTGGTCCTATTAAAAGGAATACACCATTTACACCAAGGATAACAAATACAGCACTTGAGGTTTTCACTCATAAGAGATTCAAGAAGATTCAATAATTTTGTGATTTTATATAAGTCTATTAGCATTGACCTTGTTGAGTAACATACCATTTATCTTCTTAAAGAAATCTTCTCTTACATCAGCTTTATCTTACTGCAGAGTCAGAGCTTTAATTGAGGAATGTTTCTGCTCTTCTATCCATTTGCCACAATTTTACACATATATTTTCTCTCATCTGGACATAGAATCTGAAATGATCTTCCCACAATAAATGAAATGATATTCAGTGCTGAGTCCATGTCTCGTTGCCCTTGTTTGCTATGTTATTTAGATATCAACCAACTTTTTTCAAATAGAAACAACAGTTTTTCTAGTGCATGACAGAATGAAAAATAATTAATACTGGAAATACGAGAAGGCCAGAAGAGAGTATTGACCTCAATCAGGACAATCCAATTCATTAATCAGTAGACACTGAAATGTCCTCTCTGTGATTATCAAGGACATTAACTAGATGGTGCTACATTGTTTAAGTTAATATTAATGCACTAAAAATATGTGGATGTTGTTTAAGGACAATATTACAGCACTGAAACAATAACATTATATTAATACTAAATAATGCTATTTAATTAAGACATACAAATAAAAATAAAATGCACTGCTAATTAATTTATGCATATTTGTTACCTATTATTGCTCTGACGTTATATGACTGCATTTGATTGACTTAACAATGTGAAGTGAATCATTGTGCCTTCCAATAATTAAAAATATAATGAGTAATATGCATATTTTATTTCTCTGGAAAAACATCTGAGAAAAGGGATCTAAACTGTCAATTCTGCATCAATGTGAAATAAATTTATTAACTGTTTAATTTATCCTACTTCAGGTCAATCAGCCAAAAATATGAATTTACATTTTAGTTTTTAACAAGGCTATGGTTTAATAGCCATACATTGTCTGCTGCTAAAGTGCAGTTTATACAAAAACAGAAATAAAGATGAACTTGATGGACTGGATAGCATTTTAACTTGACATAATTTTTGAAAATACATAATTTAGTAACTAGAACTTTTATAGTCACTTTTCAGTCTCACAAGCAGATGGTTACAATAATCAAGGAGGGTAACAACAAGAGTAATCAGAGAAGCAGTTAAGAGGGTCAGGCTATTGGCACTCTTACTCGATACCTCTAAGCACTTTTCTAAAATCTGTGACTAATGGCTTTTAGACCACAACTCTGTCACATAAAACAACATGCAACCCCCTCTCCCATACCCCCTGACCTCAAACTTCTTATACCTCTCCTCACACCCCTATCCTTGTTTTTTTTTCTTGCTCTCTCTTCCCGTCCATCTTCTTCCCTATCTCAAGCTATTTCTTCTCTTCCTCCTGATTGTTAATGTTGTACTAGGTGACCCTACTGTCCCAGGGCTGACAAGAGGTTTGCACCTCAATGATGTACCACTTAGATCATGAGACACTGACCACTAGCACTGTCTGGGATCTTTGGTGGGAGCGTGTCATGTCGGATGTCCCAACTGCTGGAGAGGACACAGACACCTCCTTATGAGGAGATGACTTGGGAAAATCAATATCCAAGACAACATAGACACCACCTCAGTGTCATGGTCCATTTATTCCATGTCACCCCCAAGATCACTCACTAGTGGCGGAACACGTTGGGTCATTGGGCTTGCATCTAAGGCCCATAAAGAGTTACATGATACATGGTTTGATATCTATAGATCCACAAAGGCATTAGATTTTTACTTTTTATTTTTCTTGTTCATCACATGCTAAAGTTAATGTTAATTCTACTTGGCTGTCAACTTGGATTACAATGTACAAACCACATACTGGATGAACGCCTTGTTTTGTACTGATGGCAAATATGTCTTCTTCATCCACTCTACTTGAATTAAAATCTGAAAATTCCACAAATAAAGAATATTTTTACTTTATTTACTTTGCATATAATTTAGGTATTTGTTAGCATACACTAGAAGGGGAGCTACATCTAATACTTTTATCAACTGACTTTAGTAAACAGAATTACTATTTAAGGTTAGATGTGGCTATTATTTATGAATATGACATGTTAGAAGCACAAGTAGAGTTTAATGAATAACCCCTACTGAAGTATTGTAAAATCTGTTTAGTTTAGCCTTGAACAATATAGAAATTCAAATCTGTAACCTCAGTCATGCTCTTCTTGTGTGAATTAAGAGTCATGTCTAACAGGAAATGCCCTAAACTGCTGCTGTGTGGCAATAAATCTGTGTGTGTTTTTTGTGTGTCTGTCTTCCAGTCTACCCTGAGGTTTTTAAATGTATCTGTTGTTTTCTAGGGAATATTAAGGCATTGATGTTAGTAATTAGCAATTAATATGTTCTCTTCTGTTGTTCTGCAGCAAAGTTTTTAAAGTAGATTAACATAATTACCCTTAATAATGATTAGCATAAGTTAAACTTCTTAGCGTCCTCCAGAATATTCTTTCCTCCCTAGGAGAAAACTAATGTGAGTATTAATTTTGAAACACATAATAACAGATTTGTTTTAAAGCCTACACAGTACAAAGCATTTTAAATCAGTCCACGTAATATGAAGGCAAAATATTTTGGCGAAACATTGTTTTGTAGCTGGAACTTTCTCAAATAATGAGATTTTCATATGATTGTATATATTTTCATTTACAACTGTTCAATATTACACCCACGTGTAACTTATACCCAATCATGAAAATTTCAAAATGGATGGAAACAAAACCTAAAATTCCAGACATTGACTTGAAAACTAAAAACTCTAGCGAAAGACTATGAGAGTTATTCACTAAAATGAGAATTAAAAGTGGATTTAAAGTGAATTCCAAATGTAAGGTCAAATTAACTGAGCTGGAAGCATACCTGAATTAGAGAATGTGTACAGTTCAGCTATTTTGACCTTAAATTAGAAATTCACGTTGAATTCACTTTAGTGATTATCCCTATGTATTGCAGTTAAGTTACCGCAAAATCAATATTTACTAACTGACTTAACTATGCTTCAATGCCAATTAGTCCCATCCAGAGAGCTCCATATGAAATCATAACAACCGAAACCCAATTTGGTATTCACAAAATGGCATTGCTATTTCAAGCGCTTAAATAAAGCACTGATGTAAATGCTATGCCCAGTGAGGTCAGCTTTAATGTTACACTATGTTACTATGCCAGTTAACTTTTTCTGTGCAGCAACTAAGAGCAGCATGATGTCCAGTCTCATTAGCCATTTAGGAATTTGGGGTTCCCTAAGGCATGCCTCCCAACTTTCCCGATTTAGGTTGTATCGTCTCAACTTTTGGGAACAGTTCCCAGTGCTCCCTGTATGGTCTGCCCTCAGTAGGCTGACCTAAAATGCTAGGCAGGTTGAGACAGTGACAAAATTGAGTCAGTGATCCACCCCCATTATCCCCATTCTATAATTGCAAGGGATGGAAGATGTCCAGTCTCCTAGGCCCTCTGTGTTACATGTATGTTCAGCAGTTGCCTAGTCTCTAAATTATATACTATATACTTTGCATACTTAGTATGGGCACTGTGATTGATTGGTTTGAAAGCCAGGCAATCATAGCTCTCTGACTGGCATATCTCAGGAGGAGATGCGGGGTAAGGCAAGGAGATTTCAATTATTTAGATATATGGGCCTAGAAGACTATTCCTGTGTCCTAATACAAACAAACCTTCCCAACATACAGCCTAGCGGATCGACTTATTTATTTTTTAATCTATTAATTAGATTTTCTTAATTAAAGGACCAAGATAGTGCCAGGTAAACAAACTCGTTTTCCTGGCACTATAGTGCCCTGTGCGTGCCCCCACCCTCAGGGTCCCACTCCCATGGCGCTGAAGGGGGAGGAAGGGGTTAACCCCTTACCTTTCTCCAGTGCCGGGCTCCCTCGGCGCTGGGGACTCTCCTCCCTCTTCTGACGTCACTGGCTGAATGCGCATGCGCGGCAAGAGCCGTGCACATTCAGCCAGTCCACAGGAAAGCATTCTCAATGCTTTCCTATGGATGCTGGCGTCTTCTCACTGTGAAAATCACTAGAGGCTGGATTAACCCTATTGTAAACATAGCAGTTTCTTTAAAACTGCTATGTTTACAGCAAAAAGGACCTGGCACCCAGACCACTTCATTAAAGGACCTGGCACCCAGACCACTTCATTAAGCTGAAGTGGTCTAGGTGCCTATAGTGGTCCTTTAACGGAGAGCGCTTTATTTATTTTTATAATACAATATGTGAAGAAAATTTAATTCAGTTGCAAGAAGTTTAATTTGTTTTCAGTTTAAAATATTTAATTGTTCTTTTAGCACCTCATTTGTGGGACAATATATTTTATGTTTAAATAAATTTCTTTCAGCTTCTCTTAACTGCTGTCAGTCCCATTTGTGGCCCTCCAGCTGTTCATAAACTTAAACACATTGAATGTAGTTAATACAAAATCAAAGAAACTACTAATTGGACAAACTTAAAGGAGACCAGAGGGAACCAGTAACCATCTAACAGATCTCCATGCAATATATTACTCAACTGAATTTTGTGGGTTATAGGATTAAATGTGGATATTCACATTTTAATTTTCAAATACGGAATTTGGAATTCATTGCCTTTTTGGATTCATGTTGTATTTTTTTCCAAATAATTTAGACACTAGTGTATGCATGTCTCTTATTTTTTACCAGCACTCCAGGACTTCTCTGATTTTTAAATTACTTTATTTTAAATTGCCATCATCATTAGTAGGACAAGTCAACGTTTCAGTTCCCTGGGGAACGTTCTTCAGTACAATCAATTGTTTATGTAATAATTACACACTTATATAGCAATAAAAAGGAACAATAAACAGACTTTCTCATATACAATGTTCACTTGCTGGCAAGTGTAATACATGTAGTGCCCAAGAGATATAAAGTGCTCAACTTATGTGAATCGCACATATGAATAGCCAATATAAATAGGACAGATTTTCATAATTAAAATCTGCAAATTGCATAGCTATAAAGTGCAATATATATTAAAATGCAAAACGATTATTATTCTTAAAGTGACAGTACTATACATAAAAAGTGCAAACATTGCTCTCTCATAATACTTGCATTTACAGTTGTAATCAAATTTATTCAACCTCCATTTAAATTCAGATTTATTGCCAAAATCTACAGACTTTTTAGGTGTTTGAAAAACAAATAATAAACAAATCAAACAATAGCAATTTAATTAGTTCAACACAATGAATGCTTTAAGTGGTTTCCCCAAATCCAGCCCTTGATTAGTTTCACCAGGTGTGCTTGACACATGACCTGTTTTGCATATTTGTGCTGTTGTGAGGGATTCTATTCAGGGGGTTGAATAATTTTGAGAATGGAAAAGTCATAATAAGTTGCATTCTCAGTTGAATTGGAGGAAAGCACTTGAAGCATTTGTTGTGTTGAGCTATTTTGATTGCTTTTGTTTGATTTGTTTATTGCAATGCAAATGTTGACAATAAACCTGATTTTCAATGGGGGTTAAATAATTTTGATTACAACTGTATGTATATATCAATATATATATTGTCAATATAGATGGTGATGGTGAAAGACTATTGTATGGGCAAAATAAATGCTGGGAGCATGTTGCTTAGTGTATCTATAATTGCATTCCTAATGCTGTGCATCTTTGAACAACTAATGAAAGCCAAAGTACAGTATATAACCTATCTATACTAGTACAGACAATAACAGACCACTCATGCTCATTAGGGCAGCATAACATCAACTTGTGTGATGAAGCTAGCATAACTGCAATCCAGAGCAGGATCTGCTCCCAAATTTACAGCTTGACTTATGTTATCAAATAGGATTTGAGCAGAAAGAGGAAATTAAGTAGTGGAGTTTCAGAACAATGATTTCGCAGGCATAGCCAAATCAATTGTTATAATAGGCTATCCTGAGATTAAACACATCCTATCAAATATAAGAGTGGAGGAGTAAATAAGGCCTGACATTTAAAACCTACTCATATCAAATTCTGTATATGACAGCAATACGAGTAGATAGGCTTAAACAAGAACACTTTGCAGTAGGTAGTGCAATGACTCCCAGAAAGGGGTACTTTGGTGACATTGTAATAGAAGAAAAAGTTTACACTAAAAAAACAAAAACAAATAAAAGCAAAACAGGTTTTTAAAAGATCTAGAATAAAAAGCACAAAGTAATTTTGCTATTTGCTACAACAGGCCGAAAGGGTATACAGAGATGAAAAGGGCCCAGGGTCTACTGGATCTTTTAGGCAATGAGTTCAGAGTTACTGTCATTGTTTTTATCCCATATACCTCATCTTCCTTCACCAGGATACTCCTCAGAAGGAGTCAATTGATGACAGATATGTGCTAGGCAGCTGGTCAGAGAATGTACAACGAAAGCAAGGAAAGGCTGCGCCAGAAAAAATAATGAATAGTAAAAAATACACAAAATACAAATATTTATATATATATATAACCTATAATATATAATATATAAAATGTATATATATATATATATGAAAATTAATAAATAAATAAATAAGTAAAAAATATTATTAATATATGTGTTTAAAACAGTCCCAATTTGTATCTGAAATAGTATAGTCTTTGTTGTTGTTTCAGCTGATAAGGTATCTTCTCTGTTTGTAGTAGATCGTCTTGTGATATAAAAGACACAATGAGAAAGGACCAATCGTGTAGAGTGTATAAAATAGATATTAATAAATTAAAATATAAATGATACACTCACATTTGAGTGAGCTATGGCCAGCTCAGGTGTAACAGGCATACAGCGGATTAATCCCAGCTTGTAAGATGTGTGGATACTTGTCCTCCAAAAAGTGATGGTATCCAATTCTCAGGAAAAGAGAGCTAAAAACAACCAATAGTGCTCTCTGATGACACGATATGGAGATAGATTGAAGTAAAATAAAATATACTCACAAGTGGAGTGCAGGCCTGTCTGCACTCGGATGATAGCGTGGGTGGTATAATCCCCACCTTGCTTTCGTTGTACACTCTTATTGTAGAGGGTTAGAGGGTGACCCTCTGTCAGGCCGCTGCCTATTATATTATTAGCGCTAACGTATTTCCCTATTTTTAGCTGGTCAGAGAATCCTTGCTTTAAAATATTGGATGGTGGTGTGCTTGTTTGGACTGAGCCATCCAGGAGAACAAGATGACAAAGGAGGAAATCCTCATTCTCTTTATTAGTTAGAATAAATGTTTTGCCAACTCTACTGCCCTATCTGTATTTAATGCAGCAGTTGTGTAGGAGCTAAGTAAAAGGTCTCAATGAAAGTCTTTTCAACAAAGTAAACTGTGAGAGTTATGAAACACTTGAATGTCAATGTTTTCAATGTAGTGGAGGTGGGGCACCACAACGCAGGGTCCATGGTCTGATTTGTTTGGGACTTTTAAAATTTAGTAACAGTAGTCAATAGTTGTTAACCCTCCAGAAGGTTAGGCACCAACATTTTAATATTATTATTATTATAGCAATTTATAATAAGGTTGTAGACAAAACCTTTAAGACCAATAATGGATTCACGGATAATTTTAATGTTCCTTCTCTTTATCCTGTTATTGATATCCTCTTTTGTGGCCTCCAATGATTGTAATCTACCTTCTATAGATGTGATTTTTAGCTATGGTATTTTCTTTTTAATTTATTTGTTACCATTCTAGAGATGTGCTGTTTCATACACAAACATGTAACGTCAACCCTTAGGTCATTTATCTTTCCTCATATCAGCATTAATTAAGTAGAACCCCTCATCTCCTTAAAGTCATCTTCATGGACTGTGTAACCATATCAGGTTAGTACGAGCACTGTAACAGTAGTTTACATCCTGCTCAATGGAATGCTGTTAACCGGTCATTTTGTTATGTAATTTACCTAATTTGTTTTGTGACAGTATGTTCAAGTCCAAGAGGACTAGAAGCGAAGCCCACAGTAGGTAATTAAGCAACTGAAGTATGTTACCTGCTGTAGGATATTAATTTAGTTTAGTTTATGGATACAGCTTCTCAAGCTGCCATCTTTCTCTGTTGCCGGCACATGCACCACAGAATTGTATTTTCTATGGTTTTCTATGGAGAGTTGGAGAAGCATTTTGGTGTAACTTTCCCATAACACCAGAAACAAAATGTGTCTTGTAAATTGATTCCTTGTGATTACCTGTATTACTCTAGTGCTGAAATGTTCCTCTACCCTTGCACAGTCTTTTCATGCTTTTAGTTTCTGGATATGCCGACTTCCTTTTTCAAACTTGTAATTTTGACTGCTCTGCTGGTTTTCTGTGTCATCTGAAGAAGTTTAGCAGCATGTACTTTTAAATTATGCAAAAAAGCATGCAACTCTATGTATGCAGTAGCCTGTGATGTACTCTTTCAATATACGGTATTAACAGTGCTGAGCTCTATTACAGTCAATAATCATAAACTCTGCAACTTTAGGGCCTCAATCCACAAACACAGCTAACAGAACATGAAGAGAAATATTTCCAAGCCTCCTCCTGCCTAGTTCTTTCTAACTTTACAGCATGCGTCTCCAACTGCTTGAGATCTTACTCAATTACTTTCTCATTCCATCTAGATGTTAACAGTAGCTGCAATTATCCATTAATTCTCTTTGGCAATCACCTGCTATACCTTGTCTCAACTTCCATTTTTACTTTTAGATGTTAAGCTCACAGGCTATTTACCAAAGTACTTTGTGTAAAAGAGCTTTAGTGGCTAGACCTCAGCTCATGTGCAGGGCCTCTTTACATTTTGTATTTGTCTGCGTCAGTCACATACACACAATCCATGGGGCCCCGGTACCAAACTGATCCATGGGGAGACTGATCCCTTCCCTCCCTCTTCACCCCCTCCCTCTTCACCCCCTTCCTCTTCACCTCCTCCCTCTCTCTCCACCCTCCCTCTGAGACACATGCATACAAACATACACACATAGACACATGCATACATACACATATATACATAGAGACACACACACATAGACACATACAGACAGACAGACACAAACACACACATACACACACACACACACACACACACAGAGACAGGTACACACATACACATACACACAGACACACATACATACACACATACACACACACACACACACACACACAAAGACACATGCATACATACACACAGACACATACATCCAGACAGACATACACACAGACACATACACACATCCAGACAGACACACAGACACAGACAGACAGATACCCAGACACACAGACACACACACACACACACACACACACACAAGACACACATACAAAGACACATACATACATACAAACAGACAGGCACACATACATACAGACAGATAGACAGAAATACACACATACAGACAGACACACACACACACAAAGACACAGCCAAATGTTCGTCCAGAACCAGCATACCCTGCAAAGAGAATGCAGATGGGAGAACAACAGGATGCCGGCCATAAACAACGTAAAAAGGACTGTTACCGGAAGACTCATGAGCAGCATTATTACAAGCAAATTCAGCCCAAGAGAGCAGGTCAGCCCAATCATTCTGATGGTGGGAAACAAATTAGAGAAGATATTGCTCTATTGACTGGTTGGCACATTCAGCAGCTCCATTAGTCTGGGGTGATAGGCAGAGGAAAAGGATAGAATAATACCCATCTCTGAACAAAAGGCTCTCCAGAACCGGGAAATGAACTGACAAACCCTATCAGACACAATAGAATCAGGTGTGCCATGTAATCTAAACACCTCCCTGATAAATATAGCAGAAATCTTTGGAAGAAGGTAATTTGACAAGTGACACAAAATGAGCCATCTTAGAGAATCTATCAACGATCATTAGGATGACCATTTTACCACTGGAAAGAGGAAGGTCAACAATAAAATCCATGGACAGATTAGATCAAGGTCTCTTGGATATAGGTAAAGGTTGTAACAACCCACAAGGAACCCTATGGGAGAACTTCATACTGGACCCCAAGTGACACATGCTTGTACATAATCGGTGATGTCCTTGCAAATAGAGGGCCACCAAAAGTTCAGTGAAACTGCAATTAAAGTTTTAGAAATACCAAGATGCCTGTCTGTCTTAGTATCATGATAGAGTGACATAATGTCTTGACTTTCAGTAAGAGCAACATATAACTTATCAGCAGGTTTCTCCCTTGGTGCCTCGTTTTGTTTGGTTTGTATAATTTGTAGGATAGACGAAGAAATAGAGAGAAAAGTAGTGATTATACAGTCAGGCGATATGACAGGAGTATCATCAATTTCTTGTTTATCAGTTGTTTCAAACTGCTACAGCATCTGGTTTGTTATTGCGGTCACCGGGTCTACATAATTGAAGCGTGATAAAAACAGAGACCACCTAGCCTGTCTAGAAGACAACCTATTGGCTTTGCTTAAATATGAAATATTCTTATGATCCATTAAAATGATAACAGAATCCTTCGTACCCTCCAGGAAATGCCTCCACTCCTTGAGTACTACGATGATGGCAAGAAGTTCCCTGTTGCCAATATCTTCTTTCTTTCAGCCTTAGACATTTGTTTGGAATAAAATCCACAAGGAAGCAATGGTTTGTCAGGGGACTCTCTTTGGGACAGAACTGCTCCCTCTCCTACTTCTGAGGCATTAACCTCCAGTACAAAAGGCAAGGAAGGGATAAGATGCTGAAGAATATGAGCAGAAGCAAATGCGGTCTTAAGAAAATGAAAGGCATGAAGTGCTTCTGGGGTCCAGGCATGTGTATTAACATCCTTTTTTGTCAATCTGGTAATGGGTGCAGTAATAGAGTGAAAAACCTATAATTTGCAAAGCCAATAAATCACTTTCAAAGAATGTGGTAAGGTCCAGTCTATAACTGCAGAAAGCTTTTTGGGATCCATGCAAAAGCTTTTAGCAGAAACTAGATAGCCAAGGAATTGCACTTCAGCTTGGTCAAACAGACACTTCTCAAGTTTTTACTTTAGAGGCCATTAACAAGAAGAGTCTTCAAACCTTGTTTGACATGCATATGATGAGTACGCAGATCAGGTGAATATATCAATATCCAGGTACACTATTGCAAACATGTGTACGTACTCCCTTAAGACATCATTGATAAAATCCTGAAACACTGCTGGGGCATTACAGAGACCAAAGGGCATCATGGTGTACTCATAGTGACCACGCCTGGTGTTAAAGGCAGTCTTCCACTCATGACCCTCTTTAATACATTCTAGATTGTAGGCACCCAGGAGATCCAGCTTAGTAAATACTGCAGCCTGTTTAAGTCTATCAAACAATTCTGTTATCAATTGAATGTTATAGGCATTTTTGATCGGGATCTTATTAAAAACCCTGTAGTCAATATATGGTCTTAAATCACCTTCCTGCTTAGATACAAAAAAGAAGCCTTCCCCGGCCAGAGAAGAGGATCTCCTGATAAACCCTTTCTGTAATGATTCCTTTATGTACTCCTCCATGACAAGGTTCTCTTGGAGAGACAAAGAATACACTCTCCCCTTGGGAGGTATAGAACCAGGTAGTAAATCGATCGTACTTTTGTACGGTCTATGGGGTGGTAACTTCTCAGCTTCTCTTCTGTCAAATACCCCTCTTAAAGACATGTACTGAGGAGGTATAACAGTAGTCAAAGGAGGAGCTGTTGATACGTTAATATAATTCAAATAAGTAACTTTGGTGATACAAGACTCATGACATTTAGTACTCCATGATTCTACTTGAAGAGTGGGATTGTGTAAAAGCAGCCAAGGCTACCCTAGTACGATTTGAGAAGAAAGACCTGGAAATGAATAATTTCAGTATGCAACAACCCTGTAGACATATGCACGGATTCAGTTTCGTGAGTAATCACCGGGAAACATAATGGTCTACCATCTATGGCCTCAACGGCAAAGGGTGTTTCCTTCTCTCTTAAGGGTATCTTGTATGACTTTACAAAGTTGGAATCAATGGAGTTCTCAGTCGCACCGGAGTCAACCAGGGCTAGAACATTCTCTATATCTATTAAACTGTTGAAATGCAGTGAAACAGGGAGAAGCAGTCTATTTAGAAGCAAATGTGGGGACTCTGATGTCACACCTAAGGCCAGTCCCCTATGCGGTCTTAGGTGCGGGAGTTTTCCGACAGAACAGGACACTCTCTTCGCATGTGCCCTTTTTTGCCACAGTAAAGACAGAGTCCTTCCGTCCTCCTATACAGTTTTTCTGCATCAGTGAGCTTGGTAACCCCTAATTCCATAGGTACTACATCTGGTACCGTGGAAATCCTAGGAACTTCAACCTTAGGCGTAATGGATACAGTAAGGTGTCTATTTCTATTCCTGGTGTACTGTCTATCAAGAATTATAATGTCTATATCGATGAGGTAGTCAATAAGATCCTCCTTGGCTACAGGGCTGGCCACTACCTCATCAAATATAGGATCTGATAGACCTACCATAAATGCTGTAACAAGCCCACTGTTTGTCCAGTCTACCTGAGAAGCCAAGGAACAAAACTGGATAGCGTAGTCAGCAACCGACCTGGATCCCTGTTTGATTCTCATCAATGCTTTAGCTGCCAGCTGCCTTTTTAGCCCTATTGGTAGTGTCAAAGGCCCTGCAAAAAGCTATAAGGAAACTTGGAAATCATGAACCAGAGGACCATTACCCTCCCATATGGGATTAGCCCACTCAAGTGCTTTATCAGTAGGCTGATGCATGAGGAACCCCACCTTTGACCTGTCAGTGGGAAAGGATTGGTGATACATCTCAAAGGGGAATTCCACTAGATTGAGAAAATCCTTACAAGTCTTAGCAACTCCTGCACACCTTGGCGGAGGAGTCAGGTGTGCTGATGTATTAGTCAGGTTAGATTCCTCTGGAATGGGAGGTACAGGTTGAGATGGTACGGATTCCAGTGTCTCAGGGGCCAAATAAGTGGTTCTGGGCAAAAGCGTCTGAAGCGCCTGGACCTTCTGGTCCATACGATGATCCTGCTTTTCAAACCTCGCCTCATAGGTGGCCATTTGCTGTCCTAAACATGCAGGGTCTATTGCCCTATTGTAATATCATGGTGTATTACCCCAACAGGCAGAGTTTAGGATAGAAAGGGACAAGACTAGGATATAATGTATTTACCAGGCCTTAGAATGGCTGGACTAAATGTCAGACAGAGATAAAGCATAATCAGATGAACCTAGATCAGAGTAATGGAGAGACAGCGAAAACGAGAACTAGCCTAAGTCAGGTACATGGTAATCAGTCAGATGGGCAAACAAGACAGGAAAGGGTTAAAGATAAACTCGGCGTCAGATACAAAGCCAGGGTCAATACCAGAATAAATACAATAGATCAAGGAACACACTAAAGGGTACTAAAACAGAAACCGCAATAGGGCAAAGTGTGTAGGGCTAGGGAAGTTTAAATAACCTTAACTAACATTTGATTGGCCCATGTCATGCCTATGGCCCCAAAACATGCACACAGTGTGTAGCTTGATTTTAAGTCAGACAGAAATTAAAAAATAATTGACTTGCCTTAAAAGATTTCAGGCCACGGGTTCCTGATGTCTCAATCTAAGAAAATGTTCCACACAAAAGCTTGCTGATGGCACCTAGCCTCAAGTCTGCCTTATCATACCCAAGAAGTATGTTCTCTACACATATATTTCATATATGGTACGCTATCCCTCCCACTTATTATCACCAGAGGCTAGGCAGATTCTATCTCTCAATGCCTCCTGAGAAATACCAGAGAAAATTACACTACTCCTGTACTCCTGTTTGCCTTATTAAATAACTCCCTAGAAGTGTGCATGCCCCAACTAAGTCTATTAATATCAGAAACCTGTCTAGACAAATGTTGCCTGAGCATGAAGTGAGCAATTATTTACTAACTTGTTGTTTACCATGCTTCAAAATATGCTTTTTGTCACTTTTTTTTTTATCTGCATTTGGTGTTAACATGTAAGGGTGTATTAAAGGGTCACTATAGTCACCAGAGCAACTACAGCTTATTGCATTTGTTCTGGTGAGTAGAATAATATCCTTCTGGCTTTTTGCTGTAAACACTGTCCTTTTAGAGAGAATGCAGTGTTTAGATTACAGCCTAGTGATAACTTCACTGGCACTCCTCAGATGGAGATATCAGTATCTCCTCCCTCTGCATGCAGACACTGAACTTTCCTCATAGAGATTCATTGATTCAATTCATCTCTATGAGAAGGTGCTGATTGGCCAGGGCTGTGTTTGTACTTGTGCTGGCTCTGCCCCTGATCTGCCTCCTTCACAGTCTCAGCCAGTCCTATCGGGAAGCATTGTGATTGGCTCAGAACAACACTTCTGATGATGTCAGCAGACAGCTTGCTATTCTGAGGAAGACAGGGACAGAGCCAGCTGCTTCAGGCTTGAATACAAATAAGATTTTACTATATTTATGAAGGCAAGAGAGGGCCAGTGGGGCTAGATGGTGGTTTTGATACTATAGGGTCAGAAATATATGTTTGTTTTCCTGACCCTATAGTGTGCCTTTAATTTACCTTTGAAGATACTAGCCATTTTGTGACAGGATATGGTCTTGCCACTAATGTACTGTTGATAACTCCTGTACTCTGTATTTGCCATTACATTTCAATGTGTATGATAAAAAAAATTAACACATGCTGAAAAATATGACAGAAATTGGTGATAAAATACTCTACTATAAAGAGTCAAAATTGCCCATATTAAATAGCCCAAATTGTCTTTGTTTTTAAAATATGTTACTATAGGAATTCCTCATTCAGCAATTTATTTAGAACATACTGAATTGTAGTGAATTGAATCCCAAACTGCAGAAATTTAGATTTTGGAAAAATGTTCTGGCTCTTTTAGTGTAAGTTCTGCAAGTATGTGTTTAATGAAAAGCTGTGATGGATGGCCTGATTTGTTTGGAGTAAGCCACAAGCTTGCGGCACCATTTTTGTGACTGTTTTCCATGTACTTTGATGTCGCTGTATTGTGTATTATACATAAAGCAGTGTGTGTGTCTGTATATGCAGCTGAGGGTGTGTCTGGCAGCAGGACTTTCTTTGGAGGGGAATAAATGTGACAAAACGAGACTTTAATGTGTCACATAGCAGAAGATGCTGAGATATCTGCTTGGCCGATCTAGATATGCTTTTGTTGTCAAGGTGGATTTGCAGATGGGGGAAGGGAAATGTAGTCCCCCCCGGTTGCTGAAGAGGTGAAAACCCCTTCAGTGACTTACTTGAGACCCCCGCCGATGTCCCTCGGCGGTGGTTTTGGGTCGCCGCCGCTCCTCCTCTTCACTAGGTCAGCCGGCGGGGGAGACTGATCCCGCCCGCCAACTGAGGAGACCTAATGCGCATGCGCGGTGCATCAGAGCTCTCTATAGGAAAGCATTGAAAATGCTTTTAAGTGTTTTCCTGTGGGAAATTGAGCGACGCTGGAGGTCCTCACACAGTGCTATGAAGCAGGAAGAGCCCTCTAGTGGCTGTCTAGTAGACAGCCACTAGAGGAGGAGTTAACCCTGCAAGGTAATTATTGCAGTTTATGAAAACTGAAATAATTACACTTGCAGGGTTAAGGGTAGTGGGAGTTGGCACCCAGACCACTCCAATGGGCAGAAGTGGTCTGGGTGCCTGGAATGTCCCTTTAATGGAAGTACCCACGGACAATATTAGGGTTGTATCGTCACAAAAGCCCAATAAGTCTATCATTGATAACTAAATATTCCCTCTGACTCTTTTCTTGAACTAAGTCAAGCAGCAAACCTAAAATAATATTTAATTAGTGGAAGGATGTTTAAATGGCGTCATGTAAACTGTGTTCCTGCACTGAATTGAATATGACTAGAAACTAAGAATTGACAAAAGCTTTTAAGACATTTATTTTGCTATGTGCATTCATTTCTTTTTTGATCTGGGAACATAATTGAGTTATAAAACTTCCAGCAGTGAATCTTTAACTAATAAATTGGATTATTTTTTTAGTGGCAGCTTCTGTTCTGCAAATGCACGCAGGTTTACACATGTTCCCTACAGCAAGGTTCTAACTTAATACATATACTGTGTGTCAAAACGTAACAAATTATTTTTTATGCTTCGTATAAGTTATGGCCCTAGAGAAAAATATTAATTTGAAATATTTTAAATGTAAAAGGTTTTTCAATAAATCCAAATAATTACTGTTGCGCTTCTTATTGTTTCTTGAATCATACTGGGAAGCTTCCAAAATGTATAATATTAGGTTTACAGGTCCCCTTTATTGGATGAATATGTATTTGTGAAGTATTAATAATAACATTAAAGGTAGACTTAGAGATTCATTTCCGACCTGCATTTAAACTAATTGCGGACCGGTCTGGTGATTGGCCTAAATACTTATTTCTAAGCCACCAAGCTAGGACCTCAGGGAAACTGACTCATGCAAGCCTGAACGTGTTTGGTTCAGTTCCTGATTCTTAGTATCATTCCTGGGAGGAATTTTCCAGATTGGTTATGTTGCCTTTGAGACCATATGGTAGCCCAAAAATGAGAATTACCCCAATGATGGCATACCATTTGAAAAAGTAGACAACCCAAGGTATAGCAAATGATGTATGTCCAGTCTTTTTTAATAGCCACTTAGTCACAAACACTGGCCAAAATTAGCGTTCAAATTAGTTTTTGTATTTTTCACACACAAACAAATATGAACGCTATTTTTGGCCAGTGTTTGTGATAAGTGGCTACTAATAACTGGGCATACCCCATTTGTAATACCCTGTGTTGTATACTTTTGCAAATGGTATGCTATCATGGGGGTAATTTTCTTTCTTGGGCTACCACAGGATCTCAAAGGCAACATGACCAATCCGGCAAATTTCAATGTGTATAAACTGAAAATTATAACATGCTATATTTGACCCTGTAACTTTCCAAAACAACATAAAACCTGTACATAGTGGGTACCTGTACATAGTGGGGAGACATTGCTGAATACAAATATATGTATTTAATTGCAGTAACAGCTAACAATATTATGACATTCACAGTTAAAATGCCATGCAGAACTATTTTTTTTTTATTATTAATTTCTTACATTGTTTACATATTAAATTATGTTTAATATATAAATATTTGATGTGAAATGAAAGCCCTGTTTCTCCTGAACAAAATGATATATAATAAGTGTGGTATAAGTATTTAATGTGAGAGAGGTGAATTATGGTTGAACAACATGTAGCGCGAATTCCAAGTTTTGTTTACGTTTTGTTTTGATCTAAACTTGTACAACTTCCTCCATCCTTTAGGGGTTAAGGGACAGCCACTAAATGTTGATATTATTCACAAAATAAGTGAAGTGGCCAATAGAGGGGTGAAAGGAGGAGCAATAAAACATTTATACGTCCAAGCAGCATTCTTCTAGACACCTTGAAATCCATTACTGAGGGAGACAGTCCAGCAGTGGTCCTGTTTGTTTATCCTTGCTGTGCCTGTGTGGGAATGCGTGATAGCCTGGGACACTGCTTAACTTATAGCTGTATATAGCTATCAGCTCCATTAAAACAGCTTTGAGTGGGAAATAAAAGTGTCATTTAGTAATTGATCCTAGTGAGAGACTAGCTTACCAATATTCAGTTGTTAAACATATTTTTTGTTAACGGTTTGGTGGAAAAAATCTGTGTATGATCACTTAAAAGCAAAACCAGCAGTGTTTCTTAAAAGCAAAAACATTAGAGCAGTAAATTCACTAAACGCCATTTCATTTTGCAACACAAACACCTACCGGTATTTTTGCCAAATAAAACTTATAGCAATGCCCAATCATTTATATTCCTTAACTAATTTATTGTAATAATAAATACTCATGCTCCATCATTAATGTGACATACTAATCCCAAGCCAAAAATGTGAAACGGTTCATGTTTCCCAGACCACCATCAGCAGTAGTGCCATGGCTTCTGGCCATTGTAAAATCTCTTGGCCATGAGGATTGCTGCCTCCTCTGCCACTGCTGTCACTACCACTATTAGTATTATTCAGCCTCTGGATAGTGGAATTAGCAGCATGTCTGTTACATCTGATTCAACACCCAGGAGGCAATTGTTTCCCCCCCCCCCATCCTTTGCATGTTGCAACAATGTGTGCTGCCACTTCTACTGGCATGACATTTCTTTCTACCGCAGCTAGTTCACTCATTATGCCATCTTGGTGTCACTTGCAACCCAAGGCAAAGGGCTTACCTGTATTGGCACCAATGAAATAAAATATGGATCACTTGGAGTGCCTCCACATTTCTGCAAAAGGCAAATTGTGCACCAAGTGAATAGGGAGTGAGTGTAGGGTCATCTCACTAGTACCAGTATGAAGCAACATCTGCAAAGATGCCATAAGTCTATCACTGAGGGAAGAAGCTGAATAAGTAAGTACTAGTGCAGGCAGAAGGTCCACTGGTGCTGCATCTGATTACACATAGTTCTCCTTTTGGATGGATATTGCAAGCTTTTCACACACAGGGTTATTCACTGAAGACTAGATTTGCCCAAATGCCAGTGAAAATTTCAAAATTCTGACCGGTTGGTCCAGCCAATTCTGTAAAATTTGTTCAGAAGCATTTGGAAAATCGCATTTGGAAAATCAGTAATTTTCACATCTGCTTTAAAGCACAGAAATCAGAGATTTATCAATGACCGAATGGCCGCCGAAGATAGATCAAATGCATCTGGCAGATTACACATTCACAAATTATCATTTATTTAGTTTTTGCTAGTAAATAGTAAGTTGAATTACTTTTTGCCTGCTGGAAGCCATAGCAGCCTGCGGGCGAATTATTATGAACCATTGGCGTTGTAAGGGTTAATGATGTCACCACATTAAACAAGTTAAAAATAAAATAAATAAGAATCTTAGGGGGGTCAATATTACTATAATGTAGGTATTGCACCTGCATATGCCCCCATCTGTGGCATATCTGCTAAATGTGGATGGGGCTTGTTAAATAACAGAGGGGCATAGTCCCCCCATGCCTCCACCCATGAGTATAGGGTAGAGGCTACTTTAAATTGTAATGGGGAGGACCTAGTATCCCGCCCGGGACTCCACCCATGGTCAATGTCATGAAAGGTTCAGTTAAATTTAAATCACTCTCATGGACATTGAATATATATATTTTTTTTTTATTCTTATGTTTATTACTCTTGTTTCGACTTCTCCATCTCCAGGCCACCTCTTTGTCCTCATCCATATTGATGTCTCTCCTCCAAATACTTTTGTAGATTTTTGTGGTAACAGCCTTAATGTTTTTTTTTTTTATAGATTTGGATTTATCTTGCCTGAATTTCTTTGTTCTCCTTTGCTAAGATATCAGCAACATGTAAATATTTCTCTTGTTGTACTATTTTTTGTCTTATCATATAACCTATTGGTCAATATTTTCTATATATGTATATATGCACTTATGCCTGTATATAACCCACACCTCTAGCACCTCTTTTCTTTCATCCTTTATGATAACACACTTCATCCATTTCTACTCACACTCATTTCTTGTCGCCTTCTCTCCTATCACCCTCATCTTTTATCATACACTACTAGTGATGTCCCGAACGGTTCGCGAACGGTTCGCCATGGTTCGCCACGAACGATTCGCCGCTGACTTCAGGCAGCAGACACATTCCAGCCAATCAGCAGCAGTCCCTCCCTCCCTCCCAGACCCTCCCACCTCCTGGACAGCTCACTAAGAATGCAGCTTCAAAATGGATGCTGTCCAGGAGGTGGGAGGGTTTGGGAGGGAGGGTCTGCTGCTGATTGGCTGGAATGTGTCTGCTGACTGGAGTCCGTGGCGAACCGTGGCGAACCGTGGCGAACCGTGGCGAACCGTTCGCGACATCACTATACACTACTCTATGGGGACATTCCACACAATTTTTTAGTTTAATTTTTCTTTTTTTTTGTGGGTATTTTATACACAGCATTATTATTATTCCCCTGCTTCAGCCCCCCATAGTTTAATTTTTCTTTTTTTTTGTGGGTATTTTATACACAGCATTATTATTATTCCCCTGCTTCAGCCCCACATTCTCTTCCTATCCATTCCACCCCCTTCACACACGCTCACTCACGATCACATTCCCTCTCCACTCTCTCCTCTTTCATCCACCTATGTGCTGTTCTACCGGTTTGGGCTTTTCTATTATTCATCGCACAACCTCACAGTCTGCTTATTTATATACCATCAGCACACCTTTCTGCTTATCCTCCTTGTTGATTTTACTCTTATATGAATGCACGCTTCACATTCACTTAATTCTTCTTAATACCGCATCACTTTGGTAACCAGATGCTTTTCAGACCTCTCGTCGCGCTATGATGACGTCACCATACCCACGCCGGTCACACACGCACGATCACTAGAACACAGCACCGCGTTCACTCACAGATCTGGGGGTCACACCTGCACTGGGTAAGTGATTATTTAACAATCTATGCCCTATATATACAATTTATTCACTTATATTCACATCTTGACAAAGACCTCTTGGGTCGAAACATTGATCATTTTGAACCACGTATAAAATTTGTTGAAAAAAATCCTCTGGAGTGCTCTCTTCATCGTTTTGCATATTTATCCACGCTGTGCAGCACCGGGGTCCATTTGAGCCAATTCTTAAAGGTAGAGTGCCTGATTTCCTTATATTTATATATATATATATACAGGGGCGGGCTGGGCCAGGGGGCAGGGAGGCAATTGCCCCCCAGGCCGCCCTAAATTCCTGTAAGGCCGGCCGCGACGGGCCGGCCCTTTAAATACTGCAGCCGCCCGAGCGCTCTGTTAAGAGCCTCAGGCGGCTGCAGCTTCTCCCCTGTAGCGTGGCCGAGCTGCACTCCGGTCCGCGGTGGCCGGCCGGAGTGATAGGCAGGTGCACACTGAGTGTGCACCTTCCTATCACTCCGGCCGGCCGGCCACCGCGGACCGGAGTGCAGCTCGGCCACGCTACAGGGGAGGGGGTAAGAAGAGGGGAGGGGAATAGAGGGGAGGGGGGGAATAAAAAGAAGGGAGGGGGGATAAGAAGAGGGGAATAAGAAGAGGGGAGGGGGGATAAGAAGAGAGGGAGGAGGGGGAGAGAATAGAGGGGAGGGGGGAATAAAAAGAGAAGAGGGGGGGAATAAAAAGAGGG
>OW240912.1:257426975-257591926 GCA_933207985.1 Pelobates cultripes
GGGGAGTAAGAAGAAGAAGGGGGAAGAAGAAGGGGGTAAGAAGAAGGGGGGGTAAGAAGAAGAAGGGGGGTAAGAAGAACAGGTGGGGGAGTAAGAAGAACAGGTGGGGGAGTAAGAAGAACAGGTGGGGGAGTAAGACGACCAAGGGGGGAAGTATGAAGAACACAGGGAGGAGGGGGGTAAGACGAACACAGGGGGTGTGAGAAGAACACATAGAGGGAGGAGTGAGAAGAACACAGGGAGGGTGGAGGGGGGATGAGAAGAGCACAGGGAGGGTGGGTGAGTGTGAGAAGAGACCGCTAGGGGAGGGTGGGGAGAGGAGAGACCACTAAAGGTGCAGGGGAGAGCTCTACGGGACAGAAGGGGCAGCTCTATAGGACAGGGGCCAAGACAGGGAGCTCTTTCACACTACGCGCGTGCACACACACACAATGCATCCCTATACATACACAGAAACACAACATGCTTCCCTTACACACAGAGAAACACACAATGCATCCATTACACACACACACAATGCAACCCTTACACACAAAGACAATGCATCCTTTGCACACATACACAGAAACAGACAATGCAAACCCGTACACACACATGCAAACACACACACTTCTTTTCTTACATACACACAGAAACACAATGCATCTCTTACACTCAATGCACACACATACAGACACACACTTTGCATCCCTTATGCATACAAACACAGATTCACACAATGCATCCCTTACACACAACCAGAAACACATAATACATCCCTTATACACAAATACACACTGCTTCCACTACACACAAACACACTACATCACCTGCACAAACTGGTAACCCTATACACTACATACCATAAGCACACATATTAGATCCTCTACAATAACACATAACACATCCCCTACACACTCCACTCCCTGTGAGCGAACTCATGGGTGGGTGGAACTTATGAGTGGGCCTTATGGGCATACTCACCGTCAGGCCCTGGGGCCCAGACTTGAGCTGTGTAAGGGGCCCCAAAAAATGGAGCTGCTTCCAATTCTCCCAGAACATTGAATTTTGTGACCACAGTTGCAAACAGCCTCCAGAGATCCTGTTCTACACCAGACCAGTGGAGCCAAACTGCAGCCCATCATCATCCTCATCTGCTTGTAAGTAGGCAATCTAGTATATTATTAGTGACACTAATCTATAATGTACCTCACATTAAAGGGACACTATAGCTTAATGAAGTGGTTCTGGTGTCTATAGCTGGTCCCTGCAGCCTTTTTAATGTAAACACACACTGTGTGCAGCACTGGCGTTAGTTCATATGGGTGGGGCATTGTGATGTTACATGGGGGGGCAGCAAATTTTTATTTTGTCTAGGGCGGCAAAAATCCTTGCACCGGCTCTGATCCTGGGCAGGTGCACCAGTCTACTGGTGACCCACAGGAGGGGAGTGCACTGATTGCACTGCACTCTCCTCCTGCCCAGCCCCATCTTTACCGCAGTGCAAGTGCCCTCTGCCCCTAATTTACAGTGGCTCACACTCACAACAAGCAGTGCCTGGAGCCGTGAAGGAGCGGGTATGGCAAAGAGCTACTGATTAGCATAACATCAATATCCGTTATAAAACCAGGAAAAGGTGGGCATGGATGGTGAACTGATTTGGTGGTGCAATGGGCCACTTGACTGGTTTTGCCCCCCAGGCCTAAGGCTGCCAGCCCTCCCTGTATATATATATATATATATATATATATATATATATATATATATATATATATATATATATATATATAATTTTTTTCTCTTATTATATTTTATTCATACTTAATAATTTGTTATATGATTTATATAGCATCTAAAAATATCAATTTGTACTGCCATTAGGTTATTAAAGACCACGGTTTGGTCAGGGGATTGGTTAAGCACAAGAGCCTGCTTAGGGGTTTTAAATTCTATCTAGTCCAACTGAGGAGCTTGAAATATCCCCCCAAATCAGACCACATTTGAGAACTGACAAGGCCAGAACAGCCTTTCTGTTAATCTGTATCAGAGCTGGGATTTTATAATCTTCTATTACTTCCTCCAAGTGCACAAACAACTGTTCACCCATCCACCTTTACAAGTCCCCTCCCCAGCAGACCGCAAGAAAGTCAATTGTCTGCATACAAAATGCATGCAAAAAAGAGAGTGGTTTATTTTTATGACTGTAGGACTGACATCACCTTTAACCCTTTAACCCTTAGTGACCAGACCGTTTTTTCAATTTTCTTACCGTTAAGGACCAGGGCTCTTTTTACATTTCTGCGGTGTTTGTGTTTATCTGTCATTATCCTCTTACTCATTTACTGTACCCACACATATTATATACTGTTTTTCTAGCCATTAAATGGTCCTTCTAAAGATACCATTTTTTTCATCATATCATATAATTTACAATAAAAAAATCTATAAAATATGATGAAAAAAATTTAAAAATACAAACTTTTTCAAAATTTGACCCCCCAAAATCTAAATTTTGCAATGAGTTTAGAAATACGCAATGTTAACATGCTCTTAGCTTTTTTTGGAAAGTTATAGGGCTATAAGTACAAGTAGCACTTTGCTATTTCCAAACCATTTTTTTTTTTTTTAAATTAACGCAAGTTACATTGTAACTGATATCTGTCAGGAATCCCTGAATAACTCTTCACATGTATATATTTTTTAAAAGAAGACAACCTAAGGTATTAAACTTGGGGTGTTTCGACTCTTTTCATGCTCTTTTCATACAACCATTTTACCACCAATCTATGCCAAATAAAAAAATAAAAAGAAATATTGGTGATTTTTTGACACACATAGCAATTTAAGAAGACATGTACTACGAACCTTAAGGGTTACTGCCAAAGAACACCCCAATATGTGTTCAGCAACATATCCTGAGTATAGTGCTACCCCACATGTATAGATGTGTCAGATTCTCTGGGGGCTAAAATACCTTATTTGAAGGGTGCGCATTCCAGTTTTCCAAATTGGAATTTTCACAGCTGGTCATCACGCACCCATGTCCTATTTGGGACATTTTTGAAGCCGGCCAATGTAATTTACTCCCATCAAACCATATATTTTTGAAAAGTAGACACCCTGGGTAGTTCAAAGGGTGATATTTTAACACTTTCCATGCACTAATTTTATCACCAGTCTTTGTCAACCTTTTGGGAAGTCATTTTTTTGTGTTATTTTTCTCTCACATTGTATTTTAGGCATTGATTCTCAGTTCCTGTTATGTATTACTGACAAATAACAACCCAATATGTATTCAGCAACATCTCCCGAGTACAACAGTGCCCCCAATGTACAGGTTTTATGGGTTTTTGCAAACGTACAGGGGTCAAATGTAGGGCTTTCCCCTTTTCCATGTTGGCACATTGAAATTTGCCAGATTGGTTTGCTAAGCCTATGTTACCTCTGAGACCGTATATCAGCCCAGGAATGAAAATAAACCCCATCATGGCATACCATTTGTAAAGGTAGACAACCCACGGAATTCAAAATGTGGTATGTCCGGTATTTTGTAGTAGCCACTTAGCCACAAACGCTTGCCAAAGTTAGCGTTCATATTTACATAAAAACTGCACTTTTACTGGTGATTTCATCGTCGTGATTAGTTTTTCTGTTGTAAACACTCATATTTGTGTTCAGCGAAGTCTCCTGAGTATAACAATACCCCCTATGTACAGGTTTTATGGTGTTTTGGAAAGTTACAGGGTCAGTATAGGGCTTGTCCGATTCAGTTTGCCAGATTGGTTTGCTGGGTCTGTGTTGCCTTTTGAGACCATATGGTAGCCCAAGAATGTGAAATAACCTCACCATGGCATACCATTTTCAAATGTAGACAACCCAGGGTATTCCAAATAGGGTATTTCTGGTCTTTTGTAGTAGCCACTTAGTCACAAACACTAGCCAAAGTTAGTGTTTTTATTTGTTTTTTATAAATGTTTTTTTGCCAGTCTCTGAGCCTGGTCATGCAGCAAAACGGGGAATCCCCCCTGGAAAAGAGTATAAGTCCCTTCTATGCAGCTTAAATGTATCAAAATGTATCCAAAAAGAGGTAACTGGCAAAGAATCATAATAATAAAGCTACCTATTTCGATCCTAGAAAGGAGTAAATAACTATGACTAGGCTCAGAGACTGATTTCAGAGACTTGTGGTCTAAATTATTAGACTATATACTAAAGGTGTGCCTACTATCTTTTGAGGTATTTTTAGGATTACATATTGGATTTACCGTATGCAGTAAAGACTAGGAGATTTTTCCAGTACCACAATGTTGCAAGTGACTTTATCCTATGTTAAGCTACGGTTTCCTTAGTAACCCACCCCTCTGAAGGGCATTACCATTTTTCTAAGAATATAGGAGGCTGGCTCAGTTTACTTAGCTTCTATTTTCAACGCTACATTTCTCTATTAGCAGAAAGAGATACACTGAAGAGGTATATATTTATAAACTTTAAGGACTTTCAGGATTATTTATTGGGTTATCGTATGCAGTAACACTGGGGGATTTATTTAGTATCAGCATATTACAACTGAATTTATTCTACCCCTGTATGTATATTAGCTGCGACCACCCTAGTAATCTAACCTCTAATGAATATCACAAACTTTATACCTTCTAAACAGGAGAGAGAGAGACGGTCTGAATGTTTTACTTTATATCTCAAGTTGAATATATACAGAATGTAACATTTTGAACTTACTATCTAGATAAACTACAGTTTAGTGTTTGGTTACTAACCTTGGAAGTCATACCCCTAACTAGTGACCATATGGCTATTATTCTGACGGTATAGGCTAATTTTATTATCATTACCCTATAGCCTTTTACATTTATACATACAAGGGTCTACTGAGGCTGCATTAAGCTTTTCCTTTTTAATTTCACTAGCACGTTTGTGTGTTGCACTATTATTATTTTTGTTCTATTTTTTACAAAATTAAAATATTATCTAATAAAGATTGTTTGATTTTATATAGTGTGCCCCTTGACTTGCCCTTACTGTTGTGGGTACTCCTGGGTAGGTTATTAGAGGAACGGCAGTTTGCCCTTTACTCTTCTAGTCTGCTAGGGTTCTTTTTTCTCTATTATTTTCATAATATATACATTATATATATATATATATATATATATATATATATATATATAGTTATTATATATATATACATATATATATATATACGTGTATAATTTTACTCTAAATATATTTTTATATTAATATGTGTATATAGTAATAAACAATACACTTAATATATATATATATATATATATATATATATATATACACACATATTATATATATATATATATATATATGTATGTATATCATATATGCATTTATATACACATTTTTGTAAAATGTATTAACTATATTTTTATTTTATTTTTACTTTTCCACCAGCAGGGGGATTGCCTGTCAGTTCAGGCAGTCCCCCTGCTGACAGCACTCTGGACACCTATGGGGGCCATGTGACCACTCTTTTAGAGCGGTCAGATGGCTCCTGGCGGTCCTTTTTTGCAGAAGGGGGACTCTCTGGGCTCAGTCCAGAGAGTCCCCCAAGAAGAAGACCGGTCGCTGGCTGGGGAACACGGTGATCGGTAAGTACATGGGAGAGGGAGGTTCATTTTTTTTTAAAAAAATTTTTGGATTATTATTATTTTACTATTTACTGAGTGCCTCGACAGGATATGTCTCAAACCTTCTGATGTTGGGACTGCTTTAAAGTCAATGCAAGGGACAAGCACATGAAAGTTACTTTGTATGTTGCTCAGGCCCACTTTCCTGTTGATCACATTCTAATACTCCTTTTGAAAGTATATAATAAAATCAGATCTGTTGTGGTTAGGATGGAGATGAATTTAACTTCTGAATCTCTCATTTTAATTTAGGCTGTGTAACTTTCTTTGAAGCAGATAAAAGAGAATTACACAGCCCATATGAAGATAATAGTAATGGAGTAAAATTATTAGTCAGAAAATGCAAAATAAAAACATTTACCACAGCCTGAGCGTCAATCATGCAAGCAGAACAAGAGTGGCATCGTATTTATTTTTATAGTGTCTACAAACCATTTAGATGATAACATAAAATTGCTTATATGATTTATTTAAAACCTTTTGCTTATTACCAAGTTGAAAAGTGCAAAATAATATGCACTTATAAAACATAATGCTAATGTCTCCTATATTTCCTGTAGTTCAAAACATCTAAATTACATTGAGCACGTAGAACGAAGTTATACCTTGTGGTATCCATGACAATCTACGTATAAGAGAATCTTTCAAACATTGCTCAACTTAATTACTGCACGCTTTCCAAACTTTTCGATTCATTAAGTTGTATAAATGTCATGAAAGGAGAATAATATTATACTGAGCAATTATTTCTTACGATGTATAAGAACAAAATATCTTTTCTACCAAACTCGGATTCTTTTTTCCTTGATTCATTGGCAATTAAGTGCAGATTGTGGACTATTTATCAATATTTCCCAGTCTTACATCCCCTGTGCTCTCAGTTCTTTCATTATGCTTTTTAGCTAAAGGCAAGATCACAATCTACTCTGAGTTATCAAAAGGAATGAAAGATAAAGGATTAAAATGAAAGCATCTTAATTTAAAGTTCATAGATTTACAGTAATTTGCTTTTGCTGTGTACTTGTATATAGGTCATCAACATTGTCTGATATTGCCCATCAAAATATGTCACAAATAATGTAATATTGTAATCTTCGGTTGATGCTTTGCATACTTCTTAAAAATGTATCAGGCCATGACAATAAATTAATAACTTAGTGGTTCATATTATAGCTATTCCTATTTGTTTTATTAAATTATATTTAAATGAATGCCGTATAGCCTATTTACTCTAAACAAAGCAGTCTATCTTGCTATAATGCACAATATCACAGTATTGCATTATATACAGGGGCATTTTAGAGCGCTAAATTATATCATAATGTATGAAATTGGCATATTATGCAGATATATTATGTGTTCATTCACTTATAATGTAATGAAAAATGTATGAAGTCAAAAGTTCCTACAATATGGAGTCTGACATGTGAATTATAGGTTCATCATAGGTTTTTATTGTCTAGGTCTTATGCCTGTGAACAGGAGCGGGCCTGCTGCATTCCATTGAGATCATGGAATCAAATTGCCTGGTCTGAAAATTACCAAAAAGGGAAGGGAATTCAAACTGAATTTCATGTGAATTTCAAATTTATATATTGTACTCCTCTGCCTTTAATTTAATGTTCCCACCCATATTTAAATTAAAAATTGAATAAGTGGTTTTGCTCATCATTTTTTTTTGGACTGGCCAGATCCAGTCCTTGCAGCCCCTCAATCTGCCTCCTGTAAATGTAATGCCAACTCTTCTTCTAATCTAGTCCAATGTTCCCCATACCCAGCAATATACTTCTCTAATCAAATGGAGGTTAGCTGTGAGAACCTAGTTTGACTCTGTTTGCAAAAGTGTCTATACTGGCTGTTAGGATTATCGACTCAAGTGAGAATTGTTTGGAAATTCTAAGTGATCTTATCATTTTCAAGCTCTGACAGACAAGCACATATGGAGGATCCCCCAACAGTGAAACAACATTTTTTTACAAAAGCTAGATTTTAAAATATATATATATGTACTCCCAATAAGTACTTCTAATCACAGCACTTATCCTGTATATCAGAGTTGCTAAGTTGTCCATTGGGCATTGTTTCCTAAATAGGTTTCAGACTAAGAAGAGTTTGAATAAAAAAAACGATGTAAGAAGATCAACCATTCATATATAAATAATTTTCATGAGACCTGAAAGTTAATCTATAGAAAAAAAGAGTACCTTTCAGTAATATAAACATTATTTCCAAAACGATACAGCTGCTAATTATTTAACTGCAAATGGCTGCTGACCCTAAGAAATCCAGTTAACCCCTTAAGGACTGGACTGTTTTTGCGATGTTGTACATTTGCGACCAGGCATATTTTTACACTTTTGTGGTGTTTGTGTTTGGCTGTAATTTTCCGCTTTCTCACTTACTGTTCCCATACAAATTATATATTGTTTTTTTCAGGACAAAAGGGGCTTTCTTTACATACCATTATTTATATAATCTCATGTATTTTAATTTAAAAAAAATAAAAAATATGATGAAAAATTGAAAAAAATACATGTTTTTTGACTTTTACTTGAAAAATCTTTTACTCATCTACAAAAGCGAATGAAAAAAACTGCTAAATAGATTCAAAATTTTGTCCTGAGTTTAAAAATACCTAGTGTTTACGTGCTTTTTTGCTTTTTTTTGCATGTTATAGGGCTATAGGTACAAGTAGGATATTGCGGTTTCAAAACATACATTTTTAAAATTTATCAATAGTGACATTGTAACACTATTATCTGTCATAAATCTCTGAATAACACCCCACATGTACATATTTTTTTTAAAGTAGACAACCCAGGGTATTCAATATGGGGTATGTCCAGTCTTTTTTAGTAGCCACTTAGTCGAAAACACTGGCCAAAGTAAGCATTCATATTTGTTTGTGTGTGAAAAAAGTAAAAAAACTAAATTGAACGCTAATTTTGGCCAGTGTTTGTGACCAAGTGGTTACTAAAAAAGACTGGACATACCCCATTTGCAATACCTTGGGTTGTCTTCTTTTGCAAATGGTATGCCATCATGGGGGTAATTCTCATTCCTGGGCTACCATACGCTCTCAAAGGCAACGTAACCAACCTGGCCATTTTCAATGTAAAAATATTTGACCCATATATTTGACCTTGTAACTTTCAAAAATGCTATAAAACCTGTACATGGGGGGTACTGTTTTACTCGGGAGACATCGCTGAACACAAATATTAGTGTTTAAAAACTGGAAAACGTATCACAACAATTATATCATCAGTAAAAGTGCTGTTTGTGTGTGAAAAATGCAAAAAAAGTAACTTTCACTGACAATATCATCGCTGTGATATGTTTTACTGTTTTGAATCACTAATATTTGTGTTCAGCGAAGTCTCCCGAGTAAAACAGTACCCCCCATGTACAGGTTTTAGGGTGTCGTAGAACGTTACAGGGTAAAATACAGTGCTAGCAAATTAAATTCTCTGGAATTTCGGCCTGGGTTGGCAGGCAGGTCCCTCAAATTGCAATCAATAAAATTACTGAATTATGTAAAAATATTACATAAATACGCACGTAGAATTTAAATATATATGCATATTTATATATTTGAAGTCTACGTGTATATTTATATAATTATTTATGTAATTTTGTATATGGACATATGTATATTTCTTATTATTTTTATTTATTTTATATACATAGATATATATACAAATTCATTCTAAGTGTATTTTGATATAAATATATATATATTAATTTTAAAATACAGTTAGAATAAAATTTTATATAGCTATATAATTTTTTTAAAATTTTTTATTATTATTTAAAAAAATTTTTATTTAATTTAAATTACTTATTATTTATATTTTATAATAATATATATATACAATATATATAGTTATTATATATATTATATATATGTGTGTAATTTAATTATAAGTGTATTTTTATATTAATATAAGTACATATTAATATAAAAATACACTTAGTATGGCATTATATATATGATAAATAGACATATATTATATATATATAATATATGTCTATATATCATATATACACATATATAATTATTATTATTTTTTTTATTAACATTAACCTTTATTTTATTTTTTCATTTTACACTAGCAGGGAGACTGCCTGTCAGCACAGGCAGTCCCCCTGCAGGCAGACACATGGACACCTATTGTGACCATGTGATCGCTGTGTTAAGCGATCACATGGCCACAGGGGTCCTAAATCAGTGTGGGGAGACTGTCTGGGCTGCAGGCAGTCTCCCCACAACCGGAGCCACGCTGATCGCCGCCGGGGGAACGACGGCGATCAGGTAAGTAACGGAAACCGTTAGGACGGTTCAGGACCGTCATTGGTCCGCAATGGGAAAATCCCGATGACGGTCCTGAACCGTCCTGGGTCGGGAAGGGGTTAATGAACAATTAGCTACTTTATCCACCTCGCAAGAAACTTGTGCTGTCAATTGTATTGTTCTGTAAATATTATACATAGAGCTGTTCAATGCTCCTGCTGTGAACTGAGAAAGAGGAAACACAATAATTAGTACAAGTCTTCCCAAATTTGTACAAAATGAAAATGAGAAGTGTGCACGGATGTGCTTCAGGTACATATTTTGTTCAAAAGAATGATAATTCAACTCTAGACAAAAAGACACAATCATTACACTTAACACATCTGAATTTTAAAACCACATATTTATTTGCTGTTTTATTGTTAAAACATATTTAAAAAATCTCACATGAATTGTTGTTATTTATTATTCCTTTTGTTGTTGTGCCATTATGTTGTAATATACGGTGATCATTATATATGTTTATCTTGTAAATAGTTTCTGGCAAGGCAATGAAAAATGTACCCCGTGTTTTTGTTTAATTATATTTATTACTTCATAACATGCTAACATTGGCCAATTAATTTGAATAAATTAATATATTGCAAGATTTTAAACTGACAGAATTTACTTTGTTGTTTTATGCTACAGTAACCCGAATATTAAACTCCAGAAAATAATGTGTAGTTGCCCTTATCCTACAACTTTATACTGTAATACATAACTATCTTGTTTGACTTCCTCACATTGATCTTGTATGTAGCCATCTAATTTGTACATTAGAAACATAGAAAAATAGAATGTGACGGCAGATGAGAACCATTCGGCCCATCTAGTCTGCCCCATTTTCTAAATACTTTTATTAGTCCCTGGCCTTATCTTATAGTTAGGATAGCCTTATGCCTATCCCACGCATGCTTAAACTCCTTTACTGTGTTAACCTCTACCTCTTCAGCTGGACGGCTATTCCATGGATCCACTACCCTCTCAGTAAAGTAATACTTCCTGATATTTTTAAACCTTTGCCCCTTTAATTTAAGACTATGTCCTCTTGTTGTGGTAGTTGTTCTTCTTTTAAATACAGTGTCCTCCTTTACTGTGTTGATTTCCTTTTTGTATTTAAATGTTTCTATCATATCCCCCCTGTCTCGTCTTTCCTCCAAGCTAGTTAGTTTTGTTTAATTACTAGGCCACCATTCTTCAAGCAGCTACTGTCTGCAAGTAAACCCCATACTATGATCAGGGCCTCAACTGATTCTGTCTCAGTTACATTACATTGTCTTTATGATCCTTAATTAGTTCATTCATCTCTGCAATCAATGAATAAAACAGAACTTCATAGATAACATAAAAACAATGCTAGATCATCATATCATATCAATATAGTTATAATAATGTTATATTATTTATCTGTAAAGGAAAACGTCTTCACAGTTATTATTATGCAGACATGCTACTATTATGGATATACTTTTATTAATTTTCAATATTATTTGTTTGTGTAAAATGACTGCATTTTATAGAGGAGGTAAATACAAACTATGAGGTGTCAAAATCAGTCTGTAAAAATAAATATTATACTTACACCCCATAAAATGCAATGAAATATTTTCTTTCACACTGTGAATGTATATATAAGTATTTGCCTAGACACTGGGGAAGAAAAATGTCTAGAGGATAGTGGGCAAGTGATTTGACAAAAGGATGTTCTAAACCTAGGAAAAATGACACATTTTCACTATATGACCTTCCAACCCCATAAAAATAAAGTCTTCCCTACTGCAGAGAGCTTTAAATGAAAAACTGGTGCGCCGGATTAGATAAATCCTACATTTCATCAATTTTGAAAGTCACTGGTAAAAGTCATCCTTCTGTTTTCTCTGTTGAACTCTGTTGGAGAGAGGGTGTTAATACAATCCTTTGCAGCAGTAATGTAAAATGTTACAATCGAATAAAGCTCCCTCCTCGAAAGTAGGAAATTCAGTCAAATGAACATATTGAATGTTTTTGTAAAGGATTATTCATATTTGTGTGTACTAACCATGTTTCAGATATTACAGATCTATATTTTGACTTTTCACGGTTCCCTCTTTAAATTTCCACTTACAGGAACAGTCAATGCTACTGTTTATTGCAGTTGTCATTGGTGATGATTTATCTGGTATAATAATGATTATTAATTTAAAAAAACATAACATCATGATGGTAACAAGGAACAAAACATCAATTGTTCCTTCTTTTCTGCTATATTTTGATTTTTTTACACCTTTTGTTATATTGTGTTATTTGCTAATTTGTGTACCATTGTTTGTTTGCTTTTTGTTATACCATTAACTTTACTACATAATATATAGTGTTAGCTGCACTAATTTGAGTGCTAGTGATGCATGCACATATTTACTTTTGAATACATTTCCCTCAGCTTTGTTAATACGTGTTAATTGAAACACACACACACACACATGCATGCACACACACACACTTAAAATGTAATTATCTGTGATGCCGGGAGCCGGAATATGATGTCATATGGAGGAGTGAAGAGCTGCCTCACACTGGACCCCAGGGAGGTGAGTGTTTGATTGTCAGTGAGTGAGTAAGTGTGTGTGTCTGTCTGTCTGTAAGTGTCTGTGTGTATGTCAGTGAGTGTATGTATGTCAGTGAGTGTGTGTGTGTCTGTCTGTCAGTGAGTGTGTCTGTCTGTCAGTAAGTGAGTGTATATATGTCAATGAGTGAGTGTATGTATGTCAGTGAGTGTGTGTGTCTGTCAGTGCGTGTGTGTTTGTGTATCTGTCAGTGAGTGAGTGTATGTCTGTCAGTAAGTGTGAGTGTCTGTTAGTGAGTGAGTGTGTGTCTTTCAATGAGTGTGTGTGTCTGTGTCTGTCAGTGAGTGTGTGTGTCTCAGTGCATTGTCTGTTAGTGAGTGACATGAGGGGGCGGCAAAATGGATCTTTGCCTAGAGCGGCAGAAATCCTTGCACCGGCCCTGTCCTCGGGTGAGGATTAGACCACCAAGGCTTTATACCACTAGAGCAAGTTTATTGCTCTTCAAAGTGTAAGTATGATACTTTGCTTTTATGCACCTTATATATTTTAACATATTGTACTATTAGATCCTCTCTTCTTTATTTTATATGTTGGAATCATACTGGACGCATCAAATTGTGGATCTATATGTATCCCAAGTTGGAGAATTGTACCATCAAAAAGCTAAATAGCAGTGCTCTCAGTAGTGCATAAAAGTATGAGTGAGACACCTATATACTTAACTGTCTGTAAAACCATTAATTACACTATTTTTTGCTGTATTTCTGTTTTATTTTGAGGTTTTCCTGGTACCGAAATACAAAATCCCTTTACTCCAGTGAGAGTACATATATACATAATTTATTACATATTATTGGGTTATTGTTAAAGGACCACTATACTGCCAGGAAAACAAACTCATTTTCCTGGCACTATAGGGTTTTTAGGTCCCCCCCCCACCCTCAGGGTCCCACTCTCGCCGGGCTGAAGGGGTTAATCACTTACCTTTCTCCAGCACCGGGCTAAGTTAAAAAACACACTTAACTAGTGTTGAGGAAGGGACAGAGGTTTTGGTAGGCATTAGTGGATGTTCCACGGTGCCGAGGTATTAAAGGGATAGCCTGGCTTTTTAGGGGTTGAATTATGTACAATATGAGTTATGTATTTTTAGGTGGTTTTGTTACAGTTTTAACTTAAAGATATTTTCTGTACCTGGAGATAATTAAGTTACTATGGCCACTTAAGCCAATTATCTCCAGGATTAAGGGGAGGGCTTAGAAAAATGCTCTTTACTATGACTGGTTCATGTTACTTGTGTTTCAGTACCCACCAGGTCCAGTGTGTGTTCCCTGGCCTGGAAAAACTTGTATAAAGCTGATGCATGTACCCCTTCTTACCCTCAACTCGCAGCCTTGACTTGTGTTGTAGGGAAATGCTAATCACCAGCTCTGTTCAGAGCTACAAGAACCTTCTACACTTCCAGTGATATCGGTAATTGCTGAAGTGGGACTCTTTGCCGCTCTCCCAGCTCGGTGACAAGGACATCCAGGCGGTCCAACCCTCAGCTAGCCTGGGGCAACTGTAACAATATGCAATAAAAAGAAAAGGGTAAACCTACTTACATCTACTAGAGCAATGACCTGCTCTAGTGTAATCGGCTTCAGGTGCAACAATCCCCACCTAGGGATATACTGGATCTGGAATCAGCAGCAAAAAAACTGGATGTGAGGTGAGTAGAGCATAGAAATGACTGGGTATATATAAGAATTTAATAAAGTACTTTATTACAATTAAACAAAGTTAAAATAAAGTGATATATATAAAATATATATGATAATAAAAACCAGTCCTAAGTAGTAGGCCATCTGCTCACTTGACGCGTTTTGCCGAAGCTTTATCAAAATTGGATGCTTGCTGGTCAGGTCTGTGGTGTTTTATGAGGTCTCTAATGATAAAAATCGATTACGGTGTGGGTATTGTGTCACTTCCGGTTTCCGTTAATTGCATTTCCGGTTTTGGGTATAGTCATATGGATGCACAGGGCACTTAATAGTGACGTGGGCGGAAGTTCCCCGGACGCCATTTTTAGTCCAGGTGGTGGTCCGGTATGGGAACAAAAATAGAAGGCATAAAGAAATAGGGATTAGGTAAATAAAGTAAATAGTAGGTATAGTTGGTAGATCTTATAAATATCTTAAATATAAATGTTATTTGTATATATACATATATATATATTATATGACTAATTTTAACATTTAATTATCCATTTTGTGTATATATATATATATATATATATATATATATATATATATTATTATTATTTTTTATATCCGTTGATAGTATATATCCATTTCCCTTTCCAACCCCTTTTGTCCCATCATTGTTGCCATTTCATGTTTATTATTGCCTGTACAGCATTCGTCGGTGACTATTCTTTCTTATTTTAAATATAGTTTTTTAATATCCTCCCCCCCTTTTCTCTAATATATCCACTTTATTTATGTTCCAAAATATATTTCACTCTATTCTCAGTTTTAATATATGCTTGTATATAGCCTTATTTATGTCCTAGGTGTTTGCCCACGTTCAATATGGCGGCCGCTGTGTAAGTGCTGTAATACACAAAGGCAATGTTTGCAAAATTTCTACAATGTGTCACATATTTCAATCACCATATTTACCATCAAGATCTACCAATTATACATACTATTTACTACATTTACCTAATCCCTTTTTTTTTATGCCTTCTATGTTTGTTCCCATACCGGACCACCACCCGGACTTAAAATGGCGTCCAGAGAACGTCTGCCCATGTCACTATTAAGTGCCTTGCGTGTCTTGGACAGACACTTTGTCCCTGATTTCTAAAACTTGGAAAATCTGTTAATTCAAAACCGTTCGTCTAAAATGAAAAGACCTTTATTGTGCAAAGAGCTGTTCGAATCACAAATTTTTTGCCGAATGACTGACCACCCAGAACAGGAGTGTGGCACCAATTAACCTCCCTGACCGTATTTAACACCTCCAAAACCACTAGCACCCCAACGTTCTAACTGATGAACAGGGTGGTCGGCGTTCGTCTGCACGAACACGTAGTGGCGACCATTTTGTTTAGCCACCAAACACATGGAACTTTTTTTCGGCTACTATTTCCACGAACACTGCTGAGACTTCTACCTTCTGTTCGTTCGGCTAAATCCATACGAACGGAGTGCTAATTCTAGAGAACAAACTCCCGAACAAGACGTATCTAATGACAGTAGGCACGAACGGAACCATTCGTGAAATTTATACTTTATTTGAAGGGGAAGATAGACCGGCCACACAGCCTGAATCTGTGGAACTGTTTTGGGTATGAAAACATGCATGCGGTCGGTCAAAACAGACTTTCATCTATCTCCCGAACCCCTGGACCGATTTGCATGATTTTTTAATATCTCTGTACCCTAATTATGCTTGTTCTGAAAATGTAATTTTAAGGAAAATTGAATGGATAATTTTGATGTTATAAAAAGTGAGTAAAAAGTTTATTTTTCGCTTGGAGTTGATACAGCAATTAACTCAATTATTTCCCATGCAGAGGGGAGGAATTTACAGTAATGAATGGGAGTGTTTAACTGTGTGACTGTAAACTATTGGTTGTTGAGTTTGTATTTTCGGTGCCCAACAAGGTCCACATGGGTGGTAACCTTGTGGGAAAACTTGAATAAAAGAAAGGCTTGTGCGCTCATTAAACCAGTTCTTACTTTACCCTCAATATAGAGTCTTGTCTCTTATTTGGGGAAACTGCTATACAGCTATAACACTAGCTATTTTAAGAGCTTCTCAACTTGGATGACTGCTGAATGCTGAGAATACTCCTCACCATTGGGAGAAGGACACCCTCTAGCGGTGGGAACCCCTCTACCCATCGAGGTAACCACTACAGCGTCCACAGGGCCGTCTTTAAGGAGGGGCAAAAGGGGCAGCTGCCCCGGGCCCAGTTACTCCTGGGGGCCCTAAGGCAGCTGCCCCATGGGCCCCCTGCAGCACCTGAGGTAATCAGGGGCCACAGCCCTTTAATACTGCTCTGGACCGGGCCCTTGTAATATGTGGGATGGCTGAATATAAACACACAGCTAGCCCCTCACACACTGCCCTGTGATCCCTTTTCTTCTCCGTGGCATGCTGGGAGGCAGTGAGGTCAGATCACTTCCTCCTCAGTGCCGCTGGGGAGGAGGCACACACCACATGGAGGAGGATGCAAGCATTGTTGGGGAGAGGGACTGAGAAAGCTGATGGCAGACTCCCATCAGCCTGGGCCAACAAGCTCCCACTGGACCCCAGGGAAGCCACCTTTCTGTACCCAAAAGGTAAGGAGACAGGAGGGTGGCTAAATATGTTTTGTTTTTTTGTTTTGCTTATTTCTGATATCACTTTTATTCAAGTGTTGGTGTTTGTAATGTAACACACAGGGAATAAGTACATGTTAAAAATCCTAGAAGATCCCTATTAAATATAAATTTTAAAAGTATTTATTTTAACATATTATTGCATCAAGTGTTATCAAAGGCTGTACACCATTTCCAAATGTCACTTTTGCCAAATTCTGGACCAGGGTATGGAAGAACAGAGTTGAGACATTATTATGGCCAAGGTTGCTGGGAGTTGCTGTCCAAGAGCTGCTAGAAGGCAGAGATTAAAATATGTAAATGTACACATATATGTGTGTGTGTATCTGGCTTTGTTTATGTCCTTGTGTGTATCTGGCTGTGTTTGTGTGTGTGTCAGTGTTTCTGTGTGTATGTATACCTGTGTATGTGTATGTGTACTTGTGTGTCAGTGTGTATGTGTACCTGTGTGTTTGTGTGTGTGTGTATGTATGCATGTGTCAGTGTGTGTAAGTGTGCATCTGAGTGTGTGGTAATGCATACATCCCAACATTTTAATGCCAACACAAATACACTCCATCTCTAGCACTGTACACATATACACCCCTGCATTTATACCTTTATGTATGTGTGTATCTGAGTGTGTGTGTGTACATACCTGTGTCAGTGTGTGTGTGTACCTCTGTGTGTGGATGTGCCAGTGTGTGTGTGTATCAAAGTGCTTGTATCTGTGTGTCAAAGGGTGTGTATCTGAGTGTGTGTGTGTATGTGCCAGTATGTGTCAAGGTGTGAGCATGTGTCAGTGTGCCTATGTGTGTATCTGCGTGTTAATGTGTATGTGTATATGTGTTATAGAAATCACACAACATGCAAACAGAGCCCTGCAAACACAAACATTACATACAAACACACCAGTTTGCTGAAACACCAATACTACACACAAATGTACACAACACTACATCCAAACAACCCCCTGCATGCAAACACAAACATTACATACAAACACATTCCTTTATTAAAACGCTAAAATTATATACAAACACCAACTCTACACACAAAAGTACACCTGCATTTAAAAGCCAACACTACAGACAATCACATATTACTGCATTCAAACGCAAACACTACACACATGTACACCACTGCATTCCAATGGTAACAGTACATACAAATACACCCCTACATGCACACATACACTCTAAACAATAACATGCTGACATTCAATTGCACAAACACTGCTCAAAAATACAACCCTGCAAGGATGGTAGATCCCCACCTGGCATAGCATCGCAGGAGTTGTATGACAGATGGGGATCTATCTTTTCTTTACTCTTGTGCTACAGGGCAGGCCTGAATTATTTTTTTTTGCACCAAGGCACTCTCTACATTAGTTTTGCCTCTAGGTTGGGGTGGAGGGAGTGATTGCATGCCCAGGGGGCCCAAGCAGATGCTTGCCCAGGGTCCAATCAATATTAAAGACGGCCCTGAGCGTCCATATGATTATACCCGAAACCGGAAATGCAATTAACGGAAACCGGAAGTGACATAATATCCACACCGGAATCGTTTAATATTATTAGAGACCTCATAAAACACCACAGACCCAACCAGCAAGCATCCACTTTTGATAAAGCTTTGGCAAAATGCGTCAAGTGAGCAGTGAGGAGGAGTGAGGACTACTACTTAGGACTGGTTTTTATTATCATATATTTTTTATCTGCATATCACTTTATTTTAATTCTGTTTCATTGTAATAAAGTACTTTATAAAATTCTTATATACACCCAGTATTTCTATGGTTTGCTCACCTTACATCCAGTTTTTTTGCTGCTGATTTCGGGTCCAGTATCCCTAGGTGGGGATTGTTCCACCTGAAGCCCATTCCACTAGAGCAGGTTTATCTCTTTCCTTTTTATGTGATGACTATATCTATCTGAGAGCCTAGTAGTGCTGGTCCACACCAAGAAATCCACAGAAGGGGATTATTCCATCCACGCTCCCAAAATAGAGCTTATATAGCTCTACAAAGTGTGAGTGTTCCTTTGGCACTATACAATTGCTTGCACTATCACCACTACATACTGCACTATTATTGTGTCTTTTTACTTTTTCTTTAAGATATATTGTTCTGTATTTCGTTCCAATTACGTATGTAATTGTTTTTTTTTCATTAGCGCTGTTCAACTTTTGTGGAAAATATGAAAATGTGAAAAATTATCCTGTTAAAAGAAAATATAACATTTCTTTAATATGCATTACAAAAATGAACTGCGCTAATATGTAAAGAAGGTGCCAAAGAGGCAGGACTAATGAACATGCTGCTTTTTTTCTATAATTCTCCATTTACTAATTGCATAACATCATGGCTCTTAAAGCTAGTCTATAAAAGCTCAGTAATAAACAGAGCTCCATGCTGTGATACTTTTTTTGTCTGCTCGAAGCTTGAATATCCAAATTCTGAATATGTAATTTGAACGTTTACTTTCTGTTCATAACTATAAATCTAGCTGTGTGAATCTCTTACCAATGCATTTTGTAAAATTACAATTCAAAAACCAATATTAAAAGACATAAAAAAGATTGCAGGAAATAATTTTGTGCATACTATTTTTGTCACTAATAAGTTTACCTCAAACAATATTGTAAGGAAGGAAGTAACTACCCAAACCACAAAGCTGACAGATTGATTACTATTCCAAATATGAAATTCTCAGATTCGTGATATCAAAATTCCCACATGAACCTGAGATAAAATAAACATAATGTAAAATACTGGTTGCAGATTGCTACCTTTCAGCCTTTGGATCACAGATTTGAGCAGAGATATTCTTTTACTGACTTACTACTTTCGGACAGAACATATGTCCCTTAGTGTCCTATTACTTATAGTGAAATTCCAGATTTTTTTTTAAGATAACACACAAAGTTAGAGTAAGATTTGATGAAGTTATAATTCACAGATTTATTTACAGTAAATTAATTTTGGCTGCAGTAAACTATATTTTCAGCATGTACCTGACTAGTTCTTAGATTTCTGTTATAAAGAAGAAATCCCTAAGGTAAGCAATATTTATCTTATTTCATAGAAAAATATTTAAACTATAACAGTCATTTAGACAATGCACGTCACTGTAATCCTTATCCCATAGCCAAGGATAAAATCCAGTTTGCTAACTCCTTATGTATTCCACATTTCTATTCACTTCCATTTTCACATGTCTTTCTACTGATGTATTAGCTTCTGTTCCCAAATCTGTATCATCTGTTATGTAAACCTATGTCTCCTCTCAATCTTTGTTTCCCAGTTTTTTAACCCTTGGTTTCTTCTTACTAGTTGTGTGATGATCACCTTTTCACTTCTCCAACGGCTTATTTCATACTTACACCATTAGTTTACCAATTTCCACTTACAATAGCATGCTCCACTAATTACTATGTATGCATATGACTTGGGGTGTATGAAGAGCGTTATTTGGGTTTGGACACCAGCATGTGCATGATATTTTTATTGGAGGCTCAGTGTGTGATTAAATGTGTGTGTGTGAACTTTTGTGTAATTGTATGTGTGGTGACAGTTGTGCCGAGGCTGCATGTCTGTGAATGCATGTGTTATGGGAGTGAATGTGTGGGCATGCATATGGGGTGGGAGCTGTGTGTGTGTTTGGAGGTTTGTGTGAATGATTGCAGGTGTGATAGAAGTTGTGTGTTTGAGTATGTTGGAGACTGCATGTATTTGTGACTGCATGTATGACTGCATGGGTGGTTTGTGTTAGATTTGTGCATGAGTTAGAGTGTAGGATGGGAAGATAGTTGCGTTTTTTCTAGGGGTAATTTTACCAAATTGTTTGCCATTAAGAAAAAGTAGATGGTGCTTAAAGGGACAATATAGACACCAAAACAAATTTAGCATAATTAAGCAGTTTTGGAGTTTATCATACCGCTGCAATGTCACTGCTCAATTCTCTGCCATTTAGGAGTTAAATCACTTTGTTTATACAGCTCTAGTCAACCTCCCTGCATGTGACTTGCACAACATACCTAAACACTTCCTGAAAAATATGCTAGATATTTTAGATTTGTGTATTGCACTGTCTGTTTAATCTAGAATTTATCTCCTGCTCTGTTACTAACCTCCTAGACCATGAATGAGCCTCCTGTGTGTGATTGAAGTTCAATTAACAGAGCAGGCGATATGCGGCATAAACAGAAACAAAAGTGATTCAACTCCTAAATGCCAGAGAATTGTAACATGTTCATCCTCACCTCGCGGTATCTGCACTCAGCAGCCATACGCCAGTTTATCTGACTTCTGCAACATGTTGATGGACGCTGGCCGCTGCGGATTCACGCCAAATTATAGCCCCACGTCGGCCCACGGTGCTGATGACGTTGGCGTGCGTATGGCGTCAAGCGGGAGACGCGTGCCCACATTCTGGGGTCAAAAGCCGATTTCGACCAATCAGATTTGTAAAGGGCTTATTTAAACACATTTTTACAAATCCTCATTGCCCGGTCGTGGTTTCCCTTAGTGGTTTTCTGAGAGTGTGTTACTGGCCGTTTTCTTTCTTATTATTGACTTTGGCTTCGTTTGACTTCCCTGTATTCTGGTATCTTTGACTTTTGGCTTTCCCTCATCGTTGTGTCTGATTCTGTGTCCCCAACCTCGGCAAGTATACTGACTATTCTCTGGTACGTTAAGTCCAGCCAGTCTAAGGCCTGGTAAGACATTACCTATTAGTCCTAGGTGTAATACAGTTCTACGTGCTGCATCAATTAGTAATCCTGACAAGAATTAAGCAGCAAGACTGCTTGTGCATGGTCTATACACCCAAAATTCTTTATTAAGCTAAAGTTGTTTTGATGCCTTAAGTAGCCCTTTAATGCCTGGTGGTCTGGTAGGTGAAAAATTAGCGACATGCCCTGCACCCAGTATCTGTCTACTAGTTCTCTCATTCAGGATCAAGTGGGATCCCTAAAAGTGGTTTACACAGTGAAAATGCAGACCACATGCTTCCCTGAAACAGTAAGGGCCACAAGTACAGGAAGGGAAATCTATTATTTTTTTTCACTAGTCTATGGAACTGTAGAGTTCTGTTTGCAATTTATTTGCTTTACAGTAACTTCACCCCTTGGGAGCAACAGTGATTTCTTGACATTTTTATCTGTCTTTCTCTGTCTGTCTGTCTGTCCATCCATCCATCCATCCATCTACATGTCTTCGATAAACAGATGGCTTTATCACAGTAAAGGCACTTTAAGTTGCTGGTATGTGCATAAATGCCACACTGCAAGACCTTTTTCTCATTTCTGCCTCCTGAACCATGAACAAATTCCATGACTGCTAAAGAAAGGCAGCTTATGCATCTTTACTGTGCCAGCAGCTGCGAAGACAATTTTATGCTGCCATTTCCAATAAGTATAAAAAAAACATTCACAATGCACAAATGAAAACTTGTGACAGTGAGAAAACGTACTGCTAGCCACAGGGGATATGAAGACCAAAGAATTTTGAAAAATCCTTGCTATTACTGATCAGGTCTGCCGAACGTTAAATGTCACTGAGATCATATTATAAAGAATAGGCATTTTTTTTGTGAGAAAAATAAATTAACAGATTACACATTTCTTACCATTTATAAAAAATAAATTGTATTTGCCTATCAAGTGGGAGATGAACTTGTCAAAAAAAATCACAAACAAATCTTTTCTGATTCTTAAATGAAAGGCATGAAAATAAGGTCAAAAACCTGTCGGTGTTATTTTTGTGTATAAAGGGGATTATATCTAAAACACTTACCAAGTGAAATTACATTTTTATAAAATGTGTTGCATTAACTGTCAACAGGAATATTGATGTGTACAGTAGCAGCCTTTTGTTTGACAAAATATAAATGAAATAAAGGCTTTTGGAAGATAAACATTCATTTCCTGACAAAAATACAGCTAAAGAATCTTGAATAAGAAGGCTGCAATATAAATATGTTAGCAATGTATATGGGTTTTTTAACATAAAATAATTAATCTAATTAATTGGTAACCTTATGACAAAATGTGTCAAAGCATACAATTTGGAAAATAAATGAGTTGAGCAAATGACATACAGGGCAAATTTGTTAGTAATCTTTTCAATGTAGTTGTCAGCTCACCATAACTCAGTGTTTACTAGGCGAACTAACGTCCGTTAATTAAATCCCTTTGCAAGTTACACATTGATATTTGAATTGAGAAATAACATTGGCAATTTGTGATGTAAAAAATATTTGTGTTTATCCTTTTGTAGAGTGTGGTGGCATCTGTGGATGCAAACACGTAAACATAAAGGCATAGAAAAATGTCACAGGTTCTGTTTAATTAGTTTAGAACCTTTGCTACTGTCAAAATCTCACAAGATCTCCTTGTCTGGGTGTCCCCTGCAATGTACAGTAAGTAGTCAAACCATTTAGTAATGGTTTGACTTCTTACCTGGGTTCTGGTTCCCTGTCTCCACTGCAGCCTCCTCTCAGCCAGAAGCTCTCAGCTCTGAGCTAAAGCTAGTGTCCATCCCCCCTTCTGCAGGGCTTAGCTTATTGACTGAGAATGATCATCTGTTTTCTCTCAGCCAATGAGCTGCTTAGCTCACGGGAGCTAACAGAAGTTTCTAGCAAGATCTCCTAGAGACTGAAATGAGGCAGGGAGTGATGCCTAGCAGAGGTAAGCAGTCAAACTATTACCAAAGTTTCACTACTTACAATCGGTAGGGCACTTTTGCACCATAACAATTACAGCAAACTGAAGCTGTTATGGTGCCTGCAGTTTAAGAACACCCACATTCAAACATTATATTAACATCCTTGGTTCTATACCAATGCCCATAAATAAGGTATTCAACCTTTTGTATTTTGTTGTCACCTTTACTGTATGTAACAGTAGAATAACATTTATGCCTTTATTCTATTATTGCAAGACAGTCTGATATTTTACTAAGCTGCTTAAATAAATGGCAGGCTGTTATTTTTTTTTTTACATAAAAAAATAAAAAATACTTTAATGTTTGCTTAAATCATTTTGCATTTTCTTTTTCTATTTTTTTCTGTCTAATTATTCCTTCATATATGTTACTAAATATCCCCTTATTACATTCTGTAACAATGCTTTTACTCATATTATCGCTTCAAGCAAACATGTGCACAGGCTTATCTATAATTGCCTTGGAAGAAATAGTTTGAAAAATGCGATTAATGACATAAATGCATTTAACTTGGAAGTACCAATGTGAGAAATTAACATAAATGATTGATATTTGATATAATGCAAACATTTTTATAAACAGGTAATAATGAAATGCAATATTTATTAAGATGAATAATCGTGGTAGGGGTGATGAGTTATATGCTTTAAAGCTATTTTGGACCCTCCATGACAGTGGTCCCCAAACTAGTTATGATGCATGTCTACCTTCCCAACTTTTAGTAAAGGGACACTCTAAGCATCTTAATCATTATATATTGTGGTTATAGTGTTACATTAGCCATTTATGAGCAGTTTGGCACAAATGAGGGTCCTGCATTTCCTGTCTCCTCTGTTGATGTATTACTATTGTTACACATGTGTATGGTGCATTCACGGTTTGTGTGAAAATGTCAACAATAATACCATAATATTGCACTTCACCAATATAAAAAGGGTGTTATAACAAATATTCATTGTATTGATTAAAAGTTACTCCAAGCACCTTGACCACAGAAGTCTGTATGTGCCTGGAGTCTATAAGTGCACCGTATTGTTGCAAATATGGGGTTTAACCAATCGGGTGCTGGTAGAATCATTAGGTTGTCTTTAGCCAGCTCAGAACTAGATTGTGACAGAACCATCTGTCTATCTATTGTGGTGGATTCGTCTATTTCTGCTCCCTTTCTTGTAAATGGCTGTTTCTATAGCACAGCCATACGAATGACTGTTTTCACCGAACAGATGGCCACCCACGATAAGAAGTGTGCTGCTGGTTAACCTCTTGATCCCAATTAGAACGTTGTGGTTAACCGCAGACACTTCTCAATTAAACCAAATTCAGGGTGGCCGTCGTTCGTATGTCGACCACGAGGCAGTGGCCATTTTAAAACGCACGAAAGCCCAGCGGTGTTTGGCACTGATTCCATGGAACTAAAAACGGACACTTTTTCTGCCGAACACCGGTGAAACAACGGGTCGCCTGGCTGCCTCGACGAAAGCATACGAACACCGGCCGTTCAGGAGTTTTAAAACACACGAAAGGACTTAACCCAGATAGCCTTCCCATGGAGTCAATCGCATACCGAAAGACTGTAAGGACTTTGACTCCATGGCGATTGAACTATGTGTGTGGGATCTGAGCGCTATTCGCCAATAATATGCCCTCAGATCCAGGCTATCTGGGGATATGTGATGCGAATGGGAAATGTTCGGTTATTTAAAGTTATGTATTTTTATGTATTTTCTGGTATTGTATTTAAGATGGTGTTTTGTCTTTGTCCTGGAGATAAAATTGAATTATCAGTAAAGTAAAGCCAGAGCCTGTTTGACCCTCAATGCGGAGCTTCTGTCTCGTTATTGGGGGGATTTCTTATTTGCGCTTAGAGACTGCTGATTGGAACCGAAAGCCGCTTGGTGGATATCGTTGTTCGGCGGCTAGCAGCAGTTCGTGGATTTCCCTTCGGGAGTTTGGAGCCTTTCACGGATTCCCGGTCGGGAGATTACTGCGAACGGAGTTATTGGTATTGCGAAAGGGGAAGGCTAACTAAATGGCGGTTTCGTTTAAAGACACTAGGGGTGTCTTAACATAGATTATTATTAAAACATACAAAATGACAGCAGATAAGCACCAAAAAAGATAAAAGTGCATACTGTGCAATGGGCGCTTGGAAAGAAAGACGTAACACATGCCAAATGAAACTGAACGCGTTTCACTTCAAGCTTGTTGCTCATTTCCTATTAAATCATTGCACATTCAATACTGGGGAAGCAGTGGACTATTCCTTTTTTTTTTTGCAGAGCACTGTTTGAAAATGGATTGACTCATAAATTCGGGATGGTTCATCTAGGCTCTACTACACTACAATAGGCTGTAGTGGTTAGGCCATGGATCCTCTGTAGTAGCTTGCAACTGCAAAAAGCACCTTGACTCTTTTAAAAATAGCTACCCATGCATTTTTGGGTTGCAGAGTATGAATGGGTACTAGGCACCAAGTAAATGGCTATCACAAAAATTAAAAGGAAGATAATTCAGCCAAACTAGTTCACAAACTCTCAAAATTTAATTTGAAAGCAAAGACATACAGAGGACCAGATTTACATGTCAGGTGCCTGTAGGCATAGAATTCTAACCCCCCTCCACCCCCAACACAAAAAGGCAGATAAAGTGTGTTTATTAACTAGTCATTACAGGTATAAAAAAAAAAAAGAAAATCTAAAAACATGAAAACATTTGTCAAATTTGACAACTGTATATATTGATTCAATGCTTTCCTATTGGGAGGGTCTAATGCGCATGCAGCACTTGATGCATATGTGCATTAGCACGCCCTCGCTGAGAAACATTGGAGGAGGAGGAGCCATGACCCAGCACCAAGGGACATCAGTGCTGGAATCAGATAAGTAAATAAAGGGTTTTTGAATTAATTTATTAGTGGTATATCTAAATATAGCTTGCAAATGATGCAGATATCTAACCCCTGTCCCTTCTTTCACAGCCAAGACTATCTGTGGCTGTCCAATAACAGACTTTCCAATGCAGCTCAATAATTGGTCTTCCCAAAAGCCGTATTGCCCTGCTACAGTCTATAATGAATGCTGCCGCCAGACTGATTTTTCTCTTCTATCAGTTCTCTCACACCTCACCCCTCTGTCAGTCCTTACATTGGCTTCCTGTATCCTATAGGAGTGGATTCAAAGTATTAATCCATACCTCTAAAGCAGTGAACAATTCTATTCCCTCTTATATCTCTTCACAGATGCTCCTTCCAAGTCTCTCCGCTCTGCCCATGACCTTCTCCTGTACCCTTATGGCCAACTCACGCTTGCAGGATTTCTTGCGGATGGCTCCCTTCCCATCATCAGACTCTTCCCTAGTCTTCAATCATTTAAGAAGTGCCTTAAAACCCATATCTTTAGGAAAGCTTATGGCCTCCCAGAGTAACCTCCACCTCACATATCTGTCTCTTGCTCTCTCCTAAAGAGCAGCACTTTACTCTCTACGCCAGCTCTGCTTCACTCTCACATTGTTTGATTGCTATCTTAAGTCCTATTGACTGTAAGCAGTGTCATCTTAACAACATATGAGCCTCCGGGCAAAGCAGTGCACTGTGGCCTTGCCTACACTCACAGGAATAAAAATATAAATTATAGATAAAATTAAGCTAATATTTATTATCTCCAACAAATGCAATACATACAATACATACACAGACAGACTGCTGAATATACACACAGACAGACTGCTGAGTACACACAGACAGCTTGCTGAGTACACACAGACAGCTTGCTGAGTACACACAAACAGACTCCTGAATACGTACACACAGTCCGCTGAATACATACACACAGTCCGCTTAAAACATTCACACAGTCTGCTGAATACACATACATACATACACACAGGCTGCTGAATACATACACACGGTCCTCTGAATACACACAGACAGTCTGCTGAATACACACAGACAGTATGCTGAATACACACACTGCTGAATACACATACAGCCAGATTGCTGAATACACAGACAGAAAGAATGCTGAGTACACATAGACAGACTGCTGAGTACACACAGACTGCTGAATATATACACACAGTCTGCTGAATACATACACACGGCCCGCTGAATACACACAGACAGACTGCTGAATACACACACAAACACACACACAGGCTGCTGAATACATGCAGGCTACTTTATATACACACACAGACTGTTGAATACATACAGACTGCTAAACACACACATACTGCATTGAGAGGTGCAGTGTATGTGTTTGTGTGTATGTGTGCTGAGTGTGCTGTATGTGAGGGGTTCTGTGTGTGTGTGTCTGAGGAGTGCACTATGTGTTTGTCTGAGGGGTGGTGTGTGTGTTAAGGGTGCTTTGTGTGAGGAGTGCTCTGTGTGTGTGGGAGTGCTGTGTGTGAGAGGTGCTGTGTGTGTGTGAGGAATGCTCTGTATGTGGGGGGTACTGTGTGTGTGAGCAGTGCTGTGTGTGTGGGGAGGGATGCTGTGTGTGAGGAGTGCTGTGTGTAGGGGTGCTGTGTGTGTGTGTGTATGTGTGTGTGTGTGAAGTGCTGTGTGTTTGGGGGGTGCTGTGTGTGAGGAGTGCGGTGTGTGTGTATGGGGAAGTGCTGTGTGTGTGGGGGGGTGCTGTGTGTGTGTGAGGAGTGCTGTATGTGTGTGTGGGAGGCAGATGCTGTGTTTATATGTTGCAGAGTTTGAGTGGTGCAGGTAGCAAATGTTTTTATTTTTTATAATCCTATTCATACAATAAAATCTTCATCCCCCTCCCTTCTTCTTACCTTTGGTGAAGAAGGGGGGACGGACGTCCAGTGGTGGTAAGTTCTATGTAGCCTGCAGCTCCTCTGGCTGCAGGCTCTCCGGTCCTCCAGAGTGCAGAATGCTTTGTGGAGCATTGCCATGGTAACGCGTGGCAATGCTCCACACAGCCTGCTCGCACTAGGCACGATCTGCTTCCCAGATCCCTCCCCCAGGGTCCTCCCATGCTCTCTCCCCGATCAAAGGGCCCTTTGTCCGGTGAGGGAGAACTCTGATCTCCTCACCGGCCCAAGAGGGCCCACGGCCATAAAAACAGATCTCCATGGACCGGCCGGGCACACTTGGCAGTGTGGTAGGGCCCCATGCCTGTGGGGCCCCAGGGCAGCTGCCCAGCTTGCCCATGAGGAAAGACGACCCTGACTGTAAGCTCATTTGAGCAGTTTTTTGAACCCCCTCTTATAATATTAAAAGGCACTATGGAATCTGTTGGAGCTAAATAAATGGCAATAATAATAATAATAATAATAATAATAATAATAAATTGTTGCAAGGCAGCTGCTCTGAGCTAAACAGGACCTGTTGTCTGATTGACAGATGGGGTGTAACAATGTTCATTTGTAAAAATGGCAAAATCTGCAGTTTTTGCAACCTGAATATATAGCAGTTAGGCAAGCTAAATAATTTTAGGGGTCTGGGTTGTCCCTTTAAGTTATGTCTCCGGTTTGCAGAAAATGTTCAGGCAAAGCTATCCTTCCAGAGCTGTCACTGTGTACATGTTTAATTGCTAATTCAGCTGTTTTATGTGCAATATCCAAACATTATTCCTTTAAATTCCCTTTACCATATTATGCATGAAAGAGACTCTATAGTCACCAGAACAACTACAGCTTAATGCAGTTGTTCTGGTGAGTATAGTTAGTTTCTGCTGGCATTTTAATGTAAACACTGCCATTTAAAAGGCAGTGTTTACATTACTGACTAAGGAAACCTCCAGTGGCAGCCATGCAATGCATCTCTATAAGGAGATGTTGATTGTCCAAAAGGACATTTGACTCTGCCCCCCATCTCACCTCCTTGACTGAGATCATCAGAACTGACAGTTTTGATGTCCTCAGCCAAGGAGGCAGATCAGGGGTGGGTAAGTGATGGCAGACCCATGTGGTGCTGTAATAAAGGTAAGTAAAGTGGGGGGGCTAAGTGACCACCTAAATAGTTAGTAAAACACTGTAGTGTCAGGAATACACGTTGTGTTCCTATGATGTTCCTTCAATATGTGCCGGTTATTAAGCCTGATCAGTAGACTGTTTCATAGACTTAGTACTTACTAATAGGTGGAGCAGATATTGTCTACCACCGTGGTTGCTAAGTAGGGAGAGGTGAATCACTGCCCTATGAGGGGTTTTAGCCCTCAAACATATTTGGAAACTATAAATATTGTGAAACACCTGAGATAGTTAAAATACAACCTTTATTGGAATTAATAAATAAAATATTGTATGTGGAAAAACAGCGATGGAGTACTCTAGAGTATCAATGCAAAAGAGAAAACCATAACCATACACCATGAAAAAAAAAGAAGAAATGGAACTAAAAAATACAACACATTTCAAATTTCTTGTCATTGGTAAGGTAAGACCCATGTAACTGGACAGTTGTAGCCCAGATAAATCGAAAATAGTAAAATTCCGAAGGGCTGAAAGTAAATGTGATATATATTGGAATAGAGTTACCCAGTGTTATAGAAAAGTGGCATAAAAGGAACAAATGTTATATTGCAGATATTGTGAAGCAGTATAATCAACTATCGTCCAAAGGTCCTGATGCCAAATGCCAACATGCTGTCACTTAATGGTGTGAAAAAATTGTAATGCACCAAGTGGGCTGGAGGTCCAGTGGAAGCATGTATGCATGAGAGTATAAATTAGAGTAAACCGGTATATGCCAGTAAACCAGTTCTCCCAGACTATAGTCCCATAATTATTGATTGGTATAGGCTGTCTTTCAGTATATAGAATCACTGGAAGGGTATGTGTATCGAATGGTCCCTATACTAGTTAAGAATTGGCTAAAATGATTTGACAGCCGACACATGTTTCCCCTTGTGGGTAACCTAGCTTAAAAGAAGTGGGAAGAACTAAATATAGTAACAATTCCTAAGTTGAATTTTTGGCAAGGTAAAGTGGAATTCTGAGCTAAGGGGTACAGATGTACCTTTTAATGTGAAATAACTCAAAAGGTGAAAACAATGGGGGAAAAAAACCACCAGGTCAGTGAAACGCCAGAATCCACTTGCTTAGGATTCCAAGAAGGGTGCATGTGGCGGATGGTCCCTGCAATAGTTTTAAGTTAGCCAAAAATGATTTGCTAGTCTCTGTGTATTTGACAGCTGACACACACTCCCTCCTATGGGTAGGCAATATAAGATATGATTGTTTCAAAATGAGTAAATCTTAATTGAGTCGCAGTTTAGTATAGTAGTAGTTCATAAACTTAGTACCTAGGATAAACTAAGTCTATACAAATTGTAACAGAGTGTTGGGGATGGTGGTCAGGGGTGTATATCTGGCACCCAGACTTTTGCACAGCCACTATCCTGACATGTGGGTAAGCACATGCAGCCCCAGGGAAAGTTAAGTTTAAATGTAGTTTTTTTTCCTCTGTTGTTATTTGGGTCCCTGGGGTGGAGTATTCGGAAGAGCAGGGTGGGCCGATTCTCCACCCACTGTCAGAGTGGTTGTGCATGAGTCCAGCCCAGGTTTCCCATAGAGTTCTGGCTCACTGCCTAACGAGGTCATTAGCCTCACCTGTAGGGGCTGTGAGCAGCTATATAACTGCAGTTAAAGCAGGGTGAAGTGAGGGAAGTGTTTTGGAGGAGAAAGAAGATTTGCTGTTCATTGTATCCTGTTACTTCACAACAACAGAAAATAAACAGGCCAGAGGCCTTTTTGAAACTGGACTTTGTCTTGACCTGGTTTTCTTACCCTAGAGGGCTGTGCGGTTGCCAAAAGATCCTGGACAAACACACACAGGAAAGTAAGTTTGTCACATATGGTGGAGAATGCGGGCACTGCACTAAAGAAGCCTGTGGGTATTAACTGGAAGCCAAACAAGCCTGTAGAAATATGGAGGAAGTTGTGAAAGTCTTGTTGCAAACTACAGCTGCACAGCAAAAGGCTACAGCCGTACAGCAGGAGGCTACAGCTGCACAACAGGAAAATATTACAGCCCTACAGCAACTGGTAATTACGCAAAAGGCCAACACAGATGCTTTGATCCAGCAGGTTATGGCAGCCCAAGCTGAGGCAAACCGCCTGCTCAGAGAGGAGCAACATCAGGCCACCAGTATGATACAGAAGGAGATACAGGCTTTGACCAAGGGACTGACCAGAGTCTCGGATGGGACGCAGTCCGAGGTTAAAATGATCAGAGCCAGCCGTTACCTGCAGAAGATGACACCTACAGATGATGTGGAAGCATACCTGCTAGCTTTTGAGAGGACAGCTGAGAGAGAAGAGTGGCCGGTGAGTGAGTGGGCAAGCATACTGGCACCTTTTCTTATTGGAGAACCCCAGAAGGCTTTCTATGACCTGGAACCAGCACAGGCAGGGGTCTACTCCAAATTGAAGGCTGAGATCCTTGCACGACTTGGTGTGACTATGGCAGTTCGTGCCCAAAGATTTCATGCCTGGACTTTCAAACAAGAGAAGCCTATCCGCTCCCAGATGTTTGACCTGATACATCTGGCTAGGAAGTGGTTACAACCAGAAATAAATACGGCAAGCCATATCATGGAACTTCTTGTGATGGACAGATTCCTGCGGGGCTTGCCTGCTTCACTGCGTCGATGGGTCAGTCAGAGTGATCCACAAACAGCTGATGAGTTAATTGGTTTGGTGGAAAGATATGTGGCTGCAGATGACAGACAGTGGCTCAACAACACAAAGGCTAAGCAGAGAGTTAAGACTCCAGCTCCTGAAAGACCTGGTAAGATTTTTCAAGATTTCAGAGACACAGAGGAACAAGAGACATATTCTCAGGGACCCCATACGCTTATGCCTAGAAATGTTAATCCTGGAAAAGGGTTTAGGTGGGGGACAGTTGATAATATGAAATGTTTCCGGTGTAATGAACCTGGACATAAAGCTAGAGACTGTCCCTTGATTGATGAACCGATGCAATGCAATATGATTAGTCAGGATGTACAATTGTCTTGTTTGCTGAATTGTATGGAATCTGCTGTTGCCAACTGTAGTCACAATCCACAGATATGTTCCATAAGGGTGAATGGGAAAAAGGTTAGAGCTCTATTAGACTCCGGAAGTATGGCGACATTGATAACAAAATGCCTTGTACCTGAAGCCGATGTTGATGCATTTCAGAAAATTGGTATAATTTGTGTTCATGGTGACAAACGTGAATATCCTACAGCTTTGCTAAAGTTTGAAAGCCTTTTCGGTACTGTTAATCATAGAGTGGGTGTAGTGGATAAATTGGCTTATGATGTGGTATTGGGAAGAGATTTTCCCCAATTTTTAGACTTGTGGGGGTCTACAGGAAAAATAGTTCATGATTGTATAGCAAATGATTCTAGAAATGTGTTCCCTTTTTCTGACATAGAATGGGAAGGACTAGGCATAAGACCAGGGAAGGCTGAAGCCTCAAGTCACAGGCCAGCTTTAGTAGGAGATGACCAGGGCCACGATAGTCAGGAGACCGATAACGATCAGGATCAAGGCATTAACTTCCCTGAATTAGAAGTCAGTCCTGTTAACTTCAGGAAAGCGCAGTGGGAAGACCCCACTCTTGCAGAGGCCCGAAAAAATATCCAGGTTTCAACTGATGATCCAGTACAACTAGATAGAGCCCCTTCTTTTCCTTATTTTGAGGTACAGAATGATTTGATCTATAGAGTAGAGAAAAAGGGGATGGATGTTGTAAAACAACTACTTGTTCCTAAGCCCTTCAGACATACAGTCCTAAATCTTGCACACAGCCATATACTGGGGGGACATTTAGGCATAGAAAAAACAAGAGAAAGAGTCTTACAGAGGTTTTACTGGCCTGGGGTGTTCGCTTCAGTTGCAAATTATTGTTCTTCTTGTCCTGAATGCCAACACACCGCCCCTTTTAAGGCATATCGCAGTCCTCTTGTACCATTGCCTATAATAGAAATACCTTTTGAGAGGATTGCAATGGACTTGGTGGGTCCTCTGGTAAAGTCTGCAAGGGGGCATCAGTATATATTGGTGATTCTGGATTATGCTACCAAGTACCCAGAAGCAATACCCCTACGTAACACCTCTGTAAAGACAATAGCGAGAGAACTCATGCTCATGTTTAGCCGGGTGGGCAAACCAAAAGAAATTTTGACAGATCAGGGTACACCATTTATGTCTAAAGTTACAAAGGAGTTATGCAAACTACTTCAAATTAAACATCTTAGGACTTCTGTTTATCATCCCCAGACAGACGGACTGGTAGAACGGTTTAACAAGACCTTAAAAAGTATGTTAAGAAAAGTAATTGACAAAGATGGTAAGAATTGGGACTGCTTACTACCCTATCTAATGTTCTCCATAAGGGAGGTGCCACAAGCTTCTACGGGCTTCTCTCCTTTTGAGCTTCTATATGCCCATCATCCCAGAGGTCTACTAGATATAGCAAAAGAAACCTGGGAACAGGAATCCAATCCGTACCGTAGTGTAATTGAGCACATAGCTCAAATGCAAGATAGGATGGCGGCTGTCATGCCAATAGTTAAAGAACATATGCAGAAAGCCCAAGATGCCCAGAAAAACAGTTATAATAAAAATGCCAGACTGAGAGTTTTTCACCCAGGAGACAGGGTACTTGTTTTGGTCCCTACAGTAGAAAATAAATTTCTAGCGTCTTGGCATGGCCCATATGAGGTTATTGAACAGGTTGGAGAAGTTAATTATAAAGTGAGACAACCCGATAGGAGGAAACCTGAGCAAATATATCATATTAATTTACTAAAACCCTGGAAGGACAGAGAGGTCTTAACTACTTCAGTTGTCACTGATAAGACTGGTAGTGAACTTGAAGTAAATATACCAGACACCCTGTCCCCCCACCAGAAACAGGAAGTAAGGGACTTCATTGGTAGAAACCGGGATGTATTTTCTGTAGTTCCGGGCAGGACTAACGTTATCAAGCATGATATTGTTACAGAACCAGGGGTGAAGATAAGCCTTAAACCATACAGAATCCCAGAAGCACAGAAAGAGGCTGTAACTGCTGAAATTAAGAAAATGTTAGATCTTGATATTATTGAGGAATCCCAAAGCGAGTGGAACAGCCCTATAGTACTGGTGCCAAAACCTGATGGCTCGATAAGATTTTGTAATGATTTTCGTAAATTAAATAGATGCTTATCCAATGCCTAGGGTCGATGAACTGATAGAGAGACTGGGTAAGGCTCGGTACCTGACTACTTTAGACCTGACGAAGGGTTATTGGCAAGTACCTCTTACAGACAGAGCAAAAGAAAAGAGAGCTTTTTCTACATCAGGGGGATTATTCCAATACAAGGTGCTACCATTCGGGTTACATGGGGCCCCTGCCACTTTTCAGAGACTGATTGATAGGATTTTGAAGCCTCACAGCCGTTATGCGGCCGCATACTTAGATGACATAGTCATTCACAGTCCTGACTGGGCTTCACATCTTCCCAAAGTGCAGGCAGTACTGGACTCTATCCGCTTAGCTGGTTTAACTGCTAACCCATCTAAGTGTACTATAGGTTTGGAAGAGGCAAAATATCTGGGTTATTCGATTGGGAGAGGACTAGTTAAGCCCCAAACAGCAAAAGTGGAGGCCATACAAAATTGGCCACGCCCCCTCACTAAAAAGCAAGTTAGGACTTTCTTGGGACTTATTGGGTATTACAGGCGATTTATTCCTGGTTTTGCTACATTAGCAGCTCCTTTAACGGATCTCACAAAAGGTAAAGCCCCACTAGTGGTTAAGTGGTCAGTAGAGGCAGAAAAATCGTTTGTAACTTTGAAAGAGGCTTTGTGCACCCAACCGGTTCTGGTAACCCCGGATTTCACTAAAGAGTTTATTGTCCAAACCGATGCATCAGAGCTTGGGTTAGGGGCAGTTCTGTCTCAGGAAATTCAGGGTGAAGAACACCCAGTGTTTTATTTAAGTAGGAAGCTGACTCCCGCTGAGAAATTATTCTATAGTGGAAAAGGAATGCCTTGCCATAAAATGGGCCTTAGACTCATTGAAATATTATCTGCTGGGTAGAAAATTTAGGTTGGTCACAGACCATGCCCCCTTAACCTGGATGAGTCAAAACAAAGATAATAATGCCAGGGTGACAAGGTGGTTCCTCAGCTTACAACCATTTCATTTTACGGTTGAACATAGGCCAGGGTCTAAACATGGAAATGCTGACAGTTTGTCGCGAGAAAATTTGTTTTCTGTGGTCGCTCACCCCACTAGGTCTGAGCTGGGGGGGAGGATATGTAACAGAGTGTTGGGGATGGTGGTCAGGGGTGTATATCTGGCACCCAGACTTTTGCACAGCCACTATCCTGACATGTGGGTAAGCACATGCAGCCCCAGGGAAAGTTAAGTTTAAATGTAGTTTTTTTCCTCTGTTATTTGGGTCCCTGGGGTGGAGTATTCGGAAGAGCAGGGTGGGCCGATTCTCCACCCACTGTCAGAGTGGTTGTGCATGAGTCCAGCCCAGGTTTCCCATAGGAGTTCTGGCTCACTGCCTAACGAGGTCATTAGCCTCACCTGTAGGGGCTGTGAGCAGCTATATAACTGCAGTTAAAGCAGGGTGAAGGGAGGGAAGTGTTTTGGAGGAGAAAGAAGATTTGCTGTTCATTGTATCCTGTTACTTCACAACAACAGAAAATAAACAGGCCAGAGGCCCTTTTGAAACTGGACTTTGTCTTGACCTGGTTTTCTTACCCTAGAGGGCTGTGCGGTTGCCAAAAGATCCTGGACAAACACACACAGGAAAGTAAGTTTGTCACAAAATGTTTCAAATTAATAAAACTTGATATAGTAGCAGTTTAATATAGTAGCTGTTCCTAAACTTAGTATCTGAAATAAACTAAGCTATAACGAGTATAAATGGAGTCCTGAGCAAGTTTGGCTGAATTATAAAAAATCAATAGTGAAAAAACTGCCAGCACTAAGGAACATCAGCGTGTGCACTCTACACACGTTTTACCCGACAGCCGCCACCGGGATCATCAGGAGTACTAAGGGATGTCAGAGAATGGATCAGGTTTAAAATACAGCCTTCTGGAGTTTCATTGGTTGATTAATCCCAGGAGGGGTACATTTACTAAGTAGTCATTTGTGTTTTTTTACCTCACCTGCATTTATTGCTGTGAGAGGTGAATTTAGGGAACTTTTTAGGGAAGTTTTACCTATTATGCGGAAGACATGGCATAAAGAAATGGTTGAAAATATAACCCAAGTGTGAAGATTTTTGTAGAGTATTACTAGAAAATCTGAAGTAGGTGAATCCATTCCTCCTGAGTTGATTGGTAATGCCTATGTCTGTTTTGGTACTATCAAATAAGGATGTAAATACTGCTTACTGGGAATCCATATTTGCTCTTACAAAATAGATACAAAATTGATTGATGTACTATTAAAGAGATGGGATTTGTAACATTGGTTAAGTTTTAAAGAATGATATTTACAAAAAAAAAAAAAAATTGTAAACTGAAAGTCTGGAGCCTCCTAAGGGCTCCAATGATCCAAACTATAGTATTTAATTAATGAAAGCTGTATAGTTGAACTCCTCATTTAAGCCAAGAAGGCTCAAAGTTTTAAACATAAAAATAAATTTAAATTCACATTGTAGTATTATGTCACCTCCTCTTGGAGATCTGTTTAATTTCTCAATGGCCTGAAATGTGAGACTGGATACCTCACCACTATGGAAGTTATGTATGTGTCTGGCAATCGGTGTATCACTTCCTGAGTTGATAGTGTATATGTGCTGTAGCATCCTACTTTTAGAACCCCTTTAGATGGTGTTCTGGAGGAAGAGACAGGACATACATAGAAAACATAGTTCCCTTAGGTTTTGAGCTAATGCTTAATAGGGAATTGCCATTTTAATTAATTAGAATCATCTTACAATAAAAGCAATTGTCTCAAATAGCCCCAATCTCATGGTTTTGAAAATAATAAACCTTCATTATATGTAATAGTTCTTCCTCACTTAGCTATAGTTGTAATCAAAGTTATTGAATCCTTAAAATTTAGATTTATTGTCAACATTTACAGACTTTCAGCTGTTTGCAATTAACAAATCAACCAAAAGCAATTGAAAAAGCTTAATAAATGCTTCAAGTGGTTTCCCCAAATTCAACTGAAAATGCAACTCATAATGACTTCTCCAGTCTCAAAATTATTTAACCTCATGCTTATTGCAGCAAAGAACAGGGGACACTCAACTATACTTGTCTTTATAATTTCTTTTTCCAAACCTTTAACTCACTATAACAAAAACGTGATGGCTAAATTGATTATCCACAAGTATGCACGTGCGCACTGTTATTGATTAAGATGTCAGTGTGTTAAATGTTATTACTAATGTCGATGTCATATTGACGTGGATGTTTTACCAATTGCACTGATATCACGCAAAACTAAATAATTAAAAAATAAATAATGATTTAAACTCCTGAACAGAATCCCTTACAACAGCACAAATATGTAATACAGGTGTTGACTCAAACACACGTGAGGTAACTAATCAAGAGCTTCATTAGTTGCACTAGGTGTGCTTGAGCTGCAAAACTTGAAATACTTGAACTAGCTGGGGGTGTGTTGAGTGTCACGTTTGACTGCATGGCTAAGTCAAAAGAATGGTCCACAAAATTAAGAGAAGAGATCATCGCTCTTCACAAACAAGAAACAGGATACAAAAAGATAGCAAAGGCACTGAATTTTACTAGAGACACTGTTGAAAGTATACTTCACAAGTTCAAAGTTGAAGGAACAGTGGTTACACTACCTGGACATAGCAGAAAAGGCAGCTATCATTGGCTGCCACCAGATTTCAGAGAAGGCAGGTTATGAAAAACCCTTGAGTGTCTGCAAAAGACCTGCCGCAAGACTTGGTGGCAACAGGCACTGAGGTTTTAATAAGCACAGTAAGTTGTGAACTAGATGCAAGTACAAGTACATGCAAGTAATCTATGACGTGCAATGCTACTGATTCGAAATCACAAGAAAAGTAGGCTCCAATATGCTCAAAACCATATAAATAAGCCACAGAAGTTTTGGGATTCTGTTCTGTGGAGCGATGAACCAAAACTGGAACTTTTTGGCCCAATGGACCAGCGGTATGTCTCAAGGAAGAAGAATGAAGCATACGCTGAAAAAAACTGTTTGCCTACCATTAAGCATGGTGGTTGCTCATTGATGCTCTGGGGCTGCTTTGCATCAACTGGCACTGGAAGCCAGCATGTGGAAGTCACCTGAGATGAACCCCATAAAAAATCTCTGGTGGGATTTAAATAATGACAATTACTGAACTTGAGGCCATTGCTCAAGATGCCTCAGGAACACTGCCAGAATCTGGTGCCTGGCTGTGTATCTAGTTGGCAGCAGGTCATATCAGCATACAGTTGCTCTGTTAAGTACTAAAGACGCTTTCTATGAAGGGGTTGAATAATTTTGAGACTGGAGAAGTCATGAGTTGCATTCTCAGTTGAATTTGGGGAAACCACTTGACTCATTCATTGTGCAGAACTATTTCATTTTCTTTTGTTTGATTTGTTTATTGCAAAACAGCTGAAAGTCTGTTAATTATGACACTAAACCCTATTTTCAATGGGGATTGAATAATATTTATTACAACTGTGTAACAAATTTCTAAAAGTTGCAATTTTAACAAAATCCAATTTTTGTCTGAACACATTATGATAACTTAAAAAATGTATGGAATCAATCCATATTGGTTTTTGGATGATCCATTTCATAATTAACACCTGTTTCCGAAGATTAAGTGTTCAGTAAAGATGTTACAGAAAATGAGCCCAAGCCCTAATTCTACAAAAATAATTGTCTCAGGAAATTAAGATATTTATTCACTGAACAAGAATGTGAAGAATATTTGTGATATCAGTGAAAATTTCATGCCAAAATAACTGAGAAAGAAAACCCAGCAAACAATGAGTTCTGCACTGCAAAGTATAAATAATAAAAAAAAAAAGTTACGCACTACAAAAGTTAAGTATATCTATATTCAAATTCAGTTTTAGTTGATTCCTCAAAAGAAGAAGAAATGAATAAAATTGATTTAGATATGTTTTTTTTTCCCTCCTGTTTGACTATTATGGTTTATAAGCAGGGCCGGACTGGGGATACAAAGCAGCCCTGGAAAAAAAATTTGTGCCAGCCCCATAAGTCACTGCGCCATATATTGTCGCGTGTAATATGTAAGGCTATGTCTTGCCAGGACAGATGATTGAGGTAACCAACCAGCAACCCGCCAGCCAGCCAGCCATATGCGCCGCCAACCGCCAGCAACGCATAACGCTTAACCCGCCAGCGCCAGCAGCGCCGCGCCTTGCGCGCACGCGCGCCGCCGCACCACTGCTATTCATAGCCCAGCACTGCACTTGCTTCGCGAAAATAATAGTAACTGTGCCCTGGTGCAATCCTATGCTTATTAATAGTATAGTTAGAAAAAAGGATGCACTCAAAGGTCTCTTAGCAAAAAATAATAATATTTAATCCATAAAAGGTTTACAAATAGCTTGATCGACGTTTCGACCCAATAGGGTCTTCCTCAGGATCAATATGTAAACATAAAACCTACATATATATAGAAAAACATAAAGTGTACTCACCAATTGTGATAGAGTTCCCTCATCCCTCCAGTCCGAACCCGGAAGTGAAAACCGGAAGTGACGTGACGTAAAGAAAATTGCATGTGCCACTGTTGCCTGTGAACGTGGTTGCCACTGTTGCCTGTGAACATAATACCTATGTTTTTAAGATGTATGTTATTTGTCTTAGTGTATATTCATTTCACTCTGGATGTTTGTCACTTCACCACATATTTGCTTTTATAGATTTTTATAGACACTCATCACTGCACTTTTTCACTGGCACATTTATACAATGATTCTACACATAATGCAGATACTGGCTACATGTATAATGTTTGAATAGCCACTTATATATTCCAATATCCACTCGGTTTTGAAACCAAATTTTTAATGTGTGTATTGGTTTCCTAGCAACCACGTTCACAGGCAACAGTGGCACACGCAATTTTCTTTACGTCACGTCACTTCCGGTTTTCACTTCCGGGTTCGGACTAGAGGGATGAGGGAACTCTATCACAATTGGTGAGTACACTTTATATATATATATTGCTTTTTCTAATATAAAATATTGGTCCTTTCAGGGTAAAACGTTTAATTATACAGTAAGCATACGCACATGCAGACACAGGCAATTTCACTGACATTTCAGTGACACACACAAGCTCATTGATACACACACACACAGCTTAATGTGGTGGTACTGGTGTCTATAGCATGTCCCTACAGGCTTTTCAACGTAAACACTGACTTTTCAGACAAAAGGCAGTGTTTACATTGCTTCAAAGTGACACTGCTAGTGACAGTCACTCAGACGGTCACTAGAGGTGCTTCCTGTGTTAGTGCCCTCCCGCCCTCGCGCGCTGCTGAATGAGACTGGCGCCGGAATATGACGTCATATTCCGGCGCCGGTCTCATTCAGCTGCGTGCTGGGGAGCAGAGCCAGCGCAGCTCGCGCAGCTCCCTCAGCGGCCGCCAGGACAAGTCCGCCAGCGGCCGCCAAAAGACCTCCCCAGCGGCCAGGGGAGGGCTGGCAGCCTTAGGCCTGGGGGGCAAAACCAGTCAAGTAGACTGGTGCACCTGCCCAGGATCAGAGCCGGTGCAAGGATTTTTGCCGCCCTAGACAAAATAAAAATTTGCTGCCCCCACATGTCACATCACAATGCCCCACCCATATGACCTGCCATATGAACTAACGCCAGTGCTGCACACAGTGTGTGTTTACATTAAAAAGCCTGCAGGGACCAGCTATAGACACCAGAACCACTTCATTAAGCTATAGTGTCCCTTTAATGTGAGGTAAATTATAGATTAGTGTCACTAATAATATACTAGATTGCCTACTTACAAGCAGATGAGGATGATGATGGGCTGCAATTTGGCTCCACTGGTCTGGTGTAGAACAGGATCTCTGGAGGCTGTTTGCAACTGTGGTCACAACATTCAATGTTCTGGGAGAATTGGAAGCAGCTCAATTTTTTTGGGGCCCCTTACACAGCTCAAGGTCTGTGTCCCAGGGCCTGACGGTGAGTATGCCCATAAGGCCCACTCATAAGTTCCACCCACCCATGAGTTCGCTCACAGGGAGTGGAGTGTGTAGGGGATGTGTTATGTGTTATTGTAGAGGATCTAATATGTGTGCTTATGGTATGTAGTGTTTAGGGTTACCAGTTTGTGCAGGTGATGCAGTGTGTTTGTGTGTAGTGGAAGCAGTGTGTATTTGTGTATAAGGGATGTATTATGTGTTTCTGGTTGTGTGTAAGGGATGCATTGTGTGAATCTGTGTTTGTATGCATAAGGGATGCAAGGTGTGTGTCTGTATGTGTGTGCATGAGATGCATTGTGTTTCTGTGTGTATGTAAGAAAAGAAGTGTGTGTGTTTGCATGCATGTGTACGGGTTTGCATTGTCTGTTTCTGTGTATGTGTGCAAAGGATGCATTGTCTTTGTGTGTAAGGGTTGCATTGTGTGTGTGTGTGTGTGTAATGGATGCATTGTGTGTTTCTCTGTGTGTAAGGGAAGCATGTTGTGTTTCTGTGTATGTATAGGGATGCATTGTGTGTGTGTGTGTGTGTGCGCGCGTAGTGTGAAAGAGCTCCCTGTCTTGGCCCCTGTCCTATAGAGCTGCCCCTTCTTCTTCCCCCCTCCCCTCATCTTATTCCCTCCCTCCCCTCTTCTTATTCCCCTCCCACCCCTCTTCTTATTCCCCCCCTCTTTTTATTCCCACCCCATCTTATTCCCCCCCTCCCCTCTTTTTATTCCCCCCTCCTCCCTCTCTTCTTACCCCCTCCCCTGTAGCGTGGCCGAGCTGCACTCCGGTCCGCGGTGGCCGGCCGGAGTGATAGGAAGGTGCACACTCAGTGTGGACTTCCTGTCAGTCCGGCCGGTTACAGGAAACAGAAACTCCGCGCGGAACAGGAGTTTCTGTTTCCTGTCACCGGCCGGACTGACAGGAAGTGCACACTCAGTGTGCCCCTTCCTACCACTCCGGCCGGCCACCGCGGACCGGAGTGCAGCTCGGCCATGCTACAGGGGAGAAGCTGCAGCCGCCTGACCGCTCTTCACAGAGCGCTCAGGCGGCTGCAGTATTTAAAGGGCCGGCCCCAGGTGCCGACGGCCCACCGGGAAATTTCCCGGTATCCCGGTGGGCCAGTCCGGCCCTGTTTATAAGTCTATAATGGTTAACAGTCTATAATGAATGCGTTGACGAGGCTCATCTTCCTGTCCGCCTGCACCTCCCACGCCTCACCTCAGTCCCTGCATTGGCTTCATGTAAGATATAAGGCTCAATTTAAAATTCTGGTTCTTGCTTTCAGTTCTCCACATAATGCTGCTTCCACTTAACTATCCTCCCTAAAACACAAGTATGTCCCGTTTAGGGCCCTTTGCTCTGTCGAAGAGCTACAGCTATCCTCTGTTTATGCTCCCATCTCTGATACTCGCCTTCAAGACTTCTCTAGGGCTGCACCATTCCTGTGGAACTCCCTTCCCTTCTGCGTTAGATGTTCATCTAATCTCCCCTCCTTCAAGAAAATCATTAAAAACTCACTTCTTCACAAAAGCGTATCAATTAAACTGTTATAGCTCCCAACTGATTCCTCTCCTGCAACTGTCAATTTAAAAAAAACACACTAAGTCTTCAGTGAATACTGTTCTACCAATCTACTTATCTAATACTATCCTTACCTTTTGTGTCACTTTACCCCACTCCCTCTGGCATGTAAGCTCGTTGAGAAGGGCCCTCAACCCCTCTGTTCCTGTGTGTCCAACTTGTTTGGTTACAATTACGTGTCTGTTAGTCCACTCATTATAAAGCACTACGGAATTTGTTGGCACTTTATAAATAATAATAACAATATAAATAGCTCTTGTAGATACTCCAAATGCTTTAATCTTTAATGTCAAAATGCATTACGGGGTGTAGGATAACTCAACCAGAATTACCCACAATTTACCCAGATGCACACCATACGTTAACACCATTTGAAAAAAATAAAATAAAAATATCAACAAAATCAATGTATATGCAATCCAAGCACAAAGCATATATTGCCTTAGAAAATTAAATGACCTGAGAGTTTTTGAGTGTTTGTTTCTATGTGCCTTTTTATCTACTTACATGTGCATGCACTTATAGGGTGTATTCACTAAACGGTTATTATAGCGGGAAGCTACATTGGCCTCAATTTTGCAAATGGGTTTTCAAATCACAGTTCACTGTTTGGTAAGTATAGACATTTGAGTTCATGTATGTGTCTAGATGAATGTAGAAATGACTCATCAGAGTTTTTTCCTGAAGAAACAATCTAAAACAAGAATATTTATTCATTCAGACAGCAATGGTTTCTCCATTTTCCAATGGTTTCTTCACTTGTAAGGCATCTCCTCCTGTGCAGTTTGATTTTATTGTAAGGCATTTCTCTGCTACTTGAATAACAAATGTCCCATTGATGTCAATGGTGGAACTTCTATGGAGATATGAAGTTAAGTTTTTCTTTGATAATTGATAAATATGCTAGAAGTATGTAATATATGCATATGGTATGAATATGTGAGAAGATCTGTTATGGGTCCCAAAGTCTAGTGGGGTCTCCCATAGACTTCTTCTTTTAATTCGCGTACAATTTGGACATAGCTCCTGGCAGCCTCATCTACCAGAACTTAAATGTGAGACTACATTGGACTAAAGAAAGGTGATTAGTCCACCCGCAGCTGCCATCATCCATTGGATATTTTACCTGGGGCGTCTTTGCAGAGTTACAGGTCCCTTTAAAAAGGGATTGAGATATCAAAGGCAAAGTCTATTGTGCTGAGATGGGCCATAGGTGGGTTTCATGAGCTCATGCCCCAGGTATTGTTTTGGAATCTAACAACGCCCATGCTCATACCCTGCATTTTTGCTTAAAGGACAACTGTCACAACAGTTTTTTTACTTTTCATGTTTTAAAAGCTTGATACATTTAATAAAAATGAATGATTTTTAAAATATGATGTATATTGATATTTCTTTGTGAGAAAATATTACTTTTTTATGTTGCTAAGCAGTCATGTTGGGTCAGACTCCACTGTTATCAGACCAAGTGCTGCTCAAACTAACTTACCTGCTGCAATTCCACATAGAGCAATCTCAGCAGCAGGCAAGTTAAAATTAGCAGTAGTTGGTAAAATAAAAGTTAAGTCTAACCCAACTCAGTCAGATAACATGTGAAATCTTCTCAAAAGGGTCAACATACATCGCTAAAAATATATATATGTTTCAATAAATGTAATAAACTTTACAAAAAAACAAGTAAAAATTAGACAACAGTTTTCCTTTAAGGGATAACAACTAAGTTATTGATAATAGTGCCTAAAAAAACATATTTTTGTTAATGTAGGTGGCTCTTTGTTGTAGATATATCTAAGAAATGACATGAAAATAACATACCGTATATATTCGAGTATAAGCCGACCCGAATATAAGCCAAGGCCCCTAATTTTACTATAAAAAAGTGGGAAAACTTATTGACTCGAGTATAAGCCTAGGGTGGCAAACGCAGCAGCTACTAAAAATTTCTAAATAAAATTAGATCCCAATAAAATTACATTAATTGAATATTTATTTACAGTGTGTATATAATGAATGCAGTTTGTGTGTAGTGTGTGTATATAATGAATGCAGTGTGTGTTTGTGTGAATGCAGTGTGTGTATATAATGCAGTGTGTGTGTTTGTGTAGTGTGTGTAAACTGGGTGAGGGGAGGGCATTTTTATTATTTAATTTTTTTTATTTTAATATTATTATTATTTTAATATTATTTTAATATGGTTATTTTAATTTTATTTTATTAAATTTTAATATTATTATTTTAATATTATTATTATTTTAATATTATTATTATTTTAATATTTGTATTTTTTTATTTGTTTTTTTGTTCCCCCTCCCTGCTTGTTGCCTGGCCAGGGAGGGGGGCTATGTTAATCCCTGGTGGTCCAGTGGATGGGCTGTGCAGTGGAGGGGCTGGCAGAGAGCTGTTACTTACCTTCTTTCAGCTCCTGTAAGCTCCCTTCTCCTCCGTGCAGCTCCCCTGTCAGCTCCATTCTTCTCACAGTGTAAACCTCGCTGTTTGTGGCAAGTTGACATAATACAGACATTGACTCGAGTATAAGCTGAGTGGGGGTTTTTCAGCACAAAAAATGTGCCGAAAAACTCGGCTTATACTCGAGTATATACGGTAATGATTCTTCAAAATTTGCCTGATATTTAATCCTTAATAGCTGTATTTAAGCAGTTTTTTTAGATGTCTTCTGCAGGGAGTATTAAGTCAGATGAGAACATTATGTAAATTGGTTAAGAATGCTTTTAATGTCTAACTGTGTATCATCAAGCTGCAAAGAGTAACTTCAATAATGTATATTTGTGCAGGAAATGAAAGATTTGCTAGTAAATCACTTTCATTTGGTCATCTGGAAGAAATGATTGATGACTTGGCATGCCTTGGTATATGTCATCCTAAAGTTTATACACATTATCGTGTGACATTTTGAAGTTTTATTGCTTAGAGGGCTGTTTGAGGAAAATGATAAAATATGTTGCTCATCTCAGATAAATTCAATCAATCACCGAATGAACTCACTCTTCAAATTACTAAGTTAAATAAAAATGTAAAAATAATGCTGTATCTTCAAAAACATTTTTAATACAGCTGACTAATTGAAGTTCATAAAACACAAAAATATCATCTCAGCTCCCCAGAGGCTCAATGAATATCTCACAATTAATTTGAAGAATAAATTGCTAAAGCCTTTCAGAACGCTACATTATTGACTGCTAGACAGAGAAATGCAAAACTGCAATCATTCTAATTGCATTGCCTACATAATTGAAAACTCTATATACAGTACTAAATAAGTTATAAGCATATCATTTCTTCATTATTTTAAAATCTACAAAATTTATATTTTGCTGTTCAGTATTATATATACAGTATATATATATATATATATATATATATATATATATATATATTTATTTGTGGTCACGGCAATATTGCTGTAATAGTTAGATAACACATAAATAGTAGTAAATACCATAGTTAAAAAAAAAAAAAAAAAACAGTCGGTTGTGGTGTGCTGGCACCGATAATGCAGTAGGCCTGTAATAAGAGGGCTGACCTTAGAGGGTGATGTAAAAAGATGGTGTGGTGGGAGGGCCAACTTGAAAGACAGTAACGGTATTTAAGAGAGGCTTAAAGACCCTTATAAAGGCCCCTCACACAACTAAAGGCCCAGCCTTAAATTTGTGGTCGGGGCAACATTGCAGTGAGAGTTAGATAACACATAAATAGCAGTAAATACCATAGTTTAAAACACCAGTCGGTTGTGGTGTGCCGGAACCGACAATGCTAGGCCTGTAATAAAAGAGGGCAAAACAAAGTGTACCATACAAAATTTAATTAGTTCTACAAAACAACAAATCACTTGGATAAGTCACAAAATGCCTAGCGAATCTATTTACCCGGTTCTTGTATATATAAGGTATAAGTGGATGATTTCCAGCGTCCCATTACCTTGATGATATGTGCTGGAATATGATTAGAGGAGACAGATGATGCTGCCCCTATGCGGAAAGAGTGGCCTGAGTAGCAAGTTGAATTAAGGCTAAGCCTAGTTAATAGCTTGCGAACATAGAGCATAAATTTGGCAGTAGAGAGTGTGGAACCATGTAATTCTAGAAGTGGTTGGTGTGGTTGCTTGTTAATGGTGCTGAAATATTTGTCTAATACCTTAACTGGGCATCATTTGTTGTAGGTAGGGTAGAAGGTTATGTCGATCGGGTGTCCCATCAGACTGGTTTTAGAGTGGGGAAGTGAAAGGATGTCGTGATCTATAGATTTATGGATATTTATTGTTTTAAGGTAATCTGTGGAAGTTAGATTAATAGAGGTCAACTCTTTTAGTCGTGGGAATCCATACAAAAGTTAGGTATATTGCAGTTGTAATTACCATATTGATAACAGCTTTAAAAGGTGATGTGTCTCATAAATTGGATAATGATTGGAACAGTTTAACATGGATGGGTAGATTCCTAGATGGTAATATTGTGTCAGATTTCTGTATTTCTTTCAGTAAGGTTTTAATTTGGTAGAATGATAGGAATTCTGTTTTGTTAGGGTGTTGTATCAGCATGTGATATTGAATGCCCGTTAGGTAGAGTTTGATAGTGTTGTATGATAATTTTTGCTTAAGGTGGCAAAAAGAAGTAAACCTTAATAAAGACTCCATAGCAAATATGTCATGAATCTGAAAATCTAAAATGAAATTGGTGAAAAGGTGAAAAGCCCTATCGTAGGATTTCCTACTGTTAACTGAGACTGCTAGGTGGGTAAGGATCTGTGCATGTTATAATAAAATGGGGGGTGCAGACAGGAAGCAGTGGGCAGTCTTGTGGAATGCCTGCAAGCAGAACCGAGACAGGTGATCAGCTGATACATTAGTGACCCCCGGGACATGAATACAAGTGTGGAAAAACTGGTAATTGGCTGCCACTCAAGTGAGTCTCCTCAAAAACCTCCTACCTATCAAAGATGATGACCGGCCTTTGTTTACAATGTGGCCAATAGCTAGGTTGTCTGAGAAGCATATGACCGAGTGACCTGCCCAGCCAGGACCCCAGGTAATTACTGCCGCCACTTTGGGGTGTAGCTCGAACAAGGCCAACATTTAGAAAAACCTGGTAGGGACTTAACTTCTTCAGGTAAAGGACCCAAGAGCCAGTTGTTGCCACAGATGGCTGTGAAACCTGTATTGGCCACAGCATCTGTCCAGAGTGTGGGGGATTGTCAGATATTGGAGGAATAAACATTGCTTTCCCATTCCAATTTGTGAGGAAAGTGTGCCACATCAGTAAGTCGCGTGTTGGTCTAATGTGATGCGGGTGTTGTCTAAGGGAAAGTTAGGGAACAAAGAGAGTAGTTAGTAATGAAGGATCTACCTTGTGGGATGATCTTCATGGCAAAACTTGGCAAACCAAGGAGGGACTTTAGTTCTTTATGGTTGCAACAACCTAATTGCTAGTATAGGTCAATGCTTGACAGGGTGCGCTCAATCTTATCATGAGGAAGACAGGACTGCATGTTGACCAAGTCTAGTTAAATCCGCAGGAAATGTATGACCATGTCAGGACCTTCTGTCTTTTTTTGGGGAGACCAGTATACCCAGGGATTAAAAAAGATTGATTGCTACTGTGAGACTGTGAGGGGGGGTGAGAGTTGTCTTCATTGTGAGGAAATCATCTAAATAGTGTATAACAGTCAGGCATCTGCACACATTAAGTAGCAACCAGCATAAGGTTTCTGTAAAATATTGAATATCTTGGGGCTACTCTTGGAACCGAACGTGAGCTGGGAGAAAAAAATGATATAAACCCCGCCACTTAATGCCATGCAGATGCCAAAGTGATGATAAATAGGAAGTAGTTTGAACTCATTGGCAATGTCAGTTTTACTGAGCCATGCCCCTGCCCCAGCTGCAAGAATGGCCCAGATAGCAATGTCAATGGTGGAGAATTGTAAGGAGAACTCTTCTGAGGGTATGAGGGAGTTAAGACTAGGAACCGTGGAAGAATGTGGTGCTAATAGGTCAATGTTCAATCTGCATTTATGCGAAGATTTACCAGTGACTATACCAACCAGATTTGTCCTCCATGAAGTAAAAGGAGGGGACCTAAAAGGGCCAAGAACAAATCTCTGTTCCAACTCAATATTCATCTATTTATCCACCAATTCTGGATCCGCTAGTGCTGCATACAAATTATTGCAGTCAAGCATAGAAGAAGGCAGGTTTATGATACCCGTGTGAAACCCCTGTGATAACCCATCAATTAGAAAGTTAACCAAGTGTTGTGAAGAATGGCATCATAATAGTTCAGCGAAACACACAATATTAATACTTGTGAGGTAGTGTTTAAGGAACATTTTATTTGGGCACATGGAGTTGACATGAGCCCGGAAGCAATAGAAACAAATGTGCAATAGTCTGCAGGCACTGAAACCACAAGAACCCACGTTAAAATTATTTCATATCTGGGACTTGTCCAAAAATATGATGTCACGACCCAGCTTATCTTTATTAACCTTAGTAGAATTTGGGGGAATGAAAGGAACCGAGTGGCCCTGAGAGACTTCTGCTGTGTTAGGGCATAGGTTTGTGGAGTGTGACATGGATGTGCAAACTGTACAAGCCGGAGTCCTGAGCTTATAGCATAATTACTCACTAAAATGTGACCAACCTAGAAGTGACAACTTTGATGAGCCGCCCAAAGATAGGAACAATATAGCAAAAAAAAAAAGAGGTACTGAGCATGTGTTGGGTCAGTAAGCGGAGGTGTTTCTTAGGGCATCCTTTAGTTTGGGGCCATTATGTACAGGTCGAACCGTACACGGACGTATTGAAATAGAGTATAACACTGTGAAAACTAAGATGGGGATTTCCATTTGGCTTATAATCTTCTACGTGGGGAAAGTCTGGATATTTACCAATACAGCAATATTGGAGGATTTATTTGATTTAAATACATAGCCCGATTAGTTAGTTTAACTCGGCTTGCTGTGGGGTATTTGTAAGTAAATCAATGCTGTTGAGAGTATAAAAATCAAAATCAAAGAAATTTCTTTTTTTCTCTTTTTACTCTCTCCATATGAGTGCCATATGGTACCTTATGACTGAATATTTACGAGATGTGACTGAATATTTACGAGATGTGGGCTTATTGCTAGGTGTGGGATGTATCATATCGTCATTGGTGACGGTTTAAGCTTGAAGGCTATCTGTCGAGCTAGTGTGCTATGGGGCATAAAAGTCATAAAGGTAAGTAAGAAATGGGCAATTATCACGTATTGTTAGAGGTGCACTGTGAGTGATCTATGGAAAGTATTATCTGTATCGTAATACATAGAGAAAGTTTTATGTTTTTTTTTGTTGTTGCACATATGAGCATTCATCCTTCATGCAACCTCCATATTCAATATCTTTATATGATCCTGACGTACCATGGCACATGTGGGAAACAGTAGTGACAATAACATAGTCAATGGCCATCTGTAAAATTACTGTGGTAAACAAAGAGAGGAGGGAGAGTTGAAAAGTTTTTGAGAGGTAGTAGCTAAAGAAAAGGTAGTTTAGAGAAGTGGCAGAGTAACAAGACAGGATCACCCATTTCTTGATGATGTTCTCCTGTTTCTGGGTGGTTTCTACTCTGCTTGCAGTCAAGGGCTCCTGAATGGACTTATAGACGTTGGCTTCTGGACTAGGCCCCATGTACAATGCATCTCTTGACCTTCTGCGTTCAATGTTACTGTAAGTAATTTACCCCCTTTGGAGATTAAAAATTTGGCAGTGTAACCCCAACTGTATGAGATTTTGTGTTGGCAGAGAACAGTTACATCACAGAAGGTGTGGTGTCTTCTTAGGGTCTCTGCTGATAAGTCCATGAAGATCTGGGTGTCTTTAAATTCTCCAGGGACATTTGTGAAGTTGTGCTGGGAGCATAGGATATTTTATTTTTTGTAAAAGTAGTTAATCCTTGTGAGGTCATCTCTGGTTACTGATGATGGTAAATTGAGGGCCTCGCTACGCTAGGATTAGCATGTCCACCAGTACATCAGGAATTAGTGTGCAAAAGAGCTCTGTTTCAAAGTTGCTTGGTCAAAATATAATGTTTTTGTGGTTTTTTTTTTGTCACATGCATGTCTTAGTACTATAAAAAGTCCATAATTGTATTCAAAAAGCAGACAAATCGATGCTGATAGTCTCAGTGCAAAAAGAGCCCTGAGCCTATATGCATCTCCTGGAAATAAATATAGCTATGTAGAGTAAAAATATCAAATTACTGGCTAATATGAGGATTGGACATAGAATATGCTGATTAAGTTGGCATCATACCCATCTGGGGGACACTTCCCCTCGATTTCACCATTGGTTATAGGTATCCAGCGTTCCTGGTGCAAAAAGGTATTTAAGCCAGACCTTGGTCAATTAACTGTTGGCCCCTGACAAAGGTGCATCTTACAAATCACCGAAACGCGCGTCGGGCGTTCTTTTCCTTTTTTGGGTTATGGGCACTGGGCACTGTTTGGTTTAAGCACTTTTTATTCCAACATGATTTCATTGATTTTCATTTTCTGATCCTTTTGCTTCTATGCCTGTCTAGTTAGATTACCAGGGAATAGCGGCTTTCTAAACTTGCATCGTCAGTTTTCTTTGAACTGACCTTTATATCTATACTGCCTACTCTACTTCCTGACTGGCAGAATCTCTCCTTTGAGGCTCTTTATCTTTGATGTACTGTACCCCTATTTACAACTATATATGCAAGACTGTTGTGTCTATTACATGCAACAGATAAGCTACAGACTAACCTATTGGATTTCTTAGTTGGTATTACCACTTATGTAAATATGATCTGGGGCTTAGCACCATAGGGTATAGTGATGCTGAGAGGAGTGTTTTTGGTATACCATGGATAGGGGATATATTGGGATTGATTCCTTCATATAAACCATTCTCTAATAAAGCTTTATTTTAGTACTTTGTATATGGAATACCTCTACCTGGTATATATCTTCGATGCATAGTTGCTTATAGATATATATCCTTTCACTGACCTCTGGCGACCTGCATTGATTTATTTTTATTTTTATTATTAACGTTAATATTAGCCAGTAATTTGATATGTTTACTCTTTTTGCACTGAGACTAATAGCATCTATTTGTCTGCTTTTTGATTATTCATATATTGGGGTTAAGCCACTTGAGACCCCTGGAATCTCATCACGGTACCTAAGACTAGTGGTTACATCTGGCACAATTACCCCAGGTAAGTACCCACGCCTGTGGTAGTACCCACTGTCTTATTCTTTGTTCTTTTCTTTCACATTTGTATTCTACTACTCACTGTTCATGAGTATAATGATACCCTACATGTGGGCGTGGTATTTTGTGAAGTTTCTGACCGCGACATCATCTCTACTGTGTACTGCCTATGTGAATACCCTCACGGAGGTTCCACGTTGCTATGCTTTCATCCCAGAGCTGCAGTTTTTTATGGATCATTACCTTGTTCACCCCACCCCCCACGAGTATATTTCATTTATTTATTTCTCATAGAGAGGGGTACCTATCTGGTATTTTATATTGCTTATTGCTTACACACTATTTATATGTAATGTTTTAAAGGGATTTTTCATGGAGATTTGAAACATTTAGTTGCTCAACCCCTTAAGTGTTCACATTTGCTTTCCCTTTGGACATCAGCACTGGGCTAAGGGGTGGGTGGCCCTTTAAGCTTACAAGACAAATATAACAAATTCTAAAATTGTTCCACATTGAAATTTAATTTTACTCCTACAACTACCAAAAATAAACTTGAATACTAGACATATTATGTACCCTCTAAAGTAATCTGAATCCAATTTATTTTAAGTTACTTTTCTTAGTTTGCACTAAATGTATTGATTGTAATTGCCAAAACTGTGAAAAAAAATATTTTTTTAATATTATTTGTATTTTATTTTTATAATAAATGAGAATGTATATATACATATGTCACATCAAATTAAAGCAACAATAGCATTAAGTAAAAAACGAATAAATAAAGCTTGATTATAAGGGACATGATAGGCACCCAGGCCACTTCAGCTCATTGAAGTTGTCTGGGTGCAGTGTCCATTGCCCCCTTAATCCTGCAATGTAAAACATTGGAGTTTTAGAGAAATTGCAATAATTACCTTGCAGGACTAACACTGCCTCCAGTGGCTTCTCCCAAACAGCCAAAAGACGTGCTTCCAGAATCTTCATCTGCATGAGGACATTCAGCATCAGTAAAATCAATGCTGTGGCAGGACATACCGCTAATTTCATATGTTTTATCTTTTAACCATTCAGGAGTTATGGTATCCGAACACTCAACATTAGACTCCCAAATGAGAACCACCCTGGTACCCCATTAGAACATTCTCATCTAGTAACTTAAGTGTAAACATTTATAAATGCTTTTTCTGGGTGGTCTCCATTTTGTATAACCGAATGCACGTCGTCGGCAAAAGAGTGGCAGACATTTTGTCTCCCGAATGTGGGTAGCAGCACATCTATATATGTATATATGTATGTATGTATCTATTTTCATATTCTGCTTTTAATTTGTTGTGTTTTAATCTGTCAGTGTATTCTGCTTTGTAAATGCAGGAAGGGTTACAGAAAAGTTTTAGAGGGGTTATGGTAGGAATGGTTAAGGTTTGAGAGGGTTAGCATCAGAGTTTTATTACATAGTGCATTTAGTGTTGAAAGGATAAAATGTGTATTTATGATTATTGAGTGTAGAGTTAGAGTTGAGTTGAAGTTAGTATTTGGGCATGAGTTAAGAGAATTGAAATCTAATATAAAGGTAAACGTTTTTTCCCCCAGATGTATGCCTTAATTGCCTAAATTAGAGACCAAGTGAAGGAGTTTTAAGGATGCAGTCATATAGAGCTTAAAGAGTTATTTGAAAAATACTACTTATATGACTGACCGTCAAGCTGTTATACAATGGCCATCACTCAATGCTGTCCTTGCTCCTTATGCTGTCCATCACTCAATGCTGCACCTCCTATGACTGTTTTTGCAACTCCGTTAACAAGCTTATGAGGCTGCCTTGATTACAGAGGACTCTGGCCAAGGCTACTATTACTTATCTCTTCCTAAACTACAAACTGGTATATTGTAAGTGCTCAAAACAGGTATCCTCTACAGGACATGTGCCTGTGGGCATGTCCCTTATCTGCCTAATCGTATTAATTTATGTAATATCTACAGCGTCCTTTATTCTACAGATATAACACACTGTTTAAGAGCACGGTGTAGTAGAAAAACAAGAATAGCAGCTTCCCTATAACAAGCTTTGTAAAAACAAAAAACACAAAAAGTACCACCTGTTCTCTATGAAATGCTTGTTTCTGTTGCTTCATGTTCAACTTAAATTTAATTACTTAGTGTTTCTTCACACTTAATAGCATTACAAAGAAGAAAGACACAAATAAGACTGTGCCCATGTAAACCATAAAACCAAAGTAAATGACAATTTTGGATGGTTTTAAAGCAAGACAAAATATATGTTGGCACGTTTATCTGTATTGAATTACTGAATGTATAAAGCTGTGTTTCTCAGCCATGTCCTCAAGTACCCTAGCAAGCCTCTGCTGAAGTATTTACCTGAACTGAATCTGTTAGTGGATCTGTCTGCAAAATTCCAACAGAATCTTGCAGAAAGAAACAATTAAGTATGCATTATATTGGCTTTCTGCGCAAATTGGATCTCTTTAGATTTCACCTAATAATTTGTTCTGTTCTTGCAGCCATTGCTAGAACACTTTTTTAGCTTTTTACTACATATCCTTTCATCTCTGCCTCTCACAATACCCTCCACCCCCCAATTTTTGAGTTTCTCTTTTCTCTTTCCTTACTTTTCTTCCCCATTTTGAGAGACCTTAAGTAATTATATCCATATTGATTTTTACTTTACATATATTAGCTGAGTGTACCAAGATTTATATAACATTGCTAAGTGCATATATATATATATATATATATATATATATATATATATATATATATATATATATATATATATATATATATATATATATATATATATATATACACTTAGCAATGTTATTCTTTTAGTTCATCTCCTTCCATTCAATTACATGGTTTTTTTTTTTTTAGGAATAGAGCTTCCTAACATGACCTTTTGGACCCTTGTCTAAAAATCATGCATTAAAAATTGTGTACAAATTCACAGTTTACATTATTTATTATATTTATTAAATGACAATTTTAGGTAAAACAGATTTTTGTTTTGTTATATGTTTCTTCTTTCTTCTCTTCTTTTTATGCATACCGAGCACCATGTATGGCAAATGCTTAAAGTCATGATAGATTTTCCCATTGACAATGACAAAGAGGCGTTAAAAGGATTATGGTCCCAGTGGTTTGTATTTATACCAATAGAGGCGATGCCTGAAATGAAAGAAATTACCACTTCGGGGAACCAGAAGTAACGTGTTGAAGGATAAACCTTAGATATGTCATTTCTGAGGGACAAAAACATGGACTTGCCAATCCACAGGGGCTACTAAGAATCCCCAAGAGGAGGAAGTGACACAGGATTCCCCATTCCAACATGCCTAGCCTGGTCCCCTAAAAGCAAACAACAAATTGGATTAAAGTAAAAGACATACCCCTACATAAGAGGCCACCTGATAATGGTGGAATATTGACTGAAAAAGCCTGCATAGCGGCAGGGCCAGTGCAAGGATTTCTGCCACCCTAGGCAAAGATCCATTTTGCCCCCCCTCATGTCACTTACTCACTGACAGACACACACACACTGGCAGACACAGACATTCACTCACTGACATACACACACACACAGACACACACTCACTGACACACACACAGAAACTCACTGACAGATATACACACACTGTCACGATTCGGGGAACCCAACACGCTGGCACACACACACACACACACACACACAAAAGGTGCTGTACCGGACCTTAGAGTGGCCGGGCTAAGCACACACAGAATAGTCAGGAGACAAGCCGAGTAAGGGGAACCAGAAGACAGAATAACGTGAAACAAGCCGAGGTCAAAGGGTAGGAGAAAGTCACAGAGTCAGATAAACAAGCCAGAGAGTACGTAACCAGAAGCACAAGGTAAGTAGCAATACTAGAAAGCAAAGACCACAACAGGGCAGGGAGGAACAGGAAAGGTAAGTATTTAAACCATAAGGTTAATTTTGATTGGATAATTTCCAATCAGAATTAACAATCACACGTGGGAGATATCTAGACCTCCCACTGTGATTAAGGCACTGTGCCTTTAATGCCGGGTCAGGTGACTGACCCCGGCGTGTATAAACCTGGGCGGTCTCCCAGCGTGCAGCGTCATGTATGCTGCCGCTGGGGGACGTGGAGGAAACGGCGGGCGGCATCCGAGGCTGGAAGGATGCCGCTCGCCGGACCCACGAGGAGGAGGGGACCGCGGACGGCTGGAGGGTGAGTACCGCGAGCGGAGTGCAGCCTCCCCTCGCAGCCGCCCGCGGGATCCCGACATTACCCCCCCCTCGAAGACCGCCCAGAGGGCGGGAAGCGGAAGGCTTCAAAGGAAAGCGGGCATGAAAGGAGCGGACCAAAGAGGGAGCGTGCACATCAGAGCTCGAAACCCAGGACCGCTCCTCAGGGCCGTACCCCTTCCAGTCCACCAAATATTGCAGCTGACCCCTAGAAACACGAGAGTCGAGAAGGGCAGCCACCTCGTACACGTCGTCAGAGACAGCGCGAGGGGAAACGGGCCGCCCGAGGGGACGAGAGAACCGGTTACACAGCAAGGGCTTCAAAAGCGAGGTGTAAAACGTGTTCGGGACACGCATGGAAGGAGGCAGATCAAGGGAGTAGGAAGCGGGGTTAACCCTACGTAACAACTTGAAGGGACCAAGAAACCTGGGGGCAAATTTCATCGAGGGAACCTTGAGACGGAGGTTCCTGGAGGACAACCATACCCTATCACCCAGAACATAAGAAGGGGCCGCAACCCTACGGCGATCAGCAAACTTTTTCTGAGCAGCTGCTGAACGAGACAGCGCAACATGGACCTGATCCCACGTCTTCCGCAAAGAGGCGAGGTGCTGGTCCAAGGCAGGCATTCCCTTGTCTGAGAACGCACCGGGAAGGACAGATGGACGAAACCCATAAGCAACCTCAAAAGGACTTAAGCCAGTAGACGAATGAGACACCGTATTCCTGGCAAATTCAGCCCACAGAAGAAGGCGAGACCAGTCATCCTGGTGCGCATTAGTGAAGCAGCGCAAATACAATTCCACAGACTGATTAACATGTTCGGCCGCACCATTAGATTGCGGGTGATAGGAGGAAGAGAATGACAAGGAGACCCCCATCTCAGCACAAAAGCCCCTCCAGAACCGAGAGACAAATTGAGGGCCCCTGTCAGATACGATATCCTGAGGTACCCCATGCAATCGGAACACTTCTTTGGCAAACACCTGAGCTAACTGAACCACAGAAGGCAGTTTCTTAAGCGGAATAAAGTGCGCCATTTTAGAGAACCTATCCGTCACAGTCAGTATCACCGTCTGACCATCAGAAAGAGGCAGGTCTACAATGAAATCCATGGATAAGTGGGTCCATGGTTTCTTGGGTATAGATAGAGGCATCAGAAAACCCTGGGGTCTCACATTAAGGGACTTACACTGCGTGCAGACCTGACAAGCCTGAACAAAATCCACTAAGTCTCGCTTGAGTGAAGGCCACCAGAACTGTTGAAGGAGGCCCTTGTAGGTTTTGGTAACCCCCGGATGACCAGCAGTTTTGGCTGTGTGAAATAAAGTTAACAACTTTTTTCTGTCATTTGCTTCAACGTATAGTTTACCAACCGGCGTCTCAGGAGGTGCCTGGGTTTGGTATGTCTTAATACTATCAAGGAAAGGTGAAGAAACAACCAAACGGGTAGCAGCTATTATCTGAGATGCAGGTACAATAGGTTCAGGAGTCGGGTTAACAAATTCTACTGGTTCATGCTGCCGAGAGATAGCGTCAGCTTTGGCATTACGGCAACCAGGTCTATGGGTAATAACATATTGGAAGCATGAGAGAAATAGAGACCATCTAGCCTGCCGGGCAGATAACCTTTCTAGCATCAGCTATATATGATAGGTTCGTATGATCTGTTATAACCATAATTTTGTGTCTAGAACCCTCTAATAAGTACCTCCATTCCTTAAAAGCTAACACAATAGCTAATAGTTCCCTGTTCCCAACATCGTAATTCTTCTCTGAATCAGACAACCTTTTAGAAAAATAACAGGGATGGAGGGGTTTGTCATACGACAACCTCTGTGACAGTACGGCTCCCACACCTGACTCTGAAGCGTCTACTTCCATAACAAAGGGAAGAGAAGGATCAGTGTGGTGCAGCACTGGAGCAGAGGCAAATGCCTTCTTGAGGGTTTCGAAGGCCTTAAGGGCTTCAGGAGTCCAAACCCTAGGGTGTAGACCTTTTTTTGTCAGCTTCGTTATAGGAGAGATAAGTGGTGAAAAGTTTTTTATAAATTTCCTATAATAGTTGGCAAATTCTATAAAACGCTGGATAGCCTTCAGTCCTTGGGGAAGTGGCCAGGACAGTATAGCTTCCAATTTAGCAGGATCCATACTGAAACCCTGTTCAGTAATGATATATCCTAGGAATTGCACAGAAGTCTGATCGAATAAACATTTTTCTAACTTACAGTAGAGTCCGTTCTGCAATAGCCTTTTGAGCACCATCCTAACATGGTTATGGTGTGACTTCAAATCAGGAGAATACACAAGTATGTTGTCAAGGTACACCACAGCACAGACATGCAATAGATCCCTAAGGACATCATTTATGAGGTCCTGAAACACGGCAGGAGCATTACACAGTCCAAAAGGCATGACCAGATATTCGTAATGCGTGTGTTGAACGCTGTCTTCCACTCGTCATTCTCCTTTATACGGACAAGGTTATAAGCCCCCCTGAGGTCTAATTTGGTGAAGTATTTAGAACCTTTAACACGATCAAACAACTCAGTGATGAGGGGAATAGGGTAGGCGTTTTTAACTGTTATATTGTTTAGACCCCTGTAGTCTATACATGGCCTCAAATCGCCCTCCTTCTTTGCCACAAAAAAGAAACCAGCACCAGCAGGAGAGGAGGACCTTCTAATAAAACCTTTTCTTAGGGATTCCCGTATGTACTCCTCCATGATCTGGTTCTCTTTTTCAGAAAGAGGGTAGACCTTTCCCCTAGGAGGCATAGTACCCGGTAAGAGGTTTATGGCACAATCATACTCACGATGTGGAGGTAGCTTATCTGCCTCCCTCTTTTCAAAAACCAAGGCAAGGTCTGCATAAACAGAAGGGACAGAAACCGAGAGTGGTTTAGCCGTGGGCACGTTAAGTAAACAAACAGGACGTACATGAGCCATACAGTCTCGTTGACAAGATTCCCCCCAGGAGAGTATATCTAAACAACCCCAATCAAGAACAGGGTTGTGTTTAACTAACCAGGGAAAACCCAGAACGATGGAGGCTGTAGGGGAGTCAATTATTTGGAAGGTTAACTTCTCCTTGTGCAAAACACCCACAGACATAACTATTTCCTGGGTTTCATGAGTCACCAGAGGTTTCTCCAGTGGTCTACCATCTATGGCCTCAACGGCCAAGGGTGTCTCCTTTCGGATCAAATTCAGGGCTGCGGTTTTGGCAAAGGTCTCATCCATAAGGTTGTCTGCCGCACCCGAATCGATCAGGGCTTTGGTTGTTATAGTGGTTTTATTGACCAAAAGAGAAACCATAATAAACAGTCTGGAGATGGACATATGAGGGGACAAAGTCATAACACCCGAGGCCGACCCCTCTCTAGGCCTTAGGTGCTGCAGTTTCCCTGTACTTTAGGGCAGGTTTTACAGTGATGCCCCCCCTTCCCACAATAAAGGCATAAGCCCTCCCTTCTACGGTACGCTCTTTCGGCCTCAGTTAACCCCGTAGCACCCAACTGCATGGGTTCAGGGGATGGTTGCCTAGGAGCGGGTAACGCTAGCAGTGAAGAACTGGGTAGAGCAGGTAACACCCGTGTATCCAAACGTCTTTGGCTACGCCTCTCTCTAATACGGTTATCGATAAGAATCACATAGTCTATAACATCATCTAGAAGAGCAGGCAATTCCCTGGATGCTATTTCATCCAGTATATAAGCGGCCAGACCCTCCTGAAAGGCTGTTACGAGGGCGTCATTATTCCAAACCACTTCAGCTGCTAGAGTACGGAATTCGATAGTGTAATCTGCTACAGATCTGTTACCCTGTCGGACCCTAAGCAGAGCTTTGCCAGCAGAAGCAACCCTACCGGGTTGATCAAACGTGCGTCTGAAAGCTGTCAGAAAATCTGCAAATGACATAGGAGACGTATTTTCCCAAATGGGGTTGGCCCATGCTAAAGCTCTCCCGGACAAGTGGTTTATCAAAAAGGCAATTTTAGATCTGTCAGTGGGATAGGAACGTGGATTCATCACCAAATGGATGTCGATTTGGTTGAGGAAACCACGACACAATGCTGGGTCACCACTGTAGCACTGTGGCGGCATCATGTGAACTACATGAGCGGGAACAGGTACTGGAGTGTGAATGGGTTCGGGCACAGCAGCAGCAGCCTCCTGAACGGCAGGTTGCAAGTGTGCAGTACGAGCCAGTATGGTTTGCAGAGCTTGAGCAAACTGATCCATACGGTGGTCCAAGCCATCCATTCTAGCCTCTTGATTAACTAGGAGCTGTGGTATGTCAGCAGGTTCCATTATGGCCCTGTTGTAATGTCACGATTCGGGGAACCCAACACGCTGGCACACACACACACACAAAGGTGCCGTACCGGACCTTAGAGTGGCCGGGCTAAGCACACACAGAATAGTCAGGAGACAAGCCGAGTAAGGGGAACCAGAAGACAGAATAACGTGAAACAAGCCGAGGTCAAAGGGTAGGAGAAAGTCACAGAGTCAGATAAACAAGCCAGAGAGTACTTAACCAGAAGCACAAGGTAAGTAGCAATACTAGAAAGCAAAGACCACAACAGGGCAGGGAGGAACAGGAAAGGTAAGTATTTAAACCATAAGGTTAATTCTGATTGGATAATTTCCAATCAGAATTAACAATCACACGTGGGAGATATCTAGACCTCCCACTGTGATTAAGGCACTGTGCCTTTAATGCCGGGTCAGGTGACTGACCCCGGCGTGTATAAACCTGGGCGGTCTCCCAGCGTGCAGCGTCATGTATGCTGCCGCTGGGGGACGTGGAGGAAACGGCGGGCGGCATCCGAGGCTGGAAGGATGCCGCTCGCCGGACCCACGAGGAGGAGGGGACCGCGGACGGCTGGAGGGTGAGTACCGCGAGCGGAGTGCAGCCTCCCCTCGCAGCCGCCCGCGGGATCCCGACACACACGCACTGAGACACACACACACACGTACTGACAGATAGACAAACACACACTCACTGAAAGACAAACACTCACTCAGACAGACAGACATACACTCACTCACTGACAGACAGACAGAGAGACACACACACACACAGACACTTACTGACATACATTCACTCACTGACAGACACACAGACACTCACTGACAGACAGACATAACCTCATTCACTGACAGACACACACACACACACACAACCACACAGACACTTACTGACAGACAGACAGACACTCACTCACTGATAGACTTACACTCACTCACTGACAGACACACACACACACACACATACAGACACTTACTGACAGACACTCACTCACTGATAGACTTACACTCACTCACTGACAGACACACAAACATACACTCACTGACAGACATACACTCACTCACTGACATACATGCACTCACTGATAGACACACACACAGACACTTACTGATATTCATACATACATACACTCACTCACTGACAGGCACACACACACACACACACACACACAGACACAGACACTCACTGACATAAATACTCACTCACTAACAGACACACACAGGCAGACACTCACTGACATGCCTAGTTCACCTAACGGTGGCGCTGGCCCTGCATAGTGGGCAAAACACATTTTGAAGGCTACAGGATATCACTTGACATGTTTTTTTTAATAATTATTTTCATTTTATTTTTGTTTGTAAATTTTGTTAAATACGTTTGTTTTGAAAAGCATCTTCTGGCCAAATATTCCATCTATTTGATAACAAAAAGGGATAAAAAGACGGGAGTCCTGCCACTCCATAATTGGCAGTCTGCTAAAAACTTGGAGCCAGTGTTATATGGGCTTAATGTAAAGGTAAACATATTAATTGGCATATAACTCTTTTACCTTTTAAAGGCATTGCACCAGATTGTTCCCCTCTCTTTTTTTTCTATTCCAAATACATTTTGCTGGAAGAAAGTTCAGAAGAGGTTATTGTTGCAACCAAACAAGCGTTATACAGTCAGAGCTAAACCATTAAATTTGGGGACTGACTAGACATGAGGGGTGAAGGAGAGATTGGAGTCAAAGAGAACACCTAGGCAGCAAGCATGCGAGGTAGAGATAATGGTAGTGTTGTGACTTGGAGGGTAACAAACAAGGGAGTAGCAACACTCCACAGCTCACTGTTTTGTTTTATTGAACTGTCTGCTTATACAATGGCTGAAAAGTCGTGAGTTTCATTAAATGTCATTAAATGCAATCCATAAAAATAATCTGTCACATTCCAAAATATATGTTCAAATGAACCAATTTCTAGCAAGCATCTCCAGCATTTCGGAGAAATATCAGTATACATACGAGACAGTCTCAGTGGAACCAAATACCAACTCATCATAACTTTACAAAAAGCTTCCCAAAGTGTTAAACAGTGTGAGGCAGCTTTAGCAATCTTCATTGTCCGAAACCATAAATCTAAAGAAAATGTTACACCTAATTCTTCCTCCCATTTTAGCATATATAAAGGTTTAATATATGTGTCTATATTAATCAGCTCTGTATAGCACAAAGATAATGGTTTCCAAATTGGCAGCGGCCTAAACATTTATTCCAAATATTGATAAATCTGTAAGATTATAGCTCTATAATTGTTTACTAGTAATAATATGTTTTAAATCTCAAATATGTAAAAATTTCCTTAGGTGAAATGAAAAACTCTTTTTGAAGGTCAGAAAATGGCTTAATACCCTCTATATTGCATAGCTTATCAACTGTGTTGATCCCCGCATTCACCCAATGTGTAATAGAAAGATCTGTTGTTATTCCTGCCTTTGTAATTGTCTGTAAAGGGGCAACTGAAAGTAATTTATTTGTACCCATTAGTTTCAGGGTCCTATTACTCCATATTTTGAATATATGTTTTAAACATGACAGTTCTGTACAATCTCTAAGGGTTCTGCTCTCCACAATATTGAAATCAGATTATTTAGTATCAAACCTCTCTAATGATAACCACAGAGGAGTTTGAAGCTTTGTCAAGCTTTGCAAGAGCACATGCAATATACACTGCTCAAAAAAACAAAGGGAACACTTAAACAACACAATGTAACTCCAAGTCAATCACACTTCTGTGAAATCAAACTGTCCACTTAGGAAGCAACACTGAGTGACAATTAATTTCACATGCTGTTGTGCAAATGGCATAGACAACAGGTGGAAACTACAGGCAATTAGCAAGACACCCCCAATAAAGAAGTGGTTCTGCAGGTGGTGACCACAGACCACTTCTCAGTTCCTATGCTTCCTGGCTGATGTTTTGGTCACTTATGAATGCAGGCGGTGCTTTCACTGTAGTGGTAGCATGAGACAGAGTCTACAACACACACAAGTGGCTCAGGTAGTGCAGCTTATCCAGGATGGCACATCAATGCGAACTGTGGCAAGAAGGTTTGCTGTGTCTGTCAGCGTAGTGTCCAGAGCATGGAGGTGCTACCAGGAGACAAGCCATCAGGAGACATGGAGGAGGCCATAGGAGGGCAACAACCCAGCAGCAGGAGCGCTACCTCTGCCTTTGTGCATGGAGGAACAGGAGGAGCACTGCCAAAGCCCTGCAAAATGATCTCTAGCAGGCCACAAATGTGCATGTGTCTGCTCAAACGGTCAGAAACAAACTCCATGAGGGTGGTATGAGGGCCCAAAGTCCACAGGTGGGGGTTGTGCTTACAGCCCAACACCGTGCAGGACATTTGGCATTTGCCAGAGAACACCAAGATTGGCAAATTCGCCACTGGTGCCCTGTGCTCTTCACAGATGAAAGCAGGTTCACACTGAGCACATGTGACAGACGTGACAGAGTCTGGAGACGCCATGGAGAGCGTTCTGCTGCCTGCAACATCCTCCAGCATGACCGGTTTGGCAGTGGGTCAGTAATGGTGTGGGGTGGCATTTCTTGTGGGGGCCGCACAGCCCTCCATGTGCTCGCCAGAGGTAGACTGACTGCCATTAGGTACCGAGATGAGATCCTCAGAGACCATATGCTGGTGCGGTTGGCCCTGGGTTCCCCCTAATGCAAGACAATGCTAGACCTCATGTGGCTGGAGTGTGTCAGCAGTTCCTGCAAGACGAAGGCATTGATGCTATGGACTGGCCCGCCTGTTCCCCAGACCTGAATCCACTTGAGCACATCTGGGACATCATGTCTCGCTCCATCGATCAATGTCACGTTGCACCACAGACTGTCCAGGAGTTGGCAGATGCTTTAGTCCAGGTCTGGGAGGAGATCCCTCAGGAGACCATCTGCCACCTCATCAGGAGCATGCACAGCTGTTGTAGGGAGGTCATACAGGCACGTGGAGGCCACACACACTACTGAGCCTCATTTTGACTTGTTTTAAGGACATTCCATCAAAGTTGGATCAGCCTGTAGTATGTTTTTCCACTTTAATTTTGAGTGGGACTCCAAATCCAGACCTCATTGGGTTGAAAAATTTGATTTCCATTTTTAAATTTTTGTGTGATTTTGTTGTCAGCACATTCAACTATGTAAAAAACAAAGTATTTCAGAAGAATATTTTATTCATTCACACACACACACACACACACACACACACACACACTACTTCCAAACGTATATGTATATATACTACAGAACCCCTCACACACATACTGCACCCCTAAACACATTATATTCCAGACAAACACTAGATCCCTTACCCAACTCTGGATTATCTACAGATATACACACATAAATCTCTATATACACTCTGAATCCTCTACACACACACTCACTAGATCTCCTTTACAGACTATGGGTCCTTCAAACACACAATAGATCCCCTACATGCTGCACAACCTACACACACACACTACATTTCTGACATACACACTCTGGATCCCCTATGCAAACACATAGTGTCTCCATAAATGGGATACAGTGAGTTTACAGTGACAAGTTTCAAGCAAACACAACACAAGCATGTTATTAAATTTGCTTGCGCTGCGCAGAGAAAATACAGGGACATTTTCTCATGCTATAGCTCTTTAGCAGAGCTCTGAGCATGGTCTGCCCTGGAGGAGCATTGAGCCAACATGCTCACTTTGAGATAGGGCATGCTTGTCATTGGGGATGACAAAACACACCCTATCTGGCCCCGCCCCCTTTTCAGTGGGCCGCTGTGGATAAAAAATTCCCCGGGCCGAATTGTTTTCCCAGTCCGGCCCTGCTACTATTAACAGGGCATGATCTGACCAGGGGCATGAACCGATCTGTACCTCTTTAATATTTGGAAGAGTATACATGTCTACTAGGCACATAACAATGCGGGAATAAGTTAAGTGAATTGATGAAAAAAAAGAGTATTCCCTTGCTGACGGACATAAACATCTGCACGTACCATATAAATCATAAGCATGAATTAAAGCCGCCAGCTTAATACTCAATAGTCGTGACATCTGCTGGGGGGGGATATTATTCTCTCTAGATATATCCAAATCAGGATTTAAGGTACAGTTAAAATCACTGCATTTTATTAAGTGCCCTTTTTTCATTATTGTGATCCTTTTAATAGATCTCTGCAAAAAGACTATTTGTGCCTTATTTGTTGCATATAAAGAAACTATTGCTATTGATATCCCATTAAGGGATCCTGACAGTATCAAAAGTCTACCTAGTGTATCAACATATTGCTTGTCCATTTGAAATACCCAGTTTGCAGGAAACAATATAGACACTCCTTTAGTTTTATTTGAGGAGAATGCGTGGTATGTCTGAGGGTACCTCTTAGAATAAAATGTAGGCGGACTCTGTAGACATGTGTTTTCTGAAGGCGAATCACAGCATCCCCTGATCTATGCAGTTCCTGAATAGCTAATCTTCTCTTATGTGAGCTATTAAGACCATTTACATTAAGAATGAAAAACCTGAAACACATCATAAATAAAAATAAATAAAAAATAGAGAACCCATGCCAAATATCACCCCATGTCCCCCTATTACACAAACATCCCAACCTTCCCATATATGCTTCAGATGCAAAATTATAAATTCATTAATGTGAATAAACCTTTTTGAAATTTGTCCCAAAATCACAGAGAGGTGTTCGAGTTAATATACCATTGTATGCATACATATACTGACTAAGCTGTCTCCCAAAAACACAAAAAGGTGTCAAAGCAGCACAATATAAAAAAAGCAAACAAATTTAAAAAAAGAAAATAAATAAAAATTTACAATAATAAAATGTAAATGAAAACATATACTCTCACTTTCGAGAGTTACCTAGGATACTGGGCAGAAAAGTAAAAAATGTATAACTCCTACAATCCCAGTTTTCCAGGGTTGAACGGAGGAACACTTGCATGGTTTTCCAGCCCAACTCAAATTATAACACTCTATTTTCAAAGCAAACCTATATTTATATTTTTTGTTTGTTTCTTTTCCTTCTTCCCTTCTTTCCTTTTTTCCTTTTCTTTTCCCTCCCCCCTTTTTTTCTCTCTCTTTGTTTCCCTTCCCCTTTTTTCTTTTCTCTTAAATTTTCCCCCTCTTTTTATTTTTTCCTTTCCCTTTGCTTTCCTCTCAATCTTTCCCCTCCCCCTTCTTCTTCCTTCCCTTCCCCCATACTTCCCCTCTGTCTTTCTCTTTTTTTTTTTGATTGTTTTTGTACATTCCCCTTTATATATCATAAGGGAAGAGAAAAGAAAAGATATAAAAAGGAGGAGGGAAGAAGAGAGTTGAAAAAAAAAAGAGGCAAATCAAATCCATATTTACAGCTCTCTATATTGAGGGAACTAATTACTTCTCCATTCTTGCGTAATCTTAGAGGGAAAGTTGCCTCTGCTTGCTGTTCCATGAAGCCCCACATTTTCAAGGTTGTTACTTTGACCTCTGGTTCCAAAAAGATATATAATTTAATGTCCTTCCATGCCAGAATTTTCGTGGGATATCCCCACCTATATGATATCTTAATATAACATAGCACATTTTATTTTAAATTAAGAAAGTGGAAAACTCCCTAATTTGGTACCCTTATTAAATATGGGCTTGCCATATTTAAGCATATTAAATTAGGAAGGGAGCTGGGTTTAGTAGATAGCTCTCTATATTGGTATCCTTATGTATGCAAATCTATATTCCTGGTATAATAGTATCCCTGTCCGTATTTGGTTTCAGGTCATCCCCCCTGCCTGCATTAAAATGAAAAAAAAAAAGGTTTTGCTTATCTTTTGCCATGCCAAGACTCCCTTGGCATTGCTTACTTCTCGGCCTCCTGTAACATCATGGAGGAGGCATGACTTTCTCCACTAATGTACAGTCCATGTAACGTGACCAGGTTTTACATGGTCAGTTCTGCTCTTCTAGTGTATGTGATACTAGCAGCTATTAGAGGTGGACCTAACAATGTAAACATTGCAATTTCTAAAAAATATATATATTTATTTTATATTGCATGGCTAAAGGGAAAGGGACACTAAGTAATGACTTTATTGAGATTAAGTAGTCTGTGTGACTATAAGCATCCCAAAGGTAACCGGTCTTAGGATAAATGCTAGTTGTGATAAAGAAACCATGGATTTGATAATAGACAAAAAAATATTGTTAAGGCTTGTCTTGGAATTATACTACTTGCAAAGACCCTAGAAAGGATGCATAAAAAAAAATCTACCCTGAGTTATAGCTATGATAAATTATGATAATGAAATGTATCTCAGCAACTATAAAGTGGAATTGTTAAAATATTCATAAAAGAAAAATAATCCTATTGTTTTACGTTACACGCAGTATCAGTGGCAGTTTTGCAGGATATCGCTATACATGCAAAGGGTACTGACCTTTGCAACAAGATTTTTCTTCCTTCATACCCTACAGGGAATTTTGGACATGCAGTTCATGAATCATTCCAATCCAACAGATGCATTTTTATTTTATGGTATAAAGGATCAATTCTACTCAGAGTAAGACCAGAAACTAAAATTGGAAACTCTACAAGACTCCATGTTTATGAGTGTGAATTTGTGATTTATTCCAGAAAATGATTTTCTAGTCACATAAATTGTCATCTCTCTGTAGATTTTATATATGCAACTGGGATAATCACTACACCCATAATTGTAATTTTTTTTTATAAGCTGTAGTAGATATTTAATCACATATTCCTCTCCTAGTCAACTTCCAGTTGGATTATTCAAATTTGTACATTTACTTTTGGTGTGTGGTAAAACCAGTTAAAAGAATAGTAATTATTTTCTCTTGATATATAGAACAATTTATTAAAGGAGTGGTTTCCATTGGTTTCAGTTTCCTACTTTTTTCATAACATTTAGTTAACTCATTCACTACAAAATTATTTTCATTCTAATAAATAGCATAACATATTTAAAACAGGTGATAGCAAACACATTAAAACAAAATAACACTTTTGTAAAGAAGCTATATTATAAATATATCTATCTTTGGATATCTAAGCAAATCTACTACATTTACATTTTTAATTTACTGTTTCATACTTTACAGAAATATTATAGGGACATGCATCACTTTGAGGCAACTGTCTTTTCAAAAATCTTTGGCTTTGAATATGATAGTTGCCTCACTCTGCAGGCTGAAAATAAACCCAGCTAATATATGTTAGCTGTTTATTTTATAATATATTAGCTGTATATACAGTTGCAAGAAAAAGTATGTGAACCCTTTGGAATGACATGGATTTCTGCACAAATTGGTCATAAAATGTGATCTGATCATCATCTAAGTCACAACAATAGACAATCACAGTCTGCTTAAACTAATAACATACAAAGAATGAAATGTTGCCATGTTTTTATTGAACACACCATGTAAACATTCACAGTGCAGGTGGAAAAACTATGTGAACCCTTGGATTTAATAACTGGTTGAACCTCCTTTGACAGCATACAACCAAACGTTTCCTGTAGTTGCAGATCAGACGTGCACAACGGTCAGGAGAACTGTTTCAGTTCAGCAATATTCTTGGGATGTCTGGTGTGAATTGCTTTCTTGAGGTCATGCCACAGCATCTCAATTATGTTGAGGTCAGGACTGTGACTGGGCCACTTCAGAAGGTGTATTTTCTTCTGTTTAAGTCATTCTGTTGTTGATTTACTTCTATGCTTTGGATCATTGTCCTGTTGCAACACCCATCTTCTGTTGAGCTTCAGCTGGTAGACAGATGGCCTTAAGTTCTCCTGCAAAATGTCTTGATAAACTTGGAAATTCATTTTTCCTTCGATGATAGCAATCTGTCCAGGCCCTGACGCAGCAAAGCAGCCCCAAACCATGATGCCCCCACCACCATACTTCACAGTTGGGATGAGGTTTTGATGTTGGTGTGCTGTGCCTTTTTTTCGCCACACATAGTGTTGTGTGTTTCTTCCAAACAACTCAACTTTGGTTTCATCTGTCCACAGAATATTTTGCCAGTACTGCTGTGGAACATCCAGGTGCTCTTGTGCAAACTGTAAATGTGCAGCAATGTTTTGTTTGGACAGCAGTGGCGTCCTCTGTGGTATCCTCCCATGAAATCCATTCTTGTTTAGTGTTTTACGTATTGTAGATTCGCTAAGTCTTTAGCTGACACTCTAGGATTCTTCTTCACCTCATTGAGCAGTCTGCGCTGTGCTCTTGCAGTCATCTTTACAGGATGGCCACTCGTAGGGAGAGTAGCAGCAGTGCTGAACTTTCTCAATTTATAGACACTTTGTCTTACCATGGACTGATGAACAGCAAGGCTTTTGGAGATACTTTTATAACCCAGGGTTTTTGTTTTTGGTTATTCTATTTACTATGGGAGCACTAGGTGTTTAACACCTTTATTCACTTTAACTTTGCAGCTTGGAGTTTTTTTCTTTTTTTCCTTTTCTTTATTTCTGTGACAAGGGGAAATCTGATAGGTTCTATCTTTAGCCTTGAGGGACAGCATAGAACACCCTCGAAGGTGTTTCTAGGAATTATAGGGTGTTAATAGCTCAGTGGCTTTCCTCCTCCTGTCAATTGTTCCTAAGCTGTGTGCTAGGTGCTATATGATTTTTTATTAATAATTGAGGTTGACGAGCTCTTGTTACTAGAAGCATTTACCTGCTATCTTTTGACCCTGCTTATTACATTAATAAACTGACTGCTGCCCCATTAATCTCTGAACAAAGTTTTCAGACTCTCTGGCTGGAGTGTAGATTAATTGATTTGATATTAGGTATAAGACTCATTTTGGAGTGCAGATCAATTGATTTATAATAGTTATAAGACTCACATTATAAAGTCTTTAAATACCTTCAGATTATTAGTACACCCCTTGCCATCCAGCAATTATCCCAGTCACATAGTGCCTTTTATTTAAATTTACCAATAAATTATTTTTTATTTTTATAGGCACACCCTGGGATTAGATATAATGGCTGTTTGTAGTACACTTTACTGATTTAAACTCCTAGCTTATTTCTGGATTAACTATACACCTTTATAAATGTCTGTTGTGGACTTTGTATAAAACCAGAATCGGAGTCTCATTAGTTTTGGGACTTTTTTAGTAATTTATTATTTTCTTGGTTATACATTGGGTTTAAGCCCTAGGGTGGAGCAGGTACCACCAACTCTGACCGCTGTGCAACTTTTTTCACTTTTAGTGAAAATTGTCTACACACAGATTTTTATATTTATTTTCTTTATACTTTTATAACCCTTTCTAGCTTTATGCAAGTCAACAATTCTTTATCGTAGGTCTTCTGAGAGCTCTTTTGTGCGAGGCATCATTCACATCAGGCAATGCTTCTTGTGAAAAGCAAACCCAGAACTGGTGTGTGTTTTTTATATGGCAGGGCAGCTGTAACCAGCACCTCCAATCTCATCACATTGATTGGACTCCAGTTGGCTGACATCTCACTCCAATTAGCTCTTGGAGATGTCATTAGTCTAGGGGTTCACATACTTTTTCCACCTGCACTGTGAATGTTTACATGGTGTGTTCAATAAAAACATGGCAACATTTCATTCTTTGTGTGTTATTAGTTTAGGCAGACTGTGATTGTCTATTGTTGTGACTTAGATGATGATCAGATCACATGTTATGACCAATTTGTGCAGAAATCCATATCATTCCAAAGGGTTCACATACTTTTTCTTGCAACTGTATGAGTGCCAAGTTTCATTTACATATAAATAAATATATATATATATATATATATATATATATATATATATATATATATATATATATATATATATATATATATATATATATATATATATATAAAACTATATAACTTGGCACTCACTCCTTTGCAATTTAAAGTAGTAAACTTGCTTCGGTGCCAAACCCACATCTGTATGCACTCAGTGGTCTTGTCAAATTGTTTATTCAAACAATATGATGCTTAGTCCTGATCAACGTTTTGACCTGTTTGCGTCTTTTTCAAGATCAATATCACAGTGTGAAAGTGTAAATAAATAGAAAACATTGAAGATGAATTTACCAATCCAGTGTGTGTGGAGCCAGGGGCACTGCCAGACCAGTTTAAACTGGCTGCTTTGTCCCTCCTCAATCTCTATATCAGCCCTTGCTATTGTTTGACCCCATGGCGATTTGACTGTGTTCGTGGGATCTGAGCGCTGTTCGGATATATTGAGCGCTCATATCCAAGCTATCTGGGGATAGGTTGAATGTGGGGGTTCTTTTCAGTATGGAAGGAATGATGTATTTTTGTGTATTTTTGCTGTTGTTGTGAATAGAGATATTTTCTGTACCTGGAGATAATTGGCTTACCACACCCAAGCCATACTTGCAGTCGATCAAAAGGGTCTTCCACCTAACTTTTGAACCACTGGACCAATTTGTATGATTTTGACATATGTTTGTATACTGCGTATGCTGGTTCAGAATATGTAAGTTTTATGTGAATGTGATGTATACTTCTAAAGTTATGAATATTGTGTAAAATGTATATTTTCCTGCCTGTGATAATTACGTTAGCCCATTGTGTTCAGTAATTATATCACAGGCAGAGGGGAGGATTTTGCTCTAATGAATGGGAGTGTCAGACATTGTTGTATTGTTTTGATTGGTTTGTGTCCTTTGTATGCCTGTGAACCATCAGGTCCAGGGGGTGTGCCTCTGGCCTGGGGAATTGTATAAATTGTGAGTGCTTGCTTCTATTAAACAGAACTATTTGACCTTTTCTTGAAGCCTTGGCTCATGTTTGGGGGATGGGATTACTACACTCTGGGGATTGCTATATTCACACTATGCTCCCCAGGGTAAGCTCTTGTAAGAGCTGTTCTTGTTCCTGCTATGCTCTCTAGGAGAAGAGAGGCCTGCCCACTGGTAGCTGGATCCTGGCCTTGGATCCAAGGTGGGTGAAAGACGGCGAGACCCCAGCACAGCTGCATCGCTGGAAGTGGGGTCTGCAGTGCTGATGGTGTCGGTTGGAGTCCTCGGCAAGCACTAGGAGCATCGATTGGTGCAAGTACTCGGTCGGAGTGCCAGCAGTCAGTCACAATTACCAAACCCCAAGTTTTGTAAATGATGCATAATACTTGCAATACAAGTGGAGGATTACAGATAAAGTAGGATGAGGAGTCTATTACAGAAAACATATTACAAAAATACATACAAAACATGTGTAAAAAGATATAAAAAATAAAGGAAAATGCTAAAAAAAAATTGAAAAAAGAGAAAAATAAGAAAAAAGTGGGAAAAAATTTGAAAAATCAATAAAACATAAAACTGTGGTTAATCACTACATATTGTGTATTAGGGACATAGGTTAAAGAAACATTGAATATGTGACACATTAATTAAGTCCTTTGGGTGCAGCTGTATCTAGATGGTGGATCTAGAATGCTTCTCTCTGAAGGAGAAGTCTGGATCTGTCACCTCCACGAGAAAGTGGAGGGACATGGTCAATGGCCATAAAGCATAGGCTTGGGAGTTTGTGTGAAGCAGACAAAAAACGTTTGGCTATGGGTTTTTCTGGTTTTTGGTCTCTGAAGGCGGTGGTGATTCATGACCTGTGTCCTATGATCCGGTCACGTATGTCAGGTCGGTCTTATAACATTGAATTGGTTTGTTGCGGACTCACATATCCCTTAAGTTCCTGTTCTTTTGTAGCTGATAGTGAGGCATTCCTGAAATATCTGGGGAAGGTGTTTATCTGATTTCAATATGCCCCAATATTTATCAATGGATCTCCGAATTTGTGTGGTCCCTATATGGAAAGTTAATGGTAAATACATTTTGTTCCTTCTCTCAACTGGATTTAGTTTGGTTTTATGTTTGGTCTCATGTTTCTGTAGGGACCACCTGTCAAAGGCTTTTTGTTGAGCTATCTTCAATGTATGAGGATTATATCCTCTTACTAGGAATCTTCTAGTCATATCCTCCAGTTGAGCTGTTCTGTTATTTGAATCACTATCATATCGCAATACTCTCATATATTGCAATATAGGTAGGGAATCCTTTAAATGTTGTGGGTGATAACTGGACGCCATAAGCAACGTATCGCTGTCAGTCTTCTTGCAGTGTAGTGTATATTCTAAACGATTGTGATCTTTGTATATAGAAACATCCAAAAACTGGATCTCAGTAATGTTGCTTGTAAGAGTAAGTTTCTCCGGAGGGGCGATTGATTGATCTCTGCCACCATATTTTCCAATTCAATACAGGTGTCCAGCCAAACAAGAAATAGGTCATCCACAAAACGTTGGTATGTGAGTATTTTTTCTGTATTCTTCTACAGTATATGTTGCTTTTCAAAGCAGAACATAAATGCATGGGCATATGAGGGCACCTTACTGCCCCCATCGCTGTACCGGCAACCTGTAAATAAAAATGTTCTTCAAATTTAAAATAATTGCATGTGAGAGCAATATATAGAAGGTCCAAGAGGTACTTTATGGGTGGACCATGATATTCAGTGGAAGAGCTTAAGATCTCTCTGAGTGAATGGATACCTTGATCATGGAGTATTATAGTGTGCAGGCTTTGTACCTCTAATGTTGCCAAGCTGATTTTTTTTTTGTCTTTAAGGAAAATGTTTTTAATTTTTTCCAATAAATCACTGGAATCACGAAGGCATGTTGGAAGTGCCATCACTAAGTTTTTGATATAGAAATCAATGTATCATGCTGGTTCCAAAAGACTGTCTCTAGCTGAGACAATAGGTCTCCCAGGTGGATTTTCTGCGTTCTTGTAAATTATCGGTAAGGTATATAACACTGGACGTTTGGGATGTTGCATAAGAAGATATTTGGATGTTCTATTGTCCAGGTAGCCCAATTGTACCCCCATTGCAACTTGTTTTCTGATTCTTTTTTTAAACTTATCTACATAATGATGATAGCACCACCTTGTCAGCCGGGCCGATAATAATCCATGAATCATTCATGAGATCTTTCAATGCAGCCTGTTCTGTATGTGTGAGATTCTGTCTGTGATCAAGATGATTTTTTTACCACATTCTCTGTGTCCAATTTTACTGCTTGCATGAAAGTCTTGATAGAAGAATTTTAAGTTTTTGTCACTCTTATGTTTAGTGTAGAATGGATTTTTGGGTATTTCCGTTGTCCAATCTTTACTCATTATTGCTTAAAATGAGCTGTAATTTGTATTATTCAATGTGCGATCTGAATGAGTCAGGTTTCGTCACAGGTACAAAGGTCAACCCCTTAGTTAGAACAGAGTAGTGTTCCTTTGCCTATATGTCCGGTATTTTTTTTTTTTGTGTTCCTTCTTTCCCCTCCTGGGGACTGCGTTGTTCTTACGCCTTGAGCATTCATATGGGATGCTCCCGGTGATTCACGTGGATTTGTGCCCTGTTCTAAAAAAAGTACCTGGAGGAATTTTGGATGAATCTTCTTTTGTCTCTGCATCCAACCCCGATTCTCCAGAGCTAACATCAAAAGTCTGGAATGTGGGATTTCATATGGGGTATCTATATCTGGGGATGGAATCTCTGTTAGGTGTCTTGGATCTACTAAGCCATATGTGCACTTGATGATATTTATAGTCATGACTGACTTTGTCTAGGTTTTGCTTCTTGAACCTAATCAGGTCATTTTTATACTTATGTCATCATGTAATTTTAGCATCTGTTGCTGTTGAGGATTGTAAAGTAATCACATTGGCTAATGGCTACTTCAAATTCCTGGATTGATTGTTTAACAGTTACAAGTTATTTGCCCACTTCTATGACCATCCAGTCCAAGGAACATGTGTTAACTATGTTCATTCACTATATATATATATATATATATATATATATATATATATATATATATATATATATATATATATATATATATATATATATATATATATATCTGCTTCTTCACAGGGGGGAGAATTATCTAACCCATCAGTTTTCTACCCCTTGGAATGCAGTAAAAAGTGCAATGGGCATGTCCGATAGATTTGCACATGCACAGTTTGATGATATATGCACCTTGTAACATCTTAAAAGGAGGAGAAAATTAGCTTTAAATAACCTGCAACAACACTTTCAACAATACTTTCATGTAACAAAAAGGGGTATTGAGTAATGTGATCAAAATATAATGTTGCCTCTTTATAGATCAATGGTAGGACCCCACCATGAATCTGCTGTGCAGTTTTTGGTCACCAGTTTTTAAGAAGGATATTGCAGAACTAGAATAAGAGCAGAGAAGAGCTACAAAATTAACAAGGAGGAAGGAAAAAAATAGTTATAAAGAAAGACATGTTGGTTTAGAGCAGAGGAAAGGGTAATTTACAGCAGGAACAAGATAGATGTTTAATTATCTACCTAAATGGGTTGTCTTATCAGGTTCTCTAGATATTTTTAAAAAAGCTTGATTTTGTTTTTGCAAAAAATAGAATATTCATAAATGTATGAGGACAGGTTATTGAGTCAAGAAAGTTTTTTCCCCTTTTTGTTGCATTATTGAAAGTGACTTGTTTTTTTATTTGCCAACTTTAATATCAAAATCATAAAATAATTGGTTTCAAGGTTGAACGTGATGATTTTAGGCTTTATTAAACCTAAACTACTATGTAACTATGTAACCTCCAGTGTGTGATTAAGTTCATTAAACAGTGCAAGAGATAAAAACTTCTAAAGTAGACACACTGTGCTGATTGAAAGTAAAACTATTTTTTTAACGGAGGCTATGTGAATCACAGGCAGGGTAAGTGTGACTATGGCTACAGCAACAGAAACAACAGTGATTTAGCTCCTAGATGGCAGATAATTGAGTTGTAAAACTGATTTATACACTAAAACTGCTTTGTTAAGCTGCAGTTGTTTTGTTCCTTAGAGTTTCCCTTTAAGATAAATTTAGTTTATTGTTTAGATTATCCTTAAAGTAACCTACAAATGTAAAAGTAGCATTGGAAATGCATTTTTTATAATAAAACAATCATGTAATGGACCATAAAATTAAGTGTTTTAATTGTAATGTTACTTTAACCACTTGGATTTGTGAACACACCAGAAAAAGAGTTTCATTGCATATTAATTAATGTAATCAGGTTTGTTGAAAGTGAATAAAGAGAGTCAGATATCAGTGACTCATCAAGAACCTTTCAGAAAAAAACAGAAGGAGAACAATTTATGTCTACCTTTGGAGAGTTTCCTTTTTGTTCTATAAAACATTTACATTTTTTCTTCTATTCAGAGATCCATAATTCTTTTGTTAAGTCTGTCAAAGTCTGAATCAGTTAATCCACAACCCTGGAAACCTACTAATTCAGATGGAAATTAGTTCTTTTGTGTCATTTTCTTCAGTGACAATCAACTGAAAAAGAAAGTGAGGTCTTTGTCTAACCTTTCATTATAAACTTTGCTCTATGTAACAGTTTGTAAAATAGCTGTTCTGTGCACTGGTGTAGCAAACTATAAGAGTAACAAAATAATAGCTTGCTGCAATGTTCGAAGTGGTTTGTCTTCAATTCAAATTACTTGACAAATCAATTAAGATGTTAAGGTAAGAGACTTAAGCAGTTCTACAATTCATTTTACTTATATTTCTTTCTCTGATTATAACATAAACAAAATGCTACATTTGCAGTAAAGTTATTTTTATATATATATATATATATATATATATGTTTACTTTTAATATTCTAGAAAATGCCTTGTATGTCTTTTAACGTTATTGTATGTGAAAACTGGACCCAGAAGCACTGCATCGATCCCTTTAGATCAAGTGGGTGACCAGTTGTGCTATGAGAAGAAGACAGGCCAGTGTAGGCAGTGGTATGTTTTGAGCAGTGTGCCCATGAGGACTTTGAATAATATGTAAGTGAACGGTTGCTCTCACATAACGCAAGGGTCAAGTTTAACAATGCCCTCACGACAGAGGAATTAGTGTAGTTCCAGTTTATCTGTTAAGTTGCATGTTTAGCCATGTTTATTTTGCATTGTTTTGAAGTGGGGGACAGGACCCGTACCAAGGTGACACCCTAATGACACAGGCATGACGAGTACACCGCCTTTACTGAGGCAGCACACCAGGAGAGAATGACCTCTATAGACGGTAAGTGTACGCAACCCAGGCCCAGTCCTCTTACAGTAAGGGCTTTTTGCAAACCAGGGCAGGGATCAGGGCCGGTGCAAGGATTTTTGCTGCCCTAAGCGAAAAAATTTTTGCCGCCCCATTCGTTCCACCCACTTATGCAGACTTACATACAATGACCTATACACACACAATCTGACCCATACAGAAACACACACTGACCCACACACATACATAAATGCTCACACTGACCCCCTCCACACACACTGACCCATACACACATACTGACCCATGCAGACACACGCTGACCTATACACACACAGAGACACACACACACAAATAGATCCATACATACACACACACTGACACATGCAGACATATGCTGACCCATACACAGACCGATACGTACACACACACACTGACTCATAAAGACACACACACTGACTCATACACACACTGACTCATACACACACACTGACCCATGCAGACACACGCTGACCCACGCAGACACATGCTGACCTATACACACAAATAGACCCATACATACACACACTGACACATGCAGACATATGCTGACCCATACACAGACCGATACGTACACACACACACTGACTCATAAAGACACACACAGTGACTCAGACACTGACCCATTCAAACACACAGAGACCATACACACACCTATACATACATACACACACACACACAGACCCATACATACAGACACACACACACACAGACCCATACACACACACACAGTCCCATACATACACAGACCCATGCACACGCACACACACACACACAGACCCATACATACACATACGCAAGGGGCGGGAGCAAGTGAATGATGCGCCTTTGCGCATGGAACTCAAGTCAAACACTCGAGGGCGCGCTAAACATTCACCTTCCATGGATGTTCGACTATTCGAACGGGAGTTGGACAGCGTTCGGTGAAAATAAACTCCCAAATGAGGGACATAACCTAATACTGCTTCCGAAGCTGTACGTTCAATAATTTGTGTTTTATTTCGAATTTCCAAAGTAGACCGACTCCAAAGCCTAATTTTCTGGAACTGTTTTGGGCATGGGAATATGCGGGCGGGCGGTTGGTCAAAATTGTAGATTATGCTAGCTTTAGTGTACCTATAATCTTATTTTTATTAATGACAGAAGGCGAGTATTTGCTTAAGTCTCTCTTTACTAGAACTCCACAGCAGCGCAGAAAAACAACCAATCAGAAAAAAGTTAGGTACTATAAAACTTCCCTCCCCATGCATCATTTCCTCTTTCAAGCTGCGACAAAAACAGAATAAAAGGCAGAAAATATAATGGGGAAGAAACAAAGTCCTAGATACGATGAATACAATGATGTCCACCATCCGAGAAGAACTGCCAAACCAGATAGCGTTGATGGACTGTAAACTGAAACGAGAGAAAAACAGAATAGAACAGGTTGATTATCCAATGAAATGTACTCTGAAAAAACATGTAGGTACCCAATGTAGCAACCAAAAGTACCTTAATATGTAGATATCCCAACCCTACTTATGAAAAAACAGACATAAGAACAGGCGACAGGTAGCAGAGACAACAAGCAGAGTTGCATACGTACCTGATTAATCCAAACTATTCAAATTAAACAAGGGAGGGATAAGAATGGGTGGGAAATACTCGCCTCCTGTCATTAATAAAATTAAGATTATAGGTACACTAAAGCTAGCATAATCTACAATTTTATAACATAACAGGAGGCTTCGTATTTGCTGTCTTAATGCTCAGTCAACAAATCCAACGCTGTTTGTTTCGCTGGTACCTATTCCGGGAGCTATCCGAGCAATCCTTAATGGACTTTCCAACTGTGATAAATGACAATAGACCAATCGGTGAAGATGCCAGTTGACGAAGCATCCCAAATACAGAAAAAAAAAAAGCACCATCCGCTGATAGAGCCATTGTACGTGGGGTTGCGACCTGTTTCCTACCAGCCAGTCCATGAGCTGCCAAGCTGACCTATTAGCCATTTCCCTGTAGTTATAAAATGTTGAAGGTCATTTGCGGACTTAGGGCCACAATAAGACACTGCCACCATGTCTCATCTCTTAATGTGTAAGGTGGCTCCACCGATTGTGCCCGGGTCACTCGGTGATGTGGCCTTGCAGGCAGATCTTCAATCTCAAGGAATGCGCCTAAGTCCACCACCAATTCTGCAGTAGAACCGAGTAGGATCTTCCGTTCCCTGACGGCCTACCCGGTGAGATGTCTCATCCGAGAATACATTAATTATGCAGGCAAGAATTCCAACTGGACTGTGTAAACCACAGCTGCGGTAGAGAAAGGACTCCAAAAAGGACGTCCAATCAGGGTCCCAAACGGAACTTATGTGGTGGAACGGTGGTCGACTATTCTGGAAATAGTGGGTCCCGGAAATATTCAAAGGGATGGGAAATGTAAACTGGAGTTGAGATTCCCATCCAGATGTCAACGTCTAAGAGTGATAAGATGTACGGATCCAATGGTGATTGGGACCTGTATAACAACGAAGAGTCCTCACGTGCTGTAGTGAGAGAGTGAAATAGTCCGACTACCCGTCGTACGATCCTGTTGCATGCCCGACCTGTCAAAATTTGTGTAGGGGTTCCTGGTATACACGCCACATACAAGATAGGGTATAATATAGTGAGACCCTTAGGTCCCTGTACCCCTGACTGTCCGGGCACATATATCCCAGAGTAGGCCCTAGGTCAAGGGACCCAGGAATGTGATTTTGATAATTGAAGTCAAAGTCTCCCTATAGAGGGATACCTCCCTTCTTAGCTTGGAGTCCTGCAAACACATAGCGTTCTCCAATACGTAGGCAAGGCGTAAAGTCCCTTCGCTCATGACAGGTGACTCCAGAGAGCAGATATAGCGAAAAAAGAAGGGTCTAGCTTGAGCCGTCCGAAACATGTGTTGTCCCGTTTGAGAATGTCGGCAGCCCTATCTGAGTCTGCTACACATCCTGAGCCGTAGTCCAGTGGTAGGTTGTGACCCGACTTTGACATCTGTATAGGAGTCGGGGCACACCAGGTTCCTCCATAGAGTCTTGCAGGTCTCCTTGATGGTAGTTGAAAAGGTGGGTTAGCGCGAACCCAGACCAAAACGGCTCCCATGAGGAATATATAGAGTTTAGATGGAGGGCCCTCCATTTCCGAACCATGTTCTCCGGGTATGTGCTCAGAGGAGTATGGGCAGTCATCTTGGGTTATAGATTAACCCTGAGCAGGTTGAAGGGCCCTCATCTGATATAAAAAACTCTGGCTGTGATCGGAATCCGGCCTTGATTGACAGAGGGGAGGAAAGCCCCTTAAACAGACCCTCAACCAGTTAGGAACAGACGGGGGAGGGGCTTTGAGCGGTCGCACCCTCCCCCGCCTGGTCGGACACACGCGGTCCGCGGGCGGAGGCGGTCACGGCGAAGCGGCCACGTGGGAAAGTTCTGAAAAGATATTCAATATATAAGCATAAAAATCCCACAAGGGAAAATAACATACTGAATATGAAGAAATAAATTCCACAAGGAACATAACAATATTGTATTATAAAAAGAAAATCCTACAAGGATTACAACAAAACTGCATACAAGAATAAAATCCCCCAAGGATTCTAACAGTACTGCATTATAAAAATAAAATCCCACATGGACTATAACAATACTGCATTATAAAAATAAAATCCCACATGGATTATAACAATACTGCATATAAAAATAAAATCCCACATGGATTATAACAATACTGCATTATAAAAATAAAACCACACATGGATTATAACAATACTGCATTATAAAAATAAAATCCCACATGGATTATAACAATACAGCATACAGGAATAAAATCATACAAGGATTATAACAATACTGCATTTATAAGGTTAAAATACTGAATATAAGCAATAAAATCCCAAAGCCACCCACTATTAGTAGGAGGCAGTGGTACTCTGACCTGTACTGACTGCAGAGCAGCAAAGAAAGAGGAAATGATGCATGGGGAGGGGAGTTATATAGTACCTAACTTTTTTCTGATTGGTTGTTTTTCTGTGCTGCTGTGGAGTTCTAGTAAAGAGAGATTTAAGAAAATACAAAGCCTCCTGTCATGTTGTAAAATTTGACTACCAGGAAATTCCTGAACCCCTGAACTGATCTGGGTGATATTTGGATATGCTGGTCACCCAAATCAGGGCTATCAGAGGATGTGACATTTGTGGGGTGTTTTGGGGTACTTTTGGGTCCTTTGTAAAAATATGTGTTTTTTCTGCCTGGAGATAATTGGGTTAATAGAGTATCTGACTTAATTATCTTCCAGGCAGAGGGGATGTATTGTATGTCATGTGTAGGAGTGCCTTACATTGTAACTCATTATTGGTTTGTAAATTTGTGTCACTGTCCCCAACAAGGTCCATGTTGGCGTACCCCTTGCTTGGGGACTTGCATAAAAGCCAGTGTGGCTAACATTGAACCAGACCTGCTTTACCCCTAACATAGACCCTTGCATCGTGTTTGTAGGGGCCTGCTATACAAGCTATAACCACCAGCTCTTACAAGAGCTTCACAGCTCTACCTACTCTTCACTGCTTGGATTGATGGTTGGGAATACTTCAGCGCTCTCTACTCTAGGGGGAAAGGACATCTCTGGTGGAGGAACCCCTATACTAGCAGGGTGGCCATTACAACTACTATCTTCCAAAAATACTTCACCACCCTTTACGACCATAGCCCACACTTTCGCCTCGAACCAAGATGAGTAACGTCACAAATAGACACATATCTGGAATCGATTAACCTGCCCTCTCTCACCCCCGCGAACGCCAACCAACTGATCACACCAATCACACCAGAAGAAATAACAAACACATTCAAAACCCTGAAACCAAACAAATGCCCGTGACCGGACAGGTTCTCATGTCTTTATAACAAAATATTCTCAACCCTATTGATGCCGCACTTTTGCAACCTCTTTAACTTTAACTCCCTACTAGAGGACAATGCACTACCTCCAGATATATTACAGGTGAACATTTGCCTTCTCCCTACACCTGACAAGTCCCTCCTGGAACTGGGTCATTATCGTCTCATCTCACTGTTAAATGTGAACATCAAGATATTCACCAAACTCATGGCAGAAAGACTCAATCCGTTCCTCCCCAAACTTATCCACCCGGACCAAGTGGGATTCATCCCCACAAGAGAGGCCAATGACAATACTAGAAGGACTTACGACCTCAGTTGGTTTGCAGACAACCGACAGATCCCCACTTTAATCCTATGCCGAGAAAGTCTTTGATAGAATAATATGGCCCATCCTATTAGCCACCCTCCACAAATTCGGCATCCCTCGCCCTTTCATAAGAGCATTACAATCACTATATTCCTTCCCTACAGCCAACCTACTCCTCCCCTCAACACAGCCCCCCTCTTTCAAAACCCTAAATGGCACCCAACAAGGCTGCCCCCTCTCCCTCTTATTTGTGCTATCTCTTTAACCACTACTACAAACACTCCACACACAGGTTAACATCAAAGGAATTAGCATCAGGGGCGAGGAATACAAGATAGCCGCGTATGCAGATGACCTGTTACTGACAATAACGGACCCCACAAACTCTATGCCCCCACTTCTAGCAGCCCTACAAGATTATGCCAATGTGTCTGGATATAAATTAAATGTGGATAAGACAGAAGCCCTCCCTATACAGGTCCAATCACAAACTCTCAAGTACCTTCAAAGCCTTTAGATTCCAATCCGCCACAATTAAATATCTGGGCACAGTACTGCTGGCTGACCTATCCCAAACATACCACTGTAATTATACCCTGTTACTGTACAAAGCCCACCAAGATTTAAACACGTGGAACACTATGCCCATCTCTTGGCTAGGACGCTTATCATCCTATTTCTTTTCCAGGCCCTCCCAGTGACAATCTCGCAGCAGGATTTCAAAACTCTCCAATCCAGAATAGATAAATTCATATGGGCCAACAAGAGAGTCCGGATCAAATGCCAAACTCTGTATGTCCCTGACAGAGCTGGTGGACTCGGACTCCCAAACTTTCATGTGGCACAATTGGCACAGGTACAGGACCTACACGTACCATATGGCATTAAACGATGTGTAGACATAGAGCACACCATACTAGACTGGGACTTCCCATCCCTATACATATGGCTCCAACAACACACGAGGTCCTAGCTACCCCCCCACCTCTTCTGCAATCCTCGCATCCATAAAAATTTGTGATGAAATGGCAATAAAATGTGAACTCATCTCCAATCCATTACCCGTGACATCTATACTCCGGAACACAGACTTTACCCCCGGTATGCACCCCAAAGACTTTGCATGTTTGAGGACAATGACTTAGTCCGGCTTCACCAATTCTACACCAACCAAGACATAATACCTTTCGCGGACCTCCTGCAGACAACACCATTCACCACTTTTGATTTTTATTTTTATACATACACATCAGAAGCTTCCTCACCTTACCCAACAACAAACAAACAGGAATAACCCCCTAACCCCATTTGAGAAGGCCTGCCTCCATAGGCCCATTCAGAAGGGAAAAATATCTACAATCTACACCCTTATTGCCCAACACACGGGAGAGGGTTCACTGGCATTCAAATCGGATTGGGAGGGGGACTTGGGACCTATTGGGGACCCCAAAGAATGGGATTACATCTGGGATTCAACCGCATTGATTTCTATATGCATGAACCACAGAGAACAGACGTACAAAACGCTCATGCATTGTATCTAACCCCACTTCAGTTCAAACAGATGGTCAGGACAGACTCACACAGATGCTGGATTGGTTGTGGGGAGAAGGGTACCTCTATTCATCTTTGGTGGGAATGTGACTGAATTTCACTGCTGTGGTGCGAAGCCGCTCACCTAACCTCACAAATCTTACACACTGACATTCCACTAGATCCATGGACCTGGCTATTGTCCAAACCCTGTGGGGACGCGCTGAGAGTACAAAACAAACACATTGCTAAAATCGCACTAGCCAGTAGGAGAACCATAGCAGCCAAATGGGGTAGACCAGAAATCCCCTCTCTAGACATGGTAAAGAAGAAGATAAACAAAGCTAGGAAAATGGACAGCCTTTCAGCACTCATCCAAGATACCACCAAAACTTTTCATAAAATATGGGATCCCTGGCTCTCCAAATCCCACCTCCCCACATGATCAGATTACTATGGAGCAAGGTAAGGCCACTGAGGAACACAAACTCTCCCCCCCCCTCATCTCTATACTAACCTACTACTTCACCACGTATCCTCAACACCTTTTAATATCCCCTCCCCATCGATCCTACATTACCCCTCCACTGTTATGGGACATGTACCTACCACACCCAACCACACAGTGTTACTGCAAACTCCTCCACGACATGGTTGAGGGCCCAGTACACATGGTTGAGGACACCTGGCCACCACCTGGGCTTGCACAACAGAGCCTAACAGGAGGAACCAGAACAAGACAAAACCCCTTCTCCTACCCTCCTCTTATATCACAGCGATGACCGATGCTATGTACATTGAACTACCATAGACTACAGTGACGCCGTCATAGTAGCCATAGGCATTAACACCAGGGCCACAAACGGTTACGAACCCTATAACTTACCAGTATTGATGGACACTTGTGCAAGCATAGTCGACAAAAGCAAAAGTAGTAAATGAGTTCCCCCTTTTGGGCCCTCTCCTTCTTGTACCCCCTCCCCACCTATGAGGCAGACAACCTTATTACAGTAGAAGAATTACTCAAAATGTACACAGGTTACATTCTGCATAAACCGCTGTTGTCACTTCCGTACATTTGTGCAATCTGTAGGACTGTCAAGTTGTAACAAAAGAATGTTATGCAATATATGTGTTATACAATTTTATCACCCAACTCTTATTTCTATACCCCTTCCCCATAAAACAAAATCTTTGAAATAAAGAATTTATAAAAAATATAAAAAATGTCTACAGGGACAATAACATAACAGGACAAAGAGCACTTGAGAAAATAACGTTGCAACTCCTGCAGTAGAAGTGGTTCTTCATTGTACAAACAATAGAGATATGGAATTCACTGTTCTGAAAATTGTTCTATGACAATAAGAATTTATAGAGTAATAATAATTAAGAAGAAATAATTACTTGTAATAGCTTTTTAACCCAGCGAGAATTTTGGACTCAAGAAGGGATGCATTTTCCTTTTTTGAAGAATTAATAATCACTACACATTAGCCTTTTAGCCTTTTTTTCAATCAAAATCAACAGTTTTTGCTAATAATGTTAAAGTTTCTGCTGATAATGCTATTTTAAATATGGAAAATAAGCATCCAGTTTGGAAAAGGTCAGTTACAAATATTGTAATAAACTTTAACTCGCAAGTTGGAGTAAACTTGGAATTAATAATAACATTAATAACTAAAAATAATAACTTAAAATAATAACTTAAAAACCGAGTGTAAAGTCAGAGTCCACACTCCTTGCTTTCGGCAGTTCAATAATATTTATTAAGAGGCTAATCACACAAACAATACATATTAATTTGAAATAGGCTAGTAAATGTTGCTACCAAACTAGTCATTGATTGAATGGAAAGTAGACTCAATTAACATAGTAAAACAGGCATAGACATGTGATACAGTTACCACTCCACTGATCATCTGCTGAGAGTAAGAGAGAGAGGGTGTGTATAGTGGGGAGAGGGAATAGAGAGAGAGAGAGTGAGGAGGGTGAATTCAAAGAGAGAGAGAAAGAGTGAGGAGGGTGAATTCAAAGAGAGAGAGAAAGAGTGAGGAGGGTGAATTCAAAGAGAGCGAGAATGTGCTATTCACAGGGCTTTTAACAGGTTAGCCCTCCTTCTGCTGGACACACCTCCCTCAGTCAATCCCTTAGGATGTAACAGACCTAGAGTGCCTACTGGGGAGAGGGGGGTTGCACTGGAAGGGAATGGAGGAGAAGTTTATCAACGACCCAACTGGTTTTGCCTGGTGAAAGGCCATGTGTTTCACAGAGGACTCCATTATTGCCTAAGGGTAGAATGGGGGCTTGAATCCCTGTATTAGAACACAATAACACTTCATTGGCATACAGTTTGACTGTTAATCAGTTCCCCCCACTTATTACAAATATAAAAAAAAAATAGCATGCAGAAGTAAAAACATTCACTAAAATCTGTTAAAATGTATGTCCCTTATGCCAGCATAGTTTTAGATAATGTTTTTTTCTTACCAAAAGTAACAACCTATTTTGGTATTAGTTTTATGTTTATTATAGGGTTTATTGTTTATGTTTATTTATTAGTTTTATGTTTATTATATGGTTACCTCAAGCACCATAACCCAGTAGACTTGAATTGGCAGATCGACAAAGCACATGCTTGGAGGCATAAGAGCTGCAGAGCTTTATGCTGAAGGTGATGTTGTGGGTTTATACCAGACTGGTACTACCTATAATTTTGTAAGCATGTCTCTATGTGTTTTTGATAAAATTGTGTTATACTATTAGTATATACATAGTTACTTATTTATTTTAAATCTTTATTTAAGACATACAGTCAGTATAGCAGTGCAACTCATAGGACATATGCATTAACAATAACAATTGTTGCAACATATTACAACAACAGATAATTATTTGTGAGGAGTAAAATCATCCATGAGTGGAGTGATCCTCCATGATGTCCTGATTTCAGATTTGTAGTTCTTCATAGTTGAGCTGCTTGCACTGATTGTCATAATTCTTAGGTAAAAATAACTGAACTTGAGGCGTGATGGTAAATAACTAGGGATGTAGTAAGGGAACGAGAGGATGTGGGTTCAAGGGGGTCAAGGTATATCTGCCTTCCACAAGATATTTTATTGTGAAATTAGTAGAATGATAATACATCGTTTGTATATTTTTTTTTTGTGGAGTTCAGTTCCTAATCTGCATGAAATAATTTGAAGACTTTCCATATTGTTTCAAATATCAAATGTTTTAAGATAAGTGCATTAGGATTTCGTTTGCTTTATCACTGTGAGAAATACATAAGCTGGTTTTGTTGGCAGTGAGATGAGTAAAACATATTTAGACATTTACTGAATGGTTATGTGATATATCATATCCCGGTCTTAGATTTCAGTTGTTCCACCTGATCAACAGCACATGGCATATTACAACGTGATTGGTTATGTGATGTATCACTAAGTTACAGTCTACAGTACAAGTATCTGTTACATACAGGGAGTGCAGAATTATTAGGCAAATGAGTATTTTGACCACATCATCCTCTTTATGCATGTTGTCTTACTCCAAGCTGTATAGGCTCGAAAGCCTACTACCAATTAAGCATATTAGGTGGTGTGCATCTCTGTAATGAGAAGGGGTGTGGCCTAATGACATCAACACCCTATATCAGGTGTGCATAATTATTAGGCAACTTCCTTTCCTTTGGCAAAATGGGTTAAAAGAAGGACTTGACAGGCTCAGAAAAGTCAAAAATAGTGAGATATCTTGCAGAGGGATGCAGCACTCTTAAAATTGCAAAGCTTCTGAAGCGTGATCATCGAACAATCAAGCGTTTCATTCAAAATAGTCAACAGGGTCGCAAGAAGCGTGTGGAAAAACCAAGGCGCAAAATAACTGCCCATGAACTGAGAAAAGTCAAGCGTGCAGCTGCCACGATGCCACTTGCCACCAGTTTGGCCATATTTCAGAGCTGCAACATCACTGGAGTGCCCAAAAGCACAAGGTGTGCAATACTCAGAGACATGGCCAAGGTAAGAAAGGCTGAAAGACGACCACCACTGAACAAGACACACAAGCTGAAACGTCAAGACTGGGCCAAGAAATATCTCAAGATTGATTTTTCTAAGGTTTTATGGACTGATGAAATGAGAGTGAGTCTTGATGGGCCAGATGGATGGGCCCGTGGCTGGATTGGTAAAGGGCAGAGAGCTCCAGTCCGACTCAGACGCCAGCAAGGTGGAGGTGGAGTACTGGTTTGGGCTGGTATCATCAAAGATGAGCTTGTGGGGCCTTTTCGGGTTGAGGATGGAGTCAAGCTCAACTCCCAGTCCTACTGCCAGTTCCTGGAAGACACCTTCTTCAAGCAGTGGTACAGGAAGAAGTCTGCATCCTTCAAGAAAAACATGATTTTCATGCAGGACAATGCTCCATCACACGCGTCCAAGTACTCCACAGCGTGGCTGGCAAGAAAGGGTATAAAAGAAGAAAATCTAATGACATGGCCTCCTTGTTCACCTGATCTGAACCCCATTGAGAACCTGTGGTCCATCATCAAATGTGAGATTTACAAGGAGGGAAAACAGTACACCTCTCTGAACAGTGTCTGGGAGGCTGTGGTTGCTGCTGCACGCAATGTTGATGGTGAACAGATCAAAACACTGACAGAATCCATGGATGGCAGGCTTTTGAGTGTCCTTGCAAAGAAAGGTGGCTATATTGGTCACTGATTTGTTTTTGTTTTGTTTTTGAATGTCAGAAATGTATATTTGTGAATGTTGAGATGTTATATTGGTTTCACTGGTAATAATAAATAATTGAAATGGGTATATATTTGTTTTTTGTTAAGTTGCCTAATAATTATGCACAGTAATAGTCACCTGCACACACAGATATCCCCCTAACATAGCTATAACTAAAAACAAACTAAAAACTACTTCCAAAAATATTCAGCTTTGATATTAATGAGTTTTTTGGGTTCATTGAGAACATGGTTGTTGTTCAATAATAAAATTAATCCTCAAAAATACAACTTGCCTAATAATTCTGCACTCCCTGTATTGTTTTGTACACTGAAATTAGCAGTTTACAAAACTTCCACTATTTTAATTAGTGCACGATAACCACTTTTTTAAATGATTATTTTTTGCGCCATAAGAGAGCTCACACATGAGCAATGTGCTTACTATGATGTCAGGCAGCTCTCTCTGAAAACCAGAAATGGAAGAAAGAAAGGCGCTATAGACACAATCGAGAGTGCTCACTCATGCATAATGATGCTCTCAGAGCCACTGGAGGCCATCTTGGTACACTTCCAGGCAAAAGAAAATAGATAAAGAAAGTGCCCGCGCATGTGTGCAGCATTCCCAGGATGCTGATGGCCACAGTGAACCGGAAAACTAAAACTATAATTTAGTGTTAGGAATTCACTTTTGTATTCTTAATGCTAGTCAGTATGGATGTTCATTTGTTTTAGCATTATTGTCTGGCAATGTATGAATGCATTATATGTCCATACATACCAACTTTCAAACACCAACACAACAAACAAATGCACACCTGTATTCAAACGGCAACACTACAAACACAAATGCACGGTGCTTCCATGCATATTCCAGAACATTTTGTGAAATGTAATAAAAAGAGCTAATCAGTTTCAAAAACATACATATTAACTATATGTACAGTGAGACCTCGGTTTCCAAACGCCTCTGTTGACATAATTTTCGGTTTACAAATTAAAATCTATTGAAAATAATGCCTCGGTTTACAAATTTGTTTCGCAATACAAAGCAAGTAATAATAATTAATAATAATAATAATGATAGATAGATAGATAGATAGATAGATAGACGTAAACAAGTGCAGTACAGTAGTAAGGATTAAAATGGTGAAACGCTTTTTTTCTCCCGTTGATCAAATGATTTAAAAATCATTTTAAAAGTCCCCTTTTTTAATTATTAAGAATAAAATATAGAAGATTTTTTGAGCTTGTAATGCATAAGAATATGATACATTTTTTTGTCAGAGTATTTTATCTTTCACTTTGAAGCAGAGAAGGAAGCATGCATCTGACCTTTTGCATTTGACTTTGATGTGTGCTTTCTAAATTGGTGTAATTTGTAAACATTTGTAATTGCCTTTTTTTCTGCCTGATCAAGTGCATTTGAAACTAAAGCCATAAAAAGCCATAAAAAGCCAGCACTAAAGTAGCATCAGTCATTATAAAGCAGAGCTGAAATTACGAATTCAAATATGTGGAAACGAATATCAATTTCTAAGGATGCTCTATGAATGTGAAAGAGTTTGGATTACAAACAGAATTGTTTAGGTTCTGTGCAACCATTCTAATAAATCCATTAAACTAAAAAAAAAATGTTTTAATCTGTAACTACTAAAAGACCCAGAGGAGGGATTGTTCAGCAAAAAAAAAAAAAAAACAATTTCTGTTCTATCACTTTTGAATACATAGCAACTGTATTGTGCAGTAGACATTAAATAATTTCAAGCTAGATTTTAAGGGGTCACTCTAAGCACCATCACAACTTTGTATAATTGCAAAAGTGATGTTGCATAGAATACCCAGAGCCATCGATAACACCAGACCTTTATGAAAATGTACAGTTGCTGAAGGAACATGAAACCCCAGAAAACATGCAAAATGCTGGTACAGGAACAAAGCATATGAACCTGTGGTTTCCTGGCTCTCCTAAATGTACACTATATGTAGCTTAGGTATGTATATACAAATATAACAGTCCTGTCTAAAATAAGTAAACAATGATAATTACCACAAATTTCACAAGCCTACTATGGCAGAAACATGAGCCCCGAATACCCAACATTTCAACACCTCCTGGCTGCCTTTCTCACAAACACCCTTGAGAAAGGCAGCCAGGTGGTGCCAAAACATTGGTATTAGGGGCTCGTATGTCTGCCATAGAAGGCTTGAGGAATTTGTGGTAATTATCAGTGTTTACTTATTTGCCTACTTGTTGTCACTTTATTATTTTTTTGCTTTATGTTTATTTACCTTTTTTTGTTAATAAAAGCATTTATATATCTCTTAGTAGTGGTTCTAGTGTGCAATCTCTTTTTGTATTATTTGGAATTAAAAACAAAACATAATACATAGCTGAATTTCAGTTACCAATTAGACCATGCAGGCAACCAAAATGTGTCAGTTGTAATTTAACTGCAAAGGCTTATTAGGGAGGCTTCCTTACATCAAATACCTCATTCAGCATCATAAAGTCGTATATACAATTTCATTGGAGTCTTTTCAAGTGAAAGTCATCCCTAATGGCAACTAATTCATATCTGTATTTATAACACATGACCAATAATCCAAAAGAAAGTCCATTCTTACTTACTTGAATCTAATAATAATTGTGACAAATGTACGTGCATTAATTAATGCTCCTACAGATAGAATGAGAATGTTTTTTGTTAATGAATACTCTGCTAGTTGTGTGGATAAAATATATTTCTATCTGTATATATCACATTAATTTAAATAAACAGACAGTTCTAATAGACAACAATTATAGTCTTGAACAACTGTAGGTAGTTGACTAATCTATTTTGTTATTGGAATTGTAGTATTAATTGATTTTAAATGATTTTGTTTTTAAAGACGCCTCATACTAAATTAAATCACCTTGATGTAGCACTCAAGCTTAATCCGCAGAGATTTAATTAGCTATCCTAAACAGCTGGCAGTCTTTATCAAAGTCTGAACAGTAATATTATGTTTTCCTGCTAGAGTTAGAGACCTAATTAACCCTTTGAGGTTGATGTCTAGAATATTTTGCATATGCATGTGTAACATATGTTCAGTTACAATTAGAGAACATTTTATTTTTCAGTCCTATCTGCGTCCCATTGTTCCAGCTAGTCTAGACTTGCGTTATCAAAGAAGCTTTAGAACACTAAGGACAGTATTGTGTTGTTTTGTTTGCCCTGTTAACTTATAGAAACTGACCTTGTTATTGAATTTACTAGGTTTCTGCATACATTATATCTAAGATTTGTAGCAGACTGAGATAAGTTCATCCTACTGTTAGAATGATGATTTTGGTCTTATGGCAGACAATTCACATATATTACAAGTGAACCTGGATGTGATCGTGGCTTCTGCCTTCTCCAGTAATTATCAATGTCTTTCCCTTAGACGTGGTTTAGTAACTCACATAGAAAGATGTACTGTGCAGGAAAATACTAAAGAAAGCACAATTCACCTAAATAATTCAACATTAATATTTCTCATCCAGCTCTTTGTAGACAGTTATCATGGTAGTTTATAGACTTATGCATAACGGGATTGTTCCCAAAATTTTTATTTTGTTCAGGACGTCCGGCGCTCAACAATGTGACTGTTTGGCTAAATATCAGTCCATGGAAAACTATTCAGGGAAACATTTGGGCATACCAAAAAATACCCTAGCATGATGATTTTTTAAGTTTCTGTGCCCATGGAGGACTTTCAAAAGTCAAACTTAAGATATGCAGGTGATGCATAACAACTATTTTTCCTTTTTTATAGAAAGATACATGTCATTCATCCTACTAGTAGCTACACATATGCAGAAATATTTCGCTGTTTTTAAGCACTAGATATTGCAGATTTCTATAATTTTTTTGTGATCAAACAAATTCCCTATACATAGTTCTTACCTCAGCATCTCAATTAATTGTTATCTAAATAACATTTAAGAAAATATGTGCACATAAGATTGGTTATTTTAGTCTCTAGCCATTATAATTGGTGTAATGTGGAAAAAAAAAAAACATTGGCTTGTGTTCAAGTATATAGCACAGGTGTAAAAAAGTTAAAATATGAAAAGAAAAAACATTGTTACGTTTGCATTTAGTACTTCAAAATGTATTATTATTATTACATTAATTCTTATTGATTGTTCAACTGCAAGATGTGTCATAAGGGATTTTTACCCACAAAATCTGAATGCAGAACAGACACAGATCCAATCAGGGCAACAATGCTTCTAGCAATATGACAATGAGAATTCAAGTGAAACAATTTATTGTCAGGCCTTCAGTTCCAGGTGTTAACCATCTGTTACTCTTGCTACTAAGCAGGTGTTAACGTTCTATCTGGTAAGTGAGGAAATTGGATGAAGCGTTAGGAGCTATTTGGCAATAATTTCATCAAATGCTGGAAACTGTCTCAGAGAAACCTACACTCTGCACTTTACTTTTTGTTTACCAATAGATTTTATTTAAATTATTTGCTCATACCTGTATGTGTAAGGTATTTTTCACTCATTCTTCCCATTTTCCTAAAGTTTTATTTTATCTTTACCGATCATACAGGGATAGTGAATATTCTTTTGCTTTGAAAACAATAGACATATGAAAAAAATGCACCAACATAAATACACATATTATTGCCAAGAACTGTGCATTTTTGATATATGCAAATATATACATATTTTTCTATTTTTATTTTGTTTTAAAAATGTAATGCAACTTTCACAGTAAGGGGAGATGATATGTGTGCGTGTGTAAGATTATTGTATAGTGTGAGGGTAGAGAGCTGTAATTGACTTCTTGAAACAGGTTGCTTTGTTGACTTCTGTAGAGGTGGAGTACTGTTTGTGAATGGAAATAAAAATTGTAAGGCTGGATAGGGAAGGTGAATACATTCGTGTACATTCAATAAAACGTAGTTAGTGATCATGATTGGAGTTGAGCGAATCCGGACTGTAAAGTTTGGGTTCATACCGAACATTAAGTTTTTTGGACCCCGTACCCTAACACGGACATATCACTGTATGTTCGGGTTGGAGTTCGGTGTTCGGCGATTTAATGGCGCATTTTAAAAGGCTGCAGGGCAGCCAATCAACAAGCGTTTGACTCATGTGCCCTTAGAAGCCATCACAGCCATGCCTACTTATGGCATGGCTGTGACTGGCCAGTGCAGCATGTAACCCAGCCTCTATATATAAGCTGGAGTCGCGTAGCGCCGCAAGCACATGAGCTCTTATTAGTGTAGGGAGAGGATGCTGCAGCTGTTAGGGACAGATAAAGGAAAGAATTCTGCGAACTACTACATTAGTGGGGTACACTTCATATCTGAGAGTCAAATAGAAGCGTCAAATACTGCAGTTACATCGGAGTTTTAAAAAGTAAAAAACTTTTGGTGCTAAAAAGTACATTAGTGGGGTGCACTTCATATCTGAGAGTCAAATAGAAGCGTTAAATACTGCGGTTACAGTGCAGTTGTAAAATTTCTAATTGTTTTGGTGCTAAACTGCTAAATAGTAAATTTTGGGCGTGCTCTTCATATCTGAGAGTCAAACAGAAGCGTCAAATACTGTGCTTACAGCGCAGTTTGAAACATTCTTATTTTCTGGGTTCTAATCTGCTAAATAGTAAATTTGGGGCATGCTCTTCATATCTGAGAGTCAAATAGAAGCGTCAAATAGTGCGGTTACAGCGCAATTGTAAACAGTCTTATTTTCTGGGTGCTAATCTGCTAAATAGTAAATTTGGGGCGTGCTCTTCATATCTGAGAGTCAAATAGAAGCGTCAAATACTGCGTTTACAGCGCAGTTTGAAACATTCTTATTTTCTGAGTGCTAATCTGCTAAATAGTATATTTGGGGCGTGCTCTTCATATCTGAGAGTCAAATAGAAGCGTCAATTACTGTGTTTACAGCACACTTTGACAAATTTCCATTTTTTTCTCCTAAGAAGTACATTTGGAGCGTGCTCTTCATATCTGAGAGTCAAATAGCAGCGTTAAATACTGCGGTTACAGCGCAATTGTAAACATTCTTATTTTCTGGGTGCTAATATGCTTAATAGTAAATTTGGGGCGTGCTCTTCATATCTGAGAGTAAAATAGAACCGTCAAATAGTGCAGTGACATAGCATTTTTAAACATTCAAATTTTTTGGCTGCTAAATAGTACATATGCGGCCTGAGGTGCACTTCATATGTGAGAGTCAAATAGAACCGTCAAATATTGTGCTTACATTGCAGTTGTAAAAATTCAAATTCTCTAGGTGCTAAAAAGTCAATTTGATGCCTGCACTTCATATCTGAGAGTCAAATAGAGGCGTCAAATACTGTGTTTACAGCGCACTTTGACAAATTCCCATTTTTTTGCTCCTAAGAAGTACATTTGGGGCGTGCTCTTCATATCTGAGAGTCAAATACAACCGTCAAATACTGTGGTTGCAGTGCAGTTTGACCAATTCAAATTTTTGGGGTGCTAAATAATACATTTGCAGGCCTGCACTTCATATCTGACAATCAAATAGAACCGTCAAATACCAATATAACAATATTGTAATTGGGGGCAATACCCTCACAAGTCAAACTGAGAGGTCAGTTTATAGGTAAAACTGTTGCCTGAATACAATTCTAAAACAATTTCCATGTGTCCTTTGCAGACTTAACATGCTGGAAAAACACAGGTGCCAACTGCTGTGGCTTTCTGCAGTGTGCAGACCGGCAAGGAGGGCAGGGTTGAGGAGTGGGTGGAAGATGATGTGGAGGATGATGAAGTCCTAGACCCCACATGGAATAAAGGTCATGCGAGTGACGTGTGCAGTTTGGAGGAAGAGGCGCTGGTCGCACAGAGGCACCAGCACAGCATAAGAGGGAGCAGGGTTCAAAAGCGGAGCGGCCGTCCCCTATCGCTCGTCGGAATGTATTATCTTTAGAATTCCCACAGTTATCCAAGTAACAATTGAAGCGATAAAAAGAACCATAACAGATCTAATGAGCCATTCGCAGTTTCGCAGTCTGTCTGGGCGTCGTTCGGACGACTGGGACCCAGTATGCCTGATGTTGAAGTTAGGAGTCACAGTGTGGAATGGATTAGCAGGGTGTGGTGCAGGGTAACCGCACGCCCCCTGATGTTGAGCACCAGTGTTTGTGTGGCCACATACCAGGACCCTGATGCAGCTTCAGTAAAAAGAGTACTGGATACCAGAAGCTATCACCAGACTGATCTGCAACTTGGAACAGGATGTGACATTCACTGTAGCGGCTGTGCGCGTTCTCACCCTGCTGCTGCTCGCCTGTCTGCGCTGCAGCATAACTTTGGCCTTCCCGCTCACCGCCTCATATGCGACGTGCCCACAAGGTAAAACTCCACCTTTCACATGCTGGAGAGACTGTGCGAGCAGCAGGAGGCGATAGTGGAGTTTCAGCTGCAGCACGCACGGGTCAGTCGCCATTCACCAGACTTGCCCTCCAATTGATCAGAGTTAAAGGATTTCAAGTGGACTCATTACAATTACAGGGCCTCTAAAGAGTCCTGTATTGTTATTTGTTGTCACTACCTTCCTGCGTCGGGAGTGAGTCATTTGCACGCCCGCTGCCTTCCTTGCATGTGGTAGCAGTTTCTCAGGCTCCCTCTCTGGAATCGAACCCTGATTTCCCGTTACCCGTGGTCACCATGGTAGGCGCAGTAAATGGCATCGAAAGTTGATATGGATGACATACGAATGCGCCGTCGCCTTGTCTTTGGGGAGCCCATTGAAAAAGTGCTCTAGCATGACGAGCTGGGTGATCTCCTCCGGGAACTTGGCTTGATGGGAGTTGAGCCAGTTCTGGGTGGCCCTTGTGATGCGGCATGCCTACTCCGCATGGGAGTCCTTCTCCCCTTTCTGGGTCTCCCTAAACTTTCGGCGGTATTGCTCGGGTGTGACCGCATACAGGAGGATTTGGGTATTAAAGGGATAGCCTCTGATCTGCTCTTCTCGTACAGCCCGGTAAATATCCGTTGCCTCCCCTACTAGTTTGTTGGCCAGGATGGTGACCTCAAGACCGGCCTGGTGGTGTGCGAAAATGGGTGAAATCTCATAGCAGCTCTGGGCCTCGCTGGTTTGAAGCACGTGCGCATGTGCTGAATTCGGTGTTGCAGATGAAAAACTACACAGATATATCAGTGCTGCTGCAGAAAGTGCGGGTTGGCTGTGCATGCTTTTGGCGTTCTCACCCTGCTGCTTCTCGTCTGTCTGTGCTGCAGCATAACTTCAGCCCTTCCGCTCACCGCCTCATGAGACTGGCAGCAGCAGGCGATAATGGAGTTTCAGCTGCAGCATGCACGGGTCAGTCGCTCTGCGGTACGGAGTTTTCTTTTTTTATATGTCCCAGTATTTTGGGGGCTACCCCAATTAAAATATATATATATATATATAAAAAACAGTGTTGGCTTCCTCCTCCTCCTCCACCGCTGCTTCCACCTACACCGCCACGGTCACCTATGGGTCACTTAGTATAAACTATGTACACAATAGCAGAGGCTTGTGAAGGCCTTTTCTCCATGCATCAGGAGTTGAGTATTTCTCCATGAATCAGGACTGCATGAAATGCACCGCAGGCCGCAAATGTTTCTTTTTTTATATGTCCCAATATTTTGGGAGCTACCACAATTAAAAAATATATATACATATAAAAAACAGTGTTCGCTACTTCCTCCTCCTCCCGCGCCACTTCCACCTACACCGCCACGGTCACCGCCTCCTCAACCTATGGGTCACTTACTATAAACTATGTACACAATAGCAGAGGCTTGTGAAGGCCTTTTCTCCATGCATCAGGAGTTGAGCATTTCTCCATGCATCAGAACTGCAAGAAATGCACCGCAGGCCGCAAATGTTTCTTTTTTTTATATGTCCCAATATTTTGGGGGCTACCCCAATTAAAAAATATATATATATAAAAAACAGTGTTGGCTACCTCCTCCTCCTCCACCGCTGATTCCACCTACACCGCCACGGTCACCGCCTCCTCAACCTATGGGTCACCTAGTATAAACTATGTACACAATAGCAGAGGCTTGTGAAGGCCTTTTCTCCATGCATCAGGAGTTGAGCTCAGTTTGAACAATGAAAGTTAATACCCTGCACTCCAACCCTCTCTCAAATGGATAATTCTGCTGATCCTCCTGACAGCCATGCTTTAGATTTTGATTTATGTTCTTCTAAAGCTAAAATCAAAGATTCCATCTAGTGCTATTTTATGGCTCAGCTGTATTTTAAATTTTTCTGTTATTTTAAGTGATTTCCCTATCCACATTTTTTTTTACTTCCTTTTGCAGCCCTCTAGCCCTTTCCAGGACTTTTTTAGAGGCATTTTTGTGCCCAGAAGTTCGGGTCCCCATTGACTTCAATGGGGTTCGGGTTCGGGGTCAAGTTCAGGGTCAAGTTCAGGGTCAAGTTTGATCCCGAACCCGGACTTTTTTTCAAAGTTCGGCCGAACTCGTCGGACCCGAACATCCAGGTGTCCGCTCAAGTGTATATAACAATTAACAAGTGAAAAAACATGTGAAATGTTACAATTAGTTAATTACATAATCACTCATTAATCATGAAAGCAGTGTCAGAACATAATCATCTCTCCAATGATAATCTCACATATTAGGGGTGTCACACCATGCAATGGAACTCCACCGATCAAATAAGAAGGTTCATTAAATACTACTTAACTAGATGATAATTAAAAGAGATTTGTTTAAATAAGATTAACCAATTTAAATAAATTGGAAGCGTCAAGTATAAATAAACACTTACATTTCCGAAACGGCTGTGTGAATCAAGTCACATGATTACATTTGACGTGACACGCACGTCCCGTTGCGCCGATCACATGGTCGCGCTGGACTAAAGTTATTAATGTGCATGCGCTGTTGAACAGTTAAACCTCCGTCAAGATTAAGTTAACAAGGGGACGGGGGCAAAAAGCCAATGCGCATGCTTACAATAGCGCATGCCCAAAACGCACCTGAATACAATTGAAAGATAAGCAACAACTAAATAACTAACCCCAAATATTTGACAATTATATTTTCATTATATCCAATAAAGGAAGCATTAGCTAAGTCAGAAGGACCTAAATACCATTGCAGTGTGACAACCTCATTGATGGATAAAATGTACAAAATTTAATTACCTAAGATTTATTTATAGATCATAATACATCTGTAACTTGTTACATTGATACAACAGTACAATGGGTAACATATCTTATATTATCACAAATAACAATATGTACATATACTAATCTTTTTAATCAGTTTAATCACTTCATACTTAATGTGTGCCATGTCAAATGTAATCATGTGACTTGATTTACACAGCCGATCCGGAAATGTAAGTGTTTATCTATACTTGGCGCAATTTATTTAAATTGTTTAATCTTATTTAAACAAATCTCTTTTAATTATCATCTAGTTAAGTATTTAATGAACCTTCTTATTTGATTGGTGGAGTTCCATTGCATGGTGTGACACTCCTAATATGTGAGACTATCGTTGGAGAGATGATTATGTTCTGACACTGCTTTCATGATTAATGAGTGATTATGTAATTAAGTAATTGTAACATTTCACATGTTTTTTCACTTGTTATTGTTATATACACTTATATATTGTATGTAAGTTGTGTGTTTCAGTAGCTTGACAAAGGCCCTACGGGGTCGAAATGTTGTTTATTTTGCTGCTTGGGTCCAATAAAATTGCCTATCTGTTGTAATACCTTGGAGTGCCTGGATTATTTTCTACATTTAAATCTGTTATTTGGTCCCTTTGGTACTGGGGCTTATCCAGCTTCTATTGCACCCAGGATTCTAGGACGAGGGATTGAGTGCATTTCCATTACCTATGCATTAATATCATGGTTAAGACAGAGCTAGGGTCTAGGGTGAACAGGGTGTGGAGATGACTGGATCTTCCTTTCAACAGAGCAGACACCTTACCTCCTGATCTGTGTCAGCAGCCTTTGTACTCTGTTATAGCAGCAGTCAGAGAGATCCTATCCATGTATCGCCCCACACCCACCCACTGTACATAGATATCTCCTGCTTAGTCTGTTAGTTATGACAACTCTTAGAATGTAATGAAATATACTGTGTCACAGGGATTAAACCCGATAACATTTTCTTAGTCATTATCTTAAAGTGATATATTTAAACATTGTATAAGAATAGGGCAAATAACTAATACAACTTTATTTGGATTGATTCATATGGCAGACGCAGCCTACTTCAGTACATTCTAAAAGTTGTCATAACAGGCAAAGAACTCCGTATAAAAGGAAAAGGTGCATGGGGTTGTGGAGACAGGCTCAGGCACTGAGGGTAGTGGTGTTGTGGAGACAGACTTGGAGACTATGGTGAGGCCTAATAGAAAGAAGTTGTTGTTGGGGGATTCCATCATAAGAGGTGTGGAGATGGACAATGGTGGTCTTGTGAGATGTCTTCCCGGAACTACTGCTCACAGAGACAGGAGACGAATTGGTAATATTGTTAAGCGAGCAAAGCAGGAAGGGGAATTTTATGTACTTGTCCATCTAGGGACAAATGACTTGGCTTGCAATGAGGTTTCAGAGGTTAAGGAAGTTTTTAGTGTTTTTGCCAATGATATATGGCAGGTTGCTTCCACACTGTCATTCTCTGAAGTTCTGCCTGTGCATAACACTCAGAACAACAGGCGGATGCGTATTAGGGACTTTAACTTGTGGCTTGGTGAATGGTGTCAGGAGCAAGGAATTGGCTTTATTTCTCATGGTAGCTCTGCTTGGAATGGAAATAAACTGTACAAAAAAGATGGTTTGCATCTTTCTCAAAAGGGAACAAATGTTCTCAGTGAGCAGTTCAGAGGTTTTGCTAGGATGTATTTAAACTAGGAGGGTGGGCAAAAGGGTGATCAAACATCAATCCAATTGCCCCCCAAAACAAGGACAAAAGGTGCCTGTAGCAAGTGTGTTTAAAAATGATAAGCTTAGAGTCATGTCTACAAATGCTCGCAGTTTAGTGAATGAGATCCATGAACTTGTGGCAATAATGGCAAATGATAGTGTAGATTTAGTCGCTGTTACTGAGACATGGTATAATGAGAAAAATGACTGGGACATAGCAATACCAGGGTACTCTTTATATAGAAAAAGGCAAGAAAGGGGTAGGGGGGGCCCTGTATGTGAAGGATAGCAGAAAATCTAGCCTAATAAAAGTTAGTGAGGTGAACATAGAGTCCGTTTGGGTTACGTTAGAATTTGGTAATCACACAGTAACTCGTGTAGGTGTGATTTATAGGCCCCCAGGACAAATTGAAGAGTTAGATAATCTACTAGTTGAGGAAATAGCTAAAATTACAATGAAGGGGGAAATTATCATCATGGGTGACTTTAATCTTCCTGATGTGAATTGGAAAACCAAAATAGCTGCTTGTGCCAGGAGCACACATATTCTAAACTCCCTACTGGGATTGTCTCTAAAACAAGTCGTTGAGGAGCAAACTCGTAAAGAGGCCATACTAGATTTAGTGTTAACAAATGGAGATTTGGTATCAGATATTACTGTAGGTAAAAGTTTAGGATCCAGTGATCATCAGTCAGTGTGGTTTAATATAAGAATAGTGACTGAGTCACATCACACAAAATCGAAAGTTTTAGACTTTAGAAAAACAGACTTTTCTAAAATTAGAATATGTGTAAAGGAGTCATTATCAGACTGGAGCAATTTAAATGGAGTCCAAGAGAAATGGGATTATTTAAAAGTTGCACTACTGAAGTCAACAGAAAATTGCATTAGGCTTGTCAGGAAAAGCAAAAAATTCAAGAAACCACTGTGGTACTCCGCAAATGTGGCCAAAATAGTAATAAACTAAAAGTTAGCATTTAGTAATTATAAAAAAAAAAACAGAGTGAGGAAGACAGAATGATCTATAAGATTAGGCACAAAGAGGCTAAGCAAGTTATAAGAGCTTCCAAATCACACACAGAAGAGAAAATAGCACAGTCAGTAAAAAAGGGGGACAAAACTTTTTTTAGATACATAAATGAAAAAAGAAAAGTAAAACAAGGATTAGTTAGATTAAAAACAAAAGAAGGAAGGTATGTAGAAGAGGATAAAGGTCTAGCTGACTGCCTCAATTAATATTTTTGTTCTGTATTTACAGATGAAAATGAAGGAAAGGGACCTCAGTTAAGAAAAAGGATAAATTTGTAATTTATTATACGTGAGTTTACAGAGGAAGAGGTTCTATTTCGTCTGTCAAAAGTAAAGACAAATAAGTCAGTGGGACCTGATGGAATACACCCAAAGTTATTAAAAGAGCTTAGTGGTGTACTAGCAAAGCCATTAACAGATTTATTTAACCAATCATTGTTAACAGGAGTAGTCCCAGAAGATTGGAAGTTAGCGAATGTTGTGCCCATTTACAAGAAAGGTAATAGGGAGGAGTCGGGCAACTATAGGCCAGTAAGCCTTACTTCAGTAGTGGGGAAAATGATGGAAACCATGTTAAAGGATAGGATTGTTGAACATCTAAAAACACATGGATTTCAAGATCAGAGACAACATGGGTTTACTTCAGGGAGATCAAACTATTCTTATTGATTTTTTTGATTGGGTAACTAAAATTATAGATCAGGGTGGTGCAGTAGACATTGCTTACCTAGATTTCAGTAAGGCTTTTGACACTGTTGCACATAGAAGGCTTATCAATAAACTGCAATCTTTAAGTTTGGATTCCAATAAGCCAAATGGCAAATGATTTAGGTAAACTAGAAAAATGGTCAAAGTTGTGGCAACTGACATTTAATGTGAATAAGTGCAAGATAATGCATCTTGGACGTAAAAACCCAAGGGCAGAGTACAGAATATTTGATAGAGTTCTAACCTCAACATCTGAGGAAAGGGATTTAGTGGTGATTATTTCTGATGACTTCAAGGTAGGCAGACAATGTAATAGAGCAGCAGGAAATGCTAGCAGAATGTTTGGTTGTATAGGGAGAGGTATTAGCAGTAGAAAGAGGGAAGTGCTCATGCCATTGTACAGAACACTGGTGAGACCTCACTTGGAGTATTGTACGCAGTACTAGAGACCATATCTTCAGAATGGTATTGATACTTTAGAGAGAGTTCAGAGAAGGGCTACTAAACTGGTTCATGGATTGCAGGATAAAACTTACCAGGAAAGGTTAAAGGATCTTAACATGTATAGCTTGGAGGAAAGACTAGACGGGGGATATGATAAAAACATTTAAATACATAAAGGGAATCAACACAGTAAAGGAGGAAAAGAAGAAAAACTACCACAACAAAAGGACATAGTCTTAAATTAGAGGGACAAAGGTTTAAAAATAATATCAGGAAGTATTACTTTACTGAGAGGGTAGTGGATGTATGGAATAGCCTTCCAGCTGAAGTGGTACAGGTTAACACAGTAAAGGAGTTTAAGCATGCGTGGGATAGGCATAAGGCCAGGGCCTAATGAAAATATTTTGAAAATTGGGCAGACTAAATGGGTCGTATGGTTCATATCTGCCTTCACATTCTATGTTTCTATATTATCTAAGTGGTGATTCCATTGTCTGTCCATTTACAGACAATTTGAATGACATTACAGTTCCAGTTGTTACTCGGGCTTCTGGACTTCTGTATCCAGCAGCGTGAGTAGATTTTTGTGATTCCATTGACTTCCTCCTCATTTTCCTTTTTTTCCCCGCTTGTTCAGTGTATTTGTGGGTAATAAGCCAAACACTGAGGAAGAATATGGTCGCTTTTTTAATATCCTGTATATCTAAAGTTTTATTAATACATACTGCTAGTCACACTATTACATGTACACAAACACACATACTGCTACCCACACTGTACACAAACACAAACTGACCCACAAACACAGACATACATATTCACATAGGAATGCACTGCAAGACATTTAGGCATACTGCAAAACATGTGTACACAACACACATATAAACACACTTACTTATTGTGTATATGTACAACCTATTGTATCATATTCAAACTGTCATGGTTTGGAATGGGAAACATAGGGTTGAAACCAACCCAGGAAAATTAGTCAGTTGTCCCAAATTGGTAAGGCAAGGCAGATTCTGGACATGTACGATGTACGTGACCTTGAAATTGCTTTTGTGGGCTCATATATATTTGTATTATCTGTGTATCTTTGTATCATCTTTACATTGTTGTTGCATATATCTGACATCCAGAGCTAAATGGAATGTTTGGGGATGCAATAGCAGTTGGAAAAAAGTATTTTATGAATGGTTGTCTAGGTAGTCTTGAACTGCGACAAACTAGAAGAAGTAAGAGCAACCCTTACGTGCAATCTAGCTTAACATAAATGTACATGCATGAATCAATGGAGATGTTTCAAAAACATAACTTTAAAAAAAGAACAAAAAAATAGACAGTAGTACAATATGTATTAACAGTGCGTGAATTTAGTCTCCCTTAGTCTTAGTAACCCTTTGTTGGAAAGATTTCCCATTCTACATATTTTTATTAAGCCTATGTGACGTGTACTAAGTATAGACATTCTCTATAAATAAATAAAAAAACTGAGCCTAACTATCAGCTTCTACACTATTATTACCTACTTTGAGTGTTTCATGACATATATTTATTCGCGAAAGGGTCTTTTTGTACATTCTGGTCATTTTCCACTGAATACATGGAAAATGAATTGTTACATAGTTACATAGTTACATAGCTGAAAAGAGACTTGCGTCCATCAAGTTTAGCCTTCCTCACATTAGTTTTTTTGCTGTTGATCCAAAAAAAGGCAAAACAAAAACAGTTTGAAGTACTTGCAATTTTGCAACAAACTAGGAAAAAAAATCCTTCTTGACCCTAGAATGGCAGTCAGACTCCATCAAAAGCATATTAAACAAACAAGAAAGTGTGTGTTGTGTTGCAATCGTAAAATATCAAAAGTACAGAAAACAGATTTAAACATAAGTATACTCAACATACTTTCCATAATTGATCTTTCAATCAATGGCATACAAGCTAGACCCGACTTGCTCTGATCTCTGGTGCAGAGGTTTCAACTTTAAAGCTTTATGAGGGACTTGCGCTATACTTATTCTAACTATTAGCTATTAGAACGGAGGCTGATGGAACTGCAGTAAATAATGCCTGTCATCTTTTGTTTTTGTGATATGTGTCACAGCTGATAGACTAGATCCACCTCTGCTTCTCTACACTGACAAGTAATTTAAGATGCATTTCACACCTCCTTTAAATTCAGATTATAATTGCCTGTCTGCGATTTTTTTTAAGTGATATTAGTCATAGTTCATATTTACACAAAAAGGCATAATTACAATTACATTTAAAACAAAAAAAAACAACACTTTTCAGTTACTACTTTGAACCCAGACTGGACTCATTTCTCTGGATTCCATTAAAATGTACTTAATAAGCCTGGGTATACACAATAGATAGATGATGGCATGAGTTTGTAGGCATACAATTATACGTAACAATGGATAACGCACTAAAGAATGAATTCACAGCAGCAGCAGCAAATTAACATAAAATGCTACATTTTCTTATAATTTATGTTTGATCTATTCTAACCTGAAGGAACATAATGGATAAACTTGTAATAAACAATATTGACTTGAAATGGGGAAAATTAGCTCAGTAAAGTTACCATATGTACATTTGTTGAACTAGTCCCAAAATAATCCTATATGATGAGTGGAAGTGCAAGTGTAAGCGGAAGTTCTTGTCTTATATATCCCTACAGGATACAAGTTTATACAATAAGGAAATAAATTCCTACCAGAATGAGAGGTTTCTGATTGGTGACAAGTTTGCCTAATCTGGGGGCAGTCTACACGCTGCTTTTGCTAGCAGTTATTAACACAAGCACTAGAAACTTTGAAGGTGGATATCTTCAATTTTCATGATATCTATAGCTCTGTTTTACCCAGTCTTTGCAATCTATGCATCAAATAGCCTAATGGAAAGCAAGAACTTGGTGGATGTTCTTGTAGGATGTTCTTGGATATGTTTTGAAAATTATTCATTTATGTCCATACATGTTTTAGCTCTTATGGGGCTATACACCACACCAGGACAAGGGAATTGACAATTCTCAATATTTTATGGAATAACATTCTTGAAAACTAGAATAATCTTAATATACCTTTATGGATAATATATTTTATAAATAAATACAATTGCCGGTTAAAATAGCCAAATTGCAAATATTCTCTAATGATACTATTTATATGTAAGCTTCATTTTTTGGGCTTTGGAATTCCATGTCAATTTCCAGCAATTGCCTGTTTAGTGGAAAAACTCTGTAGGTTTATCATTTTAAAAATATTAGTGATTTGTGTTCATTGATAAAACATTTGTCTACAAGATTCTTTTATTTATCCTGCAGGCCTGGAAAGCTTACTATAGAATAATTTGTTCAGAGTTGATGATGGATTATGTTATGTTAGACAGTTCAGAAGACATGCTGAGGGATTACACTAGTTTTTATTATATATATTTTTATAAAAGGAATGCCAGATTAAAAAGAAGAATCAAGTACAGTAAATATACATACGAGCTCTAAAACACAAGGCAGGTACACATTCTACTTTTATTAATTCCAAGCACTTGTTAAGCATTGAACCAAAAATGATATTGTGAAAAGAGATACTAAATCATCTTTATTACCTTAGGAAGAAACCTCTAGTAATAGGAACAGGCTTGTTCTTACAAGAGAAAGAGCACTAGGCGGTATTGGCTTAATAATGAAAAGGACAGGCGCTATTTAGGTTTACACTGTGTTAATAACGTGTTTCAGGAGATATAAATAAAGACACTGCAAGCTATTAGTGTACAGCAGCCATGTTTTAGGAGATACAGGAAGGAAGTACACACCCCAACAGGAGACACGTGCAATAGAAAATAAACCAAAGAGTTAGTTGCATGTAAACCAAAGATAACATCCATAACAATATGGGCTCAAGAATCATAGTGAAGTACTCAAGAACAGGTAATACATTTTATGTTAATTACATCAAAATACTACTAGCTGGCATATCCATGGTGCTTTGGTAGAAAACCAAAACATCAGACGTCATAAGATTAACTAAAATAATACTAATAACATTATCTTACAGTATTGTTTATGGAGAGTGGCAACAAATGTATACCAACACTGATATGGGTTGACATTCCCAACTAGAAACACATGCTCAAACACTGACACAGAAACTACAGAACACACTTCCACACTGACACCGCACATATACTCACATATAAACAGAGATGCTCACATTGGCATTACACACCGAGAAACACATTCTGCCACATTGACCATGTACATTCAAAATGACATACAGCCAACCTCGCAATGTACACATAAAGCCACATGCACTCATACTTCAATACACACACAGAAACGTTCATGTTGAAACTACACACAGAAATCTTGAAAGGTGTCATGCTGCACTCTAATTGACTTGTTTAACCCCTTAATGACCAAACTTCTGGAATAAAAGGGAGTCATGACATGTCACACATATCATGTGTCCTTAAGGGGTTAAGGTTTTCAGGATTAATTTGATCTGCTTGGTGGTGTAAATAGATGATTAGATAGATAGATAGATAGATAGATAGATTCCTCAAATGATTTTTCCCTGGATAATATACTAAGGTAAAAAAATAATAATATATGAATACACTTTGTTGCTATCATAACTGTGAACTATTTAGTTGCAACAGTTTTAAATAGCCAGTATTGTACAGATACCAATACTTTTTTTAGTGACTTGATTTTTTATTTTTCATCTAGCAATCTAGGGTGTTATTAGAGATGCAGAGGAGAAACATGATTGATTTTGGCAGTGTTATTACAAGGCTTGAAAGGAGAGAAACTATGACTGACAATAAATAATGAGTGTATTAGCCCCAGGAGGAAATAACATTTCCTGTAGCTTTTCTCTCAGCACCATTACCACAATAATTATAACAAAGACAAGATCCATCAATAGCGCTGCCATTAGTTCTTCCACTACATTCAACAAACCTTTTTCTAGTATTTCTTATAATGAAAATGTAGACTAGAGGAGCTGAGTTCTCTTTATTCACCTAACAAACAGAATGAAAAGATGAGTCAATAACTAAAACACTTTGAATATTTAAAGAAATGCTAAAATACTTCTGAAACTTAACTTAAATCCAACAGAGTTTAGTGCTCAGAACAACTGTGCTTACTGGCTATTCAAATCATGGAGTACAAGGTTGATGGAAACACATTTTTTTCCATATCTGCAAACATGTATAATATGATCTTAAATTTTAAGGGTGGAGAACTATGCAGTACCTAGGAAGTGTTAAAGTAAAAATTGGATCCATGCAGTGGAATGTCTGGGGTGGGATGATTGGCACTCTGGTGATAACTTTTTTTTTTTTTTTTTTGCTGGTTCCTGTACATCTATACTACTGATAAGGATTAGGTACACAATGGACATACTGTACTTTTTTTATGACATGTATTTTATTAAAAAAATATTAAGAAATATATTAATTTATTCACTGTAAAATATAATTGCCATATACATTTTATAAGCCTTTTTCTTTTAAATTAATACTAAAATCAAGTTGAAACCTTAAAAGAATAAGCAAATAAGTAAATTTGTGTATTTTTTGTTCAACTTGGAACATTTAATTATTTATTTATTTATAAAATATTTTACCAGGAAATATACATTGAGATTTCACTTGTTTTCAAGTATGTCCTGGGTATGATTATACAGTTATGTTCTTTTCTATTATACATACTAGTATAGATAATCTTGTATTGTCTCTTTAATTGTTAACCTCCGTTTTTTTCTATTTAAAAAAAATCAATTGTACATTCAGGACTTGATTTATTGAGACTGATCCACCTAACCTATTGATCTTTCCATTATCTTCGTCTCCACAATGTAGAAGAAGACTCCACCACTTTCCACCAGACCTTGGGTAAACCATCCCTCTTGCCACACCACCTCTTGTACCTAGAATTACATTTAACCTTCTGATCTCCTTTATCCACAACCTCAGATTGACTTACCTTCAACCTGGGCCTGGATCTTCTTTTGTCTTGATTCCCCTCTTCTTACTGCGAACTGGCTTGAATGGATTTACAAAACGGACTGGTTAAACAGTGGATAAGAGTAAGGAAATACAACATAATACTTCTACGCTTCTACTCTAATTTGAAGCATACCTAGAATTGACACAGACTTAAACTGGACTTCACTAGTGATTACTCCTCATTCTGGATGGATTGCCTGCAAAAACGCAAATTAGACTGTTATTATGACACCTCCTTTTTGTTCTTAATTTTCTTTCATAGGTTTTATGTTGTGGATTACTATTTAAAAAAAAAAAGTTAGTCAGAATCGTACTCCAAGTGTCCTTAGTAACCCTTTGTTGGAAAGATTTCCCATTCTACGTAATTTTATTAGGCCTATGTGACGTGTACTAAGTATAGACATTCTCTATAAATAATTAAAAAAACTGAGCCTAACTATCAGCTTCTACACTATTATTACCTACTCTGAGTGTTTCATGACATATATTGTCTTTTTGTACATTCTGGTCACTTTTATTTTTAAAATTAATCATTACATAGTTACATAGTTACATAGCTGAAAAGAGACTTGCGTCCATCAAGTTTAGCCCTCCTCACATTTATTTTTTGCTGTTGATCCAAAAGAAGGCAAAACAAAAACAGTTTGAAGCACTTGCAATTTTGCACCATCTAGGAAAAAAATCCTTCTTGACCCTAGAATGGCAGTCAGATTAATCTGTGGATCAAGAAGCTATTACCCTACATTGAAAAATTATATCCTTAAATATTCTGTTTTTGCAAGTTTGCATCTTGTTGCTGCTTGAAAATCTGCATGGACTCTGATAAAACCACTTCTTCAGGCAGAGAATTACACATCCTTATTGTCCTTATAGTAAAAAAAACCTTTTCTTTGCCTTAGACAAAATCTTCTTTCTTCCAGTCTAAACGCATGACCTCCTGTGCCATGTAAAGTCCGGCTTGTGAATAGATTTCCACACAATGGTTTGTATTGGCCCGTCAATTAAAGAAAACATTATAAAAAATAAGCTCACATGTTACCATAGGTACTTTCTGCCATACAGTGGGCATATATTTAGTGAGATATAGAAAGTAAAGTTCAGATTGAAAATATGCCAGTTGACAGCATATATTGTATATGAATATTTCTGCCCCTGAAAGACTTTTGTTTTCCAAGTGATTTTCCTATTTTGCCTCAAAGATTTTTCCTTATTCTACTACAACACAGAATCTGCTCTTTAATTTTTTTTCCCACAAGTTCTTTTACATTTTTTCTGCCTTACATATTCTATGAAATAATTAGAGCAGCAGATGATAATCACAGTTAACACACTTTTGAGTTCCAAGATTAGCCATCATTGGGTAGGAAGTGTAAACTGCGTTTTGCACACTGGGTAGGGAGGATGCTGTAAACTGTCCTGGATCACTCTCACTGTAATATATGCAACAATTGTGTTCTGGACATAAGTAAAGTATTTTGTGACTATAATGTAACCCTGACGAAGTTCTTATTTTAGAACAAAATGCATAGGACCAATTTTTCTGTTACTTCTTTTTTTTTTTTTTTATAATTTATTTTCGGAAAGGCAGGTAGATGAGATATACAGCAAATATGTCAGAATTTACATTTTTCAAGAGACAACTTAATTGTACATCATGCTTCACTTAATGAGTCAGTACACTGTATAGCAGCTGGTAAAAAAAAAAAATCGACAGGTAATGTTATTGGTTGTATTGCACGCAGGCAATATTGAGTTTGCCGTCTCTTAACTGAGCTGTTCCCCACTCCCTTCACCACCTTATTTTTCATGTTTGATATGGAAGGTAAGAGATAGGTGTTAGGAATTGAAATAGAAAGGAAAGTTATAGTATGAGAGATAACCGTTAAATGCCCTGTCGGCTAGTGGACTGGACACCCTACATTCCCCCATCTATAGGCGGTAGGATCCTAGGGCTCTCCACTTTGTTTTAGTTAGAGGTCCCTGAGATTCGAGATGCCGCTTCCTCCCTCAGGGGGTCTAGTGTGGTCTTGTGATGTGTTAGATACTACAGGATGTGAAAAATAGAGGTGAAAGTAGTTGCACTGACTGAACTGAAGTGCGCCGCCCAGCCGTCCCTCTAATCCTCCTGATTCCCCTTATGATATCGCCCTCCATGGCACAATATGGGTTCATATTCAATGGTCAAATATTTCCCACAGGTCCCATACCTTGCTAAAAGTTTGAATAGTGTTCCGCATTTGGGTGGTTAATTTGTCCATTAGGTAATTGTCTCAGATTTTATTAATGACTAGAGTAAGTGAAGGTGCCTCCATGCACAACCACTTCTGTGCCATAGCCCTTTGAGCAGCTGCATAGATCATGTTTAAGAGTTTTTGCTCATGCCATGGTTGGTCTAGAGAGCAGGCACACCAAGGGATCCAGGTCTAGTTCCCTTTGCATAATTTGTGATCCCATGTCCACCACCCTCCGCTTGAAGACCATCATACATGGATCCCCCCTAACTTCATTTTCAGGAAGAGGTATTTTGGTATTATGTTAAGAAATAGCAATAAGAAATTAATAGACTTGGAGATTCACTGTTTGTTAGAAAAAGCAAACAGGTATTACCCATTGGTGGAGGCCACTGTGCCCTAGAAAGAGCCACAGCTGCAAACAAGGGTTTTACATGGAATATCGCAATTGCAATCAAGCCAACATGAGAATATTAACATATACCGTTATATTATAATCAACAACTAAACTGTAGGCTAATTCTTTTAGTCGTTATAATAAATAAGCAAAACTTATGTGTATTACAGAAACATACTACATCAAATATTATAAATTTACTGATTTTACCCTAAAATTGCATGGTTTAGCTTTTTGTTTTTAACTTTTAACTAACAGCATGATTTCTTTCTTAATTGTTCAGCATGTAATAAAATGCATACATTGTTAGAATTATGCCATGTTAATCTGAAATTTGGAATGCTGAGATTATGACAGATTTTGCTATCTTTTAAGAGGGTATCATTTTCAATATATATTTAGGAGTGGTTGTTTCTTTCTTTGTGAACATGGTTTAAGCCTCTCTGAGACAAAGTCATACTTATCAAAATCACCATGACAACCTGTATCCCTGCGCAGTTCTGTTCTGCTTTGACTGCAAAAGATATACCCAGCTTGAAAACTGTGGTTTGGCATAGTGTATATTGAAAGCAATCTAATGCTTGGTGTAAATCCAAACTCTTGATCCTGTCTGCTGAGTCTTGATTTGAAGAATGGAATGTTTGGGATCTGCCTTTTTTGCTTCAGAGTTAAATTCTGTTATTTTTAATCTTTTTCTAGTAACGTATTTGCCGTATATAATACAGTAGCAAGAAAAATGTGTATTAAAGGGAAGACATGGTCAATCAAGTAACAAGCACATTATATGCAGAGATGAGGAAACTGTTTGTTTGGTTTTTTTGGGGGGAGGGGTTGTGCTCAAGACAAAATAATGGAAATAATCTTTTTGAGAGCTGTGTTTGCCAAGCTTAATAGGATATTTTACCCTTTTTGTTCCAAGAGTAAATGTTCACCCATGTGTATTTGCAAGTGTGAAATGATCTCGAAAATCCCAAAGATTTTTTCCATTACAACGCTATACTATGTTGCAATATAACATTGTGAAGCATTCGAAAACTGACTCCAATCTTAATGTAATAATACAAAATCACACATAATATATACACCATTATTTTTATCATAGAGAAAACTGTGCTGTTAGAATTGGGTTTAAAACTGATTGTAGAGTACATTTTGAAATGACTATAGGTAACAAATGTTACTAGATAAGTGGAAAATGAGGAATCCAAGTTTGGAGCCAATATGTAAAAAGAACTGATGTGGGAACAGATGAGATGTTTAAGCCAAGCTTTAATAGGTCTCATTACAGAAGAGCAGGTAAGATTTAAACTGGAACAGTTCTGAGAGTGGTAAAATATATTCTCAGCAGACACGTCTCATTAGTACTAAAGTGAGCTCTTAGATTGTCCCAGTTTTCCCCTGATAATTATAGCCTGACTTTTAATAGCCGGACGTTTTTGTATAAGGATAGGAAAACACCACTTTTGAGGTGATATCATTTAAACAAAGAACAGAATATTAAGAAAAAAGTGGGTTTCAGAAAAAATTTTGAAAAAAACAAGATTCCATTTCTAATAAAAAAAAATATATATTAAAAGAAATAAGCTGATAGTTTGGAAGCTAAGGGTCAAGAAGGAAAACATATCAGAATGAGTCAAATCTAAAGTGACACTGTCACCATAATTTGAAAAGACCCTCAATGTTAACATCACTGATGGGGGTCCAGTGGCCAGGGGGTGCTGACATCTTCTTCCGTCCAATTCTCTTTTGTTCCTGGCTCTTCAGCATGCCAAGTGTACAGCATTGAGGTCTATGGAGGATCCTGCAAGATAGAGCCAAATCCCTGCAGCCATCACTGGTTATGGCTTTGGGATTGACATTTCTAGATGGCGGTAGCTCTAGATGTTTAGAAGTGTCAGGCGTAGGAAAAATACTCAGACAATGTAGTCCTTATTGATAGTCAATATGAGTATGATAAAAATGTGTGTGTGTGTGCGTGCATGTGTGTGGGTGACAGTGCAACTTTAACATGTGACAAGACAAAAACATTGTATTTAGTTATCAACTTTCATACAAGTTCACATATACCTTGTATATAATTAATTATTATTAAAATTTTAAAAAGAATGCATTAACAAAGCCTGGGTAGACCAAGTGATTAAGCTGCATACATCACTCATTAAAGCAAGTTGTTGCAATTTAAAACTGTAGTCATGTATATAAATACCTCTTCTATGGTTATCAGCGGTTAGTGTCTCAATCGTAGGGTAATTTATGTTTATTTTTGGGGGTAGCTAGGTGAATGGGGAACCCTAGCCTTCCAGGGAAGCATGCTATTGTTGGGGGCTGGACATTGGCATCACCCATGGGTTGGGTCCAGGAGGGGACACTAGGTACTCTCCCCATTATTATTATTGCCCATGGGTTAGGACCTGGGGGGGGGCATTTACTATTAATATTAGGTCCCCCGCCCATTGCCAAAGGGTGGGTGACAGGGGGAGGACACTAGGTCTTCCCCCATGAATATTAGAATAGCCTCCACCCAATGTTCCACTAGCACTTAATTATGAGAGGTGAACTTGCTTGTCTTTATTCTGAAATACCATGCAATTGGTAACCTCCCTCTCCATAGACTAGAGTCACACTTAGAGGTGTAATTATTTAGCTGTGAGATGCACAAATAAACCATTCTGTAAGTAGGATTGTGTGATGAGTGGATACTCATTACCTGCCTCAACCATAGGTACACCTATTCTAAGTGGATGGCCCAGCACATAGGGATTGCAACTTCACTATCATTTATGATCTACATTGTGAGTACTTACCTTGACCCTTTTATTTTACCTGGTGTATACCAGACATGTATTGGCACATGTAATAGAAGACTCCTATTAAGGAGACTGATTATCATGAAACTTTTAATGGGCGTTTCTGTTTACCCCAGTAAATACACTAATTGGCACAATTTTGTTTAATGGTCAGGCTTTACCACACATTGAGCTATTTACAGACTTGGTGTTTCTTTCTTCCATTGATAGCTGCAGAAGAAAGCTCATTGTTCTAGTGCCAAAATGTGCATTATGCATTTTTGTTCCCTTCTTTTCTTTTTTTCACATGATTTTGGTGGAGTATGTTTTATGGATATGATTTAATTGTTCATATAATATTTTATTAGTTAAGTAGATGAGCTGGGTATGTAGGAGCCTTACTGGCTCTGGTGTAAAAAGTAATAGGCATAGATGTTTAGCTTGGAAATTCAGGTCATATAGCCTCAGTCCAGTATAAGGATTTTAATCTTAGTGAGATATTAGGAGCTATAAGAGAAATACATTGTACTTTACTTTTAGCTATTACAGGACCTCTTTAGAAATGGAAACTCTGTATTACTTTGTTTTTACATTGGTAGTCTAAAGTATATACAGGTCTCTAGGGCAGTTGTCTACCTGGCAGCTACATTTGTTATCTTTGTAATTAACTTTGTATCCAATTTCTAGTGGAGTCTAAATGAAACATTTTTCATTGAGCCTCTTTTTTCTTCGACTGGACTATGTAATGTAACTAGCTAATATAGTGACTATTTAATCATTGCTATATTACAGGAGTAGGAAACCTTTTAGCAGTACTGTGCCAAAATAAAATCTTGAAATTTGCCATGCTGGTCCAATTTGTTTTAAAATGAGGTGTGTGTGTGTTGCTGTAATGTGCTTGTGTTATTTATGGATGCTGCAGATGCTGTGCAGTGTTATACTTGCGCATATGTGGGCTGTTATATTGTATATGTTCATGTGCAGTTTATGTTATTGTGTATAATACTTGTGAATGTGGGAATGTGGGAATGTGGGCTGTGTATGGGGGCTGCTTATGGAATTGTGGATGTGGATGATATGTCACATGTGTGTGTTTATGTGTGGGGCTGCCTGTGGTATTACATGTGAGAGGCTGCTGGTGGAGTTTTGTGTGTGAATGTGGATTCTCAGTGGTGTTGTGTTTGTGGGAACTGTGTGTGCTTATGTGTGTTGTTGGGAAATACAACAGCATGTACTCTATAACATGCATATAATTAGCATGTGAGCTGTAGATGGCTCTGTGCAGTTCAGAGTACTGCTTATATATGATTTGAACTTGTTGATACTCACAGGTAGGAAGTTCTTTATTTTTTTTTAAGAAAACAGACACACTAACATTTACTAATGGACGCACACACACTCTCACTAACAGACACACACACTCACTGACACACACACACATTCACTCACCAACAGACACACACATTCACTAACACACACACTCACTAACAGACACACACACACACACACACTCACTAACAGGCACACACACACAGTCCCACTAACAGACACACTGACACACGCACACACACACTTCCTAACAAACAAACACACTCACAATTTAAAATAAAAGAAAATCAAGTTCAATCCACCCAGCCTCCTTAAAGTATCACTATAGGGTCAGGAACACAAACATATATTCCTGACCCTATAGTGTTAAAACCACCATCTAGCCTCCCTGGGCCCCTCATGCCTCCATAAATATCCTAGAAGGCAAATTGACTTTCAAAGTAAAATATGATGCTGAAGTAAATATACTCAGATAGTAGGCAAACTGCTTTCCTATATGGAGACATCAAGGAAGATCTCTATATAGAACAGCCACCAGGGTTCGAAAAGGAACACAACCTTTAAAAGAACCTCTTTGGACTCAAACAGGCTGCAAGAATGTGGAATGCAAAAGTGAATGAAATACTCACAAAAGAAGGATTCTCAAGAAGTAAAGCAGATCCATGTCTTTATTCAAAGAATCAAGAAATCAAATGGATATACATTCTAATTTATGTTGACGACAGTATAATTTGTTTTGAACAAGAAGGGGATTATGACCAAATAGTTAACAAATTGAAACAGAATTTTAAGATTAAAGAGCTAGGGAACATCAGTCACTACTAGAAATTCAAATAGAGAGGGAAGAAGATGGAAGCTATCTTCTTAACCAATGTCAAAAAATTACAGAAATATTAGAACAGTTTCACATGCAAGATGCAAAGGAAGTGAAAACACCAATGAAACCTGATTATCAGAAAAACAGTGGAACAGAAAATTTGTTAACCAACAATAATAATTACCACAAGGCCATTGGAAAATTGCTATACATTGACACAGTAACAAGACCAGACATTGCGGCAGCAGTTCGCATACTTTGCAGAAAAGTTGCAACACCTCGCCAATGTGACTGGAATGCAGTAAAGAGATACAGTACCTAAAGGGAACAACTTGAATGGTGTAGAGGTGTAGGCTTCTTCTGCAGCATTCTAGCAATGTGGATGACTCCCCTTGGATCTAGTGGGGACTGAACTGGTCAGGTGCAGGTCAAACACAGGAGCTGAGGTAGCTGCTGTGAGCTGCTCTATTCACGTTCACAAGTGCAGAGAGGAAGTAATCTAAGATCACTTTCTCTAAGTGTCACAATAAAGTCCAACACCCACCTAGGTACAACTGCTTTGCGTAGGCACATGATCGCACATCACAAACGCCTATGGGATCAACACATGAGTACAAGCAGCACACAAACTCAAAGCCGTCATCCTCCTCCTGGTCCAGCATCTTCAGCCACGTCAACCACTGCTGTCCTCCTTGCCCCCTCTCAACCATTCGCCACTCCGTCTCTCGCCTTGAGCAGTTCCTGCTCATCTGCCCACAGTCAGGTGTCTGTCAAGGACATGTTTGAGAGTAAGAAGCCAATGTCAGAAAGTCACCCCCTTGCCCGGCGTCTGACAGCTGGCTTGTCTGTACTATTAGCCCGCCAGCTTTTACCATACAAGCTGGTGGAGTCTGAGGCGTTCAAAACATTTGTAGCTATTGGAACACCGCAGTGGAAGGTACCCGGACGAAATTTCTTTTCACAAAAGGCAATCCCCAACCTGTACTCGATTGTGCAAAAGGAAGTAATGGCATGTCTGGCACACAGTGTTGGGGCAAGGGTCCATCTGACCACTGATACCTGGTCTGCAAAGTATGGTCAGGGCAGGTATATCACCTACACTGCGCATTGGGTAAACCTGCTGACGGCTGCCAAGCATGGAATGTGTGGCTCTGCAGAGGAGTTGTTGACACCGCCACGACTTGCAGGCAGGCCTGCTGCCACCTCCTCTACTCCTCCTACTCCATCCTCTTCCATAACCTCCTCGGCTGAGTCCTCTTCTGCTGCTGCGTCTTGCTCCACATCAACGGCACCCCCCCAGCTCCCAGGTACTATTCCACATCCCGGATACGGCAGTGTCACGCCGTCTTGGGTTTGACTTGCTTGAAAGCAGAGAGTCACACCGCACAAGCACTCCTGTCCGCCCTGAACGCACAGGTGAAAAAGTGGCTGACTGCGCAGCAACTGGAGATCGGCAAAGTGGTTTGTGACAACGGAACAAATTTGTTGGCGGCATTGAAGTTGGGCAAGTTGACACATGTGCCGTGCATGGCACATGTGTGTAATCTGATCGTACAACGCTTTGTGCATAAGTACACAGGTTTACAGGACGACCTGAAGCAGGCCAGGAAGGTGTGTGGCCATTTCAGGCATTCCTACATTCCATTTGCCGATATCCAGCGGCGAAACAACATGCCAGTGAGGCGCTTGATTTGCGACAGCCCGACACGTTGGAATTCAACACTCCTAATGTTCGACCGCCTGCTCCAACAAGAAAAAGCCGTTAATGAATATTTGTATGACTGGGGTGCTAGGACAGACTCTGGGGAGTTGGGAATTTTTTTGCCACGTTACTGGACGCTCATGCGCAATGCCTGTAGGCTCATGAGTCCTTTTGAGGAGGTGACAAACCTAGTCAGTCGCACCGAAGGCACCATCAGCGACATCATACCATTTGTTTTCTTCCTGGAGTGTGCCCTGTGAAGAGTGCTAGATCAGGCTGTAGATGAGCGTGACGAGGAAGAGTTGTGGTCACCATCACCACCAGAACCAGCCTTATCAGCATCGCTTGCTGGACCTGCGGCAACGCTGGAAGAGGATTGTGAGGAAGAGGAGTCAGAGGAGGAATGTGGCTTTGAGGAGGAGGAAGACCAATCACAACAGGCATCCCAGGGTGCTCGTTGTCACCTATCTGGTACCCGTGGTGTTGTACGTGGCTGGGGGGAAGAACATACCTTCATTGAGATCACTGAGGAGGAGGAACGAGAAATGAGTAGCTCGGCATCCAACCTTGTGCAAATGGGGTCTTTCATGCTGTCGTGTCTGTTGAGGGACCCTCGTATAAAAAGGCTGAAGGAGAACGACCTGTACTGGGTGTCCACGCTACTAGACCCCCGGTATAAGCAGAAAGTGGCTGAAATGTTGCCAAATTACAACAAGTCGGAAAGGATGCAGCATTTGCAAAATAAATTAAAAAGTATGCTTTACACAGCGTATAAGGGTGATGTCACAGCACAACGGGGATCTAACAGGGGAAGAGGTGAAAGTAATCCTCCTCCTCCCACGACCACGTCGGCAAGGACGCTTTACAGACGTGTTGTTAATGGAGGACATGCGGAGCTTTTTAAGTCCTACGAATCGCCACAGCCCTTCGGGATCCACCCTCAGAGAACGACTCGACCGACAGGTAGCAGACTACCTCGCCTTAACTGCAGATATCGACACTCTGAGGAGCGATGAACCCCTTCACTACTGGGTGTGCAGGCTTGACCTGTGGCCTGAGCTATCCCAATTTGCGATAGAACTTCTGGCCTGCCCCACTTCAAGTGTCCTGTCAGAAAGGACCTTCAGTGCAGCAGGAGGTATTGTCACTGAGAAGAGAAGTCGCCTAGGTCAAAAAGTCTAGATTACCTCCCCTTTATTAAGATGAATGAGGGATGGATCCCGACGGGACTGACAGTGGGCGATACATCCGACTAAAAAAGGCCTGATGAGATGAGCTGCCTTGGGCTTAAAATGGTCCACACGCTGCTGTATTTTAGCTCTGAATGCCGGTTGACTTGCGTGACTTATCCGCCACCAACTAGGGTTCAAGCCGCAATGTTTTAGGGCAGTGCTCCCCAACCTTTTTATCGCCGCAGACCGGTAAACGTTTGATCCACGTACCGGTCCGCAGCCAGGGGGTTGGGGAACACTGTTTTAGGGCACTTTCTGCCTGGGAAACAAACATCAATTCTTCTGGCCGCTGCTACAGCAGCGGCTGCAACAATACCTAATTTTTCAGGCATGTGTACATGCCTAATTTTTCGGGCCTCTGGTGCTGCACTGTGGTTTCAAAAACCAAACCAAAAAAAAAGGCACATAACAGGGATTAAACTGATAAGAATAATACTACTTAACACACCTTATAATAACGCAGAGAGAGGCAACGCAGAGAGAGGAGTCTGAAGAAGAGGAGTCAGAGGAGAAAGGTGGCTTTGAGGAGGTGGAAGACTGTAACGGACCGTTTTGCACAAAAGGGGTAAAAACCGTTTAGGCGATCGGCCCCCTTTCCAGAGATGCAGGCACAGCTACTGCAGAACACCAAGCTCCCGAACTGGATACAAAATAGCACTCCAACTCCCGAACTGGAACCTCACGAATAGCTGCCAGCAGACGAACAGGAAAAGCTCCCAAGCGGCTTACACTCCTGGCAATCAGTCTCCAACAGCATACAGTGAATCCCCCCAAGAACGAGACAAGGCTCCGTGTTGAGGGACAAGCAGTGGTCTGAGGTGCTGGCACACCCAGCCTGGTTTTTATTACAGTGTTTCAAATACAGGACCACCCACAGGGAGGGATAAAACAACCAATCATATCACAGTTACATCCCACATATTCCCTCTCCTTATCCTGAGAGGAAACTCAATTATACAAACAGTTAAAACATACTTTCTACCCAACTTTCATAACTCCAAAACCATACATCACATTCACATAAAATTACATATTCTCAATCAATCCATTCAGGGGAACAACATATTCAAAATGGCACAAATCAGACAAGGGGTTCAAAAGTTAGTAAAAAGTCCTTTGTGACTAAATGAAGCATGGCTTTCTGGCCCAAACCAGTTTCAGAGTCTTCTATCCTGAGATAAGTAATTCAATTATCTCCCAGGATAGACACAAGACTCCATTAAGCACATGGTTGCAAAAAGACACAAAACACTTTAAAATACATAAAGTCACATTTATTACATAAAACACAGACATGTAACATATCCCTAGATAGCTCAGGTCCGAGCGCACATTATTAAGCGAATGGCGCTCAGACCACACGAATACAGTTTAATCGCCATGGAGCCAAAGTCTTTACAGTCAGTTTCATACGAATGGGCTCCATGGGATTCCTATCTGGGGTATAACACATCCAAACAAATCTACTGAACCCCAGGCAGAAAAGCACGAATACAGCTTTTCTGCAGGCAAAAATAAAGTCTTTTAAAAGGGGGCCATAGTCCAAAGGCAGCAGGCGAGCAACCAGGCTTCTCCAATGCAATGTGGCGAGATTGGTCTCGTCACAAAGACCAAACACAGCAGGCGTCCCAGGGGGATTATTGTCACCTTTCGGGGACCCTTGGTGTTGTACGTGGCTGGGTGGAGGAAGAGACCTTCAATGACATCAGTGAGGACAAGGAACGGGACATGGCTACCTTGGTATCCAACCTTGTGCAAATGGGGAGTTTGCGGTTGTGCAAATGGACTGTTTTCGGTTGTTTGCGGTGCGTTAAACGGGGAGTTTAGTCTGTCACTGTGAAGCGGGCGTAACCCTTACACTACCTGATCGATCCAACATCATACAGTAGGTCCCCCCCTCATTATTTTTATGGCCCCCACCCACCGCTCACGGGTGGGGGTGGGCGGGAGGACAGTAGGTCCCCCCCCATTGAGATTTATGGCCCCCACCCACCGTGCATTGGTGGGGGCCAGGGGGGAGGACAGTAGGTCCCCCCTTATCCTTATTTACTGAATATTCCCCTTTATAACAATGTTTGGCATTTAGTGAATATTCCCTATTCTGCTCTGTGTCAGTGTGTATCATGGTCTCTGAGGACAGGTATCAATCCATATCTGGCAAGTGACCCTATGTAGGAGGAACAGTCTCTATTCTGCTCTGTGTCAGTGTGTATCATGGTCTCTGAGGACAGGTGTCAATCCATATCTGCCAAGTGACACTATGTAGGGGGAACAGTCTCTATTCTGCTCTGTGTCAGTGTGTATCATGATCTCTGAGGACAGGTGTCAATCCATATCTGCCAAGTGACCCTATGTAAGAGGAACAGTCTCTATTCTGCTCTGTGTCAGTGTGTATCAGGAGCTCTGAGGACAGGTGTCAATCCATATCTGCCAAGTGACCCTATGTAGGGGGAACAGTCTCTATTCTGCTCTGTGTCAGTGTGTATCATGGTCTCTGAGGACAGGTGTCAATCCATATCTGCCAAGTGACCCTATGTAGGGGGAACAGTCTCTATTCTGCTCTGTCAGTGTGTATCATGATCTCTGAGGACAGGTGTCAATCCATATCTGCCAAGTGACCCTATGAAGGAGGAACAGTCTCTATTCTGCTCTGTGTCAGTGTCTATCAGGGGCTCTGAGGACAGCTGTCAATCCATATCTGCCAAGTGACCCTATGTAGGGGGAACAGTCTCTATTCTGCTCTGTGTCAGTGTGTATCATGGTCTCTGAGGACAGGTGTCAATCCATATCTGCCAGGTGACCCTATGTAGGGGGAACAGTCTCTATTCTGCTCTGTGTCAGTGTGTATCATGGTCTCTGAGGACAGGTGTCAATCCATATCTGCCAAGTGACCCTATGTAGGAGAACAGTCTCTATTCTGCTCTGTGTCAGTGTGTATCATGGTCTCTGAGGACAGGTGTCAATCCATAGCTGCCAAGTGACCCTATGTAGGGGGAACAGTCCCTATTCTGCTCTTTGTCAATATGTCATATGTCAGGTATCAATCCATATCCATTGTGATTTAGGAATGTTAGGTGATATCTGCCCTTTATGGATTAAGACCAGACTCTGCATCAACTGTGTAATTTTCCATGGGCGTTTTGCCATGGATCCCCCTCCGGCATGCCACAGTCCAGGTGTTAGTCCCCTTGAAACAACTTTTCCATCACTATTGTGGCCAGAAAGAGTCCCTGTGTGTTTTAAAATTTGCCTGCCCATTGAAGTCTATGGCGGTTCCCCCGGTTCGCCCGGTTCGCGAACATTTGCGGAAGTTCGCGTTCGCTGTTCGCGAACCGAAAATTTCGTGTTCGCGACATCACTATTCATAATGTACATTTATTTTAGAGATTTTCTCTGTTTTCCTCTCTAATAGGGGATTTATTTTTCTTGAATTAAAATATATTATACTGAACCTGATCCACATTTTATAAGTAAGACACATATAAATGTCCCATCAAGGCAATGCAGAAAAATATAAGAAAAAGATCAGCTTAGCGTATGTGAGGTAATAGTAATCGTGCTGTTGTCCTGTGTTAAACCTATCAGTTCTCACTTTAATTCCAGATTCTGACTTTACTAACGTCATTGCGTATCAAACGTCAAACCCTGAATTAAGATGAGAACTGATCGGTTTTAGCCCAGAAGAAAAAAGGCACCTGTAAGAAGCATCGCTGGAGCACTTAGTAGGGGGTTTACAAGGGCTGTGGTGGTAGAGATGGGATTTATATCCAGTTAGTTTTATCTGTGTTTACACAGCATAGTCCTATTGGCCCTGTGGAAGTTTGGTAGGGAAAAAATGCATACCTCTTCCATTGCTCCATTGTTCAGTTCTGACACTTACATCCCCATTGAAGGTACTTTGGGCGGTAGACAGGGCTCGTCATGGGCACTATGACGGCAATACGCAGCCCCATACACCACAAACTGTGATGCACAGTGTCTTCTGACACATTTCTATCATGGCTAGCATTATGTTTTTCAGCAATTTGAGCTACAGTAGCTTTTCTGTGGGATCGGACCTGTAACAATAATTTATTTGGAACTCAACTGCAGAAATTTTAATTCCAGTAACTGTTAGTTTTACCTCTTTTTGTTACTGATGTGGAGGAGAGGATACTGTAGCTTTAAACCTTCAAGCAGGATGTTAATTGCAAGGAAAAAATAAGCCACTGATGATTTGCACAAAGCCAAACAGTCCCAATTTAAGAATAGTGCAGAGAATGTATGCAGAGTTAGGTTATATTAATTGTGATAGAATAACTGCAAGCAAAATTATCAATGAGGCAAGACAGAATTGCAACTAAGAATAATTTGATTGTTGGAAGTAGAATTAAGCCTTAGAAGCAGTTCCTTATTTATAACAGAGAGTAACTTGATTGAATGACACAGTATTGAGCCTTAGAAACAGTCTCTTATTAGTAACAGAGAGTAGCTTGATTGTAGGAACTAATACTTAGCTTAAGAGGCAGTTCTGGAACTGAAGAGCTTAATTAAATCCAATAGTTGTGTAGAGGAATAGAAGTCTATTTAACAAGCCGAGGTCAAGGAGTGGAGAAGGAGGGTAGTCGTCCCAGAGCGTTATTCGGTACACGGTAAGTTCAAAATAGAGCAGCTGGTAAGTTTTACAGACACCTGTACAATAATCCAGCCCTTTGAATCTGGCGCGGTCTTCCTATGTAGCGTGGAAGGACCGCGTCAGAAAAAAGGGGCAGGGCGAAGCTCCGTGAACCCGGAAGTGGGTTCTTTCGGCGAAAAGCACGGCAGGTATAACCTGACAGGACCAGACGAGCTAGCCTTCGCTCCCCACGGACATCAATGATAATTAGGCACCCATGACCCTGACACCAGTACAGCTGTTGTCCTTCTTTGCACCACTTTTGGTAAGTAGTAACCCCTGTATACCGGGAACACCCTACAAGACTTGCCGTTTTGGAGATGCTCTGACCCAGTTGTCTAGCCATCACTATTTGTTCACTCAGTTCTTTTTGGTTGCCCATTTGTCCTGCTTCCAACACATGCAATTGAAGAATTGACTGTTCACCTGATGGCCTGATATATCTCACCCCCTGACAGGGGCATTTGTAACAATATAATAATATTATTCCCTTCACTTGTTTGTGACTGATGAGTGTATATAATATAATGAATATAGTTTACACTAGTTGGAGCATTTTCTGCCATTTGATTAGCAGATTAAGCAAGAAGACTAGAGCATACTCATTGGGTCATTTTTTTTCACCAGAGTTAAATTTTCACTCACCAATGGATAGGGAGAGAGTAGAAATGCTGAGCACTGCCTAAAACACTTAATTTTAACAGAATTACAAAAATTTACATATAGATTGTATTTATTCCCAACAAATCAGTAACAAATACATCAACTTGATAGTTAAAGGGTATGCAAAGAATTGTACATATGCTATTGGAGTATACAAAATGATAATAATAATAATAATAATAATAATACAATGTTAATTAATTAGTCCCCAATTATAGCCTTTTTTTTTAGAAAAACATTCTAAGTAAATATCAAGTAGAAAGACATCTTATTATTCACATTTGCCTAGCAGTAAAGATAAATATAGATAGATTATGTAAGCAAAACAAAACGCCTAACAGGTTTCAAATAAAAGAACACATTAATTAGCAGGCTAATATGAAGAAAGGATGTTACTGTAATAATAAACAAAACACATCAAAGTGCTTGAAAGCATGGCAACCGAGGATGCAAAATAATACTCCGGGTCATTAACTCATTTAGACAATTTTTTCTTATTCTTCTTCTTATTATTATTAGCATTAACATAGTACCATTCTACAGTGCTGTACAATTATAAAAAGTGGATATTTGATTGGTGAAGAAGTTCTTGCTCAAATTACATTACATTCTATGAGGATTTGACGTAGGCGACTATATATTATTAGATGTCTTGCCCAGGAACACTAACTGGTGAGGTGGCCAGACTGTAATTCGACCATGTGTTTCCCGGTTCTTCCATTCTTCCATCTTTTGGATCTAAGAAGGTCAAGTTTATCACAAGCACTCCAGTATAAATGATAAACTGCATGGTTGTAGTGATGTGATAAATGCATCATGCAAATTAATGAAAAATGCAAATCTAGAAAATATATTTAATACATTGAAATGACCATGTTCTCTTTTTTTTCTTCATTGTGTTTCACATTTCAGAGTATGAAAATTATTTAAACTGCCTTAAACTGCCTTGAATTGCCTTTTTTGTCCAGCCCTATACAGACATATACAAAAATAAATGAAAATAAAAAGTCAGTGTGGCGGACAGAAAAAAAATTGATGGATGGAACAGGGGTGGCGGGCTCAGTCGTGGGCGTCAGTTCTGTCAGGTAGGACTTCTGTGTCTAGTCTGGTAGCAAAGTGTGCCGTTTTCGTGGATATGATCCAGTGTGTCCAGGTCTCCATGTACTTTTCGGTGGCATTAGTCGCCCCCAGCAAATTACATTTTTAGTTGATAGATTGACCAAAATTAGGTTAAATGCCTTAAGTTTTTTGGTCGAACAATACTATAAACGTTATGCTACGAATAAAGCAGCATGAAAAGACATGACCTGAAAAAACATGTAGAAACATGAAAAAAACATTGTAGACTAAATACATGTCCTACTAGTCCCATTTGTCAATTTTATAGATCTGGGATCGTATGCAGGGAATATTCTGTAAATTCCCGCTTAGTTTGCTTCAGATCATAGAAAAATGCCCAGTGAATATTTTTCATTGAATCCTTTTGGATGTACCGTGTCCAATGTTCTTATCCAGAACAATTCTCTTTGTAATAAGAGTTTTTTTGCGGTCTCCTCCTCTTACCAGCGGGGGGATGTGATCGATTGCCATGAACTTCATGGTAGGTGATGGGTGGTTATGTTCCAGGAAATGTTTGGCCATGTGAAGCTTGGAGCTCTCTATATGCAATTTGTATGCTGGAAGGGCAATTCCGGATTCTTTCCCTCAATGGCAGGTCTGTCTTTCCGATGTATGCCAAGCTGTGGCAGTTGCTGAATAAAAGCTAAGTTTTTTTCACCTTACTACAAAGTTCTTGGAGTGCTATCTTTACATAGACTGTTATAATCTTTCTGACAAGCACCAGGCTTATTTTATTCTAAATACTGGAGTGCAAGCATTGGATATTTTATATATATATATATATATATATATATATATATATAATATAGTTAGAAAGGAGGATGCACTCAGAGGTCTTTTAGCAAAAAGTAGTAGTATTTAATCCATAAAAGGTTTACAAATAACTTGATCGACGTTTCGACCCAATAGGGTCTTCCTCAGGATCAATATGTAAACATAAAACCTACATATATATAGAAAAAAACATAAAGTGTACTCACCAATTGTGATAAAGTTCCCTCATCCCTCCCGTCCGAACCCGGAAGTGAAAAACGGAAGTGACGTGACGTGGAGAAAATTACGTGTGCAACTGTTGCCTGTGAACGTGGTTGCTAGGAAACCAATACACACATCAAGAATTTGGTTTCAAAACCGAGTGGATGCTGAAATATAAGTGGCTATTCAAATATTATAAATGTAGCCAGTATTTGCACTATGTGTGAAATCATTGTATAAATGTATCAGTGAAAATATAGTGATAAGTGTCTATTAAAAATATGTACAAACAAATATATAGTGAAGTGACAAATGCCCAAAGTGAGAAAAATATATACACTGAGACAGGAACACACATCTTAAAAACATAGGTATTAGCCATGAATGGGAACAACAGTATAACATTATGTTGTATTGTCTATGTATCATCTATTAATATTACTCTATAGGCTTAAAGGCATGGGTATATTATGGAATCCGATTATGTAATATAGACAAAAAAAGGATTTTTGCAGAAATGATATTACACAGTCAAAAATGGACTTGTGGAATATAGGATACTATCTCTAAAAAGTATAAATCCAAAGTTATTAGGGGATTCAAATATTATATCTTAAAGGGTCCATAACCAACGGAGTGTAGAATCCCCAGATGTTATATAGGGCAATAACTATATATAAGAAAAGAAAAACTTTGAATGATGTATTGGACCAAAATTGTGAAGGCAAATTAGAAACTAACTATAGGAACACTGAGTACAAAATGTTCTCGTTAAGCCCCTTAGGTGCTACAGTGTCCAATCGATGTATCCACCGTGCCTCTTTCTGTTGAAGCATCTTAGATCTATCTCCCCCTCTAGGTAAAGGGGGAATATGATCAATTGCTGTGAAACGAAGGGTTGGTAGTCTGTGTCCAAGAGCGAGAAAATGTTTCGCCACTGGCTTATCGCTATAATTGTCCCGAAATGCGGTTGTGATTGTAGATCGATGGCCCCGTATCCGGTCCCTAAGGGTAAGATCCATCTTACCCACTTAGGATAATCCACATGGGCACGTAATTAAGTAGATCACATGGTCAGTGGTACAAGTAATATAGTGAGAAATATTAATTCTTTGACCACTATGAGGGTGGGCAAAAGTAGCCCCACTGACCATGTGACTACAGGTAACACATCCTCCGCATTTGAAACATCCTTTTTTGACAATTTTAGAGGTTTTAACGTAGCAATGTCTGGGATCATTTTTTACAAGAATGTCTTTGAGGTTTCTATTCCTCTTATAACTTAACATAGGTCGATTTTGAAAAGATTTGGGTAGTTGTTTGTCCGTTTGTAACATGTCCCAGTGTTTATAAATAGAGTCTCTAATTCTTGGAGTCCCTGTGTGGAAAGTTAGGGGTAGGAATATCCTAGATGTTGTCGTTGTTTTAACTTTTTTGTTGGCAGACTAGATGGGCCGAATGGTTCTTATCTGCCGTCATATTCTATGTTTCTATGTTTCTATGTTTCTATGTTCTTTATTTCAGATTCCCATATTTCTTTCGCTCTTTTTAGTGCTGCTTCAAGAGTACAAAAAGGATATCCACTAGCCCTAAATCTATTCCACATTTCTTTAAGTTGTGTTTCACATCTTTCTTTGGTGCTATTGTATCTGTATACCCTCAGAAACTGGGATATAGGTAAAGAGGCTTTAAAATTCCTTGGATGAAAACTTGAAGATAATAGTAAGGTGTTTCGCTCTGTCTCTTTGCGATATAATGTGAATTCCAACTTGCCTTGGTTTTTAAATACAGTCACATCCAAAAATTCTATAGATTGTGTGTCACATGTCATGCTTAACTTCACTGGTGTAGAAGCTTGGTTGATCTCTTGTAACATGGAATCCAGTTCCTCCCTGTTGCCCATCCAAATCAAGAAAATATCATCGACAAAGCGATGATATTGTTTAATTTGATTACCATGTTTTTGTAGAATCCATGTATTTTCAAAAACGAACATAAAGGCATTTGCATAGGAGGGTGCCATGGCTGCACCCATAGCTGTCCCGGACATTTGTAAGAAGAAGTTGTTTTCAAATTTGAAATAGTTACAAGAGAGAGCAATAAATAGGAATTCCATAAGGAACTCTATAGGTGGTCCCAAATATAATGGAGAGGAACTAAGGACCTCTCTCAAAGCCTGGACACCGTCAGTATGAGGTATGACGGTGTACAGGCTCTGGACGTCCATAGTGACTAGTAAATGTGAATCTTCAATGTCTGGAATTAGATTGATTTTATGAATAAAATCCTGAGTATCACGTAGACATGTGGATAGTGCCATTACACTTTTCTTGATATAGTAGTCAATATATTTCGTGACAGGTTCAAGTAAGCCCTCTTTGGCTGACACAATTGGTCTGCCTGGCGGTCTGCCTGGATGATACATAGACAATACAACATAATGTTATACTGTTGTTCCCATTCATGGCTAATACCTATGTTTTTAAGATGTGTGTTCCTGTCTCAGTGTATATATTTTTCTCACTTTGGGCATTTGTCACTTCACTATATATTTGTTTGTACATATTTTTAATAGACACTTATCACTATATTTTCACTGATACATTTATACAATGATTTCACACATAGTGCAAATACTGGCTACATTTATAATATTTGAATAGCCACTTATATTTCAGCATCCACTCGGTTTTGAAACCAAATTCTTGATGTGTGTATTGGTTTCCTAGCAACCACGTTCACAGGCAACAGTTGCACACGTAATTTTCTCCACGTCACGTCACTTCCGGTTTTCACTTCCGGGTTCGGACGGGAGGGATGAGGGAACTTTATCACAATTGGTGAGTACACTTTATGTTTTTTTCTATATATATGTAGGTTTTATGTTTACATATTGATCCTGAGGTAGACCCTATTGGGTCGAAACGTCGATCAAGTTATTTGTAAACCTTTTATGGATTAAATACTACTACTTTTTGCTAAAAGACCTCTGAGTGCATCCTCCTTTCTAACTATATTATCTACAAGCATAGGATTGCACCGGGGCACAGTTATTATTATTTTTCATAGAAGCAAGGGTGAGTGCCATTACTATGTTTTATATATATATGTATTTATATATATATAAAAACATTCAGGTAGCAGAATATTGGTTTAGATTTAAAGCAAGTATTGCAGCATATAACTAACAAACACAAGGTAGATATTTAAAGGGACATTATAGTCACCAAAACAACTTTAGCTCAATGAAGCAGTTGATGTATAGATCATGCCCCTGCAGTCTCACTGCTCAATTATCTGCCATTTAGGAATTCAATCACTCTGCATGTGACTTACAGTCTTTCTAAATAGTAATCTAATGTTTACACTTCCTTTATTACGAATTCTGTTTAATTTAGAATGTCTACTCTCCTGCTCTGTTAAAAGCTTGCTAGACCCTGCAAGAGACTCCTGTATGCAAATAAAGTTCAATTTACAGAGCAGGAGATAAAAGCGTTTAACCCCTTAAGGACACGTGACATGTGTGACATGTCATGATTCCCATTTATTCCAGAAGTTTGGTCCTTAAGAGATTAAAGTAAGTTACATCTGAATACAATTGAAAACATTTTGTTTTAATGCATTCTGTGTCAGTCACAGCCAAGGAAGGTGTAGATAGGACTGCATAATCCGTAACAAAAGTGATTTAAAAAGACACACAATTGTTTCACTGCTCATTTCTCTACCATTTAGGAGTTAAATCACCTTGATTAGGCAGCCATAGGCACGCCTCCCTGCATGTGACTTGCCCAGCCTTCCTAAACACTTCCTATAAAGTGTAATCTAATGTTTAAACTTCCTGTATTGCAAATTTAGTTTAATCTAGAATTTCTTATGTATTGCTCTGTTAATAGCTTGCTAGATACTGTAGGAGCCTCCAATAAAGTTCAATTCACAGAGTAGGAAATACAAAGTTTAACCCCTTAGTAACCAGACCGTTTTTCAATTTTCTTACCATTTGGGACCAGGGCTGTTTTTACATTTGTGCTGTGTTTGTGTTTAGCTGTAATTTTCCTCTTACTCATTTACTGTATCCACTCATATACCATTTTTCTCACCATTAAATTGCCTTTTAAATATACTATTATTTTCATAATATTATATCATTTACTATAAAAAAAATTATAAAATAAATGATGAAAAATAAAAAAATAAAAAATTTGAACTTTGACCCCAAAATATGTTACAAATCTACAACCGTCAAAAAGGCAGCTATGCTAAATAGTTTCTAAATATTGTCCTGAGTTTAGAAATATCCAATGCTAACATGTTCTTAGCTTTTTTTGGAACGTTATAGGGTTATAAGTACAAGTAGCACTTTGCTACTTCCAAACCATTTTTTCAAAACTAACACAAGTTACATTGTAACACTGATATCTGGAAGGAATCCCTGAATAACACCTCACATGAATATATTTTTCAAAAGAAGACAACCTAAGGTATTAAACTTGGGGTATTTAAACTCTTTTCATGCAACCATTTTACCACCAATCTATGCCAAATTTAAAAACAAATTAATAATTGGTGCTTTTTTTGACACACATAGCAATTTAAAAATACATCTACTGAGAACTTTAAGGTTTACTGCCAAAGAACACCCCAATATGTGTTCAACAACATCTCCTGAGTACAGTGATACCACCCATGTATTGTGTGTTGGGTAATCTGGGGGCTAAAATACCTTATTTGGAGGATGCACATTCCAGTTTTCCAACTTTGAATTTTCACAGCTGGTCATAATGCACCCATGTCCTATTTGAGACATTTTGTAAGCCGGCCAATGTAATTTACCCCCATCAAACCATATATTTTTGAAAAGTAGACAACTCAGGGTATTTAATATGGGGTATGTCCCGTCTTTTTTAGTTGCCACTTAGTCACAAACACTGGTCAAAGTTAGCATTTATATTTGTTTGTGTGTTAAAAATGCACAAAAACTATTATGAATGCTAAGTTTGGCCAGTGTTTGCAACTAAGTATCTACTAAAAAGACTGAACATACCCCATTTGCAATACCTTGGGTTGTCTTCTTTTGCAAATGGTATGCCATCATGTGGGTAATTCTAATTCCTGGGCTACCATACGCTCTCAAAGGCAACATAACCAATCTGGCAAATTTCAATGTGAAAAACGGCCTTATATTTGACCCTGTAACTTTCAAAAACACTATAAAACCTGTACATGGGGGGTACTGTTATACTTTGGAGACTTCCTTGAACACAAATATTAGTGTTTCAAAACAGTAAAACGTATTACAACAATATCATAGGTGAAAGTGCTGTTTGTGTTTGAAAAATGCAAAACAAATGTCACTTTCATTGACAGTATCATTGCTGTAATATGTTTTACTGTTTTGAAACACTAATACTTGTGTTCAGCAAAGTCTAAAGAGTAAAACAGTACCCCCCATGTACAGGTTTTAGGGTGTTACAGGGTTAAATATAGTGCTAGCAAATTAAGTTATCTGGACTTTCGGCCTGGGTTATCAGGCGGGTTCCCCAAATTGCAATCAATAAAATTACTTAATTATGTAAAAATATTACATACATATGCATGCAGAATTGAAATATATACATATTTATATATTTAAAGTCTACATTTATATTTATGATATTATTTATGTAATTATGTATATATTGTATTATTTTTCTTTATTTATATATACATAGATATACATATAATTTCATTCTAAGTGTATTTTAAGATATATATATTTATATATATATATATATATATATTAATATCAAAATACATTTAGAATAAAATTACATATATATATATATATATATATAACTTTTGAATTTTTTAAAATTATTTTTACATTTTTTATTTTTAATATTGTTATAATTATATATATATATATATATATATATATATATATATATATATATATATATATATATATATATATATATATATATATATATATATATATATACCATTCTATACTATACAGTTATATATAATATATACATTTATATATACACTCATGTGTAATTTTACTCTAAATGTATTTTATAATATATATATATATATATATATATATATATATATGTTTTTTCTATTTTATTAACTTTATTTTTTTATTTTAAAACATTTTTTTAACTTTTTTCACTTGGGGGCTGCCTGTCACTATGGACACCTATAGCGGCCATGTGACCACTCTTTCAGAGCGATCACATGGCCCCATGGGGGTCCTAATTTGCAGAGGGGGGACTGTCTGGGCTGTCAGACAGTCCCCCCAGTGAAGAAGAAAACCGATCACTGGCGGGGGAACGGCGGCGATCGGGGAAGTACATGGGAATAGAGGGAGAGGGAGGAAAGGGGTTCATTTTTTAAAATTGTATTTATTTATTTTTTATTATTTATTTTTATCTTCACTGACCCCTCGAGGCACTGAGCACAGGCAGAGCAGAGCATGGATTTCTGATGCTCTGCCTCACTGCCGGGGACCACGTGGGGCAACCCGGAAGTGATTGCTCCAGGGGAGTGACCACCCGGCGGACCGACAGTGAGGGGGGGTATTGCAGGAGGCTTCCAGCATTCTAATTTGCTACGGACGTATCAGGTACGTCCACGGTCCCTAAAGACCGTTTTTTGTCAGATTAACTGATTTCTGCACTTTAACTGTAACATATACATGATTTAAGGGTTAAAAAAAATCAACATTTCAGTTTAAATAATAAACTTTCATCAGTTATATAATATATAATAATATGTTGGGTCTTGTCTGCTTCTGCAGTATTCATCGTCGTTCCATTAATGTTTGTTGAGGTTCTTATTCAGTAATCCCTTGTCTGGAGACAACCTATTGTGGATTGTTCATCTATCCAATTTAGTGCATCTGTGAAACGATTACTATTAAGTTACCACACATGAGAGAATGCAGTCATACTCATGAGTGTTATATATAGAACCTTGTTTTAAATACGTGGCTGCTTTCATTATATATTTTGCATTCTTGCTTCTCAAACCATAAAATAAAATGCTTTAAACCAAGCATGTCAAACCGGCGAGCCGCGAGTACATGCCTAATGTTCCAAGCAGAGAAGGCACCTGCTTTCCCCACATTGCAGGTGCCTACTTTGCTACTAATTACCCGTCCGAGGAAGAAGGGACGGGGGAAGCAGCGAGGGAGCTCAGTGTTGCTGCTCCTCACTGCTCCCTCACACGCACCGTCTGTAGTGAAGCTGGGCGCTGGAATATGACGTCATATTCCGGCACCCGGCATCACTAAACCGCGAGTAGGAGCAGTGAGGAGCAGAGAGAGGATCCCCAGGGAGATGCCCCACATCGGCTCCAAAAGGTAAGGAGCAATAAAGAAAAGAATGTGTAAGTGTGTGAGTGTCTGTCAGTGTCTGTCTGTCTGTGTGTGTGTGTCTGTCTGTCTGTCAGTGAGTGTGTGTGTGTGTGTCTGTCAGCAAGTATGTGTGTGTGTCTGTCTGTGAGTATGTATGTGTGTCTGTCAGTGTGTGTGTGTGTCTGTCAGTGAGTATGTCTCTGTGTGTGTTTCTGTCAGTGAGTATGTGTGTGTGTTTGTGTGTGTCTGTTTGTCTGTCAGCAAGTCGCTTGATCTCTGTGACTCTGTCCTCTCGTGGTTTTCCTCTTATCTCTCCCAACGCTCATTCAGTGTCTCTTTTTCTAATGATACCTCCTCCCCTCGCCCTGTCTCGGTTGGAGTCCCCCAAGGCTCCGTCCTTGGTCCCCTTCTATTTTCTCTTTACACTGCCTCTCTTGGCAAACTTATTACCTCATTTGGTTTCCACTACCACCTGTACGCTGATGACACCCAGCTATATCTCTCCTCCCCGGACCTCTCCCCTGCTGTCCTGCAACGTGTCACTGCTTGCCTTTCTTCCATCTCTGACTGGATGTCCTCCCGCTTTCTGAAACTCAATCTCTCAAAAACTGAGCTCCTTGTCTTTCCTCCTCCTAATACTGATCCTCCTCTCTCGCTCTCCCTTCAAGTTTGTGGTACCAACATCAGCCCATCCTTGCAAGCGCGCTGTCTTGGCGTCATACTTGACTCTGGTCTCACCTTTGAGCCTCACATCCAGCATGTTGCCAAATCCTGTAGATTCCATCTTAAAAACATAGCCCGCATCCGCCCCTTTCTTGCACCAGATACTACCAAGGAGCTTGTCCATGCTCTAATAATTTCACGCATGGATTATTGTAACCCTCTCCTGCTTGGTCTTCCCAAAAGCCGTACTGCACCCCTACAGTCTGTAATGAATGCTGCTGCTAGACTGATTTTCCTCTCTAGTCGGTTCTCTCACACCTCACCCCTCTGCCAGTCCTTACATTGGCTTCCTGTGTGCTATAGGAGTCAATTCAAGGCACTAACTCACACCTATAAAGCACTGAACAACTCTAGCCCCTCTTATATCTCCTCACTGATCCACAGGTATGTCCCTTCTCGGTCTCTCCGCTCTGCCCGTGACCACCTCCTGTCCGTTGTCCGCACCCGTACGGCCAACTCGCGCTTGCAGGACTTCTCGCGGGCGGCTCCCTTCCTATGGAATAGCCTGCCTACCGCCATCCGACTCTCCCCTAGTCTTGCATCTTTTAAGAAGTGCCTTAAAACCCATCTCTTTAGGAAAGCTTATAGCCTCCAAGACTAACCCCTACCTCACATACCCGTCTCTTTCCCTCTCCTAAAGGGCAGCCCACCTTATTTGATTGCACATCCCTGTCCTAATGTGTTTTATACCCCACCTCCTATAGAATGTAAGCTCGATTGAGCAGGGTCCTCTTCAACCTATTGTTCCTGTAAGTTTATTTGTAATTGTCCTATTTATAGTTAAATCCCCTTTCATAATATTGTAAAGTGCTACGGAATCTGTTGGCGCTATATAAATGGCAATAATAATAATAATAATAATAATAATAAGTATGTGTGTGTCAGTGAGTGTGTGTGTGTCTGTCAGTGTGTCTCTATGTGTGTTTCTGTCTGTCAGTCAGTGAGTATGTGTGTGTGTGTGTCTGTCTGTGAGTATGTGTGTGTCTGTCAGTGTGTCTGTCTGTCAGTGAGTATGTGTGAGCATGCTTAAATATTACATAATTTTGTTTCTCTATTGTAACAAATTTTGATAACAGGTTATATTTTTTTTAAAACCAAATATGAAATCTGATGAGGCACACAAGGTTGAAACTAAAGTCCATGGTTGGTTTTTAGTCACTGATCATACCCCATGTTTGGTTTTAAAAAAAAAACCCCTGTGTTTAAAACCATGTCCATTGCTAAGGGTGTCTGCAAGAGTGTAGCATGAAGTCTGAAACATGATGCCTGCCATGATGCTCATTTGCTTGTCAAGCAAACTCTTGGATAGTTGTGGAAACATGATTGTCCAAGTTTCTGTGAAAAGAGCACTTGAAAGAGGATCAAAAGAAGATATATTTATTTTTTATCACTGAGGAGCTATGAATTGGTTTAGAGCATCAGCTGACTGCTCTACACTTCCTGTAAATGAGATTCAGAAGCTGGATACTGCCTGCTGCCTGCTGCCTGCTGCCTGGGGAACCTATATATCAGAGATTACGGCAACTATTGGGGTTAAACCATTTGAGAATGGTTTGACCCCTAAAGGTAAGAGTATGCCCATGGGCTTTCTGGCACAAAAACAACTTAATTTACAAGATGTTGTTATGGTGACTGGAGTGTCCCTTTAATGTTGTTTTATATACAATGACTTGACAATAAGAGATGCATCTCAAAAGTTGTATTTCCTCACTTGCTGGTCATTTGATTTACTTCTTTGTCTCTTTGTCATTTTGGGATTAAAAGGCAATGGGTTTTACAGCTGGAAATCAAAGTAAAGAATGGCATCAACACACTTGGTTGAATTCGTAGTTCATGTCACACTGAAATTATGATTTATATCTTTCCCAAAGACCTGCAAAAACTCCTTCTTATAAGTCATTTGTTCATCTTTTTGTGCGCTACTGTCTTCCTGTCAGCAACAGCAGCAGCTGTCTTACTGAGAATGCCCCTCAGTTTATATTTTATGTCTGAATATATTAAAATTGAATAGGGCATGTTTTATTTAACCATATCTCCTTTTACATGTTCAAAAAGTTTTCATCATACAATGTGCAAAACACATTTAATTTCTGATATGGTGATGATAATGTCAGGGAACCAGTGGTTCTCTAGTTGTGGGCTGTATCCTTTGCATAGGATGTTGCCTGCTTGATCCACACACCTGATTTAACTTTGACACTTGGCTATGAATGATTGCCATATGGTAGGTGGACTTATTGAACCTACAAAACTATATAAAAAAGCTATATAAACATGTACTTCACACAGCCCTTTCATGGTTTCACCTCATTAACCAATGTCCCTAATTGTTGACTAATCTGGTTTATCCCTGGAGTCCTTGACGGGTTATTATGATCTCGGTTTTCCTGACCTAAGATGATTCTGTTTATTTTCTGTTTTCTGCCTGAACTGATTCATTGGCTTGTTTACGGTTAGTTTGTCTTCTTGATTCCCTAACATCCGCCATGTTTTTAATATTGGAGAGGTGTCTGTGTTGTCAATAAGGTCAAGTTTTACTCTTTTCTCTCTCTTTTCAATATATGCTAACAGGGATCAGATAGAGTCTATCCAGAGAGGTATGCTCTCTTTATGGTCAATGTAGTCTCCTAGGTTATATACGGCGATCCATGATTGCCTAAATTATCCATTGCTATTCATGACTGCCTAGGTTATCCATGGCTATCTATGACTGCCTAAATTATCCATGGCTATCCGGGACTGCCTAGGTTATCCATGGCTACCCATGACTGCATAGATTATCCATGGCTACCCGTTACTGCCTAGGTTATCCATGGCTGATTTTATGCTTGATACCTCGGTAAGAAAAAAATATACTCCAGTACTTCACACATCTAAAAGTGCATCATGAGTTATTTAAACTAGTTGCTTTATGTATATGTAAGATTAGTGAGTGTAGCATCTAAGGCGCTTGTGTATTTTGTGCACTTGGCATCCCCGGGCTGAGCGAGTAAATGCAGGAGATGTATTGTCATTGGTCATCTATCACCAGCATGTTATGCATGCTGACAACAGACACTCAATGTGCAGAGATTCCTGGCTGGCTAATGTTAATGCCACAGATAGAGTTAAGCCTCCGACACCAAAAATCTTTAACTCTGCATGTGCTGGAATGCTGCACATATATACTCTGGTCACTATGGCCCCTTCAAAACACTAAAATTGGTCATGATGCTTAGATGAACTCTTTAACTTATAAGTATTGGTTATGGTTGCTGATGTTGGTTAAGCTTTTCTGTTGTGAAAAACGTATTAGTATTTTCCTTGTTTCACTGACACAATAGTAAAACTACTCTAATAAATAACATTTTGCAAACAAATTACTGAAACAGATGCATTATTAAAGGGACATAGATGCATTATTAAAGGGACACTATAGTCACCAGAACAACTACAGCTTAATGTAGTTTTTCTGGTGAGTATAATAGCTCCCTTCAGGCAGTTTCATGTAAACATTGCCTTTTCAGAGAAAAGGCAGTGTTTACATTGCCTCTTGGGACACCTTCAAGTGCCCACTCCTTAGATGGCCACTGGAGGGGCTTCCTGGCTCAGGGCTGCACAGTAAGCAGCCCTGCTGTTCAGCGTCCCAACGATTCAATGCATCTCTATGAGGAGGTCCTGATTGGCCAAAATAGCATTTGGCCTCGCCCCTGAAAATCTGCAATTTTGATGTCACAAAGTGGGCAGAGCCAGCACCGGCAGACTCGCTGGAAATAAGGTGAGTTTTATTCTTTCATAGAGGGGCTAAGAGAGGACAAGCCACCTATATGGTGGGTTAAACACTATAGGGTCAGGAATACATGTTTGTGCTCCTGACTCTATAGTGATCCTTTAATAGGAAAAAAGCACATCTATAACAAGACTAAAAGGTTACTCAACCTCCAAAATAAATAAGTTAGGATATCATCTAGTAAAACCTAAATTATGTTTGGCACTTTTTGACTATGTAAACCAAAAATAATTGGTGGAAGTTTTTTTTCTCTGTTTTTAATTGTCAATAAAAATTATACTTCCATATTGTGGACCTTGTAACAGTGATGTTTGGCTTCCTTGTTAACAGAGAATAAATGATAAAAAAAAAAACTATAATAATATTTATGAAAACACGAGTGCTTAGGGACAAGAATTATTATTTATTTTCTTACAAACTGCTTACGTTTAACTAAATAACATTCTACTCAGTAATTGTGTGATTTTTTTTTATTTTATTTTTTACTTTTACAATTGTCTCATACAATTTAATACGTCGGTAATTATTGCAAAAGAAGAAGAGTAAGGTGCTAGGCTAGATGCCATTACAAATATAGTCCAATATCCATGAAGATGGAAACAGATGTGACAAATTTCTCACTAGCTGTTTAAATGAGTGTATGGGGCTAACATAGTATGACTTGTAATGCCAGAAGATTAATAGAAATATATTCTTATTCATTGCAATTTTCCATTTATATTTTTAGCTTTTGATGTCAGGCAGCCAATTCATGCCCAAGTATACTGAACCACATTACATAAATAGTAGTTATGTGTTGTGTTTCAAACATTTTTGCAAATAAATACAAATCCATTCAATTTTGTTGATTTTATGCAGATGATCATAATGGTTATCTTCTATAAAGCAAATATATCCTTCAGTGCTGTACAACTGGGAGATGACAAATACCATATATAAAAGATGAGATTGTGACATTGTAAACATAAACCTGTTAAAATAGGTACAGCAAACTTTTCTCAATCAGAATTGAAATGTGTTTAATACGTGGGAAGTTCATACAGAGCAGTCACATATTTTATAAAACCCATTCCTTGTCTTTTCCCTATTATTAGTCCATACTGATAAGTGCATATGCTTAAGTTGAACATTCTCATAACTTTTACTCCTATGCTCTTCACCCAGGCTTACCTAAAGAAACACTATAAGGTCATCAATACAAATGCATATTCTAAACCATATAGTGTTAAAAACAGCATTTCGGTGGCTCGCCCCCTCTTCCACCATAAAAGGTTAAAAAACGTACTTATTTCTAGCACTGCATGGGTCCGGCAGCACGGGCCCTGTCCCCAATCTGCCTCCTTGACTGAAATCAGCATTGATGATCTCAGCCAATTCAATTCCCATAGGAAGAGCATTGGGTTTGCTGAAATCATCCAGGAAGTGGGGCCAAACACCGGCCTTGCCAATCAGCATTTCCTCATAGAGATGCATTGATTCAATGCATTTCCATGTGGAAGGTTCAGTGTCTCCATGCAAAGTGTAAGGACACCGAGCATCACTGCAGCACAATTTGCAGCACTGCCCCAGGAAGCTCCTTCACTAGCCATCTGAGGAGTTGCCACTGGAGGTGTCACTAGGGAGCAAAGTAAAAGGCAGCGTTTACAGCAAAAAGGCTGCAAGGATTGGATATATTCACCAGAACAACTACATTAAGCTGTAGTTGTTCTTGTGACTTTAGTGTCCCTTCAAAGCAGGACAATTAAGTCCATTGCCAAGCAGGTTCACAAAAATTTACAACTCAAATATGCAGACTATTTTGAAAGTACATAAAGTAAGAAAGACAATTATGTATTAAAAACATTTAAGCTTGTCAGCAATTCTACAAAGCTAACACACCGAATCTGCATTGCAGCCAGAATCTACATATACAAACAAGCAAAGGTGGCAGATCCTACTTAGCAATTATCTATGTAACATGGTTTATCTACGACAGTGGATCCCAACCCAGTCCTCAAGTACCCTCTTATAGTCCAGGATTCAGGGATTACCCAGTTGTGTCTAAGGTGGTTTTAGAAAGAATAAAAATCCCTTTTAGACACAACAAGGTAATCCCTAAATCCTGGACTGGTAGGGGGTACTTGAGTACTGGGTTGGGAGCCCCTGATCTGCGGCATGGAACAGCTGACAGCTAAACTAAAGGCATTATTACAGTACTCATCAAATATTCAATACAAGGACAATGTACCATAGTCATATTAATAGGCTGTATTACATACCATTACCTATTATCATAGAAAAATATGACTGTTTTTCGAAACGATTCTGTTCAAATTTGAGGTGCTTTTCCTTTAACTTATATTGTCACTAAAAATACTTTCAGATGTACTTAAACAAAATGTGCTGCTATCCTCCAACTATCCCCCAGATAATTCAGAAATTGTAAGTTTATATTGGTGAGTTAGCGCACTATATAGGATATAACTATATTAATATCTGAGTTAACGCACTTAAGAAATATATATGCCATAAAAGAAAAAATTTAACAAAAAATAAAAAAATACATAAATACCCTAGAAAAATTATTATAAATCACACTTCTTGGTTCTGTATAGGAATGGTAGTCTGGGTTAGAATAATAGTCTGAGTTCCATGGGAATTGCAATCACAGTCAAATTCCAAGTACAATTAGCCACCTCCAGTGTTATCCAGCACTCCTGGTATTAAAATATCTTTTGGATATCGGATCTGTAAGGATAAAAACTCCTAATGATGTAATATTTCTTATCCAGTGCCACCACCAATAACACCCTAATTGGTGCTCTCAACTTTATTAGGGGTATTAGATGTAGCCCCTTATGGAAGTTGTTTTTCTTGTTTTAATTCAGCAACACAGGATTTTATTCAGTCCTGCAGACGTGGTCCAGCAAAACTGCGTCCATTTTACTCAGTCCTGCAGACGTGGAATTGCTCCACAACAGTCTAAATAACACATGCTTTCTTTCATTGCCCCTCTATTTTAGTAGGATCCCTTCCAACATATTGCTCATTTATACTTGTCATTATGCCTCTTTACCTCCCCTACCTCTTCATTGTTGACATAACTAGAATTAAAATATATAATTAAGCTATTACCATAATTATTTCATTACCCTTCATATACTTTGTCTCTACTTCTCCTCCCATTCTCTGAGTAAATAGTTCTATAACTTGCTATTCTTATTCCTATTCCAAATATATATTTAAACTAAAGAGATAGAAAGTAAAAATTCAAGCCTGGCTCATAGTGAGTGGGCTTTTATTTAATTTGAAGTTTATTAGATTTTATAAACATCAAAAGGGGGTTACAGAAAGCAAGATGGAATGCAGTGTGGGTGGGGGACAGTTATATCAATTTTACTTTCCAAGCGTAATATCACACAACAGTTCATCACAGTATGTTAAATTATATATAAAGACAGGTCATTGTGTATACAGTAAAGTTTTATCAATTGAGTGGTTATGTCACTAGTTGAAGTGTCTCTGTCTATGTGGAACCTTTGTGGAGACAGAGACCTTATTTCTGAGTGGCTGACTTAGGTATTTTTTTTTTAATGTCTCTTTTATTTTCGCTACCTATTCTCTACTCGCTTCTTGGGTTGTCTTGTGTTTGCCAAACTGTTGAACGGTCATGAGTTCATATGACCAGGTTAGCTTACCTGTCTAATGAGATCTTCTACTATTAGGATCTGGGTCTTTTTCCATAATCTGGGAAGTAGTAAATTGGCAGATATTAGGGTTTGGTAAAGGATGATTCGTGTTCGCTCTGAGAGGCCCTCCAGAAACATGAACAAGAGACAGACCTTTGGGTTATCTATCTGGGGTGTAGGTAATATTTTTTGCAAGAGATTTGCGGTATTGGCCCAGAAGGGTTGGAACGTGTGGCAGGACCAGCAAACGTGGAGCATAGTGCCCACCGCACACCCACACCTCCAGTTACCGGATGTCGGCCACATTCTGTGGATTTTTTTCTGGCACTAAGTACAAGCGGTATAGTATTTTTTACTGGAGTTCCAGGTGGGAAATACAGGCCATGAGACCTTTGTGGGCAATAAATGCCTTTTCCCAGGACAGCAGGCAGCCTCTATCAAATACTTGGTGTACGTGGTGAACTCCTCTCCCTGCCCGTATTTCCCAGTTAAAGGTCAAGACCAGGTATCCCACTGTCTGCATTGGCTTGGCTAGTTGTATTTGAGGTTCCAACACCAATCTATCTCTCACCGTGTCCCACACCTGGAATAGGTTTTTTGTATTAGGCAATAAGTGGGAGAGGGGAGGTTTAGAGTGCCTCGGCATCCAATGCACTGATCTGAGTTCCTTAGGGGATGACCAGTGGGACTCCACCCCGACCCATTGGGGTGCTGCGGAGGGGTGGTTGAGTTGCGCAATGTTGTGGAGAAAGGCTGCTCTGTGGTATGCTGTGAGGTTGGGAAGGCCAAGGCCTTCGTCCCCTACCACCTGTTGGAGAAGTTTCGATGCTACCCTTGCTTTTTTCTCTTCCCAGATAAATTACACAACAGACGGTGTTTCAGGTTCTTCAGGTGTTGTTCTGGCAAAGATAGTTGCAACGTTCTAAAGAGGTATTAGAATTTAGACATGAGCGACATTTTTATTGTTGCTATGCGCCTCAACCAGGAGAGGCAATGACCTTTCCACGACTTGATATTTTCTGTAAACTCTTTTAGCAGTCGTGCATAATTTTCTCAGAATACGTGAGTATGATTTTTCATAAGTTTTAAACCCAAGAAGGTCAAGTGATCATTTCGGGAGTCCAGAGGGAATGTTCCCTGCATTCTAGTTAGTAAATCTTTTTTTGTGTGAATACTGAGAACTGAGGTTTTTGTGACATTCATTTTGATATAGTGCCATATGCTTTCATTTGTGCCATTAGATTTGGTAAGGACGTGAAGGGTTGTGTGATTGTTATTAGGATATCGTCAGCAAAAAGGTTGTGTTTGTATTCCTTGTTGCCCAGGGGGATGTCATGTTTGGACATGTCTGCTCAAATGGCAGCTGCCAAGGGTTCTAAGGCCAGTACATATGGTAAGAGCAACAGGGGGCACCCCTGCATAGGTCCATTTGTAATGACAGTTTGTTTTGAGATAAACTCCAAGTTGAGAACTTGCGCCGTGGGGCATGAATAGAGGGCATTCACCGCATTGATGAAGGCTGTTGGGAATTTGTATATGTTCAGTACCGTGTTTAATAAGGGTCGATTGAATGCTTTTTCAGCATCTAAAGAGATCAATAGACCTCCTTGTTCAGTTTTGCATAGTCTGTGCATCAGACTGATGACCTTCTACTTAATGTCGGAATCTTGCCTGCCTTGAGTGAACCCCACCTGGTCATCATGTATTTTTTTTCAATCATTTTGCTTGTATGTTTGTGTACAGTTTTGTGTCCATGTTTAGGAGTGATATTGGGAGGAAGTTTTGGCTGCACATGGGTGGTGTGACAATGCCTTAGCATGTCTTTAGGCATGGTTGCTGTAGTTGTCACGGACTTGTATAATGTAGTCAAGTGAGGAGCCAGAGTGTGTGCAAATGTTTTTTTTTCAGTAAGTATTGGTGAGCCTGTCCAGGCCTGTGGCTTTATTTGCCGGGAGGCGAGAGATAGCGTGGAGCACCTCATCTTCTATTATAGGGGCTTGCAGAGCGTCGATTTGATCTTGCGATAGGGTCAGTAGGGACATACCTCCCAGGTACTCCTCGATTTGTGCGGGTAATGGCTGGTGTGTTGCTGGGTCTTTACCTAAGTTGTAGAGGGACTTGTAATATTCCGCAAAGACATCACTGATATCCTTGAAGGTTACCTTCTTCCCTCCAGATTGTGTAAAAATGTATGGGATTTTGGTGTTTGTCAGCCTTTGCACCAGATGTCTGGCTAGTATCTTGCCAGCTCTATTGCCCTGAATATAGTGGGTGGCTTTTGAGCTTTTGAAGGCCGCATCCCACCTTTGTGAGGTCATGCTGTCTACTAGGCATTCACGCGTGAGGGTGACACACCTAGGTGTGTTTGACGGTGTGGTTGAGTCCATTGCTGGGTCAAGAATGTGGTTGAAGTCCCCATTGAGGGTTGTTATACCCCTCCGGACTGGTAAACGTTTAGCAAGGACTTTGTGAAAGAATTTCCTCTGGTCTGTATTGGGTACATTGACATTTGTATACTCTAGATCAGTGGTGGCGAACCTATGGCACGCGTGCCACAGGTGGCACGCCAAGCCCACTCTGTGGGCACGCGGCCATAGGTCGCCGGAGGGAGGGAGGGTGCGCTCCGCCGGCGCATCCATAAGGCGGCACAAGTGGCTGCCTTAGGGTGCACCGGCCCGGCGGGCGCAAAGCCGGAGTGACCGGCAGGAGGTGAGCGCAGAGCGCTCCCTCCTGCCAGGCACTCTGTGTAGCGTGGCCGAGCGCACCGCGGTACAGGAACTTATGTTTCCTGTACCCGGGCGCCGGAAATGAAGTGCTCACAGAGAGAGCACTTCCTGTCCGCCGGGTACAGGAAACATAAGTTCCTGTACCGCGGTGCGCTCGGCCACGCTACAAGGTAGGAGCTCAAGGAGGGGGGAGGGGGGACCTGAGTGGGAGAGAGATGGGGGGGGACCCGAGTGGGGAGAGCCATGGGGACCTGATGGGAGAGCCATGGGGGACTGAGGAGAGCCATGGAGGGGGGAACTGAGGGAGAGCTATGGGGAACCTGAGGGGAGCCATGGGGAGAATGGGGAACTGAGGGAGAGCCATGGGGAGGAGAGGGGGAACCGAGGGAGAGCCAAGGGGGAACTGGAGGGAGAGCCATGGGGGGAACTGAGGGAGAGCCAAGTGGGAGGGGGGGGACACCTGAGAGGAGAAAGATGGGGGAACTGAGGGAGAGCCATGGGGACTGAGGGAGAAAGATGGGGGGACTGAGGGAGAGAGCTGAGGGGAGAGAGATGGGGGGAACTGAGAGGGAGAGAGATGGGGGGCTAAACTGAGTGGGAGAGAGAGATGGGGGGCTAAACTGAGTGGGAGAGAGGGGCTAAACTGAGTGGGAGAGAGATGGGGGGGCTAAACTGAGTGGGAGAGAGATGGGGGGCTAAACTGAGTGGGAGAGATATGGAGGGGGAACTGAGTGGGAGAGATGGGGGGGAACTGAGGGAGGTATAGGGGGAGAAAACTGAGTGTGGGACGGGGGGTGTAAGGGGGGACGACATACACACAGCACCCCTGCCCTACACATATCACCCCACACAAAGACACCCACACATCACCCTACCCACACATCACATCACCCCACCCACACACACACACAAACACATACAATGTACCCCTCAATGCAGTGTGTACACTCAGCAGTCTGTCTGTGTGTGTGTACACTCAGCAGTCTGTCTGTGTGTGTGTACACTCAGCAGTCTGTCTGTGTGTGTGTACACTCAGCAGTCTGTCTCTGTGTGTGTACACTCAGCAGACTGTGTACTCAGCAGTCTGTGTGTGTATTCAGCAGACTGTGTACTCAGCAGTCTGTGTGTGTATTCAGCAGTCTGCTAAGTACACAGACAGAAAGACTGCTAAATACACACACAGAGATGTTAATTAGTTCGGACAACTGTATGAGTTGTTTTTTCGAAACTTAAACCTCAGTATTCAGGTTTAAATGCCATTTTGGCACTTTGAGGGAAAAAAAATTGGCATGTATTACGGTTTGGGCACTCGGGCTCAAAAAGGTTCGCCATCACTGCTCTAGATTGTTGATTTCACAAACCAAAATAATAACCTCCCCTGGTCATCTATAAGATCATAATTTGATTTGTAGGAGATGTCTCAGCTGATCAGAATGGATACCCCTTTTGTATTAGAATTACCGTATATACTCAAATATAAGTCGGCCCAAATATACGCCGAGGCACCTAATTTTAGCATAAAAAACTGGGAAAACGTATTGACTCGAGTATAAGCCTAGGGTGGGATATGCAGCAGCTACTTTTCTAAATAAAATTAGATCCCAATAAAATTACATTACTTGAATATTTATTTACAGTGTGTGTATATAATGAATGCAGTGTGTGTGTTTGTGTAGTGTGTGTATATAATGAATGCAGAGTGTGTGTGTGTGTGTGTTTGTGTGTAGTGTGTGTATATAATGAATGCAGAATGTGTGCTTGTGTGAATGCAGTGTGTGTATATAATGAATGCAGTGTGTGTGTATATAATGAATGCAGTGTGTGTGTGTATATAATGCAGAGTGTGTGTTTGTATGAGTGTGTGTGTGTAAAATGCAGTGTGTGTGTGTATATAATGCAGAGTGTGTGCATTATATACTCACACTCATACAAACACACACTCTGTGTGTGTGTGTTTGTGTGTAGTGTGTGTGTAAACTGGGTGGTGGGAGGGCATTTTTATTATTTTAATATATATTTTTTAATATTATTTTAATATTGTATTATTATTATTATTTTAATATTATTTTATTTTTATTATTTATTTGTTTCATTTTATTTTTTAGCCCCCCCCTCCCTGCTTGTTACATGGCCAGGGAGGGGGGCTGTCTCATTCCCTGGTGGTCCAGTGGCATGGGATGTGCAGGGGGGGCGGAGCAAGCTGTTACTTACCTTTGTAGCAGTTCCGGTCAGCTCCCCCATTCAGCTCACAGTGTAAGTCTCGCGGTCTACGTGCCAACACTCTGACGGCCGCGGGTCTCGCAAGACTTACACTGTGAGCTGAACTTGTGTCTTGGTCTCCCAGGTAAACGTAATAATAAAAACCCACCAAATACAATTTAGCACAATATTTAAGGAATTGCAAAAATACTAATTTGTCTCTTCAGGTAACGTGATTCTTAACCAGACAAAGGCAGAACTTAATAAAGGGATTGCAGCGGTGAGTCGGGAGCTGACCCGCTGGGGCGTCTGTCCCCTCCACACATGGGATCAAAGTTTTCACTGACTGCAAGGTCGCAGCAATTTGTAGCCCTGAATCCAAAAATCATGCAAACGTGCATGTGACGTCACGGCGTCGACGCACACAAACATTCTGGGGTCAAAGGCCAAACCCTGACCAATCACAGCCCAAGGAGGGATATTTAAACCCCTGAATTTCCATAGTTCACTGCCCTGTCGTGGTTTCAGTTCCTGGTTCCAGAGAGTGCGTTTTTCTTGTTCTTGTTTTTTGATCTTCACGGTATTTTAACTTTGACTATTCCTGACTACTCTTATCTCTGGTTTCCCTGACTTGGTTTTCCTTATTGATCTTGTGTATTTCTGGCTTCCTTGACTTTCGTTTGACCAATATCTGTCTTTTAGTGTATTAACCCGGCATTCTAAGGACCGGTTTACGTTCTGTCTATCTTCTATAGTCTATTTAGATGTCACATAGTTTTGCGTGTTGGACCACACTGGTAGTCATGACAGTTAGGGGTAGGGTTAGTGTTAGATTCCTGTCATCATTCCCTTAATTTTCCCTCCCTCTCCTGTTTTGCCACTTTTCAAAAATCAAAAAAAATTTGGCACTTTCGAAATTCGGCACTTCTGCAATTTGGAACTTTGGCAATTCAGCAATTTGGCCACTTGTTTGGTTCGGCACCTCTGAAATTCTGCACTTCAACAATTCGGACATTCGGAAGTCGAGGTATAATTTCCACTACCATCATTTAAAGGCTCATAATTATTTTGTCTTTTAACCCCTTCAGCTCTGACGTATTTGATTTATGAGGGTGTGTGTCTTGGATGAGGAACTTTCTCAATCTCTTTCACTAAATCTTTATTTTATAGGTAGCATTTACTAGTAGGGACTAACTTAATAACCAATGTATCTAGATTATTATATATTTGCAAGTTGGTACCTGGGCTATTAGATAAGAAGGTGATTTCAAGACTAATATTTGAATAACATTTACATTCCCTAAGGTGTGTCAATATAATTCCAGTATCACCAAGATATCTGTATTCTGTATTTTGCAACAAATTGTTATCAAATATACAATTCTAGATGAACCAGTTGGCAGTGGGATATTAAAGCTAGGTTAGAGTTAGCTAGTGAATTTTGCAGTTAAGTTAAAGAAGAGAAGATTCCTCATGTGCAAATTAAGACACAATGTTAAGATTCACTGTTTACAGGATATATTATATATTTGTATATACATTGTAAATATATTGTTTCTTTTTTGTTTTACTTTACCTAAGAGGATTCAAATATCTATTACCAGGCTAATACCATCATTCTATTATTAAGCAATCTGTTCTTTTCTTGTGTGTGTTCCAAGTTATTAGGGTTAAGCCCTCAGACAGTTTTAGTTCTGTTCATCTGGTACTTAACATTGGATCATTGTTGGATCTTTTTGTCTTCTGATTTTAGATCGGTCAGTAGTCACGTGACCTGTAAATAAAATCAACATTTAGTGGGTGTTCCCTAACTATCAATTACTTTTTGATTGGACAGGACGTTCAGCCCACGGGGTTGGGCAGACCTCTTGTCCATCATGGTAAACTAATCTGCTTATTTTTCCCCACTAAAAAAAACTGACTTTTCTCCATTTTTTTCTCCCTTATATCTGGTGCCTGAAACAGGTGCCTGAAATTCACCATTTAGACCATACTTACTGCTTCTAGGGCTGCTCCTCACTGCTCCACCAATAATTAGAATGCCACATGCTGCTCGTGTGAATCTCTTTATATATGTTCGCAGTTACATCCGAATGGCACAACACAGGGCCCTTATTCGGCACACACGTATTAAGTTAAATGTGCCAATCGCCGGTCTTGCATCCTCTGGCACTCCCCTATAATGTTGCTCAATCCTAGTGAAGCCACTAGTATTTAAATCATAGCCTTTCATGTCCAAGTCGCCCTGTTGTTGTTCTTCTTTAGCCCAGTAGTGCTTTGGGATATTTTTTTGATTTTCTCTTACTGACCTTCGCTTGATTACCGTTTATTCTGTTCTATGTATCCCTGAATTTTGGCTTGTCTAACGTTTACTCAATTTTTTCTAACCCTTTACCTTGGCTATCTCTCTGACCATTTTTACATTAAGCACGGTCACGCTAAGGTCTGGTAATATGGATTATAGTACTCTCTGTTGTAGATTCCTGTCTGTATGATTGGGGTCCATTACATATAGTGTGACATTACAGCAGGGCCATTATGGACCCTACAGACCTTTATCAACAAATGGCAGTTCATGAATGGATGAGTTGGGTCACCACAGGGATCAATTTTCCTAGGCCCTCCTGACTATTTTATCCTGTACCACTTATTTGCTACTTGAGACACAATCTGGAAGTATGGTGTGTCATCTGTTACTTCCTCTCTCTCTGAGACCAGTCATTCTACTGCTCCTGTAGTCAAAGGAGAGAAAATCCAGGCACTCCAAGATAATATAAAGGCAATTTGTATCTCTGTGTGGCAAACACCACCAATAATCATTCCTCTCCTAGGGATTCTTAATAATGTTTATTTTAGTTGTAATATTGGTATGTATATACGTGACATTTGACTTGGGGATAGTGTAACTTAACTCCTTTTTCACATTTTTGATTATTGGTGGTGTTTGCAACACAGAGATACAGCTATTCTGGCTTTGACTATATGCACTGTTCTTTTGTACACGCTAGCGCCCTAGGTGTAGTATATGGGGGTTATGCGTTATTTTGCACTTACGTCATATTTTTACGATGGAATTTCATACGCATGCACTTTTGCTGGATACTAAAGGGTAGCATAATTTGCTATGCTTTGAATTCTGATGATGTGCATCTTGTGTGTAGTGAGCTTGTGTATGTGTCAGTGAGCTTGTGTCTGTGTGTCAGTTAGTTTTCTCTAGTGAGCTTGTGTGTGTCAGTGAACTGTGTAACTTTGTGTGTAGTTAGAGGTTTGTTTGGAGCTTGTATATATCAATTAGCTTTCTGTTCTGAGCTTGGTGTGTGTTGTGAGTGGTGTGTAGTGATTACTTCTATAGTGATCTTGATTGTCTATGGGTGAGCTTGTGTGTAGTGAGATTTCTGTAATGAGCTGTGTGAAGTGATTTTTAAGTAGTGAACTTGTGTGTCTGTGAGTGAGCTTGTGTTTGTGTCAGTGAGCTTGTGTTTAGTGAGCTTGTGTGTGTATGCCAGTGAGCTTGCGTGTGTTTCAGTGAGCTTTCTTCTAGTGAGCTGTGTGTAGTGTGCTTGTGTGTGTGTGTGTGTGTGTGTCAGTGAGCTGTCTATAGTGAGCTATGTGGGTTTGTGTGTAGTTAGAGGTTTTTAGTGAGCTTGGATATGTCAGCGAACTTTCTGTAGTGAGCTTGGTGTGCGTAGTGAGCGATGTGTAGTTATTATTTCTATAGTGATCTTGAATGTCTGTTGGTGAACTTGTGTGAACTGAGATTTATGTAGTGAGCTGTGTGTAGTGATGTTTCTATAGTGAGCTTGGATGTCTGTGGGTGAGCTTGTGTGTAGTGAGATTTCTGTAGTGAGCTGTGTGAAGTGATTTTTAAGTAGTGAACTTGTGTGTCTGTGAGTGAGCTTGTGTTTGTGTCAGTGAGCTTGTGTTTAGTGAGCTTGTGTGTGTATGTCAGTGAGCTTGCGTGTGTTTCAGTGAGCTTTCTTCTAGTGAGCTGTGTGTAGTGTGCTTGTGTGTGTGTGTGTATGTGTGTGTGTCAGTGAGCTGTCCATAGTGAGTTGTGTGTAGTGTACTTGTGTGTGTGTGTCAGTGAGCTGTCCATAGTGAGCTATGTGGGTTTGTGTGTAGTTAGAGGTTTTTAGTGAGCTTGGATATGTCAGCGAGCTTTCTGTAGTGAGCTTGGTGTGCGTAGTGAGCGATGTGTAGTTATTATTTCTATATGGATCTTGAATGTCTGTTGGTGAACTTGTGTGAACTGAGATTTATGTAGTGAGCTGTGTGAAGTGATTTTTAAGTAGTGAACTTGTGTGTCTGTGAGTGAGCTTGTGTTTGTGTCAGTGAGCTTGTGTTTAGTGAGCTTGTGTGTGTATATCAGTGAGCTTGCGTGTGTTTCAGTGAGCTTTCTTCTAGTGAGCTGTGTGTAGTGTGCTTGTGTGTGTGTGTGTGTGTGTCAGTGAGCTGTCCATAGTGAGCTGTGTGGGTTTGTGTGTAGTTAGAGGTTTTTTAGTGAGCTTGGATATGTCAACAAGCTGTCTGTAGTGAGCTTGGTGTGCGTAGTGAGCGATGTGTAGTTATTATTTCTATAGTGATCTTGAATGTCTGTTGGTGAACTTGTATGACGTGAGATTTATGTAGTGAGCTGTGTGTAGTGATCTTTCTGTAGTGGATGTCTGTAAGTGAGCTTGTGTGTAGTGATTTTTCAGAAGTAAGCTTGTGTGTCTGTGAGCTTGTGAATGTGTCAGTGTGCTTGTGGGTAGTGAGATTGTGTACATGTGAGTGAGCTGTCTGTAGAGAGCTTGTTGTGTATGTCAGTCTGAACTGTCTGTAGTGAGATGTGTGTAGAAGCTTGTCTTTATGCATGTATGTGCAAGAACCAACATTTTGAATATAAATATATCAAGGGGCACAAGAGTTAATTTTGCTAGGGGCCCAGAAGGCTGTCAGTCCGTCCCTCTTACTTCCATAATGTAATCAACTTTATTTAGTATGACCAATGCTCCCCCTTTATCTGCAGGTTTGATTATAATCCTTTATTAACACCCAGATTTTTTTATGTCATAGATTTGACTTTTGCCAGATCAGGGGTGTTTTTATTATTATTATAAATTTTTGGCATTTATATAGCACCAACAGAATCCGTAGCGCTTTACAATATTATAAAAGGGGGAGATTTAACAATAAATAAGACAACTACAAGAAAACTTTCAGGAACGACAGGTTGAAGAGGACCCTGCTCAAACAAGCTTACAGTCTATAGGAGGTGGGGTAAAAAACACAATAGGATAGGGAATAGCAATCAAAAAGGTTGGGAGTGAAGCAGAGCTGGAGGAGAGAGTAGAGTGATGCCATTTAGGAGAGAGCAAGGAACAGGTATGTGAGGTGGAGGTTACTCTGGGAGGTCATAAACTTTCCTGAAGAGAAAGGTTTTAAGGCACTTCTTAAAAGATTGAAGACTAGGGGAGAGTCTGATGGTGGTAGGCAGCAATTCTATAGGAAGGGAGCTGCCCGCGAGACGTCTTGCAAGTGTGAGTTGGCCGTACATGTGCGAGCAGCGGACAGGCAAAGGTCATGTGCCGAGTGTAGAGACTGAGAAGGGTCAGAGAAGAGGGTCTAGAATTGATCAATGCTTTATAGGTATGGGTTAGTACTTTGAATTGACTCCTATAGGATACAGGAAGCCAATGTAAGGAATGACAGAGGGGTTAGGTGTGAGGAAAATCAGTCCTGCGGCGGCATTCACTATAGACTGTAGCGGGGCAATACGGCTTTTGGGAAGACCAATTAGTAGAGGGTTACAATAATCCATGCAAGAGATAACTAGGGCATGGACAATGTCCTTAGTAGTATCTTGTGTAAGAAAGGGGCAGATGTGGGCTATGTTAGAGGCTACTGAGGTCAAGGGTGGGTTAATGGGAATGTTGGGTCAAGGAAGAGGAGAGGGGAACCAGGGAAGGGGCGATAAATAATGGCACTGTTAGCAGAGATGGGTTTGAAAGGGAGAATCAAATGAATTTCAAAAGAGAAAAAGAGGGAAGGGAGGGTGGGTAGAGGTTTGAAGGAGGAGTGAGGCGAGAGTAGAAACCCTAGGGGCTTGGAGAGACATCACGAGCTGCTAGGAGCAGAAGGATAGACGAGAAGAGAAGGTGGGAGTAGGATTTGAAAGTTTTGTGAGAGGGTTTGTATTTAGAGGATTTAGATAGAGTTGGTTGAGATAGGCTAGAAAGATGTAAGGAGAGTGCATGGGATGAAAAGAAAGGGAAGAGAAGTAAAGTGGAAGCAATGAAGATCTGTCAGCCGGGAAAGGCGAGCAGACGGATTGTGAGATTTTAGTGATGGGAAAAGTAGGAGGGACAGCACTATTAAGAGAAAATGTGTTTTGTTTTATATATATGAATATTATACACACACACACACACACACACACACATATATATATATATATATATAGATCTACTGAATACAATTATGAACGCAACACTTTTGTTTTTGCCCCCATTTTTCATGAGCAGAACTCAAAGATCTAAGACTTTTTCTATGTACACAAAAGGCCTATTTCTCTTAAATATTGTTCACAAATCTGTCTAAATCTTTGTTAGTGAGCACTTCTCCTTTGCCAAGATAATCCATTCACCTCACAGGTGTGGCATATCAATATGCTGATTAGACAGCATGATTATTGCATAGGTGTGCCTTAGGCTGGCCACAATACAAGGCCCCTCTAAAATGTGCAGTTTTATCACACAGTTTATTTTGTAGGGAACATTCTGAATCCCAGATGCTCACAAATGTCCCCCCCAACTGATGAAAATGAGAAAATAGTCTTCTCAAGTTCAGTCTCCACAAGTTAGGTTGCTCTGCTCTTCCCTTTCACACTTTAAATACTTGGAGATCCAATTGGCCAGTCACTTCGCCCTTCAAAGTTGTTTCTAAGTTTGTAAAATTATGTTAAAATCTGGAGAATAAAAATATGTTAAAATGAATTTCTCCTGCTGCTTCTGCGGCTTATGCTTTTTTCAAATGCCTTTCACTGTAGTGGTTTTGATCCACCTGGTTTGCTGTGTGACTACACCTATTACCTTTGCAGACAGAGTTGGAAGACGCTATGTTTTACCGCACTGAAGGATTGTCACTGATGGTACAGACTAGACATGTGGGAAAGCGTTGTTCTTGTCAGGATTAAAGAAGTGAGTGGATCAATTGCCCACTGACTTTTCCCTTTAATTTTTGGATAAACCTCCTATTTTGAACTTGATATGACTCCTACTTCCCATTTTTCTCTAATACAAGATAGCAAAGGAAAAAGATTACAATCAATTATCAAACTAAGGTCTTTCACTTTCTATTTTTTTTTTTTTTTTGAATCCAGGTATACATTAATCTAATTTTGATCATCAGAATTAACATTGCACACATGCCTGGCATTTCATGGCTGTTCGGTCAGCCAATATTGTAGACATTTTGGCATGTCAGTACAGTCACAATTTTTCCTGCTGTTTTGGTTGTCTGAATTGCTTTCAATTCAGCCAAGTAGAACAGTGGTATTAACTCAATTCTTCTATGAAGAAACATTTTTTCCCCAAAGATAAAAATTCTACCAAAGTGGTTTGGAAAGTGCCAAAGTGCCCCGCAAAAGTTTTCTAAATTAACCAAAATGAATAATCCTTTGCAGTCTGTCATATGTTTTTTTTTGACCGTAAATGATTAGCCTTGCTGCTTCTATTTTATGTAAGCTGATAAGATGACATTTACATTTAACAAACATTCAAAAGCTTGATTCAAGCCTGATCCAAACCTATCTGTAAAATGCAATTTATTTCAAAATCTAAATTCCTAAACTGCAGGTTGTCTTGCACATTACAAAAACAGAACAAAACGTAATGATTCTCATTGATGTAAATCGTTAGGATCAGTCAAACTGATGCATTTCAATTCACGTAATCAAATAGACACTTTGTCAGCAAGTGAAGACAGTCAACAGTTTATACATGCCAGCCACTCACGGTACTGGAGGCTTATCTTATTATTGGACTGCTTTAAAAACCTTACCCTTTTCAAAGCTGCATGGAAGCATTCATGGAAACACTTGTCAGTTCTCTTCAATTATAGAAACATGCTCTTTCCAAAGCAAAAAACTGATCTAATCTGGAAGTTAAAAAGCGCTGATCAAACAATCCTACTTAAAGTGAATGTGGCATGCTTGGGATAAAATGAAGTCAAATAAAGCACATTAAATCAGGGATTTAAACAATGTATTTTATTCTTATCTGTCTCCAGCCACAGCTCTTCTTAGTTTAGTTGCAACATCAGAAACTAGGGTCTATGGCTGTCTCCTTATCATCTAATATATGGAAGTGGAGAGTCTAAAAATAATAGCAAATTACCCCCAGACTCCTTATTAATAATCGGCAACCTGATATTCAAACACCTCTTGTGTCGAAAACAGCATTTTGTTACAATAACATGCAGGAGGCAGCATGGGTATGCTGCAGGTTTATATGTTTATACAGATTATTTTTCAACTTCATTTTCATATATTCATATAAAAGAAAACCAGCATAAGGAATAAAATGAGTTACAAACTTTTTCTTTTTCTAAAAAACAATATTTAAGATTTACAGGTCTAACTCACTGTAATAAATATGACTTTCTGGTGTAAAACCATCAAACCTGGTGCATTTAGAAAGTGGCTCTGTTACTTTTCAGTATTTCATGGAGAAATACTGATGCTGATTCATCGAAACACCAACGCAATCCAAGTTTACAATGAGATAATGTACAAGCTACTTTATCTTATGGACAAGCCTGCGATGGACAAAAGTTGACAAAAGGCAGAGCTCAGCCATCAACGTTTGTCTAATCTCAGCAGCCATCACAAATCAAAGAGGTGGGATACAAGCATTAATCTATGGATTGTACTCGAGAGCATGCACTTCTCTTGGCTTGTCTGTTAGAGTACTCTGATTGGTTGGCTAGCCAACCAATCTGAGCACTCGTATTTATATTGCATAGCATGGGAAAATCTATATAAGGGCTTTCCCCTCTATCCGAGTTCAGGGCGAAGATGGATTCATTTTGTTGTGATGTGGGTTTTTTTGTCAATCAGTTTTTTTTCATTAGTTGGGTCAGGAGTTCTGGATTTTAATTTGGCCTTTTGTGGGGATTGAATAACAAAATAATTAGAATATAGAATACTTCCAATGGTAATATATATACATTGTACAGTGCTGCCGAAATTGTTGACACATTTTTTAAGATTTATTGCATAAACAATGTATGGATTTTGGAGTCAAGAAATCCAGATGAAATTGGAAAATATAAAGTCCAATAACAGTCAATACTAGTCCACCATATAATTAAATCCAAACCTTTGTGTCTTATTAAGAAATGACCAGTGCATTGTCTAATGGTCTCTATCAAACCCAGTACATAATTAAACTATTGCAATTATTAATGACATCGCTAAGTGAGTTAATGCATCTGCTGTTATAATCTCAGTTTGATATTCACAAGGATCTCCCATACTAGACCTCTAGTATACTACAGCTTATGGCACCAAGTACCAGTTTTAGGATATGATATGAGTTATGTAAGATTATCCACCTCACTCGTCCAACTCTGCAGCCTCTGCGTAGTTTAAACATGTTGAGGTGTCAGGTAGCTTTGAACACTGATTGGAGATAGCATACTCTCATGAGAAGCTCAAATCTCATCGGTTGTCTATACTGATTGAAAATGTCAGGCTAGAAATCAAGAAGGTAAGTTATAAACTTCCCCCTTCCCTGACAGTCAGTAATTCTACTAAGACATATCATCTTCAGCTCAGGATCAAGGAGAGCCCATGCAGATTAGATTGGTCCATTTTACTTGAGGGAATTTACTTGTGAAATAAACAAGATGGAGAATTCTAAATCTTTATTTATATTGTGGAAAGCCCACTTAACACCTATAGATCTATCCATGTAGACCTGAGAATGCTGGAGGAGACTGCTTTCCACAGTACACCATCAATCCCTTCTGCTCTGCATTGTGCTGTCCCTTTCTGTTTGCCAGGAGCACATAAATCCATCAGTCCACCACAATCCTGGACTCGAGGGCAATGAATTATTTCTGGTTCTAAATGTGGCTTGCATACTAGGAGTCTCTTGACAAGAATAAAGATTGCCTCTTCAACTTTTTTTTTATGAATGGCAGCCCCTTACAAACAGGACAACTTAATGTAACTTTGGGGCTTTATTAGTATGCATAAAGATTATCTAATCTAACTAAAAAATGTATTTTACGAAGATTTTTTTGACCAAACTGAATTTAGCTAGAGATTATCTAACGTGACCTCATCACCAATATGATCCACAACCATGTGAATGCCTGGAGTTATGGAACCATATCTTCCAGTAAACTTGTTTCTTTGGATGGAAGAAATTCTTCCAAAAAAACTAATAAATCTATAATGTCAATAACCCAAAATAAAGCCCAGACACTGACAAATAACATGAATAACACCAAACATTATTTATCTGTTTGTTAACTTAGAATTTTCTCTTCACAAGAGGATTTTAAATGCAAGTTCAATATTTTTAGTGTGAGCTTTCTTCAATGCTATATAATTAATATTGATTGCAATTATATTATATGGAGGATTAAAATGGTTTTGCTTTGATTTTTTTCTGTGTTCTCAATTATTTTTAATCAAGTGTTGCTAAGAGAACTACAATCAAAGATCAGCTCTATTAACATTCAAAATGGTCTAGTTTCTCAAATCTGTTTTATTAGTGTCAACATAAGGTAATGGTTTGCACATTTATCCTTGTAGCTTATATTTATACAATTATTTATTACACGCATAAGAGATAAACATACTAAAACATATTTAAGCATATTTAAGAATTTATAGTAGTTAATGCTAAGCTCGTTTGGGCAGGATCCTCTTCATCTACTGTCCCATATGTCATACATGTTTTGCTAGAAATAAATGTTTGTCTTGTTTACCCATTGTCAGCATTGCAGAATATGTTTGCACTATATAAATAATTCTAATATGCTAAATGTGTAACACTGATAGTTTTGTTTTTAGTCAGCATAGTAATTCCCTGCTAGAGTTTAGACTATCAGTGATGGATTGTCTAAATATTGTTAAACTAAAAATGTTGCCTGCAATGTACCCATGTGGTAACCTTAGTACATATACACAAAAAAGTAATTAGTCCAGGATTGGACCTCACAAATATCCAATGTCCTATCCTTGGTGGCTTTAAAATTTACCCCAAAATATCTAACAAAATATCAGACTTCTAGTTTGTCCTGCATTTTGCAAGCCAGTTGTCAATTCACTGCAACTGGAAAAAAGCCATTTGGATGGCATTGGCTGCCTGAGAGCATGAGCAATATAAAAATTGCTAATGTAGACGTGTGAAACTGCTCACAAAATGGATTGACACAAAACTGGGTGACAGTGCCAGTTGCTTGCTAGCATCATAACCATTATTACCATTATAATGGTTGTATTGTGGTGCTTAGCCTTAGAGTGCACCTTAAAGGTTTAGTAAAGCATCTTTCTAGTTGTTATCACTTTGCTGTGACCTAGCTAGATTGTTAATTATTTCTTGCATGTTAGAGTACATGACACAATTTGCAGCTGATGCATAAACAGTAATTTTGTGTATTTGCACTTCAAGGAGTCGTATCGTATTTGCCCTCACCACAAACATTGTTACCTATAGAGAGAAAATTAATCTTCATTGATCATACATGGTTATGCCTACCAGACCCATCGTGTTTTCAGGGACCTATATTATTTTGTCATGTTTATGAAAATACTTTAAATGGGGTGCCCTGCAGTATAATTAATGCATATTCTACAGGATTCTTCATTGCCATATAGCTTAATCTTCTACACTTTCTTCTGAATAGGATATCCTTATATCACTACACTCTGGGACCTCTGTATAGTCATGGCAGTAACATATTTAAATACAAAACTAAAATCAGATATATAGTATATCAGTTATTGTAATCATTTTCAAAGGGTACATTCACACTTATTTTGTTTTGCATAAAACAACATTGTTATATAGAAATAAAAAACTATTTAGAGCATAATGACCAAGAGTAGTTTTATTGTTTGTCTGATGCTGTCAATATCATTGTTCTATATTGACACATTTGAGTCATGTTTTACAATAGTTTAGATTCTATTTATGGTCTCCTTTAACCCCTTAAGGACATTCCCTTTTATTCCAGAAGTTTGGTCCTTAAGAGGTCTTTAAGAGGTTAAACATTAAAGAAACATAATAAATAATACAAAAAATTCATAACAGAGGCCTGTTTCCCAGCATGATCAATATACGCTAACTCGTTATCAGAAATAGGTTACGTTAGTAAGTGCATCAACTTTAAATCTCTTGGTATTCTGAAGTTCAAAGATCGTTTTTTTTTGTTTTGTTTTTTCTAGATCCTGCTTGATCTCTTCTGAGTTTGGGCTTTAAAATTCTTTGATCTGCATCACCAGAGGAAGACAATTTCAACCAGACTTTATACGCAATACTATTCTCTAATATCACCCTTCAGACACAAGACTATGCATTATGCATAAATAGTATCCCATGAACTTAAAGAGACACTCCACTGCCCAAATTAAAAAAAGAAAAATATCCCTGTATATATATATACCCCATTGGAAACATACATGCATCTAATTATGCATTTTTTTTTGTATCTAAAATCAACTTGCAAAATTTGCAGAAAACCTGTCTGAATCATTTGCAAGCCATTGCCTTCTAACCCAGCTCAGACTTGATTATCAACTCTCCACTTAGTTCTTCAGCCCTTACAACAATCCTTGGCTTTTTTTGATTGCCGGTTGTCGGCCAAATTGGTTTGTCTCTTTTGCCTCATCTCTTGCAAGAGGGTGTCGGTTGTCCGTGCTTTGGATTTTGATTCCAGATCATACACTGCGGAGAGTGTGACTTTCAATATATCCAATCGTACTAAGACTACTATTAAGTCGGTATTATATCCAGCTTTCCCTTTGACACTGGCTTTATGTCTGGCAGCGTGTTTACGCGAATATGAGAATCATACCAGACCATGTCCTTCCAGGTCTGTGCCCCAACTTTTCATGTCTTTTCATCCTACTTTTGCTCAATTGCAAGCACCACTGATTGAAGTGGTATTGACGTTTCTGTTATTGGAGCGCATTCTGCTAAGGGAGCCTCTGCCTTATTGATTATGGCATCAAGAGCACGTTTGGAGGACCTTGTAAGGATGGCCGTTTGGTCGTGGGAATTAATTTTATTTTCAGCCTATCACTCGTGTTTTTTGCGGTGGTTGATCAGCTTTAAACTTGCAATATGAGACTCCGTGTCTTGTAATAAAATTACATGATTTTCCTTTTACATGATGTAAAGTCATGATTTCATTAAAGACACAGAGATGAGTATTGTCCCATCCGATATGAAGCAATTTCCCAGCTTTTGTATTTTCTGTTTTTTCCCACCCATGTTGTTCATTACAGGTGTCTGGATTCGCTGGTATGGTAAGTGGCGCATTGTATTTATGAGGCTTAGTTTTGATTGTGTCTGTTTAGAGTTTTGGGATGGGCTGTTGTTCATTTTGGTATGTGGATTACTGCCTATAGTTATTCTGGCCTTGATGTTGGTCTATAGTACAGATTTAACCCTTGGGCTCCTCGTTCTTTATGTTTTCACAGCATGATCCGGAAATGTTTGATGTCTCTTTCATCTGCCTTGGAGGAGCATTATCTTGTTGGAGCTGTTGTTGGATGTTCCGGATTGGTTTCCTGTTGTCGATCAAGTGGTCCTGTGTTCTCGGTTCCTGACTTCTACGTTTCGTTTGCTGATGGATACTGGGAGTGGCCTATGTTACTATGAATGCATTATTTTTTCATTCTGTTTTGTATTATTTGCTGCTATTGGTGGACTGTAAAGAAAGGGAGCTCCAAGAGCTAATTGGAGTGAGATGTCAGCCAACTGGAGTCCAATCAGCTGGAGGTGTTGGTTACAGCTGCCCTGCCCTATAAAAAACACACACCAGTTCTGGGTTTGCTTTTTTTCACAAGAAGCATTGCCTGATGTGAATGATGCCTCGCACAAAAGAGCTCTCAGAAGACCTACGATTAATAATTGTTGACTTGCATAAAGCTGGAAAGGGTTATAAAAGTATCTCCAAAAGCCTTGCTGTTCATCAGTCCATGGTAAGACAAATTGTCTATAAATGGAGAAAGTTCAGCACTGCTGCTACTCTCCCTAGGAGTGGCCGTCCTGTAAAGATGACTGCAAGAGCACAGCACAGACTGGTCAATGAGGTGAAGAAGAATCCTAGAGTGTCAGCTAAAGACTTACAAAAGTCACTGGCAAATGCTAACATCCCTGTTAGCGAATCTGCAATACGTAAAACACTAAACAGGAATGGATTTCATGGGAGGATACCACAGAGGAAACCACTGCTGTCCAAACAAAACATTGCTGCACGTTTACAGTTTGCACAAGAGCACCTGGATGTTCCAAAGCAGTACTGGCAAAATATTCTGTGGACAGATGAAACCAAAGTAGAGTTGTTTGGAAGAAACACACAACACTATGCGTAGCAAAAAAAATGGCACAGCACACCAACATCAAAACCTCATCCGAAATGTGAAGTATGGTGGTGGGGGCATCATGGTTTGGGGCTGTTTTGCTGTGTCAGGGCCTGGACAGATTGCTATCATCGAAGGAAAAATGAATTTCCAAGTTTATCAAGACATTTTGCAGGAGACCTTAAGGCCATCTGTCTACCAGCTGAAGCTCAACAGAAGATGGGTGTTGCAACAGGACAATGACCCAAAGGATAGAAGTAAATCAACAACAGAAAGGCTTAAACAGAAGAAAATACACCTTCTGAAGTGGCCCAATCAGAGTCCTGACCTCAACCCGATTGAGATGCTGTTGCATGACCTCAAGAAAGCAATTCACACCAGACATCCCAATAATATTGCTGAACTGAAACAATTCTGTAAAGGAATGGTCAAGAATTACGCCTGACTGTTGTGCACATCTGATCTGCAACTACAGGAAACGTTTGGTTGAAGTTATTGCTGCCAATGGAGGTTCAACCAGTTATTAAATCCAAGGGTTCACATACTTTTTCCACCTGCACTGTGAATGTTTACATGGTGTGTTCAATAAAAACATGGCAACATTTCATTCTTTGTGTGTTATTAGTTTAAGCAGACTGTGATTGTCTATTGCTGTGACTTAGATGATGATCAGATCACATTTTATGACCAATTTGTGCAGAAATCCATATCATTACAAAGGGTTCACATACTTTTTCTTGCAACTGTATTTCAGGATGTTATGGTAATTTGATTTTTATACAATCCTGTATAATTTGGCTATGTCTCTCCACTAGTTTTATAATTTGGAACATATCCACCACACATGCAGCATTGTGCCTGCTTCTGTGAGGCATCTTCAGCAGATTTGCTATGTTTTAAGTGTGTGGGGACCATGTACCATCAGCACTGTAGTTTCCTGGTGAGCTTTATGTGTGATAAAACACAGTGTGAATTGTTTGTGTGTTTAAAAATGTCCCACTCTTTATCCCCAATGTATGTTTCAGTTCTTTATCCCAGGCTTTCATGAATGAGGGGGCAGTGGAGCTGTGTTCTAATGCTAAAGCACAGAATGTGGAAATGGTTTGTTTTTGGAGGGTTTAAGTTGTAAGCTCATTTGTTCCACATCCATCAGCTGTTGCTCATTTACAATTGTAGAGTTGTTTACATTATGCTTTTTAAGCTAGGACTTAATTGTAGCTTTGATGATATGAGCTGGAATGTGGTTGGAGGAATCAGAAAATCCCACCCCTACACAGAAGGAATGTCCTGAGAAAAGGTTTGCATTTAGGCCAAGTCTAGTTAACAGCAAACGGACATAGAGCATAAATTTAGCAGTAGTGAGGATTGAGCCGTGAAGTTCTAGTAGTGGCTGGTGTGGTTGTTTTTGGAAAGTGTTAAAATAGGTGTCCAGAACCTTTACGGGGCACCATTTATTATAGGTAGGGAAAAGAGGTTTGTTGACAGTATGTCCCATTGGGCTAGTGTTAGAATGATGAAGTAACAGTAAGTAATGATCTAAGGCCTTGTGGATATCGGCTATTTTAATGTAGTCTGTGGCCGTTACATTACTGGTGGTGAATTCCTTTGGGTGTAAAAATCCATAAAAAGCTAGATAGATGGCTGTTTTAATTACCATATTGGTTATATGTTCAAAAGGAGCTGCATCTAACAAATCAGAAAATGATTGGAATATTTTGTTGTGGATGGGTAGTCTTTAAGGTGGTAGATGTGTATCTATCTTTTGGATTCCCTTCAGTTAGGTCTTTATCTGGTATGATGAAAGGAATCCTATTTTATTAGGATGTTGTAAAAGCATGTGGTTTTGGATGCCCGTAAGATAAAGTTTGATCGTGTTAAAAGATAGTTTTAAGTTCAGGTGGCAAAAAGAAGTGAACCCCAATATAGTTTCCAAAGCAAACATGTCCTGAACTTTAAATTCATTCAATTGTCAGAAAGAGGGGGGGATCAACATGGCTTGCCCATTCCAAGATGTGATAAAATTGCGCCACATGAGTAAGTCAACGGTTGCGTAATTGTCTAATGTGATACGTGATTCATCTGAGGTGAGTTTCGGGAACAAAGAAAGTAAGCGGGAAATGAAGGATCTACCCTGTGGAAT
>OW240912.1:257598623-257632997 GCA_933207985.1 Pelobates cultripes
CCATCTCCCAATTTGCAGAACTTAAAAGATCTGCTGCATTATTTTGGTGCCAGACACCACAAGGTACATTCAGAGGTCTTATGGAGTTCATGCCTCGATGCATCAGAAATGGACCTACACAATATTAGGTAGGTGGTTTTAATGTTGTGGCTGATCAATGTGTATAGATTAAAGTGACTAGCGCTCAGAACTATCTTAAAAAACGTCTCCAGACTGTTATTTTTCTCCAAAATAACTTTCTAGCATATAAACCCCTATTTTTCATGAAGCCTTTTTATATACAGATGCAAATAGTATGTTTCACTCCTAAATAAGTGGACAAAAGCTGTATCTACTGGACTCTCAAAAAGTAAATATATATTTTGAACGGTGTGCATAAAGCATTGCATACCGAGTCCAGGTGGTAAAAGCTCGACAGGGGGTAGTAGGGATAGTAGGAGAAATAGAAGGAATATAGACTGAATCTCTCACAGTCTCTGGCTAAATCAAATTTCCCAACAGACAGACTCCTGACTATACCTCAGCACACCTAAAGATCTGTGTGCCTATAAAAGGGTAAATCCCTCTATAAACAAATGAAATAAAAACTATAAACTAGAGCACACCTAGCATTATCCAAAAGAAAATAATAGGCTGCTAGGAATCACTATATATTATACAGCTACTAAAATCCTACTAAGCCTAGCAAGTCCCACCTTACTTTGGCATACCACAATGGTTTGCCTACTTACCAAAAGAGTCCACACTTAGGCTAAAAAAAGCAGAAATATACTAAATAAAAAAGTGCTACCAATAGTGACAAAATAAGGAAAAAGCAAACCTGACACGTGTTTCGATGTGTAGTACCATTTATGTCAGGGGCATCAAACAGGGATGTAACCTGTTACTTCATATAAAGCACCCAAACTAATTCACATTTTGTTTCACCTCCAATAGGGAACAGGGGGTGAAGACCTAGGGAGGCCGTCATTTAGATTCAAAATAGGCAACACAGTCCAACTCCAGAAGGTGCAGAGGCCAGTTCTGCCTCCCATGGGCGGGTCATATAGCGTTTCCAAACAAAATCAGTGCTGGGATGTGCTCAATTCCCATAAACTGTAGGCCAGTGCCCAGTCTACCATGCTTCTCCTTAAGGTGACGCAACATGGGGGTCTCTAATCTGACACGTGTGGAATTAACATATTGTCTAATGAGGATTCTAGAGCACTGAATGGTTTTCACCTCTTATAAGAGCCTGCTCAAGCAGGTAAACAGATCAATGACCTCCCTCATTTGACAATTAAATGTAGAGCACACCCTGTACTCACTTACTATCTTTAAAAGCTTCAGAAAGACTCAAAACAGTAAAATGCCCACATTGAAATGAGCCCAAAGGGGGCTTCAGCTAGATTTTGGATTTTAAACTGACAGACAATTTGAGACCTAAAGATCCCTAAGATTTCTGTCCCAGTACTTGTGAAGAATATGTTACATACTTTCTCAACCTAAATCAAAAGTGACCGCTGGCTTTCTGGGCCTCTAAGATATGCCCATTTAAAGCTATGGTTGAGATAACCCTTCTGTCTGAAGGCTAGATAAAGGACTTGTGCCTTCACCTTGAAATCCTCCTCAGATGAGCATTTGCACTTAAGGCTCAAGTACTGTCTGATTGAGATACCACATTTTAAGGGTGGTTTAGAAGCTATCCACATTCCAGAGGTTGTTATGCTCCTTCTTTTTCCAGAACAATAATATAAATAAGGTTTGGTTATCCTGAATAGATATAGTAAGATCTAAAACGTTTAATGTGCTGCCCTTAATTTCACAAGTAAACCTTAAATTGAGAGAATTTTGATTCTGAAGGATTGCAAAGTTGGTAAAATTTTCACCAGTACTGCATCAAACCACACCACACGGACATTGTTGATATATTAAGCACCATAGGAAGATGTCCTTTTTGTATGGAGAAAATGCAAAGATTGTCAATATAAGTCCTACCTACGCACCCAGGTAGAGGTTGGTGTATGAGGGGGCACACAACGTACCCATGGCTGTCCCTATGATCTGTTGATATTTCTGTGCCTTAAACAGAAAGAAATTCCTTGGGAGTACAAATCTAAAAAGCTTCTAAACAAAAGAAAAGTAATCTGGTTGGCAGGAGTACTTTGAATCTAGATAGTATCTTGCGTGTTTAATCGCTTCCTCGTGCGGGATTAAAATATATAGAGACTCAATGTCAAGGCTATAAAGGATAGCACTAGGCAGTATTTTCAGATCTTGTAATTCTTGTAAAAGTGCTGTCAGAGTCATGTAGGAATGATGGAAGTGGCTCAACAAACGGTGTTTTATGTGTCAGTGTGTATATGAATTTGTGTGTCAGTGTGTTTATATGTGTGTATATGTGTGTTAATATGTATGTATATCTGCACAAGTATGTATGTATGTGGCAGTGTATGTATGGATATGCATACATTCAAGCAATCAAACACCAACACACCATGCAAACACACTCCTGCAATCTAACTCAAATATTACATACAACACAATCCTGCATTAAAAATTCAAAATTTGTATACAAATACAACCCTTCACTCAAACACCAATACTACCCACAAATAGACATCCGCATTTAAAAATCAACATTACATCTAAACAGACCCCTACAATCAAACACAAACATTATCTACAAACACCCCAGTATTAAAACCTCAAATTACATACAAACACTCCTTCATTCAAACATCAACACTACACACAAAAGAACACCTGCAACTAAACACCTACAAAAAAGCCAACATAACATATAAACACAACCCTGCGTTGAAATGCAAACACTATATTCAAGAAAACATACGGCCTCAGATGTAGGAAAAACCTACACTGTTGCCATAGAGAAGGTTACCGAGGTAATAGGGGGCACGCACCCAATTAAAATCAACACTTGAAAAATAGAAAAGTGAGGTTAGGTCTGCAAATAAAAATTAGATGGGTCCCACCTCACTAGAATTACCTATCTTGTTGAAATATCATAAATGATAATAGACTTTATTGAAAACCAAATACACATAACATAAACAAATCCACGTAAAAAAGGTGTAAACACAACTCACATGTATAAGACAAAAAAAACACAGCAATAAAACTTTAAACGCCTGGGGTAGGAATACTCATATACATGTGTATATATGGAGAACAGTGTCTGTAGTATATACTATTGGAGTAAACCAGAATATGTAGACAGATCTCTCATATATATATTCAAAGTCAGGCTCAAATTATAGAAGGAGCTTTCATTTCATGCTCTGTCTCAGGTATAGGTGACAAAATGCCTAATAATAATTAGACGCTGGGCATGCTATGTCCAAGTGACAAGTCCTGTGGTCTATACAAATGACTCTGCTTGGCTGCATACAGTGCAGGGGGGACCCTGTACCTTATAAACCATACACTTATAACCCATTTTTCAGAAGAGCTTTTCCAGTAATTTTATGTTTGTATACTGATTTTGTTTAGGAAGATTGTTGGGATTACACCGTTTATGCAGCTTTGCAATGCATGAACTATATAATATAATATTCAATGTGGTATTATGCAGATTTCTGCGCATACGTTTTATTTGATTTCTATGCATAGCATTTTCTTTGTACACCTGTGTTTACATAAATAATTCAATAATCTAGCCGTGTCTTTATTCAACTTGCTATCCTGCAGCTTTCCTTGAATGCAACTTTATATTTTCAGAATTTAGTTTTAGACATATCCTTATGCATGGTATTCAATTCAATACAAAAGGTTCATAGAGTGTGGTGAGCTCTACTATACGGCTTGTATAAAACTATTACATGTGGTTCAAGTTTATATACAAAAATTTAATCAATCTATTTGTTGCATATTTCTTAATAATTCAGCAACAGTAAAACAGTATGGAGCTTTCTTTCATATCTTGAATAATAAAATAAGATTAGACACACTTTGGGAGATTTATGAAATTTCAATGATCTGAAAAATTATAATTTTTTTAAAGTTAGGGCAGCCAGTCTGTAAACTGTAGAATGATGAGAAATGTTATAAAAATTGTTGATTATTCCACATTCACAAATATGTACCACGTTTCACAACACTCCCTGACATTTCTATTCATTCTCATGAAAGCATTTCTAATGATCCTATTTGCAGTAAGGAGGCTCTGTTACTTTTCAGGTTCTACATCTAAATTCATGATTTATTGTCCCTCTATCTCTCCTTGTTTTATATATATTTATTTTAATTCACCTTTTACTTATATATAACTAGAGGGGACTACCTTTTCTCATGGGAAGTATGGACTTTGGCAAATTTTGGCCATAGGCTGACCTTGATGGAAAACTATAGTCACCAAAACAACTTTAGCTTAATCGTTTTGGTGTATATTTAATGTCCATGCAATGTCACTGCTCAATTCTGTGCCATTCAGGAGTGAAGTCACTTTTGATTCTGTCCATGTAGCCCTAGCCACACCTACACTGGCTGTGACTGACACCACCTGCATGAAAAAAAAAATGTTAATGTTAACTTACTTTAGAAGTTTTTATATCCTGCTCTACATTCTAATCTAAACAGATTGTGTAATAAATGAAGTGTATACATTAAATCTCCATTAACAGTAAGTGTTAGAAAAACTGTAAGTCACATAGAGGGAGGTGTGACTAGGACTGCAAAAAAAGTGATTTCACTCTTAAATGGCAGAGAATTTAACAGACTGCATAGGGATGATCTATACACCAAAACTGCTTCATTAAACAAAACACATTTGTGGACTATAGTGTCCCTTTAAGCAAAGTTCAATTTCAGTTGCTAAGCTAGAGATAAGTGTTCTTTCCACATTCTTGCTCTCATTAATCTAGCTGCAGTCAGAATTGTGGAACATAGGATCTTTAACTCCAATGGTGCAACCAGAGATCACAGCAGCATTTGAAGGAAGTGTGGCAAAGATGCCTCTAATGCCTCTGCCACGGGCTCCTGGAGGAGCCTGCTGTCCAGCCTCCTGCCCGATGACTATGGGCCATGTAACAGCCTCTTAAAAGACTTGGTTCGTGTGGTTTACTTTTTTGTTCGGAAACCGAACAACCAAACGAATTGCGGACTACCTCTGGGCTCATTAAAGGACCACTATAGTGCCAGGAAAACATACTCGTTTTCCTGGCACTATAGTGCCCTGAGGGTGCCCCCACCCTCAGGGTCCCCCTCCCGCCCGGCTCTGGAAGGGGAAAGGGGTAAAAACTTACCTTTTTCCAGCGCTGGGCGGAGAGCTCTCCTCCTCCTCTCCGCCTCCGTTACGCCCCGCCGGCTGAATGCGCACGCGCGGCAAGAGCTGCGCGCGCATTCAGCCGGTCTCATAGGAAAGCATTTACAATGCTTTCCTATGGACGCTGGCGTGCTCTCACTGTGAAAATCACAGTGAGAAGCACGCAAGCGCTTCTAGTGGCTGTCAATGAGACAGCCACTAGAGGATTAGGGGGAAGGCTTAACCCATTCATAATTATAGCAGTTTCTCTGAAACTGCTATAATTATGAAAAAATGGGTTAACCCTAGAAGGACCAGGCACACAGACCACTTCATTAAGCTGAAGTGGTCTGGGTGCCTAGAGTGGTCCTTTAACTCCTATTGACCTTTTCTGACACCTCAACATTCTAAGTGTTCGTCTGGGTGGCCACCGTTTGTATGTACAAACACGTGGGAACTAAGTTGGTGGCCATCTTGTTTGGTCACAGGCAGCGGTGTTTGGTCATTGAGTGCGTGGAACTAAAATCGGACACTCTTACTCGCGAACACCGCTGAACTTTGACGAATACCTGCTTCTTTTATATGTCAGGAGAATGCCGTTCGGTAGAATTGTTCGCATGAACTAGGTGAAAAATCGCTACCTAGGAGTCAGATGATGAGTTTGGTATTTCATTTGATTTGGACTCCTGAAAGTGACCGACAGGCTACCACTTTTCTTATAGAACTATTTTGGGCAGAAGCCATTTGTGCAGTCGGTCAAAAGTTTACTTCCATGGAAAATCCGAACCACCGAACCGATCTGAGTGCTTTTTGGACATGATAGGCACTCAGATCAGGGCTATCCAGGGATGGGACACTTGAGGGGGTTCCATGTATTTTTTGGGGGGGTGTTGTAAATTGTTGAATTTTTCTGTACCTTGAGATAATTGACTTTGTGCAGTTCCTAATTCAATTATCTCTCAGGCACAGGGGAGGAGTTTACTGTGTGCATAAATTGTGGGTGCTTGTCTGTATTAAACAGGTCTACTCCCAGCATTAAGTCTCAACTAATGTGTGGTGGGAAAGGCGATACCAGCAATATTCTCTGTAGGAGAGCTTTGACCACTGGGAGCTGGATCCAGGACCCTGGTCCAGGGTGGGAAGCGACAGCGAGACCCCAACCAAGCTGCAGTGGCTAGGGGCTGAAGTGCTGATGGTATCCCGGCGATAGTTAGAAAGAGTTCATGGCGGAGGTACCCAGTCAGGGTACCAGGCGCTCAGCCACAGAAAGTAATCTAATTTTGGCTGGTTAGTTCATTAAACAAAAAATGTCATCACAAAATGCACAAATGAATTAGCATGACCAAAATATATGTCCAACCAGGACCGTCTTTAATGCTGGGCAAACGTGGCAGCTGCCCTGGGCTCAGTTATTCCTGGGATCCCCAAGCAGCTGCCTGTAAAAAAATTATTTATATGCCCCATGGGCCTGCCGGTGCTGCGGCTGCAGTGGGGACCTGCACACTAATTCCCAGTGGGAATTTGTCAGCATGGACACTGCAGCCCATTAACAGTACGACTGGGCCCCTTGCTATACGGCAGCCAGCTGGGAGGAAGTGAGAGCCGTGAGTCACTTTTTCCCAGAGAGAGTGAAGCCACAGGAGGGAAGAGGAGGCCATCAGAAGGATGAAGTGATGTGGAGTGCCAGAGTCACTGACTCACATCTGCCTTTGCCTGCTTTACCCAAAAGGTAGGAAATTGAAGGATGGCTGTAAAATTGTAAAGTTTACATGTGTGTCTGTGTGTGTGTGTGTGTCAGTATGTCTGTCTCTGTGTATGTCAGTATGTTTTCTGTGTGTGTCAACATGTCTGTCAATGTATGTGTTAGTATGTCTGCCTGTGTCAGCATTTCTGTCTGTGTGTGTCAGCATGTATGTCTGTGTCAGTATGTCTGTCAGTGTATGTGTGTGCATCAGTATGTCTGTCTCTGTCAGTAGGTCTGTCAGTGTGTCTGTCTGTGTCAGTATGTCTGGCAGTATGTCTTGTGTGTATCAGTATGTGTGTCAGTATGTCTATTAGTGTGTGCTAGTATGTCAATATGTCTCTCAATGTGTGTGTCACCACGTCAGTGTGTGTGTCAGTTTATCTGTCAGTGTGTATCTGTGTGTGTTGTCAGCATGTGTATCTGTGTTTATTGCAGTGTGTATATCTGTGTATCTGTATTTAGTTAGTGTGTGTATCTGTGTTTCTCTATGTAGTCAGTGTGTATCTGCATATGTATTGTGGGTATGTTAATGTGTGTTAGTGTGTGTATCTGTGTGTGTGCGCGTGTGTCTATCTGCATATGTGCCCGTGTTTGTATCTGTGTGTTATCATTGTATGTATCTGTGTATCTGTATGTTGTCAGCGTGTGTATCTGTGTGTGTCTATATCTGTCTGTGTATATGTGTATATTGTCAGTGTGTGCGAGTATGCGCATGTGTGTCAGAGTTTATATCTATGTATCTGTATGTTTGTCAGGTTGTGTATCTGTATGTGTCTGTCTGCATCTGCATGTGGGGAGCCCAAGAAATTCTTGCACCAGGGTGCTCTCTACATTAGTTAAACCACTGTGTTGGGGAGTAGAGGACGTGGTTGCATGTCAGGGAGTGGGGTTGGGGAGGCCCAAGCAAATGCTTGCCAAGGGTCCCAGACGGACCCTTGGAAAGATGGCCATGTGTTCAACCGTACGCCTGGTATCGCATAACTGCCAGCAGCTCAGGGATGAGCTGCAAATTCTTTTACCTAAGGTACCAATGAAATAGAAATTTTCTTGATGTTTCTAGGTAATTAACATATGTTATGGTTTGTTTCAGCAAAAGGTATGAATGATGCCATTGTGATAAACTATAGGTAAAACTCAAGATCAAGTTCCATTTATCAATGTATGGGAGGTTTGAAGGTGCTTTGGCTAAGGAAGAAGAGTATACAAACTGAAATTAGTTTTTTGCCACTTGGAGCAGAGACACAAATGTCTAGAATGTTCTGTAGGTACAGCGGTAGCTAAATATGGAATTCAAGGCTATATGAGAGGTTAGTTGCGTATATTTCTAACAATACAGATAATTAAGACAGGGTAATAAGGCTGTGCCACAATAAAAAATGAAAATACAAAATAAATACATGTACGTCCTAGCTTTGGTAAATTCCTGGATGTGCAGAGTCCAGAAGATAGGAACTGTGGTCTTGTGCTGATCTCTTGGGCTGCGGAGTTCCGCTTCTTGCAGTGGTCAGGTATATAAAGGAAGGCGGTAAGAGATGAGAAAGACTAATGGTGCGGTACGTTCCAAGAGGTGCCAATATAGAAGAAAAGGAAGAATGATTGCTCACATTTGCTAGAGCTTAATCCAGCTCTGGTGTGTATAGCTTGCAGCGGTATGATCCCCGCTTGAGGGATATGCAGTGGGTGTCCTCTTGGTACAGTATTGTAGATCCGGTGAGAGACAGTAAAAATGGAAACAATAATGGTGCAGTATGTTCCACAGTAAAAAAAAGCATAATAAAATATAGAGATAACACTCACATTTAATAGAGCTTATACTAGCTCTAGTGTGGTAAGCATATAGCGGTACAATCCCCGCCTCTGGGATATATGATGAGTGTTCTTTAAAGATGGTGGTAACAGGAACCCAAATGGAAGAAAATAAAAACAGCAACAGTGAGAGAAGTAAAATGCCAGGTTGTAGTCAAAAATAAAATAAAAAATAAATAATAAAATGTGAATAAAAGATGATGGTACACAAAAGTAAAAGGACCAAAATCTATTTATTAGAAAGACATATACAAATTTTACTACAAGCTAACAGAACAGAGACAAAACTCACTCGCGCATTGACATAGTCCTGGTATCTGGACTACTATTACCACATATTGTGAGATGTACAAGGGGTGAAATGTTGTGGTCTGACCATGCCCCTGTAACATTTTAACTATACTTTGAATTTCGTGGACACACACCATGGCATCTCAATGACTCCCTTTAGGAGCACTTATGATCCACCATCCACAAATGCATCATTAAAAGTCTTTACACAGAATTTACAACATGACAGTAGATGGCTGTGTACACACAAACCTAGGATTAAGCCTAATATCACTGGACTTGAATGAAAAGCCTTAGAGAACCTAGTTTCAAATTTATCGATTACCATCAGACCGGCGGATAAAGGGGGAGCTATAGTCATAATGCTATACATAGACTATAGGAATGAAATCCTGAATCCTTAGTTTACCAATTCTCACAATATGATCCAACTATGACATTTAGCAAAAAGATTTTTAACATCCTTTGTAATGGCCATTTGTCGCAACAAGAATTTGAGTATCTATCTGAAACACATCCACGATATCCGATCATTTAAACAATGCCCAAGATACACATAGACCCAATTCGCCCACCAGGATGTCCAATAGTGTCAGCCAATGGGGGTCTTTTAGAACCAATAGGCAAATGGCTGGATCAAGTATTTAAAGTACCCTTAATGATGCTACCGACCTGTGTCAAGGATACAGCAATGGTGATCGAAGAACTTATGAATATTACCATTCCTACTTCTGGTATTGTGTTGGCTGCCATTGATGTACTGACAGACATACTGACACACACTGATAGTCATACTGAGACACAGACACACACACTGACGTGGTGGCACACACTGACAGACATATTAACATACTAACACACACTGATAGACTTACTGACACACATATTGACACACACAAGAGGAGTATTCATAATTTCAGCAAAAGAAGCTTGTTGAGATCTGGATGAAGACATCAATGGATCAATTCAAGCTGGATTTTCCATTTTCATTGAACTATATTCAGTAATGTCAGATGGCATTAAAATCTCTGTGTTGGTCGATTATTCATCAATTTCCACCAATTGTTCCGGAGTTCCAGTCCATGTCCATGTATTGGACTTTTTTTTAATAAATCCACACTTGATGTAGATACATTTTTCCTTTGAATTAAGTGTTCAGTTTGTGTTGCAATGTTTCTTTTACCGTAGTATTTAGAAGTTGAGGTACCTTTGTTACACATTTGCACAATGGATGTGCTTGTTTCACTGCTGCAAAGTTGATTCTTAAAAGATAATCGGCACTGGAAACCTTGTGTATAGTGATGGTCTCTAATCATTGCCTCGTCTTCTTCGTCACTTTCTTCTTGAACATTTGATGATATTCCACAATCAGCCATTTCGATGTCATCTTGACCCTTTGGTTCTCCATCATGAAGTATGCGTAAAATTTTGGGTTTATGGAAAATTGTTTGTTTTGCCATAAACTTTAACTTTCTATGCTTTACAGGGCGTGGCCTGCCAACCCATGTGAACGGACGCATCTCTGCAGAGCTCCCGTCCAGCTGATCAATAAACTGCCACCAAACTGTGTTCATATCGCAAACATGGGCAACAAAGCAAAGCTGTTGCCCTCCCAGGACTATACGGGACTGAGCTCCTGCAATAAAGTGGATTAAACAGCGAATTATAAAGAGCTCGGAACTACTGTGCCCTGCTGGGAACTCGACTCTGCAGGAGATGCTTCAGAATCTCCCCTCAAAGGAGGACCTAGCCTCTATGCTGGCAAAACTAGAGGCCTCTATGCAAGAACGAGTATCCTCCATCACCACGGAGGTCCGTCAGATAGGGGTCCATGTGTGCAAGTAACTTGTTATACACCATATACAGTACCGAGGGGGACATTTTACAGTACCGAGGGGGGAATGTTCTATGTCAGTATCTCACAACAGTTAATGATAGTGTCACATAAGGGGGCTGATGAGTTGGGGGATTAATGCATAAAGTCCAGGGGGATGGGACGGGGCTGGTGCGGGAGGTGGGGGAGGCGAATAGCCCTCCAGCAGGAGACCATAAAGACACACATACTCTTACAAGTAACAAGGGTTAACCTTGTATATATTTATTTAAAAAAGGGACAGTACAGAGTGAAGTGGGTGAATTATAAGCCACACATTAGAAGACCCTGAACATCAGAAACACCTGGGGGACCTCTGGGACTCCCACTCTGCCCACTGAATAAAGCCCAGACCATGGGAGACCTGCTAAATAAAGGGAGCATGAGGTACTGGGGAGGACCAATAAGATTCCTATGGCCCGTCATTGCACTTATACACAGTCTTGGGGGATACATGTATGCTGCTCACATGCTGGTTTTATTGTTTATTTGCTTTTTGTTATAGGATCTGATGCCACCTGCCCCCTGGACATGTAGGATCACACTCTGCCCAGATCAGAATCCCTGGTATGGGAGATACTCCACCCAATAGTACTCCAAAAGGCGCTTGGCGGTGTCACTACACTAGCAAGCTTAAGATTGGCTGCAGAGAGCTGCAGTACGAACTAATATCCCAGTTAACAGCTACAGTCCATAGCCACGATACATAGATATTTCTATTAACAGAACATAGTTTTCCCCAATTAACCAGACAAGGTTATGAGCAGTGCACCAATACATCCTTTTCTATATGAGACAAATATTCCCGATTCAGCTACTATAGCTGACGGTGTAAGGGGCCAAGCACCGACTCCTATTTAGTTAGTGTGGATACTATCTTGAGTGGTTCCAAGGTTTAGAAACCACCTCTGTTACAAGTTCATTGTTCAGATATTTTTGTTACATTTTAGTTTAGTTATTTATTATACTTTTTTATTTTCAACATGCGTGCACCCTGTCACTCACGCACTACTTAAACTCGGCACTGGCTGAGAAAGGTAGGAGGGCTGTCATGTCAACATCCAGGGACCACACGTCACCCATAGACACATTAAACATACTTTCCTACAACGTTAGGGGACTTAATTCTCCAGAAAAGAGGAACATGGCGTTGAGAGAATTCCATAGGCTACACGCAGATGTGGTATTTGTGCAGGAAACGCATTTTAAGGGACCCAAGGCCCCAAGGCTGATCAATAGACAATACCCACACACATACTATAATAATTTTTCACGTGGTAAATCACAGGGGGTTGCAATCTTAATCAGTGCCCAACTGCCATTTGTTTACCAACAACACTATACAGATGACTCAGGGCGATGTATTATCCTCCATGGCCTGATTGGCAACTTCCCTATAACCATGGTCAATATCTACCAACCAAATACGCGACAACGTCACACGTTCCGTAGAATACTAACCAAAATCCAGCAACAGACTACAGGGGCCTTAATCATAGGGGGCGATTTTAACAATTCTCTGGATGCCCAGAAAGACAGCACTGCCTAAAACTCCACTCACTTAAACCCCACCAGGGCACAAATAAAACACTTACTCCATAGCTATCAGTTGGTGGACTGTTGGGGAGCACTTCACCCTGAAAGGACTATACATTTTACTCTAGGCCAGCCTCCACCTACACGAGAATAGACTTCTTTCTTACTACACATAGGGATCTCTCACTAGTTACTACGGCATCTATAGGTAACATTACATGGTCGGATCACGCCCGAGTACGTATTCAAGTGAGGATCCCATTCCTTGCACAAGGCAAAGGCCAGTGGAAATTGAACACCGCCATACTACACCATAAAGCAGCAAAACAGGCTGTGGCCAGGTCTATATCCCATTATTTCCAGGACAATAAAATGCAAGATACTACCCCATTCACGGGTAATACATTCACTACCCCATTCCTCCAGTGGAAGGCACACAAATGTGTTGTTAGGGGGGAACTAATGAAGTGGGGCTCTTTCTTAAAAAAGGAAGGTATTACAAGACAGACCGACTTGTTGACCAAAATTAGAGACCTAGAAGACTCACATAAGATCACTATGTCTGAAGTAAATCACTGAAAACTCCTATCCCTCAGATCAGAATTAACCTTATTGTTACAATCGAAAGCTAAAAAATCTCTCCTATGGAATAAACAACTATTTTTTGCTCAAGGCAATAGGTGTGGGAGACTCCTGGCCAATGCACTCAAACAAAGACAAGAGAGGACATACATCCCTCAGATTAAAATGGCTAACAACAAAATGGTACAAACAAATGAGGAGATAGCAAAAACATTTAGGGATTTTTACCACTCACTGTACAATATAAATAAGCCATTCACATTAGAAGAACTAACAAATGCGCTCAAATCTACCGCCTCGGGCAAAAGCCCAGGTCCAGGTTACTCAGCATCATACTGAAGGAGCTGGGCCAACACCTACTAGATGCCATAGGTCTTACCAGCCCAATCCCTCAGCAAAGCCTGGCAGCTAACATCACCCTCCTCCACCAAATCTGGAAAAACCCGGATGCATGTTGCTGTTATAGACAGATCTCATTGCTCAACGTTGACATGAAAATATTTACAAAAATGCTAGCTCTGAGATTGAAACCTTTACTCCCAAGCTTAATACATCCAGACCAGGCAGGTTTTGTCCCTTCTAGAGAGGCCAAGGACAATACTATGGAAATAATCAGCCTCATTCATGGAGCTCATGTGAATACGGCCCTCTCCATCATGTTAGCTATCGACAAAGAAAAGGCGTTCGACATGATGGACTGGAACTTCCTCCTGTCGACGCTGGAAATGCTAGGGTTCGGTCGGAGGGGGATGCAGTGGATCCAGACGATCTACTCTTCTCCTTCAGTGAAGCTCAAAATTAATGGGACGCTGTCCGAATCCTTACGTATAACAAATGGCACACGGCAGGGATGCCTCTTATCCCCACTACTCTTTATTCTGGGATTAAAACCCCTACTGAACTCAGTGAGGAACCAGCCTCAAGTGGAAGGTATGAGGGTAGGCCAACACATATACAAAGTCTCCGCATTTGCGGATGATTTATTGTTCGCCCTCAGCAATCCGACTACATCCCACCCAGCTTTAATGAGTGTACTCTCCGAATATAGTGCCCTATCCAACTTTAAAATAAATACGGAAAAATGCGAAATATTGAACCTCACCTTACCAGAAAGGGACAAATCACGTTTACAAGCACAATATGCCTTTCAATGGGCCGCAAAATCAATCAAGTAACTGGGAGTTAACGTAACTCCCCACACCAAGATGCTGTATGGAGCCAACTTCCCTCAGCTACTGGGAGCCATCAGTGGGGACCAAGAGTCGTGGAACAAACCACACTTCCGATGGTTTGGTCAGGTTAATATCCTTAAAATGAATGCCCTCCCCAGACTGCTATATCTGTTAAACACACTCCCGATCTACATCCCACGAACCTTCTTCAAGAAGATTCAATCTTTATTCACCTCATTTATCTGGGCCAAGAAACGCCCGAGAATACACTTTAATACCCTCACTAGACCTAAGGAGAATGGGGGAGTGGGCCTCCCGGGTATTTGGATGTACTACCATGCAATCCATTTGGGGCGCATTATCGACTGGTCGATCCAGTCTCCATCCAAACTGTGGATGCTGATAGAGCAGGTTCAGGTAGGAGAATCACTGACCGCAGTGCCCTGGCTGCTAACGTCACCCAGTGACTGGACAGTCCACGCACACCCGACGGTGACACCAACACTGCAGATCTGGAAAAAAATATGTCAAATGCCCGTAATAGCGCCAACCTCATCCCCTAAATACCCTATCACGATAACCCCCTTTTTATCTCAGGGAAAGGAGGTATGCAGCTGATACCACAGAGGGAAAATCGGAAGCCCCCATATATCGAGTTGGCAGAGGTGGTGGGAGAGGGAGGACTGACTCCATCATGACGTTGACTAGTGAAAGAGCCCTGACCCTTATGCAACGGTTCCAATACTTGCAACTGCAGCATTTCTTGAACGCACAGGGCCTCTTAAACTGGACACCAAGTGATCCACTAAATTTGAACTCCTATGCTCGGGAGGCAAATTGCCTTTCAAACAGACCTCATTATGTTACAAACTAGACTCAGGTACATGCACAACTGCCATACTTTACCAGACTATGGACTGACCATTTAGACACCGACCTGGGTGAGAAGGAGTGAACGACTATATTTAAAACGATCTTACACTCCCACTCTCGTATCCCTTTACAGGAAATTAACTATAAGTTCATTTCTAAATGGTACATCACCCCGGTGGACGTACATAGATACGACTCTACCACGACCCCCAATTGTCGGAGATGTGGTTCAGACAGGGGGTCCTTCCAACATATATGGTGGGCATGCAGATCAGTATCAAGCTTCTGGAAAGAAGTATGGAATACTGTAAACCTGGTGACAGAAATTAATATACCCTTTAACCAAGAGGCACTTTTCCTCTACTATTTCACAATACCACAAAGACGACTCAAGCATTCCCTAATCTACTTCATGCTGACATCAGTAAAATCTATCATAGTGAGCAACTGGAAATCCACGACATTACCCTCCAGGAAAGATTGGTACTTGAAAATCAAACACATCCATATGATGGAGGAACTCAGATTGGGGTCCCTAGACAAATACCACAGATACACAGAAATATGGCAACCCTAGAAAAACTTCTTGAAAGTCATGCAAGGCCCTCTCAGGGCACAGGCACATTGACCATATAGCTGGGGCAAGGGCGAGATACTGAGTGAGATGTTGTAGTTTTAGTCAAACCTTTGGTTATTTCACCAATTCAAGAATTTAAGTTATGTTCCTTTACCATGTCAGGGATACAGTGACACACAGAACATACAATGCACCAGGGCTGAGACTCTCCGATGCGCTGACTACAATTACGATTTTAGACAGGGGGTGGATAACACAGCACACTCAAGACAAGGTAGGAATAACAGGAGAAGGGCCTCCTTCCTGAAATGGGGGGGGGGGGGCGGAAGGGTACAGCTCTCTAAGTCCCACGACACGAATGCCCCTGAGCCCTGGAGTTGGGTAGCAGCAAATTCCTACTCAACAAGATAGTTACGCAGTTACATAGTTACATAGCTGAAAAGAGACTTGCGTCCATCAAGTTCAGCCTTCCTCACATTTGTTTTTTGCTGTTGATGCAAAAGAAGGCAAAAAACTCAGTTTGAAGCACTTCCAATTTTGCAACAAGCTAGGAAAAAAATTCATTGTTGACCCTACATTGAAAGATTATATCCTTGAATATTCTGTTTTTGCAAGTATGCATCTAGTAGCTGTTTGAACATATGTATGGAATCTGATAAAACCACTTCTTCAGGCAGAGAATTCCACATCCTTATTGTTCTTACAGTAAAAAAACCTTTCCTTTGCATTAGATAAAATCTTCTGTCTTCCAGTCTAAACACATGACCTCGTGTCATATGTAAAGTCCGGTTTGTGAATATATTTCCACACAATAGTTTGTATTGGCCCCAAATATATTTGTATAATGTTATCCGGCGACGTTTTTCTAAACTAAAGAGGTTTAAATTTGTTAACCTTTCTTCATAGCTGATATGTTCAATTTATTTTATTAATTTTGTAGCCTGCCTCTGCACTTTTTCTAGTGCCATAATATCCTTCTTTAGAACAGGTGCCCAAAATTGCACAGCATATTCAATATGTGGTCTTACCAGTGATTTATAAAGAGGCAAAATGATATTCTCATCCCGATGAATGTCCTTTTTCATGCATGACAATACCTTACTGGCCTTAGCCACTGCTGATTGACATTGCACATTGTTGCATAGTTTGTTGTCTATAACAATTCCCAAGTCCTTTTCGTGTGTTGTTATCCCTAATTCGCTTCCATTGAGGGTATACGTTGTTTGTGTATTCTTTACGTCGAAGTGCATAACTTTGCATTTTTCAACATTAAATTTCATCTGCCATTTGAGTGCCCAGTCCCCAGTCTATCTAAATCCCTCTGCAGCAAAGTAATATCTTGCTCACATTGTATTATTTTACAGAGTTTTGTGTCATCTGCAAACACTGAAACATGACTTTCAATGCTTTTTTTCAAGATCATTTATAAACATGTTAAATAGAAAGGATCCCAGAGCAGAACCCCGGGGGACACCACTTGCCACCTCTGTCCAGCTTCAAAATTTGACATTAATGACAACTCCGTGTACTCTATTTTTAAGCCAATGCTCTACCCAAGAACAAGCATTTTCATATAGACCAATTTCCTTGTTTGAACCCTAATCTATTGTGTTGAACTGTATCAAATGCCTTGGCAAAATCCAAATAGATAACATCCACTGAAACACCCTGATCTATACTTCTACTTACTTCTTCGTAGAACGCAATCAAGTTAGTTTGCCATGACCTGTGCTTCATAAAACAATGCTGATTTTTGCTGATAACCATGTTCTTCTCAATGAATTCTTGAATATTATCCCTTAATAACCTTTCAAATATTTTCCCAACCACAGAAGTTAAGCCGACAGGTCTATAATTTCCAGGCAAGGATTTTGAACCCATTTTGAATATAAGAACCACATCTGCCTTCCTCCAATCCTTCAGAATACTTCCTGAAAGAAAATAATCTTGAAAGATTAAAAACAGAGGTTCACTTATTTCTACACTTAGTTCCTTAAGTACTCGTGGATGGATACCATCAAGCCCTGGAGCTTTGTTTATATTAACTTTCTTTAGTTGCTGCAGTACCTTGTCTAGCTACTGCTAGGAAAGCAAAGTTGTTCAGACTACTAAATACTAACACTGACAATTCTGATGCAGGGAAAGGGCCTTGTGGGTCTCAGATGTCGGCTCTTCATGCTATGATGACCTCATTGATGTCTTCCATTGGAACTATTAGTGATAGACTGGAGAAATTGGAATCAGATCCTAGGCTACACAAGAAACTGTCTATACGTGAATTTGTATTTGGAATTTATAGGAATGTGTATTGCTCTGTATATCCTGAGAAAAGAGAAGAATTAGACGTATATATGCACAGCCTTTTATGACTACCACCGTTCCTTCTCTGCAAAAGTGGCTGCAGCTCTGATTCACTACAGCATAAATTGGAGTAAGCTGGACACTGAGTTATTCTGCAGACATTTTGCAGGCCTCATGACTCCAGCTTGTGAAATTTGTGCATCTACAGCGCATAGTACGAACTTTTGCCCTAATACAGCAGAAGTTGAGCAGGGCCACTCAGGCACAAACTCGGCAAGACCAACCAGATTCTTAAAGGATAAGCTAGGTAGGGACATTGTCTTATTGGGCAATTCACAAATTTGCAACAATTTTAATTCAGACACTTGTGGTTTTAGTTCATGTAGTTGTTACACATTTGTGCTTACTGTTTCCAAGCTCATGCAAAATCCATGTGTCCTAAACCGAACTACACTTGCATCAATGTCACGTTATTGGCTGTGCTGTTGCAACTCCCCCCTCACAACACCTTGTTAATTTTCTCACTGAAGGGTTGTCTGAGGGGTTTCACACGGGCATCATACACTTGCCATCTTGTACACTGGAATGTAACAATTTACAAACCGCAATAACAGACCCAGAGTTAGTGAGTGATCTCATAAGGATTGAATTAGAACAGGGTTTTGTGTTAGGGCCATTTGTTTCCCTACCTTTCACTTCATGGAGAGCTAACCCCATAGGGGTCGTCATGGAGAAAATGTCACATAAACCCAGACCGATCATCGATTTATCAGCACCACATTCTTCCACTATTCCCAGCCTTAATTCCCTCATAGAAAATAAGAAATAGAACCAAAGAACAGATAAAGCTCTAAAGCAAAAAGCTGCCACCCTCTAGGTACACTCTAAAAACCTATAATAAACAAAAATGGAAAAAGAAAGGAAGGTGGAATAAAATCCCACCTAATGGGGGCGCTAAGCGCTAGAGAAAATGATAGTCTAATGGAGGACTATAAATGTAAAAGAGTAAATACTCTACGGAGACTTCGAAAAATAGATAGTATAAAAATACAATTTATTTTGCATCACAGTGCAATAAATATATAAAAAAGGGTGTAAATAGTAAAGTGCATAAACATCCAATGTAAATATGGTAACAATATACAGTCCTATTATGAGACCTGGGAACAAAAACCCGGCATCAACCACTAAACAAAACAGTAATAGGTAAAAAGATGAACTGAACAGCCCTTGGTCGCGACTTCCAGGGCTGAAAAATACTTGCAAACTCGATCGGTAGTGGTGATATTGTGGTCTCTGGACTTAGATTGGATGATAGATGAGGCTCAACGCGTTTCGTCCCGCTTTGTTCAGGACTTCCTCAGGAGCTGTGTATATCTTCAGTTCTTCCGGAGTCTTCTTTTATCTTCAAATTTTCGCGCTCAATTAAGTCATTGCGCATGCGCAAAAGGACACCGGCTTCCGTCGAGATTGTTGCCGGAACACAACTTCAATGCGCCCGCCTCCAATCACTATCGGGAAATGACCAATGCGCATGCGTAGCCAAATTGATGCGTGTTGAAACTTTATTAGCATCCGAATGGAGAGACACGTTGAAACATATAAGCTACATAAGTAGCAGTAGCATGTGTCAATCTATTCGTAACAATGGATGCTTACAGGCAGAATGATATAACCTAAGCGTGCCACAAACTGAACATATGTATGAAAAAAATATAATCAGATATATAAAAAAATCTAATAATTAGCTCTAAAAAATAAATAAAATTTAACAAAAGACTCAAAAAAATATAATTTAAAATTTAAAAAAACGCGTTGAGCCTCATCTATCATCCAATCTAAGTCCAGAGACCACAATATCACCACTACCGATCGAGTTTGCAAGTATTTTTCAGCCCTGGAAGTCGCGACCAAGGGCTGTTCAGTTCATCTTTTTACCTATTACTGTTTTGTTTAGTGGTTGATGCCGGGTTTTTGTTCCCAGGTCTCATAATAGGACTGTATATTGTTACCATATTTACATTGGATGTTTATGCACTTTACTATTTACACCCTTTTTTATATATTTATTGCACTGTGATGCAAAATAAATTGTATTTTTATACTCTCTATTTTTCGAAGTCTCCGTAGAGTATTTACTCTTTTACATTTATAGTCCTCCATTAGACTATCATTTTCTCTAGCGCTTAGCGCCCCCATTAGGTGGGATTTTATTCCACCTTCCTTTCTTTTTCCATTTTTGTTTATTATAGGTTTTTAGAGTGTACCTAGAGGGTGGCAGCTTTTTGCTTTAGAGCTTTATCTGTTCTTTGGTTCTATTTCTTATTTTCTTTGTACTCTTTGGCCTGTATTTGGCCACACTCTTTTGAACCAAAACATAGAAATTACATTTTTGGATTATATTTTATCCTGTATCCCTAATAATCTGCATTATGGCTTACTGCAGACTCATGACTACATCTATGCGTGAAGCCAGAAATAAAAAAGCAGAAATAAATTTTTTTAGGGAAAAATGAGAATCCACGGTACAATGGTACCGCTATTTTTAACAAATTGGAAAGACTGGCAGAAAAAGAAGTAAGAAAATGGTGGGAGGTAAAATACCTCCAACAATATCAAAGAATGGGCATTATCCCTAGGGGATTGAGAATTAATAAACCCCCCGCATATGGGAATGACGATAAAATATTCATGTCCAGATGGAACGAGTTATTAGAAAACTGCTCATTCCAGTTAATAGAATTACTTATTGAATACCAGTCTAAATCCCTTACTGAGACTGAAAAAGAGATCTGTAAATTGGAAGCAGACATTAATCACGACAATAGTGAAGAGTCAGTAAAAGAACATAACTTACAACTAAAAGTTAAAATAGAAAAACTTGAGGAAAATATAATCATTAGAAAAGACAGAAAACTACAAAGGGATAAAGAGGATTTTGAAAAAGGACAACAATATGATTGGAATAAAGATTATAATAATTTTCAATTTAAATATCAGAAATCCCAATGGAATAGCTCTAGGAGTTCTAACTATAATAAGTCCTATTACGATAATAAAAACTATAGTCAAGAGAAATTTATACATAATCGAAGAAAAAATTTTGAGAACAAGAGAGATTCTGTTAAAAATACAAGTAGCTTTCAAACCACTAATAAAAAAGATAGTCCCAACTCCACAACGTGGAGAAAAACAGGATATGGAAAGCCTAATTACTCCAATAGTAGTGCTTTTTTAGGCAAGAGACCATCCAAACAATATCCAGAAAAGATCGATCTAGTAAGAAAAAGTCCAATAAAAATGAATCCATGGACTCACAGAAACAGATTTGCACAACTAGAGACACCAACCCCATTGAAAAGAAGGCGACTTATGGAAAAAAGAATAGGACTAGAGGAATACGAGGAGGGCGAAACCCTCCGCTAAAAACAATAATTCAAAACGAAAAAGAAGTGGGGATTTTTAACCTTTCCAAACACAATCTCACACAAAATGAAATTAGTCTTTTGGGAAAGGGTTTAAAGTTTGCTCCCCAAAAAAATCCTAACCATTTTGAACTTTTTATGGACATCCAAAGATTCTTTAGGAAATTAACTATAAAACGTTTTTTTGAAAAGAAAGGCGATACTAATAACGATTCTAATATATCACAAAGTATGCTTTCTGTAACCTTAGAGGCAGAACCAGGAATAATAAATTCAAAGTTAAAATCAAAGTCAAAATTTTTTCCAACTTGGGAAAAAGGTGAATATATTCCAGTCTTCTGTGATATGGTATTAAACGATTTTGAAAAAATTAAGAAAAAAAGAGGGAGAGTCAATTTATCTCATAATGAGAGAAAAGCAATAAAAGGTCTTAAAGAAAAATTTGATATAGTTATTAAACAAGCGGATAAGGGAGGTGGAATCGTTATTATGGATAGAGATATGTATCTAAAAGAATCCCATAGGATTTTAAATGATACAAAGACCTATAAAATTCTAAAAGAAAATCCAAATAATGAGTTTAAATCTGAACTCCATAGTATCCTATGTGAGGCCTTAGAACAAGAAGTAATCACAAAAACGGAGTTCGAATATCTTTTTGTTGAGTTTCCAAAATTGGCTGTTTTCTATCAATTGCCAAAGATCCATAAAGATCAAAAAAATCCACCGGGAAGGCCTATAATTAGTGGTATAGGCTCTCTTACCAGCAATATTTCAGAATATGTAGACCTTTTTTTACAGAAATATGTTACATCAGCCACTTCTTATGTCAAGGACTCTACCCAAATGATTAGAGAACTAGAAGGTAAAGAGTGGAAGGATGACTATCTATGGGCCACCATAGACGTCACCTCACTCTATACGGTCATTGACCATGTAAAAGGAGTAAGAGCCATAAAAGAAACTCTAGATAAGGATATAAACATGTCAAAAAAACAAATGGAATTTATTTTAAGGTGTATTGATTTTATTTTGCATAGAAACTCTTTTTGGTTTGAGGGAATGCATTATCTTCAAATCTGTGGTACCGCCATGGGCACCAGGTTTGCCCCTAGCTATGCAAATATTTTTGTAGCTAATTGGGAAGAACATTGCATTTGGGATAATAACCCATTTGGGGCAAACCTGGTGCTATGGAAAAGGTACATAGATGATGTACTAATTATTTGGAAGGGCGATAAGTCTATCTTTAATAACTTTATAAGCTATGTAAATTCAAACAATTATGGCTTGGTTTTCACACAGGAAGTAGGAGACAGTCAAATCAATTTTCTAGACCTAACTTTTTTTGTCGATAAGAATTTGATATGTAGCAAAACCTTCTTCAAACCCACAGATTGCAATAGCCATATAGATTTTTCTAGTTGTCATAATCCCATTTGGCTAAAAAATATCCCTAAGAGCCAACAAATGAGACTTTTTAAAAACTGTACTAACAAAGTGGATTTTACAAGTCAGGTTAAAATTTTGAATAAAAGATTCATAGATAGAAATTACCCTAAAGAATTACTGACAAAAAGTCTACAAGATATTGAGGACAACAAAAGAGAAGAAATTTTACGGATAAAATCAGAGTCAACTAAATTAGATACTAATGCATACAATATGGCCTTTACAACAAAATACAACAACAAAGCAAATAAAATTGAGAAAGTGTTTAGGAAATATTGGCCAATTTTATTGCAGGATATACATCTACAAAAAATATTGCCTAAAAAACCAAAGATCGTCTACAAAAAGACTGACAACCTAAAAACGATTTTAGCTCCTAGTGTTCTTCCAAAAATGGTTTTAAAGAGTGAAAATAATAATAAAGATTTTTTAATAAAGAAACCTAATGGCTTTTTCAAATGTGGAAATTGTAGCACTTGTAAATACCAAAAAAGAACTACGACTAATTTTAGAAGTTCAGTTACAGGTGAAACCTTTGAAATTAAACATTTTATTACCTGTAGTAGTAGAAATGTAGTGTATCTGTTGGAATGTGCATGTGGAATGCAGTACATAGGCCGCACTATTCGCAAATTACATGAGAGATTAAGAGAACATTTTTATGGTATAAAGAAAAAAAGTGACAAACACAATGTACCTCGACACTGTAACCAATGTTCCACTTTTGTCTTCAACAGTTTTGTGTGTTTAGGTATCGACTTGGTTGTTCCACATTGGCGTGGTGGTGACACCACCAAAGCACTAGCCAAAAAAGAGACCGAATGGATCTACAAAATGAAATCTTCCACTCCACTAGGTCTAAATACAGATCTAGATATTCTAGCTTTTATGTGATATCTACTGTTTATAATATATATTTTTCTAGTGTTATAGAACTATCAATTTATGGATATGATATTCAGATTATTATGTATGATTTCTCACCTATTATATATATTCCAATGGTGAGGTAATATTTCTGTCCATTTTTGGACTCTAGATTGTAAGGTTTGCCACATAATTGATTGATACATAAAACTTTTTTAAATTTTAAATTATATTTTTTTGAGTCTTTTGTTAAATTTTATTTATTTTTTAGAGCTAATTATTAGATTTTTTAATATATCTGATTATATTTTTTTCATACATATGTTCAGTTTGTGGCACGCTTAGGTTATATCATTCTGCCTGTAAGCATCCATTGTTACGAATAGATTGACACATGCAACTGCTACTTATGTAGCTTATATGTTTCAACGTGTCTCTCCATTCGGATGCTAATAAAGTTTCAACACGCATCAATTTGGCTACGCATGCGCATTGGTCATTTCCCGATAGTGATTGGAGGCGGGCGCATTGAAGTTGTGTTCCGGCAACAATCTCGACGGAAGCCGGTGTCCTTTTGCGCATGCGCAATGACTTAATTGAGCACGAAAATTTGAAGATAAAAGAAGACTCCGGAAGAACTGAAGATATACACAGCTCCTGAGGAAGTCCTGAACAAAGCGGGACGAAACGCGTTGAGCCTCATCTATCATCCAATCTAAGTCCAGAGACCACAATATCACCACTACCGATCGAGTTTGCAAGTATTTTTCAGCCCTGGAAGTCGCGACCAAGGGCTGTTCAGTTCATCTTTTTACCTATTACTGTTTTGTTTAGTGGTTGATGCCGGGTTTTTGTTCCCAGGTCTCATAATAGGACTGTATATTGTTACCATATTTACATTGGATGTTTATGCACTTTACTATTTACACCCTTTTTTATATATTTATTGCACTGTGATGCAAAATAAATTGTATTTTTATACTCTCTATTTTTCGAAGTCTCCGTAGAGTATTTACTCTTTTACATTTATAGTCCTCCATTAGACTATCATTTTCTCTAGCGCTTAGCGCCCCCATTAGGTGGGATTTTATTCCACCTTCCTTTCTTTTTCCATTTTTGTTTATTATAGGTTTTTAGAGTGTACCTAGAGGGTGGCAGCTTTTTGCTTTAGAGCTTTATCTGTTCTTTGGTTCTATTTCTTATTTTCTTTGTACTCTTTGGCCTGTATTTGGCCACACTCTTTTGAACCAAAACATAGAAATTACATTTTTGGATTATATTTTATCCTGTATCCCTAATAATCTGCATTATGGCTTACTGCAGACTCATGACTACATCTATGCGTGAAGCCAGAAATAAAAAAGCAGAAATAAATTTTTTTAGGGAAAAATGAGAATCCACGGTACAATGGTACCGCTATTTTTAACAAATTGGAAAGACTGGCAGAAAAAGAAGTAAGAAAATGGTGGGAGGTAAAATACCTCCAACAATATCAAAGAATGGGCATTATCCCTAGGGGATTGAGAATTAATAAACCCCCCGCATATGGGAATGACGATAAAATATTCATGTCCAGATGGAACGAGTTATTAGAAAACTGCTCATTCCAGTTAATAGAATTACTTATTGAATACCAGTCTAAATCCCTTACTGAGACTGAAAAAGAGATCTGTAAATTGGAAGCAGACATTAATCACGACAATAGTGAAGAGTCAGTAAAAGAACATAACTTACAACTAAAAGTTAAAATAGAAAAACTTGAGGAAAATATAATCATTAGAAAAGACAGAAAACTACAAAGGGATAAAGAGGATTTTGAAAAAGGACAACAATATGATTGGAATAAAGATTATAATAATTTTCAATTTAAATATCAGAAATCCCAATGGAATAGCTCTAGGAGTTCTAACTATAATAAGTCCTATTACGATAATAAAAACTATAGTCAAGAGAAATTTATACATAATCGAAGAAAAAATTTTGAGAACAAGAGAGATTCTGTTAAAAATACAAGTAGCTTTCAAACCACTAATAAAAAAGATAGTCCCAACTCCACAACGTGGAGAAAAACAGGATATGGAAAGCCTAATTACTCCAATAGTAGTGCTTTTTTAGGCAAGAGACCATCCAAACAATATCCAGAAAAGATCGATCTAGTAAGAAAAAGTCCAATAAAAATGAATCCATGGACTCACAGAAACAGATTTGCACAACTAGAGACACCAACCCCATTGAAAAGAAGGCGACTTATGGAAAAAAGAATAGGACTAGAGGAATACGAGGAGGGCGAAACCCTCCGCTAAAAACAATAATTCAAAACGAAAAAGAAGTGGGGATTTTTAACCTTTCCAAACACAATCTCACACAAAATGAAATTAGTCTTTTGGGAAAGGGTTTAAAGTTTGCTCCCCAAAAAAATCCTAACCATTTTGAACTTTTTATGGACATCCAAAGATTCTTTAGGAAATTAACTATAAAACGTTTTTTTGAAAAGAAAGGCGATACTAATAACGATTCTAATATATCACAAAGTATGCTTTCTGTAACCTTAGAGGCAGAACCAGGAATAATAAATTCAAAGTTAAAATCAAAGTCAAAATTTTTTCCAACTTGGGAAAAAGGTGAATATATTCCAGTCTTCTGTGATATGGTATTAAACGATTTTGAAAAAATTAAGAAAAAAAGAGGGAGAGTCAATTTATCTCATAATGAGAGAAAAGCAATAAAAGGTCTTAAAGAAAAATTTGATATAGTTATTAAGCAAGCGGATAAGGGAGGTGGAATCGTTATTATGGATAGAGATATGTATCTAAAAGAATCCCATAGGATTTTAAATGATACAAAGACCTATAAAATTCTAAAAGAAAATCCAAATAATGAGTTTAAATCTGAACTCCATAGTATCCTATGTGAGGCCTTAGAACAAGAAGTAATCACAAAAACGGAGTTCGAATATCTTTTTGTTGAGTTTCCAAAATTGGCTGTTTTCTATCAATTGCCAAAGATCCATAAAGATCAAAAAAATCCACCGGGAAGGCCTATAATTAGTGGTATAGGCTCTCTTACCAGCAATATTTCAGAATATGTAGACCTTTTTTTACAGAAATATGTTACATCAGCCACTTCTTATGTCAAGGACTCTACCCAAATGATTAGAGAACTAGAAGGTAAAGAGTGGAAGGATGACTATCTATGGGCCACCATAGACGTCACCTCACTCTATACGGTCATTGACCATGTAAAAGGAGTAAGAGCCATAAAAGAAACTCTAGATAAGGATATAAACATGTCAAAAAAACAAATGGAATTTATTTTAAGGTGTATTGATTTTATTTTGCATAGAAACTCTTTTTGGTTTGAGGGAATGCATTATCTTCAAATCTGTGGTACCGCCATGGGCACCAGGTTTGCCCCTAGCTATGCAAATATTTTTGTAGCTAATTGGGAAGAACATTGCATTTGGGATAATAACCCATTTGGGGCAAACCTGGTGCTATGGAAAAGGTACATAGATGATGTACTAATTATTTGGAAGGGCGATAAGTCTATCTTTAATAACTTTATAAGCTATGTAAATTCAAACAATTATGGCTTGGTTTTCACACAGGAAGTAGGAGACAGTCAAATCAATTTTCTAGACCTAACTTTTTTTGTCGATAAGAATTTGATATGTAGCAAAACCTTCTTCAAACCCACAGATTGCAATAGCCATATAGATTTTTCTAGTTGTCATAATCCCATTTGGCTAAAAAATATCCCTAAGAGCCAACAAATGAGACTTTTTAAAAACTGTACTAACAAAGTGGATTTTACAAGTCAGGTTAAAATTTTGAATAAAAGATTCATAGATAGAAATTACCCTAAAGAATTACTGACAAAAAGTCTACAAGATATTGAGGACAACAAAAGAGAAGAAATTTTACGGATAAAATCAGAGTCAACTAAATTAGATACTAATGCATACAATATGGCCTTTACAACAAAATACAACAACAAAGCAAATAAAATTGAGAAAGTGTTTAGGAAATATTGGCCAATTTTATTGCAGGATATACATCTACAAAAAATATTGCCTAAAAAACCAAAGATCGTCTACAAAAAGACTGACAACCTAAAAACGATTTTAGCTCCTAGTGTTCTTCCAAAAATGGTTTTAAAGAGTGAAAATAATAATAAAGATTTTTTAATAAAGAAACCTAATGGCTTTTTCAAATGTGGAAATTGTAGCACTTGTAAATACCAAAAAAGAACTATGACTAATTTTAGAAGTTCAGTTACAGGTGAAACCTTTGAAATTAAACATTTTATTACCTGTAGTAGTAGAAATGTAGTGTATCTGTTGGAATGTGCATGTGGAATGCAGTACATAGGCCGCACTATTCGCAAATTACATGAGAGATTAAGAGAACATTTTTATGGTATAAAGAAAAAAAGTGACAAACACAATGTACCTCGACACTGTAACCAATGTTCCACTTTTGTCTTCAACAGTTTTGTGTGTTTAGGTATCGACTTGGTTGTTCCACATTGGCGTGGTGGTGACACCACCAAAGCACTAGCCAAAAAAGAGACCGAATGGATCTACAAAATGAAATCTTCCACTCCACTAGGTCTAAATACAGATCTAGATATTCTAGCTTTTATGTGATATCTACTGTTTATAATATATATTTTTCTAGTGTTATAGAACTATCAATTTATGGATATGATATTCAGATTATTATGTATGATTTCTCACCTATTATATATATTCCAATGGTGAGGTAATATTTCTGTCCATTTTTGGACTCTAGATTGTAAGGTTTGCCACATAATTGATTGATACATAAAACTTTTTTAAATTTTAAATTATATTTTTTTGAGTCTTTTGTTAAATTTTATTTATTTTTTAGAGCTAATTATTAGATTTTTTTATATATCTGATTATATTTTTTTCATACATATGTTCAGTTTGTGGCACGCTTAGGTTATATCATTCTGCCTGTAAGCATCCATTGTTACGAATAGATTGACACATGCAACTGCTACTTATGTAGCTTATATGTTTCAACGTGTCTCTCCATTCGGATGCTAATAAAGTTTCAACACGCATCAATTTGGCTACGCATGCGCATTGGTCATTTCCCGATAGTGATTGGAGGCGGGCGCATTGAAGTTGTGTTCCGGCAACAATCTCGACGGAAGCCGGTGTCCTTTTGCGCATGCGCAATGACTTAATTGAGCACGAAAATTTGAAGATAAAAGAAGACTCCGGAAGAACTGAAGATATACACAGCTCCTGAGGAAGTCCTGAACAAAGCGGGACGAAACGCGTTGAGCCTCATCTATCATCCAATCTAAGTCCAGAGACCACAATATCACCACTACCGATCGAGTTTGCAAGTATTTTTCAGCCCTGGAAGTCGCGACCAAGGGCTGTTCAGTTCATCTTTTTACCTATTACTGTTTTGTTTAGTGGTTGATGCCGGGTTTTTGTTCCCAGGTCTCATAATAGGACTGTATATTGTTACCATATTTACATTGGATGTTTATGCACTTTACTATTTACACCCTTTTTTATATATTTATTGCACTGTGATGCAAAATAAATTGTATTTTTATACTCTCTATTTTTCGAAGTCTCCGTAGAGTATTTACTCTTTTACATTTATAGTCCTCCATTAGACTATCATTTTCTCTAGCGCTTAGCGCCCCCATTAGGTGGGATTTTATTCCACCTTCCTTTCTTTTTCCATTTTTGTTTATTATAGGTTTTTAGAGTGTACCTAGAGGGTGGCAGCTTTTTGCTTTAGAGCTTTATCTGTTCTTTGGTTCTATTTCTTATTTTCTTTGTACTCTTTGGCCTGTATTTGGCCACACTCTTTTGAACCAAAACATAGAAATTACATTTTTGGATTATATTTTATCCTGTATCCCTAATAATCTGCATTATGGCTTACTGCAGACTCATGACTACATCTATGCGTGAAGCCAGAAATAAAAAAGCAGAAATAAATTTTTTTAGGGAAAAATGAGAATCCACGGTACAATGGTACCGCTATTTTTAACAAATTGGAAAGACTGGCAGAAAAAGAAGTAAGAAAATGGTGGGAGGTAAAATACCTCCAACAATATCAAAGAATGGGCATTATCCCTAGGGGATTGAGAATTAATAAACCCCCCGCATATGGGAATGACGATAAAATATTCATGTCCAGATGGAACGAGTTATTAGAAAACTGCTCATTCCAGTTAATAGAATTACTTATTGAATACCAGTCTAAATCCCTTACTGAGACTGAAAAAGAGATCTGTAAATTGGAAGCAGACATTAATCACGACAATAGTGAAGAGTCAGTAAAAGAACATAACTTACAACTAAAAGTTAAAATAGAAAAACTTGAGGAAAATATAATCATTAGAAAAGACAGAAAACTACAAAGGGATAAAGAGGATTTTGAAAAAGGACAACAATATGATTGGAATAAAGATTATAATAATTTTCAATTTAAATATCAGAAATCCCAATGGAATAGCTCTAGGAGTTCTAACTATAATAAGTCCTATTACGATAATAAAAACTATAGTCAAGAGAAATTTATACATAATCGAAGAAAAAATTTTGAGAACAAGAGAGATTCTGTTAAAAATACAAGTAGCTTTCAAACCACTAATAAAAAAGATAGTCCCAACTCCACAACGTGGAGAAAAACAGGATATGGAAAGCCTAATTACTCCAATAGTAGTGCTTTTTTAGGCAAGAGACCATCCAAACAATATCCAGAAAAGATCGATCTAGTAAGAAAAAGTCCAATAAAAATGAATCCATGGACTCACAGAAACAGATTTGCACAACTAGAGACACCAACCCCATTGAAAAGAAGGCGACTTATGGAAAAAAGAATAGGACTAGAGGAATACGAGGAGGGCGAAACCCTCCGCTAAAAACAATAATTCAAAACGAAAAAGAAGTGGGGATTTTTAACCTTTCCAAACACAATCTCACACAAAATGAAATTAGTCTTTTGGGAAAGGGTTTAAAGTTTGCTCCCCAAAAAAATCCTAACCATTTTGAACTTTTTATGGACATCCAAAGATTCTTTAGGAAATTAACTATAAAACGTTTTTTTGAAAAGAAAGGCGATACTAATAACGATTCTAATATATCACAAAGTATGCTTTCTGTAACCTTAGAGGCAGAACCAGGAATAATAAATTCAAAGTTAAAATCAAAGTCAAAATTTTTTCCAACTTGGGAAAAAGGTGAATATATTCCAGTCTTCTGTGATATGGTATTAAACGATTTTGAAAAAATTAAGAAAAAAAGAGGGAGAGTCAATTTATCTCATAATGAGAGAAAAGCAATAAAAGGTCTTAAAGAAAAATTTGATATAGTTATTAAGCAAGCGGATAAGGGAGGTGGAATCGTTATTATGGATAGAGATATGTATCTAAAAGAATCCCATAGGATTTTAAATGATACAAAGACCTATAAAATTCTAAAAGAAAATCCAAATAATGAGTTTAAATCTGAACTCCATAGTATCCTATGTGAGGCCTTAGAACAAGAAGTAATCACAAAAACGGAGTTCGAATATCTTTTTGTTGAGTTTCCAAAATTGGCTGTTTTCTATCAATTGCCAAAGATCCATAAAGATCAAAAAAATCCACCGGGAAGGCCTATAATTAGTGGTATAGGCTCTCTTACCAGCAATATTTCAGAATATGTAGACCTTTTTTTACAGAAATATGTTACATCAGCCACTTCTTATGTCAAGGACTCTACCCAAATGATTAGAGAACTAGAAGGTAAAGAGTGGAAGGATGACTATCTATGGGCCACCATAGACGTCACCTCACTCTATACGGTCATTGACCATGTAAAAGGAGTAAGAGCCATAAAAGAAACTCTAGATAAGGATATAAACATGTCAAAAAAACAAATGGAATTTATTTTAAGGTGTATTGATTTTATTTTGCATAGAAACTCTTTTTGGTTTGAGGGAATGCATTATCTTCAAATCTGTGGTACCGCCATGGGCACCAGGTTTGCCCCTAGCTATGCAAATATTTTTGTAGCTAATTGGGAAGAACATTGCATTTGGGATAATAACCCATTTGGGGCAAACCTGGTGCTATGGAAAAGGTACATAGATGATGTACTAATTATTTGGAAGGGCGATAAGTCTATCTTTAATAACTTTATAAGCTATGTAAATTCAAACAATTATGGCTTGGTTTTCACACAGGAAGTAGGAGACAGTCAAATCAATTTTCTAGACCTAACTTTTTTTGTCGATAAGAATTTGATATGTAGCAAAACCTTCTTCAAACCCACAGATTGCAATAGCCATATAGATTTTTCTAGTTGTCATAATCCCATTTGGCTAAAAAATATCCCTAAGAGCCAACAAATGAGACTTTTTAAAAACTGTACTAACAAAGTGGATTTTACAAGTCAGGTTAAAATTTTGAATAAAAGATTCATAGATAGAAATTACCCTAAAGAATTACTGACAAAAAGTCTACAAGATATTGAGGACAACAAAAGAGAAGAAATTTTACGGATAAAATCAGAGTCAACTAAATTAGATACTAATGCATACAATATGGCCTTTACAACAAAATACAACAACAAAGCAAATAAAATTGAGAAAGTGTTTAGGAAATATTGGCCAATTTTATTGCAGGATATACATCTACAAAAAATATTGCCTAAAAAACCAAAGATCGTCTACAAAAAGACTGACAACCTAAAAACGATTTTAGCTCCTAGTGTTCTTCCAAAAATGGTTTTAAAGAGTGAAAATAATAATAAAGATTTTTTAATAAAGAAACCTAATGGCTTTTTCAAATGTGGAAATTGTAGCACTTGTAAATACCAAAAAAGAACTACGACTAATTTTAGAAGTTCAGTTACAGGTGAAACCTTTGAAATTAAACATTTTATTACCTGTAGTAGTAGAAATGTAGTGTATCTGTTGGAATGTGCATGTGGAATGCAGTACATAGGCCGCACTATTCGCAAATTACATGAGAGATTAAGAGAACATTTTTATGGTATAAAGAAAAAAAGTGACAAACACAATGTACCTCGACACTGTAACCAATGTTCCACTTTTGTCTTCAACAGTTTTGTGTGTTTAGGTATCGACTTGGTTGTTCCACATTGGCGTGGTGGTGACACCACCAAAGCACTAGCCAAAAAAGAGACCGAATGGATCTACAAAATGAAATCTTCCACTCCACTAGGTCTAAATACAGATCTAGATATTCTAGCTTTTATGTGATATCTACTGTTTATAATATATATTTTTCTAGTGTTATAGAACTATCAATTTATGGATATGATATTCAGATTATTATGTATGATTTCTCACCTATTATATATATTCCAATGGTGAGGTAATATTTCTGTCCATTTTTGGACTCTAGATTGTAAGGTTTGCCACATAATTGATTGATACATAAAACTTTTTTAAATTTTAAATTATATTTTTTTGAGTCTTTTGTTAAATTTTATTTATTTTTTAGAGCTAATTATTAGATTTTTTTATATATCTGATTATATTTTTTTCATACATATGTTCAGTTTGTGGCACGCTTAGGTTATATCATTCTGCCTGTAAGCATCCATTGTTACGAATAGATTGACACATGCAACTGCTACTTATGTAGCTTATATGTTTCAACGTGTCTCTCCATTCGGATGCTAATAAAGTTTCAACACGCATCAATTTGGCTACGCATGCGCATTGGTCATTTCCCGATAGTGATTGGAGGCGGGCGCATTGAAGTTGTGTTCCGGCAACAATCTCGACGGAAGCCGGTGTCCTTTTGCGCATGCGCAATGACTTAATTGAGCACGAAAATTTGAAGATAAAAGAAGACTCCGGAAGAACTGAAGATATACACAGCTCCTGAGGAAGTCCTGAACAAAGCGGGACGAAACGCGTTGAGCCTCATCTATCATCCAATCTAAGTCCAGAGACCACAATATCACCACTACCGATCGAGTTTGCAAGTATTTTTCAGCCCTGGAAGTCGCGACCAAGGGCTGTCCAGTTCATCTTTTTACCTATTACTGTTTTGTTTAGTGGTTGATGCCGGGTTTTTGTTCCCAGGTCTCATAATAGGACTGTATATTGTTACCATATTTACATTGGATGTTTATGCACTTTACTATTTACACCCTTTTTTATATATTTATTGCACTGTGATGCAAAATAAATTGTATTTTTATACTATCTATTTTTCGAAGTCTCCGTAGAGTATTTACTCTTTTACATTTATAGTCCTCCATTAGACTATCATTTTCTCTAGCGCTTAGCGCCCCCATTAGGTGGGATTTTATTCCACCTTCCTTTCTTTTTCCATTTTTAATTCCCTCATAGCCTCTGATGGTAAAATGGTCATTGTCAACGCTTTTAAGCTACTTCCCATTAACCCTTCACTGTGGAATCTGCACGGCATTAAGTGGCAGGGATTATATTATTTCTTCTCCCGGCTCACTTTCGGCTCCAAGAGCAGCCCCAAAGTATTCAATATATTTGCGGAAACTTTGTGTTGGTTACTACTTAATGTGTGCAGATGTCCGACTATAATTCACTGTTTAGAGGACTTTCTCATGTTTGAAAACAACGTACTACCCCCT
>OW240912.1:257633097-257749198 GCA_933207985.1 Pelobates cultripes
CCATACGCATTGTACAGGATGTCCAGGATAGTTTCCCAGGGGCAAATGTTGTCGCCTGTTGAACGAGGTGACCTTGCTCGGGTCCCAGGTGTACGGTTCCTAAAATGGCTGCCATATACACGTCCACTGATAGGAGACGCGGAAGGTATTAAACTGATCAGAACAATACAAAACACACCACTAATAAGGTTTCTCTCCTGTATGGCTCCTCAAATGATGCTTAAGATTAGAAGCGGCTGAAAAGCATTTCTCACACTCCGAACAAAAATATATTTTTTTAACATTCTCTCCACTTTGAACGAAATGACGTTTGGGAAGAGATTAACATAATTAAACACAGGCAGTAAAAACACAGTTTTTAGCCATACACTGTAACTTTAAAACTACACATCCCATCTTCATAATTACATATTTGGAATCAGCACACTTAAAACATAAACATAACCAAAAATCAGCCAAATCCATCCAGGGGTTAAAAAGTTGGCTGGAGGTCCCTTTATGACCGACGGCAAGCACATTTTCCTGCCCAAAACAGTTCACAGGGATTTGGGTTGTGAGGCTTATCTTATTTTCCTTTGTTGAAAAACTACTAAGTCCCATCAATGGGACTTAGTCTCCGGCAGCTCGAAATAAGTGCCGGAAAAAAAAACGGGTTGAAAAGAGATTCAAGTCCCATCACGAATGGGACTTAACCCCTGCAGCTGAAATAAGGCTGAAAAACGGTTGAAAAGACCAAGTCCCACGTACAATGGGACTTAGTCTCTGCAGCTGAAATAAGGTTGAAAGACTAAGTCCCATCGCACGGGACTTAGTCTCTGCAGCTGAAATAAGGTTGAAAAGTACCTCAAGTCCCATCGCCGAATGGGACTTAGTCCCTGCAGCTGAAATAAGGCTGAAAAAAACGGCTAAAAAAAAGACTAAGTCCCATCGCCGAATGGGACTTAGTCCCTGCAGCTGAAATAAGGCTGAAAAAAACGGCTGAAAAAAAGACTAAGTCCCATCGCCGAATGGGACTTAGTCTCTGCAGCTGAAATAAGGCTGAAAAAAACGGCTGAAAAAAAGACTAAGTCCCATCGCCGAAGGGGACTTAGTCTCTGCAGCTGAAATAAGGCTGAAAAAAATCTGTTGAAAGACTAAGTCCCATCACCAATGGGACTTAGCCCCTGCAGCTGAAATAAGGCTGAAAAAAACGGCTGAAAAAAAGACTAAGTCCCATCGCCGAATGGGACTTAGTCTCTGCAGCTGAAATAATTTCCCATTTACTGAACCAAGTGGGAAATAGCAAGGCAGGCACAAAGGGTTTGCACCAGGTCTGGGGACACAGGGGACACCGTCTTAAAGGGGCCGTGTCCCCAACAAGTCTGGGGACACGGCCTTAAAGGGGCAGTGTCCCAATCTTCCTGATGTCCCAAAAAGGTGTTTAAAGGGCCAGCACCAGTCACATAAAGAGTCCATAAGCCCCAATATGCCCACCGACAGTCTTAAAGGGCCATACACACCAAATAAAAGTGCATACATTTCACAATCTCCCAGGGGCCATAGTCATGCGGGAGGAGGCTGGCAATAGGCTTCTCCACAACCCAGGGAAGCAGGGCAATTTGCCATTTAAAGGGCCCGTTACAAATAGCAGTTTGTAACAAGGTGTCAATCCATATCTGCCAAGTGACCCGATGTAGGGGGAACAGTCCCTATTCTGCTCTGTGTCAGTGTGTATCATGGTCTCTGAGGACAGGTGTCAATCCATATCTGCCAAGTGACCCTATGTAGGGGGAACAGTCTCTATTCTGCTCTGTGTCAGTGTGTATCAGGGATCCTTAGGACAGGTGTCAATCCATATCTGCCAAGTGACCCTATGTAGGGGGACCAGTCTCTATTCTGCTCTGTGTCCGTGTGCATCAGGGGCTCTGAGGACAGGTGTCAATCCATATGTCAAGGTGTCAATATGTCATATGTCAGGTGTCAATCCATATTGATTGTGATTTAGGAATGTTAGGTGATTTCTGCCTTTATGGATTAAAACCAGACTCTGTATCAACTGTGTAATTTTCCATGGGAGTTTTGCCATGGATCCCCCTCCGGCATGCCACAGTCCAGGTGTTAGTCCCCTTGAAACAACTTTTCCATCCCTATTGTGGCCAGAAAGAGTCCCTGTGTGTTTTAAAATTCGCCTCCCCATTGAAGTCAATGGCGTTTCGGGCGGTTCGCCGGTTCGCGAACATTTGCGGAAGTTCGCGTTCGCCGTTCGCGAACCGAAAATTTCGGGTTCGCGACATCACTACTGATTGCACAGGGTTTGAATTCCTGTTGGTATTTATAAGGCATTTGATTTGATTAAGCTAGTTACTTGCTATTGATTGCTGGTTAATTAGCTATTGTTTGCAAATAAGCAGAGGCCTACCCAGGTGTTAAACATTCCTAGTGGGTGGTGATTTTAGGAGTTATATAAGGCTTGTTGTCATTAGCTTGGCTAATATAGCTTGGTTGCTTCTTCTAAGTGTTGCTTCTAAGTGTGTAGTTGGAGATATTCTGGAGAGTGTTGCTTCTAAATGTGTAGTTGGAGATATTCTGGAGAGTGTTGCTTCTAAGTGTGTAGTTGGAGATATTCTGGAGATAAACTGGAGGTAATCTGAGGTATTCAGGAGGATAAAGAAAAAAGTTAAGATTAGTTTGAGTTAAATTATTTTCCTCATTGGAATGGCAGACTTAGTTCAGTGTAATAGTTGCTATGCATTTGTTTCACGTTCTACTTTTTGGAGATTTGGTTGTTGTCTAATCTGTAGACAGTTCTCTATCTTGCAGCAGGAGATTGTATTTTTGAAGTCTGAGGTTTGTAAATTATCTGGTGAACAAACTCAGACTGGAACTGCTGCAAAGCCACTGCCGCAGAGACATACTAGGAATGGCAGATGGATTACTGTAGGATCTGGTAGACTTAGAGTTGTGGATAAAATGCATTTTGCACAGTCTGTTGCTCTACATAATTAATTTTCTGCACTTTCAGAGTGTAATGGTGTTGTGGAGAGAGGCACTGAGGCTAGTGGTGTTGTGGAGAGAGGCACTGAGGCTAGTGGTTTTGTGGAGAGAGGCACTGAGGCTATTGGTGTTGTGGATACCGGCTTGGAGACTATGGTGAGGCCTAATAGAAATCAGTTGTTAAGCAAGCAAAGCAGGAAGGGGAATTGGATGTACTTGTCCATCTAGGGACAATGACTTGGCTTGCAATGAGGTTTCAGCAGTTAAGGAAGTTTTTAGTGTTTTTGCCAATGATATATGGCAGGTTGATTCCACACTGTCATTCTCTGAAGTTCTGCCTGTGCATAACACTCAGAACGACAGGCGGATGCGTATTAGGGACTTTAATTTGTGGCTTGGTGAATGGTGTCGGGAGCAAGGATTTGGCTTTATTTCTTATGGTAGTTTGCATCTTTCTCAAAAGGGAACAAATGTTCTCAGTGAGCAGTTCAGAGGTTTTGCTAGGATGTATTTAAACTAGGAGGGGGGGGGGGCAAAAGGGTGATAAAACATCAATCCAATTGTCCCCCAAAACAAGGACAGAAGGTGCTTGTAGCAAGTGTGTTAAAAATGATAAGCTTAGAGTCATGTCTACAAATGCTCGCAGTTTAGGGAAAAAGATCCATGAACTTGTGGCAATAATGGCAACTGATAGTGTAGATTTAGTCTGTGTTACTGAGACATGGTATGATGAGAAAAATGACTGGGACATAGCAATACCAGGGTACTCTTTATATAAAAAGGACAGGGAAGGCAAGAGAGGGGGAGGGGTGGCCCTGTGAGGATAGCATAAAATCTAGCCTAATAAAAGTTAGTGAGACAGACATAGAGTCCGTTTGGGTTACGTTGGAATTTGGTAATCACACAGTAACTCGTGTAGGTGTAATTTATAGGCCCCAAGGACAAATAGAAGAGTTAGATAATCTACTAGTTGAGGAAATAGCTAAAATGACAATGAAGGGGGGACTTTAATCTTCCTGATGTAAATTGGAAAACAAAATTAGCTACGTGTGCCAGGAGCACACATATTCTAAACTCACTACTGGGATTGTCTCTAAAACAAGTTGTTGAAGAGCCAACTCGTAAAGAGGCCATACTAGATTTAGTGTTAACAAATGGAGATTTGGTATCAGATATAACTGTAGGTGAAAGTTTAGGATCCAGTGATCATCAGTCAGTGTGGTTTAATATAAGAACAGTGACTGAGTCACACCACACAAAAACAAAAGTTTTAGACTTTAGAAAACAGACTTTTCTAAAATTAGAATATGTGTAGAGGAGTCATTATCAGACTGGAGCAATTTAAATGGAGTCCAAGAGAAATGGGATTATTTAAAAGTTGCACTATTGAAGGCAACAGAAAATTGCATTAGGCTTGTCAGTAAAAGCAAAAAATTCAAGAAACCACTGTGGTACTCCGCAGATGTGGCCAAAATAGTTAAAAACAAAAAGTTATCATTTAGGAATTATAAAAAAACCCAGAGTGAGGAAGACAGAATGATCTATAAGATTAGGCAGAACGAAGCTAAACAAGCTATAAAAGCTTCCAAATCACACACAGAAGAGAAAATAGCACAGTCAGTAAAAAAGGGGGACAAAACATTTTTTAGATACATAAATGAGAAAAGAAAAGTAAAACAAGGATTAGTTAGATTAAAAACAGAAGAAGGAAGGTATATAGAAGAGGATAAAGGTCTAGCTGACTGCCTCAATGAATATTTTTGTTCTGTATTTACAGATGAAAATGAAGGAAAAGGACCTCAGTTGAGAAAAAGGATAAATGAGTCATTTATTACACGTGAGTTTACAGAGGAAGAGGTTCTATTTCAACTGTCAAAAGTAAAGACAAATAAGTCAATGGGACCTGATGGAATACACCCAAAGCTATTAAAAAGAGCTTAGTGGTGTACTAGCAAAACCATTAACAGATTTATTTAACCAATCATTGTTAACAGGAGTAGTCCCAGAAGATTGGAAGTTAGCGAATGTTGTGCCCATTTACAAGAAAGGTAATAGGGAGGAGTAGGGCAACTATAGGCCAGTAAGCCTTACTTCAGTAGTGGGGAAAGTGATGGAAACCATGTTAAAGGATAGGATTGATGAACATCTAAAAACACATAGATTTCAAGATCAGAGACAACATGGGTTTACTTCAGGGAGATCATGCCAAACTAATCTTATTGATTTTTTTGATTGGGTAACTAAAATTATAGATCAGGATGGTGCAGTAGACATTGCTTACCTAGATTTCAGTAAGGCTTTTGACACTGTTGTACATAGAAGGCTTATCAATAAACTGCAATCTTTAAGTTTGGATTCCAATATTGTTGAATAGGTAAGGCAGTGGCTGAGTGACAGGCAACAGAGGGTTGTAGTTAATGGAATATATTCAAAGCTTGGACTGGTCACCAGTGGGGTACCTCAGGGATCTGTACTTGGACCCATTCTCTTTAATATTTTTATTAGTGATATTGCAGAAGGTCTTGATGGTAAGGTATGTCTTTTTGCTGATTATACTAAGATATGTAACAGGGTTGATGTTCCAGGAGGGATAAGCCAAATGGCAAATGGTTTAGGTAAACTAGAGAAATGGTCAGAATTGTGGCAACTGACATTTAATGTGGATAAGTGCAACATTTAACGTGGACCTCAACAATTGAAGAAAGGGATTTAGGGGTGATTATTTCTGATGACTTAAAGTTAGGCAGACAATGTAATAGAGCAGCAGGAAATGCTAGCAGAATGCTTGGTTGTATAGGGAGAGGTATTAGCAGTAGAAAGAGGGAAGTGTTCATGCCATTGTACAGAACACTGGTGAGACCTCACTTGGAGTATTGTACACAGTACTGGAGACCGTATCTTCAGAAGGATAGTGATACCTTAGAGAGGGTTCAGAGAAGGGTTACTGAACTGGTTCATGGATTGCGGGATAAAACTTACCAGGAAAGGTTAAAGGATCTTAACATGTATAGCTTGGAGGAAAGACGAGACAGGGGGGATATGATAGAAACATTTAAATATATAAAAGGGAATCAACACAGTAAAGGAGGAGACTATATTTAAAAGAAGAAAAACTACCACAACAAGAGGACATAGTCTTAAATTAGAGGGACAAAGGTTTAAAATAATATCAGAAAGTATTACTTTACTGAGAGGGTAGTGGATGCATGGAATAGCTTCCAGCTGAAGTGGTAGAGGTTAACACAGTAAAGGAGTTTAAGCATGCGTGGGATAGGCATAAGGCTATCCTAACTATAAGATAAGGCTAGACACTAATGAAAGTATTTAGAAAATTGGGCAGACTAGATGGGCCGAATGGTTCTTATCTGCCGTCACATTCTATGTTTCTATGTTCCTATGTTTCTATTAAGAGTGTATGTGGCTTAAATATATCAAAGCTTTTGAATTTTTTGATACTTGCAATTATATGGTATGTTGCCCTTGTGTCAAACATTAGTCCTTTTGGTAATAGACCATCAGCTGCAACTTTAGTGTACCACGGACAAAGAAACACATTGAGGGCATCTTAGGATCACATTCCCAACAAGCTATTTCAAGTTTATCCAGGCATACAAATAGCAATAGCAATAGCTTTATCCTATTTAATATGCAGGGGAAAAAAACTGTGTGGAAGCTTTTACAGCAACATAAGCCTGTTGTCATGGTAAAGTTGATAGCTAAAATGTATTATTTTAATTATCAACCCAAATTGATGTATAATTCCTTGTTTTCAAAACTGCAATTGATTAGTTGTTAAATAATAATAAATATATATATATATATATATATATATATATATATAAATCAAAAAAATATACCAGCACTCTAGGTTTTCTTCATCCGATTTAATTTGTAAATCCAAAAATGTCAAAGTTTCAGCTCCCGGTCGGAGCTTTCATCAAGACACATAAAATAACATACATCAAAATGACAAACATACAAAGGACACATCATCCAATGCTCACTCACCAAATCAGCTGTATCACATCACCTCTAAAGTCTGGCGTCTCTACCTTAAGATGCGTGGCGATTGATCATATCCCGGTGGCAGCGAGACAGTAAAGTAAGTCAGAACATGAAAGTAACAATAACGTTCTTCTTTTCAAATTGGATAACTACATTGGATACTTTTGTATCCGTGTCCCCTTAAGTACGGTGGGGAAATGTTGCTATAATAATGTCAATAAACCCACGTCATGGGTAAGGCTGGCCGATCGTTGAAAAAAGGAGATATTCTCCCTGCGTCTACTGTTTACACAGCGGCAACCGTGGGCAAGGTACTAACAAATGGTTGCCATGGAACTGTGACGTAGCCGCAGAAAAATGATTGGCTACAGCTACTCTGTGATGTGGGATTGATTTATTGAAAGACAGACATGCACATACGTGCAAAGGGAATGCCAGACTTTAGAGGTGATGTGATACAGCTGATTTGATGAGTGAGCATTGGATGATGTGTCCTTTACATGTTTGTCATTTTGATGTATGTTATTTTATGTGCCCTGATGAAAGCTCCGCCCGGGAGCTGAAACGTTGACATTTTTGGATTTACAAATTAAATCGAATGAAGAAAACCTAGAGTACCGGTATATTTTTTTTATTTTTCTGTATTGCTATCACTTTTTTTAGTTGGAGTGCAAGGGGTTAATCTATTTTTGTATATATATATATATATATATATATATATATATATATATATATATATATATATACTATCCCTATATATATATATATATATATGTATATATATATATATATATATATAAATATATCTCATACAATATCCAGCGCACTCTCTTATTCACTAAACATCAATTTGAAGTTTTACAGAATATAATAGTTTGACTTAAAAATACCTTATCTAGGCAAAAGTTACAGTATATGATCATACATTGCATAAGCCTGCCATGACGTCAATGTACCCCATTCTTGGCAGGTCCTACTCTGACAGCCTAATGCCTGCTCTTATGAGATTAATCCACTTACTTGGGAAATAGTTCCTCCTGGGGCTCCCTGCAGGTCAAGGTTAAATAGGGCCCTTAAATAAGGCGCTTGTGACAGGGAGGGGTGCAAAACCAGGGAGTTGGCCAAGACTCCAAAATATAAATATATGAAACCAAGAGGCTGCACCCACCTGAACATGCATAAATTATAGTGTGCTGCTGGCCTATATCAGTAAGAATATCTACAGTACAATAATACGAGAAAGAAAAGAAATGTCTTGAGACACAATCGGGATGTCATCTAGACAAAAAATTAAACACCCTTGTGCAGGGACAGGAAATGAAAGGTTTATCAGCTTGGTAAAGTACCATGGAGCTGAAGAAAGGCAATTTTTATAATATCCACAATGCGTTTTACCAGTTAAGGCTTTATCAAGTGGAAACCAAATGGATTTAGATTCCACTAGATAAAGCCTTAACTGGTGAAACACATTGTGGATTTGGATTACACGTGACAAAGCCTTAACTGGGAAAAGAAATTAACTCTTGGAGAGTGATAACTGGATACATCTGCCCTCATTTTTTTAATGAAAGGTTGGTAATGTAGCCTGGATAGTGTAGAGCAAGTTATTGAATGCCGTTCTTCTTGGTGAGATCTGACATTTCCTTGTTGCTTAACCCCTTAAGGACGGAGCCAAATGTACACGTTGTGAACAAAACAAAATGTAAACAAAACCTGGCATTTGCGCTCCTTGTCTGTCCAACCGTAATTCACCTCTTTCATAGTAAATGCACCCACCTTTATTATATATCATTTTATTCAGAGGAAACAGGGCTTTCATTTAATATCAAATGTTTAGCTATAAAACATAATTTAATATGAAAAAAATGGGAGAAAATAAGATTTTGTAATTTTTTTTAGTTCTACATGACATTTTAACTGTCAATGTCATAATACTGTTTGCTTTTACTGCAATAAAATACACATATTTGTATTCAGCAAAGTCTCACGTGTAAAACAGTACCCCCTATGTACAGGTTTTATGGCGTTTTGGGAAGTTACAGGGTCAAATATAGCACGTTACATTTGAAATTGAAATTCGCCAGATAGGTTATGTTGCCTTTGAGACTGTATAGTAGCCCAGGAATGAAATTTACACCCATAATGGCATACCATTTGCAATAGTAGACAACCCAAGGTATTGCAAATGGGGTATGTCCAGTCTTTTTAGTAGCCATTTGGTCACAAACACTGGCCAAAGTTAGCGTTAGTATTTGTTTGTGTGTGAAAAATGCAAAAAACGCCAATTTTGGCCAGTGTTTGTGACTAAGTGGCTACTAAAAAAGACTGGACATACCCCGTTTGCAATACTTTGTGTTGTCTACTATTGCAAATGGTATGCCATCATAGGGGTAGTTTTCATTCTTGGGCTACCATAGGGTCTCAAAGGTAACTTAACCAATCTGGCGAATTTTAATGTGAAAAAAATGAAACACAAGCCTTATATTTGACGCTGTAACTTTTGAAAATACCATAAAACCTGTACATGAGGGGTAATGTTGTACTCTGGAGACTTTGCTGAACACAAATATTTGTGTTTCAAAACAGTAAAAAGTATCGCAGCAATAATATCGTCCGTGTAAGTGATGTTTGTGCGTGAAAAATTCAAAAAATGTCACTTTTACTGGCGATATCATCGTTGTAATACATTTTACTGTTTTGAAACACTAATATTTGTGTTCTGCAAAGTCTCCCGAGTAGAACAGTACCCCCCATGTACAGGTGTTATGGTGTCATGGAAAGTATAGGGTTAAATATAGTGCTAGCAAATTAAATTCCCTTTACTTTCGGCATGGATTGTCAGGCAGGTCCCGCTAATTGTAATTAATTAAGATACCTAATTATGTAAAAATATTACATAAATATATACGTAGAATTAATATATGTATATATATATATATATATATATACATATATATATATGTATGTGTATATATATATGTATATATATATATAATTTTTTAAAAATATTTTTATTCATATTTACGTATATATATAGTGATATATACGTATATATTTATGTATATAGATATATATATTATTTTGTTCTACGTGTATTTTGATATATATATAAATATATTAATATCACAATACAGTTTGAACGAAATAACACACATCTATATATTTTTTAATTATTTATTTTTAATTATTGTTTTAATTTTATTTTTTTACGTATTTACATTTTTTTAATATTATATATAAATATATATATATATAACAATAATTATATATATTTAATCAGTATCAGTCTAAGTGTAATTTAATATTAATATATATATATATATATATATAATTATATATATATTAATAGTAAAATACACCTTGACAGCGTATGTGTGTGTATGTATATGTGTATATATATATATATATGTATATATACTTAGATAATATATATATAATATATATATATATGATCTAAGTATATAATTTATTTTTTTTACACTTATTTTAACTTTATTTGATTTGAATTCAGCCAGCAGGGGGACTACCTGTCATTACAGGCAGTCCCCCTGCTGGCAATGCAGCAGGCAGCTAACCCGGCCATGTGATTGTGAGGTCCTCGCAAGGACCTCACTCTCACATGGCCGGGGGGAGGGGGGCTGCAGGAGGTCGGATGTGCCGCGGGGGGCTCCATGGGAGTCCCCCCAACCGCGATTGCTGATAAGTAAAAAAAAAGGAGGGCGTACTATTAGAGCCGCCTAAAATAGGGCGTAATAGTACGTCCTCCGGTCTTAAGGGGTTAATGCATAATAGGCGGTATTCCCTGAACTATTTGCTCATATATTGATATTTATATGTATACTTATATCTATTTATAATTTTGTCTTATAGTTAGTTATAATACTTTTGTCTTTGTTTTAATTTTTGTTTTATTACATTTATGTTATAATTATTTTTTGTGTAAATAAATTTATATGGTACTATTCCCCTCCCTTTTCTTGTCTCCGGTTTCAGTCTTTCACTTTTCTAACCTACGACTGTTTTACTTTCTTCTCTGCATTTTTTGTGCCCTTTTCCTTTTGGCTTAACATTTTTTTCAGTTTGTGTGTTTGTATATATGCGTACCATTCAGTATTCATGCAGTTCATTGGTTTTATATACCTTTCTGTTTCCCCTGCGAGCCACGTTCAGTACTTTTCACCTTTTGTGTATTTTGCATGAACAGTTCATTCGTGTGAGTCTGCGCAGGCATGCATTTCATTTCTTTCTGATGTTCGTTCACGTTCGTCCCCTGATTTCTCGGCACCTGCAGACATACAGGTGCTCTTCAACGCCTCCGTTTCTAGGTCCATCACGCAGGCTATGGTATCTGCTATGGGCTCTGTGTCAACTTCTCTGTCACATACTATTACACAGGCCCTCTTATAAGCCCAACAGTCTGTGCAGCAGATGGGTATGTCAACTACATCTACTCTGACACCGGTCTCTCAAGGCCGTAAGGCTACGGCCAAGACCAAACATTCCTCCAAAACTGTATTGACTGACAGTTTGCCTACTGTCACAGATGGCACGCAACCACCACTGCACAAAAGAGCCACTAGCCGGGCAAAATCAGCCAGACTACAGAAGCAGGCAAGAGCCCAACTTGATTCTTCAGAGCTCAGTTACATTGAGGAGGAAATGGATGAGTCCGATAAGGACGTTTCGATTGGTCAGTCCGATTCAGACTCCGATGGTACGATTAGAGGGGCATGCTCGGCTAATCATCTATCTGGATGATATCCTCCTTCTAGCCCAGTCTGCCAACCTTCTCCACACACACCTGACGTGGACTCTGGCATTACTGCAAAACCTGGGTTTCTTTATCAATTTGAAAAAATCCATTTTGACACCTGCTCAACATATTGAATTCCTGGGACTGGTGATTGACTCAACCTTACAGACATTATATCTTCCGGCATCAAAATTGATAAATATCAAAAAAGAAATCAGACACACATTGGCCATTCCCCAGCTCTCCCTCAAACACTTGGCACGAGTCATCGGGCTCCTGGCAGCTTCCATCCAGGACATATTCCCAGGCCCGCTCCACTACCGAGCTCTTCAAGGGTTACAATCCTCTTACCTCAGAGGCAGGGCATCCTACGAAGACATGGTGACATTAGACAAAGAGGCGAAAGACCAGCTTCACTGGTGGCTACTCCACATGCAAGCGTGGAATGGACGCACTATCTTCGGAACAACCCCAGACCTGATCATAGAATCGGATGCGAGCTTACACGGTTGGAGTGAACATTGTTGAGATACTTCCACAGGAGACAGATGGTCGGACCTGGAAACAATGATGCATATCAAGTGGTTGGAACTTCTGGCCGGATCCTTTGCAGTACACAGTCTATCTCTGACTCACTGTCAATGCACAGTTCTATTAAAGATGGACAGTGTCACGAAAATGTCACATTTCACTCCTTTGAAAAAGTTACCCTCATCCTCTGAACTTTCCAAAAAATTTATTGACAATATAATCAAATTACATGGATTCCTTGAAGAAATAATCTCAGACAGAGGTTCTCAATTTACTTCACGTTTTTGGAAGGAAATGTGTTCTTCACTTCAAATCCAACGTAAACTTTCTTCAGCATACCATCCGCAAACAAATGGCCAAACAGAACGAGTCAATCAATGTCTGGAACAATACCTTCGTTATTACTGTACATATTTACAAGATGATTGGAGTAATTGGTTACCCATAGCTGAATTTGCCTATAATAATTCCATACACTCAAGCAGCAAAATGACACCATTCTTTTCAAATTATGGATTCCATCCCTCTTTGTTTCCTGATGATCCCAAGACAACTTCGAATCCAATGGTTTCTATTCAAAATATGGAAATGTCCTCATTGTTTAATCAATTAAAGAAAAACCTTGAAAGTTCTATGATCTTACATAAACGAAATTATGACACCAAAAGGAGACCGCCTCCTAAATATAAAATTGGTGACACTGTTTGGCTATCTTCAAAAAATATTTCTACTAACCGTCCTTCTAAGAAACTTAGTCCTCTTTTCCTTGGACCTTTTCAAATTGAATCCATTATTAATGAAAATGCTGTGAAATTGAAACTTCCTCCTTCACTTAAACTTCATCCTGTTTTTCATGTTTCCCTTCTCAAGTCTTTTCTCCCAGATCCCTTCCATAGGGAACAATTGTCAAAGCCTGACCCCATTGAAGTTCAAGATGGAATATGAAATAGAGAGAATTCTTGACTCCAGACTTCATAGAGGTAACTTACAATACCTTATTAGATGGAAAGGTTATGGAGATGAAGATAACACCTGGGAGAATTCCTCTGAAATTCATGCAAAGAAGTTAATTACTGCTTTTCACAAAAGGTACCCTCAGAAACCAAGGTAACAGCACCCGGAGTGTGCTCCTTAGGTGGGGGTCCTGTCATGTGGTATCTCTTCCGGGTTCGGCACTTCCGTATTGCGGAGCCGGCCCCTCCCCCTTCTGACGTGGCTCTGACAGTACTTAGGGAGACCACACCAAGGAGAAGGCTTGGTGATTGTGGGACCTACTTCCGGGTATACACGCCGGCTCCACAAGCTCTGACAAGCCGTCCCAGCCTTTGAGCCAATGCAAGGATTGCTGCATGCCATAAAGGATTACTGGAGAACGGATACTTTGCTAATTTACAAGTGGACTATAACTCTGAACTCTTGGAGGACAACTCATCTTAACTTTAAGTATATCTTTCAACTATTGTCTGCAATATCATTTATTAATGAACCAATTCCTGCTTGCTCAAATCTTCTCTGCTTCAAGTTACTAATTATATGGAGGACAACTCCCATCATGCTTATTTACTATGAACTGTTTCTTGCTTGCAAATACTCTCTGCTACCTGATTAATGTTTCTATTGAAGATTATTCCCAGCAACCTAAAGAATCTTATTAAAAATTTCTCTGAGGAAATACTTATTAATGAACTTTGTATTGTTTGATAACCTGCACTTTCTTCTATTGCCTATATGCAATTCATTTAAGTTTATCAATCATTAAAACTTTGTTTGATTCTCAAATTTCCAGCAATCCTCTCTTTTCTTAAAGCTACAGTATTGATACTGTAAAGATTCTTTGTTTCTTTACTATTGTAATTAAGGAGTTCTACAAGCTGCAGTTGAGTTCCAATCCAAATAACCCAAGTAGCATAACACACGGGTATGCAAACTCCGTACGGCTTGGCTCTGAAATCCTATGAGACCTCAATTTTTCATCTCTTCCTGAAACCACACCTTCCAGTATCCTCTCCTTCTTTGGCCAGATGGGTCAAATGGATTATGACGTTGGCCGGCATTGATAGCTTCTGCGATAGGATGCCGACTAGATGATATTTTACGAGCTGCTGATTGGTCATCGTAATCTACACTTCGAGATTTTTATTTCAAGCTGAAATAAAAATCAAAATTAAAAAAATAACAGGTATTTTCATTTTTATTATGTTATTATTTATATAGCGCCAACAAAGTCCGCAGCGCTTTACAGTGGGTGGACGAACAAACATGTAGTTATAACCAGACAAGTTGGACACACAGGAACAGAGGGTTTGAGTGCCCTACTCAATGAGCTTACATGCTAGAAGGAGTGGGGTAAAGTGACACAAAAGGTAAGGATAGTACTAGACTAATGACAGTTGCAAGAGAGGAATCAGTCGGGAGCTATTAACAGTTTAATTGATACGCTTTTATGAAGAAGTGGGTTTTTAATGATTTTTTTAAGAAGTGGAAACTGGGTGAGCATCTAACAGAGGTGCGAAGTGAGTTCGATAGGAACGATGCAGCCCTCGAGAAGTCTTAAAAGCAAGCATCAGAGGTGGGAGTACAGACACAAGATAGATGTAAGTATTCAGCAGAGCATAAGGGCCTACATGGGAGGAAAGATAGGTGGGAGCAGCATTATGTAGAGATTTGAAAGCAAGATCCAGAGTTGAGCCCTATATCTTACAGGAAGCCAATGTAGGGACTGGCAGAAGGGTGACGCGTGGGATGTGCGGGCAGACACCTCCCTTCGTATAGAAAGGAGCTGTGCCTCAGAGCTTGAATGAGAATGGTCACATTCTAGGAACATATTCAGAATCATTTGAAACTCCCTCCTCCATACTATAATCAGAGCCTGTACAACTCTCATCTAGTACTTTAGCACATTTCCATTGTTTTATATTTTCTACCCGAAGGGCATGGATTCTTTTGCATTGCTTAGAAATGCCTTACATGAGATTAGACTAATCGGTCTCACTTCTGGAGTAGAGATATCGCGAACTGTCCGCCAAACTGTTCGCGAACTGTCCGTAGGCGAACAATAGCGTGTTCGCGTTGGGCGAACATATCTGATTTCCGGTCCGCCCCCTATATGTCATCATTGAGTAAACGTTGACCCGGAACCTCACAGCCAGCAGACATTTTCCACCCAATCAGCAGCAGATCCTCCCTCCCAGGAAGTGTCTGCTGACTGTGTGGTTCCGGGTCAAAGTTTACTCAATGATGACGTATAGGGGGCGGACCGGAAATCAGATAAAAATAGAAGATAAATGAATAAATCAGAGTAATAATGTAAACAAATAATGTAAGTAAATAAGTGTATGTAGTAAGGCAAGCCATAAAACAAACTACATTTGCGGGTAATAATAAGTGACTAATTATTGAGAAACCAAAGCAATATAGAAAAGATGGATTTGTCAGTTGGATTACATCAGACTGCAAGGAGTCTTTGATTTGCAGGGCATTTTATTGTCCTTTGTGGTGGGGCACCATGCGATCAGTGTCATCTTAATTTTATTTTTATGCCAAAATTTCCAATTTGCACTAATTACTCATCTAGTTTCTTCAAGTGTCTTTCTTATTCAGGGCTTGTAAAGCATAGTGCTGCTTTTGGGTGTCTTGTGATGTTTGGCTACCAGTTAATGATGTGTTATATTTTTTTCTCTGTTTCTCTGTTTCTCTGTTTCTGTTCATTCTGTTGTTTCTCTTTGCCAAGTGGATTTTAGATATACTGAGGAAAACTATGCCTTAAACCATTGTAATTCAAGTAGTATCATTTTTACATTCAATTTTTTCAGTCCCTTCCATAATGGGAAATGAAGTAGCCAGATGCTGTTCATTATCTTAACACCAGGCTACTTTTTTTGCCATATGCTGCCATTCTTAGTAAAAAAAATTAAAGCACACCTGATCGGGCGTTTGTGCTTTCATATGGGTCATACATGTTCCTTGGCCCTTTTCATTTTGATGTTGCACAGGCATTCTTCCCTTTTTCAACTATCTAAAAGTTTAAAAACTCTTTAACTTGCCAGTAGGGACACATGGGTGCCATAGTTCAGACATCATAGTAATATATTTTCTGTCCTAGGAAATCTAGGTTACAATAAAAGAGTAAAATCCAAAGTTGTGAACATTTAAAAAGTAATACAATAACCAAGACTAGAAATTTTTAGAAATCAGTTTATTCATGACTTTAATTTGCCAATTATAGTGAATATGGTGCTTTGGCTTAAGGCTCTATGCTTTATAGACTCTGAATGTCTATGAGTATTATTGTGGGGCTTTTTCCTATCAGTTATCATAACATCATGCTAGGTATTACATGCTCTATAGAGATTGATCACTCATTTACAAGGGCATGATCTGACATTCTTAGTTGTAGCACCAGACCTTATGTTATATTGCACATCTTTTTAGATTCCTCCCTTATGTAATATCCTTGTGACTGATTGGTTTCCTGAAACTTTTATTTTAATTCTGTCTCCTGACCTCCCTGGGTCAGATGAAGACAGACTTTACATGTATGCAATTCAATAACCTTCTTAAACACACCTTCTTAAATACGCCTGCAGCTCGCTATATAATGTAGCATTATAAAGACATAGTCAAACTAGACTCATATTTAGAATCCCAATTTCTTTAGGACTCTTCTTTCTTTCAATATTGTCTATTGACTGGATAATGGACCATGTATTATGTATCTGGCCCTCTAATACATGACCTAACCTTGGAATTGGTAACATAGAAATCCAAAGCAGATGGCTCATCCTTCTGTTACCTTGTAAGCCAAATGCTTTTAGGTCATTCACTACATCGGACTGTTTTATATTACATGGGCCCATTATAGGCCTAAAGCACTATTAACAATGAAAAATTGATATTTCTGTGTGAATGTTTTTATATGTATACTGTACATATAACTCCCATTGTATCATTGCCAGTTGTACTTTGAAAACACAACACATTTAATTTACAAAGACTATATCTAAAGACACATGCAGTATAATGCTTCAGATATCAAGCATCAAATGCATTAAGTATTATACTTATTGTACTTATTATTGATAATATTATTTAATCACTAGAAATAAATTAAGTACAAACCACTGCAATACCTTGTGGGAAAATATTAGATAATTTATAATGGCTAACACTGCATTCTAAATTCACTGTCTGTGCTGTGAATACTATTCTTTAATTAATGTGATATGTTCTAAGTGTTTATTTGGGGGTTGTTTTTTCTATAGAGTGTGTCTGTATTTTTATCTAATGTATAAGATGACTCTGCTATTCTTCCAAAATATATACACATTTCCAAATTATTGTGCAAGCTTCTCTTTAGCAGAGAAAGATTGTTTTGTCTGAAGAAAAGACAGTTCACTGCTGGTTCTCCTCTCTAATCAAACATGATTTTCAATATTTATTGAAGTACACAATAATTTGTCACACTTTTATCAAACAAAAGTCATAACACTAAGGACTTAATAAACAATTAGGCTATGAAATTAAAATAATAAAATTAAAATACTACATTATATATATATATTTAGTAATTAACAAAATATAGGGCCTTCTAGAATAAAATGCTATTTTCAGCTTGTTTTGTCCTTGCAGGAATAATATGTCTCTAAATACTAGACATTTTTCTTATTATTTAAAACTGTATTTTGATATTCTGGGTATATAATTAAAGTGATAATGCAAAAAAAAAAATCTCAGTTGAGCTCTGATGATTACGCCATTAAAATGGTAAATCTCAATTTGAATATTTGTTATAATAGGCTATGTGTTATCACTCAAAAAGCATATTGTTATATCTATAAAACATTATTCACTGACATTGTATTCTGCCCACATTAACTTTTTACACTTAGATAAGAGCTATTTATGATCTGACTGCAGGGGTTCTTTTAATGGAAAAGTAATTTCTTTATCACATGATTTTTCATGCATTTCATATCTTTCATGTCCTTGTCTCCCTTTAGTTTTCTTTATAGACATTCTTGTTGATATGGTTTTTCTGCAACAATATTTTTTAGTGTATTTGTTTTAAAGTTATGTTTTCTTTCCCCACTGAGATACCATTTTAGTTTTACAGCTTTCACTATGCCAACTTGTTTTTATTTTTTTTTATTTTTTTTTTTTAATTTCCTTTTTATGATAGCAATATTGAAAAATACCTCTAGGCTCAGTAATATCTATTGCTGGTTTACAGTTAATTACTTGTAGAATAAAATAGTCATTAAACTTACCGTATCTTGAAAGAGGAATGTGTTCTATTAACACTTTGCACAGTAAAGAAATAGCAAAATCTATAGTTGAGATATGACCTCACACTTTAATTCATTGACTGCTTCAGGTGTTTGAAGCGTTGTTGAGAAAAACATAACAACATTATTGAAAGACATGCAATCCCCTTAATATATTTTGGTGCCGGAAAATTGATTGTTTTTCTAGAGCAATGCTTCCATAAAGTGTTTTTTCAGGCATTGCAATAATAGACTTGCTTGAAGTCCCAGGTAAGTTAAAACCAAAATGATTTACAGGCAACATGATTGCCAAGATGTTCCCTTATGTCCTCCAAAGTTTTTTTGTCTTAATAAGCTTTTTACTTTTTATCAGTGTTAATTGTTTTTTTTTTTTTATAAATACAAGTGAATGTCCATCCAAAAAGTACCGATTAGGAAAAATGATACTAATTTTATTTATATTACCAAAGTCATCAATAAATTATTTTGCAGGTTCTTGATGCTCCACCATTTGAATGGTACATTCAAATTGTTGTCACTAGTGCATTATGTAATTACGCTTCTTTCAGTGAAAGCAAACAGATGTGTAAGATGTGTATTTTCAGTAACACTATCAAATGCATTAGTAGTGTGCACTCTAATGTTAGAAATGTAAATATGTATTTCTAACATCAGAGGAACTTAACTGTTTAGATATAGGGCCTCCCTCTAATATTAAAACAAAGAACTACCTTCTATTCTATGCCATCTCTCCCCTTGCTGTGATCTTCAATACTGATGATTTCAGTCAATCCAATGCTTCTCAATAGTGCAACTTTTGGGGCCTAGTGTGCATATGTGTAAATCATCATCTCATTATTTCAATGTATCTCTATGGGGAGCATGCAGCTTCTTCAAGTTGAGTGACTGTCCCTAGGGGTATCCTTAGGGATAAATGTAAACACTGCAAGAAAAGGCAGTGTTTACATCTGTGAGACTGCAGAGACGGGTTCTTAAAGGACAACTGTCACCTCAAAAAAATAAATAATTAAATACAATAATATTTTTGTCAAGTATTGAAAGGAAATAGAGATTTTTATAAAGCTACAAAATAAGAAAAACTCATCCCTACATTTAATATATGACAGGATCCTTCAACCATATATGTGCACCTTTGGTCAGACAGTGTTTGGAAACTGACACATAGCCTTTAAAGTCTTCCCTGGTAATAGCAGGGAGTGAATCAGGTAAGGTCATAAAGACTAACTGTAATCTTTCATACACTCTCTGACAAAAGGTGCATGTATATGGCTGGCTGATCCTGTCATATGCAAAAGGTTGGGGATGAGTTTTTCAAATTTTTTTTACATATATTACATTGAAAAAAATATATTTCCTTTCAATACTAGATGAAAGGATTATTATATTAAAAATATTTTTGAGGTGACAGTAGTGTGATAATACCAAAACCACTACATTAAGTGTAGAGGTTCTGGTGCTTAGAGTGTGCCTTTAATTTTCAGAACAAGGAAATATTATTTGATGACCCACATATTTAATAGTGCATACATTATCCTTAAGAAATCTAGAAACATGCTATATAGTACAGGGCAACAATCACACAGGATAAAACACACACAAGAAAATTGTCATGCAGATGAAGAACACTTGGGAAACATTTTGTAACTGTTCTAAACTTATCTTCCTATTTTTGCACCCTTTGTAAGTGTAGAGATAATGAATGTAGTCGCATGACTCGGCAAACTGTAACAAGAAAATTATTAATGTTTTCAAGCACCAGAGAGCCAGTAGGAGTGGGTAAGAAGAGTCCCAAAAAGGTAAAGGAGGTCAGAACAAATACAGTTTGCAATATTTGTGCTTTTATTTTAGACATATTCAGATGCTCAGGTAACCGGTAAAATTTGGTTGAACATGCATACTTTTATTAAGCTTGTGCAAACATACAGCAGTGATGCTGTCCTTCAGCAGCAGACAATACCTGGCAATAGTGTTTTAATTTGACAGTTATTTTGACTGACCAGTGTTAGTCATTAATAATAAAGCATGCATTTTTGATGGGTATATGAAAGACAAACACACTGGTGTGGTGTGTCTTTAAGAAAAAAAAAATGGCAGAGGTTATAGTAAGTGGACCCAGGACATACTTGAAAACAAGAGAAATCTCAATGTATCTTTCCTAGTAAAATATTTTATAAATAAATAAAAGTGCAAAATAACAAGGATTGCTTATCCTGCAATTCTTCTTAGTATGGTATTCAGGAACCACATGAACATCTCAAGTGTGAAGATACAAATCTTCCAAATATTCAATTACTTGAAAAATATTAAATACATAACATTGTGTAAAACCATAAACATCAATATGATTAAAACCAAATATTTGCACTCATAAACTTAGGGCCACAAGCAGTGGCCAGAAGGACACATAAATAGGTTTAACCCCTTGAGACACATGACATGTGTGACATGTCATGATTCCCTTTTATTCCAGAAGTTTGGTTTTTAAGGGGTTAAAAAGACCTCCAATAAGCAGCAAACAGGTATCCCTGGCACTGAAAAAAGGCTCAGTCCACCCTATATTTCTGGGTCAGGATCCCTCCAAGAGTGTAGAAATCTTCTCCAAGAAAGTGCCCAATGCTTATTAAAAATGAGAAAAGATCCAAGTTGCTTTTTAATACTGACTGGTTTCATCCACAAAGGCTTTCTCAAGGTAAAGCACATTGCCAGTTCTTACTTCCACCTTTTAAGCTCCTCCAAACAAAGCTGATAAGTTCCTACGTGCGTTTTCTTTTAGTCACCTGTTTACTATGCACAGCATGTACACTCAACCAAAAAGATGGCAACCGTGATCATTAAGGGAGATATAATGTGAAAAAACCTAAATCAGATAGTACCACTATCTGGAAGGATGTTAATTTCTCTTACGGTCATCCTCAGGTTGGTAGTCCATAGGTACAAAAAGCAGAATGTTTTATCTGAGTCATAATATTGGAAACCAAGAAAATGGTTGCCGAGGTTCATTTCAGTGACCCAAAACTCATGCATGCATGTGGACTTCGTCTGATAAACCATACTGTGTCTGAAACATTCACCACCTGGGTAGTCCATTTGTTGTACATTTGAAAATCATATAATGAAATTCAATTAGAGACTTCCATAAGATCATATGGAGAATCATGTTGTATCATAAAAATTAGATAATTGTATTAAAAAGTACTATTAGCTTGATTTCAAAAGTGATTATAAAAACTTATGTTACCAGAGAATATATAAAAAAGAAATATAACATGTAAAAATATAAAGAAAATGTGTACTAACATAGTAAATATAGTGAAAAAAATAATCAATATAATAGTGAGAGCCACAAATAAAAATAAGGTTTTACCACAAGTTGTACAATTTTAAACCTATAAAAAAAAACACAAACTACCATAGGGTAATAAAGTAAAACACCAAGATTATATAAAATCCATATATGGTCCCATTCACGTGGTGCTGAGCCACTCAAACAGCTGGCTCAGACTTGGTAGTTTTTTCAACACAAGGATGAAGTGGATGTTCCTTGGAAATTTGTTTGGTGCAGCCCCCCACTTGTTTCCAGTAACTTAAGTCTTTTGAACTCCAGCATACAAGGTAAGTACATTATGTTAATATGTTAATGTTTTAAAACCACAATTTTTAGAAAAAGGGTATGATTCAAATACTATGCAAAATAAGACATAACAAAAATAGATGTGTAGAAAGATTCATTTTGTTGAGTACTAAGGAAGAATATCAAATCAAATCATTTTCTTTCTTTCTCTGGCTCTGCCATTTCTCTCCAACTCCTCTCTGTTGGCATTCCCCAAGGTTCTGTCCTTGGTCCCCTACTGTTCTCTATCTATACTGCCTCCCTTGGTAAACTCATCAGCTCCTTTGGCTTTCATTATCATTTATATACAGATGACACACAAATCTACCTGTCCTCTTCTGATCTCTCTCTGCCCACCTTGCCTCGTGTCTCTGACTGCCTCTCCGAGATTTCCAACTGGATGGCTACTCACTTCCTTAAACTCAACCTGTCCAAAACAGAAATTCTGGTCTTTCCTCCCTCTAGTATTGCTACTCCTGTATCTGTCTCCCTCCAAGTCAACGGTGCCACCATCACCTCTACCTCGCAGGCTTGCTGCCTAGGTATTCTCTTTCACTCCGACCTCTCCTTCACCCCTAATGTCTAGTTGATCACCAAATTCTGCCACTTCCATCTCAAAAACATAGCTTGCATCCACCCTTATTTAACATGAGACGCAGCTAAGGTGCTGGTTCATGCCATTGTTCTTTCTCGCCTTGACTACTGCAATCCCCTTCCCAGTGGTCTTACGTGTTCCCAGATTGCACCACTGCAATCTATAATGAATGCAGCAGCGAGGCTCATTTTCCTGTCCGCCCGCTTCCCCCCTCTGTCAGTCCCTATATTGGCTTCCGGTTAGATATAGGGCTCAATTTAAGATTCCGGTGCTTGCTTACAAGTCCCTACATAATGCTGTAACACCATTTTAATGTCTCTCAATCCCTTATTATGATCTATAACCGTGTACAGGAATCAAACATTCACTGTAGCCAATGCATATGAATCCTTCCAATCAATGTCCTTCATTATATTTAATATGTGAACTATATCCCGAATGTAGGATGTGGTTAAAGAACAATATTTCTGGAGATAATAGTCCACATATTGAGATAACATGGCAATGAGACTGTCAATACCATTGGCAATGGGTCTGCCATGTGGTTTCTCTAAAGACTTGGGGATCTTCGGTAGATATTGCTAATTTGGTATGTGCCTCATAATTTTTTTTTAATTTGTCCTTAGTTAAAATGTTAAAATCCTTACCCTCACTGAGCAACTTAATAAGTTTCCCAGTATATGTATTAGTGGGGGCTTTCGGCAGAATGCAGTAGGTGGTATCATCCCCAAGGAGCTTAAGAGACTCTGTGATGTAATCCTCACGGTTAAGCACCACTATGGCCCCACCATTATTGGCTTCCTTGATCTTTAAAAGCCTTCCTTTCATGTAGACCCAAATTGTTATAAGAACATTTTGTGGTGTCAATGGCCTCCTGTACCAGGTAAAATTTTGATTTAGGTTTAAACCAGTATGAATAAAAGCTTTTGTATCGTCAATCTCTCGTGTGGGTAATTGTATTTTCAGGAAATGTTTCTTTGTTGTTAATTTACTTAGGTATTTCTGTGCATCCATAAAGAAATAAAACTATCTGGGTTTGTACTTGGGGCAAACTTTAATCCTTTCGATAAAACCTTCAGTTCATAGTTATTTAATTGTGCCTTCCATCCCTTATAAGAAGCAAACTGATGTTGTCTTAAATCCACCATTACTTAAATATAGTTGTCTTAGGGGGAATTGGTTTCTTAAAACTGGGTTCGTTAATAGATGCTCTTGTAATTTCTCCTTGTCTCTTAGAATACCATTTATTAAATGGCTTTCTTATCCTGGGAGACTGTTTAGGTTTCCTGCTCAATTTATGTACAAAAATCTCCTGTTCCTTAATATATTTAAAATCCTCCTTATCCCTGATCAATTTATTATTTTTAGTCTCATATTATCTGACTTCCAAAGATTCAATCTTTTACTTGATTTCACTATTATTAATTTCTACTTCATCAGGTTTAAAATTAACATTTATTTTCTTTGTCTAATTTCTCATAAGACTTAATTTGAGTTTGTTGGAAGTCCACTAACAACATCATGATTCCACCTGGGCATGAAATCTCCACAATCCAAACCAAATGTTTGGGTTTTATTAATTCGCAAACTCCTTTGTATAATGCCTAGCTCAAGATTCTGTTCCAGATAAACAACCTCTCACCATCTTTTGACCTCTTTAATGGCAGTTCTTTCCAATCTCAAAAAAAGATTGTCTGAAGCTATAAATGTATTGACATAGTTATTACTAACACGTTTTGAGGAACTATCCCAAAAGAAAGTCTCCAATCTTTTAGTTTACAACAACTACACAGGCATAAGGGGAGGATTGAGAGACATGCAAGTAGGTAATTGGATTAGTAGAATCACAAAACAGGGTAATGACAAACACAATGTGTCAGGATTATCAGTTTGAAACCGGATATGTAGTACTTGGAAAAAAAATTAAAATAAAGTTCAAGTAAAAAAAAAATCTGGCAAGGGTGAGGCAAAAGCAAAATGTTCAGAAACTGTGGGACAGGCCAGAGGTCAGGTAAATCCAGCAGAGCAAACACAACACAGCTAGTAGTGGGGAAATAGCACAGAACAACTACACAATGACAGCTCAGCTGTTCATTGTTTAAATATGGTGCTAATCTTTAGACATGCCTCATCCCATTGGTGTATGGATCTGCAAGTCAATGAGGTTGACATTGGAGTGAATACTGCAATAATTGGTTCCAGCAGCTCCAACAGGGCTGCCCTGCAGCATGTAATAATTACGCAAGCTTCTATTTTTGCGGAGATCCCTGTACCCCGGCTGGGTACCTCTGCCAAGGACCGCTTCCTAGCTGGAACCAGGGAAAACCTCAGCGCTTCTGCCCCAGTCGCCGTTGCTTAACTGTTATCCTCCTGGAGTCTCTCTGTCCTGGAACAGGATAGGGGCCTAGTTCTACTCCCTCCCAGGGACTGGACAATATACAGTCCTGGGAGCTGTACTCCTTACAAGAACTTTCCCCGCTGAATGCTTCTCAAGCTGGAACAAGGTATTGAACAGTGATTAGCCCTTTCCTCTCCCAGTAACTAGATGACAAATAGTTCTGGGAGTACAACAGATTTTAATGAGTCAAACTCAGCCTTTTATGCACAGACCCCAGCAGAGGGTCTCCATTGTATTCAGCACAAGCCCCTCCCAGGAATCTCTGGTCTTGGGAGATAATTGCATTAAAGACCAGTAAGCTAATTATCTCTCAGGAACAGAGAGCCCAACCCAAAATATAAAAACATAAAAGTACCCAAAACATAACAAAAATATGAAATAACCCCCCAAAAATACATCCCTAAAAAGCCCTGATCTCAGCGCCCAAGTTTTCCAAATAGAGCTCAGATCCATGCAGTGTAGGGGAAACGCCACTGTGTTAAATTTCTAACCGGCCACACACATGGTCCCATGCCCAAAATTTGGATCCAGGGTGTTTGGTGCTTTTTGCCGGTTAACTTTCGGAAGCTCCTGTGGTCGCAATATAGGGTGCTCTACCTGGCTTTCAGTTAGCATTTGTTCCCCTTAGTCTCAGACACCTCCCCTCCAAAAAGTGCTCTCCTGGCATATTTCAAAGGGTTTCAAAACCCCGGACCATGTTGTTCGGGAACCACACGTTCACCTCATGCCGAAAACAGTTCCATAACATTCGTGACTAAGTACCTCTGAGGTGACCGAGAACCCACAAAGTCCTCATGACAAAATTAGTTCCCTAGCAGTTGCGGCTAAGTACCGCTAAGGACTATTTGTGGGTTTGGTTCATGCGAACGGCCACCAGAGAGCTAGCATTTGGTTCCATTTGCATGAAGGTAAAATCCTGAACCATGGGCAACCAGGGAAAGCTACTAATGGCGGATGGACAAAGTAACTGCCAAACGGTGTCCCACACCTGGACCGTAGTCAGTGGGCAGGAGGCTGGCTTCCACACTCCTCCAGGAGTCCATGGCAAACGTTCGTGGGTAGGAGCGTTTCTCGCAGAGTTTACTAACCGCACCTAGCATTATTGCATGCACACCTTGGGGTGCCGCGACCTTATGGAGCCACTAGAGCAGCGAGGGAACTAAGGTTAGTTTTGGCACAATGGATTAGACAGGGTAGAAAGAGACACAAAAGGTGATGATGAAGTAAGAAGGGAAACACAATATGGTAATTTGGGTAAGAAGAGACACAGTTGGAAGTAAATTGTTACAGAGAGACATAGGCCAGGGTGTGAAGTGCTTAATTTATCTATATTACAACTAAATATGGTCAAAAAACTGAATTTTTGTTATTTGCTATTATATCAGTTTCATTCCAATTATAGCAAGTATAATGCAGAAATACTTATCGATTCAACAGTTAACTAAACAGTCAACTAAATCTGATAAATAATTCTACATATTTATTGTTGCTGTCAAGAACACTTCCCTCTTCTTTTGGCAAAGCCTCTATTCTTCAAGTCTCAGACAACCTTTTGTCATTTGTAGAGCGGTTTGTACTGTCCCTATTTATAATTTATAATTGCCTTTATACTCTCTGAAAAACTTTAAAGTTTTTTTTACATCAAGTGTAACATTTTTTTCTAGCTCTTTCATTCCATATATTAATTTTGCAATTGTCTGTGCTTCTTTCATGTCCTTCTCGGTTTTATTTTGTTTAACAAGATCCCTAACTTAACACTATTGAGAGTTTATGTTGCATGTTTCTTCTCATTCTTAAATGTATAACTTTAAATTGATCTTATTTTCCATTTCCCTGCCTGGTCACTTATTGATCCAAACCTCTGCATAGAAAAGTAATAGCTTTCTGAGTGTCTGCATTACCTTTTTTGCTTTGAATCATGTGTAAATACAAATATATGACTTTTGATGCCCATTATATGGTTATTAATAGACAATGGTGCCTACAGTGCTTTATAAATACCTAGGCATTTGCAAACATTTGGTTCGCTAATAAACACACCAAATCAATTAGTCTTTATATTCCAGATGAAGTAATTCAAATGATTTGGATTGTTTATGAACAGACCACATTTTTGCATAGGGCAAAAATTACTCTTTAACATATATATTTAAGCTTATTTCAATAAAATTTTCTTCTATACTTACTTTATTAAAATTCATAGTTAAATTCTGCATGTAATTATATCAAATGCTTTAGGATAACCCAAGTACATATATTTAAGTTAATTGACATTATTCTTTCTTCATAAAACCATATTGCTTTATATATATTTTAGAAATGTTGTTCAAAAAGCTATTATTAGTATTATTTGATATTTGTATAGCAACAACATATTCTATAGCACGGTACAATAGAGGGAATATAGACAAATAATGAATAATGATAAACAAAGAAGAGAAGACCCTCCCCGTGAACTTACAATCTAGCAAAAATTTAAAAAAGTGCTTAGCAAGATAACTTTTGAACCAACAATCTAAGTTATAAAGAGGAGTTGAGACATGAGATCACAGGGGGTGTTTGAAGATGAAGTCCACAGATATGGGGACATATGTAAGTTCTGAATATTTTGTGAGGTAAAAAGTTAAGATCAGAGTCAGTTGAAAGGAACATGCTACAATGAAAGTGGAAGAAGATGGAGGAAGAATGGGTGGGTTAGTGGTAGACACATTTTGGAAATGTTTGCTTTTGCCTAGGGAAATCAGGGTTCAAGTCTGGATCTGGAGGAAGAAGGCATGTAAAGTTGAGAATCCACAGATTTTCTGTAGGACATGCGGGAGGAGCAGTAGGTGAAGGAGTGGGAATGTGTAGCTTTTAGAGTGAGACTGAAACATTTTCGCAAAATATTCTATTTTCTAAAAATTTATAATTTGTATGCATACATAATATGAAAGTATGTGTTAAAAACTATACAGAAATTAACAGTCACAATGCATACAATATTAATAGTTGCAAATGTGTAGGAGCATATTGAGGGATATTGAGGTAAAAATAGCATGCCTTGATTAACAGTTATTTATTTAATTGCTTGCAGATAATAATAGAAAATTTGAAACGTTTGCTGAAGGAGCTGAGAGATGAGAGTTCAGGTCTGTATTTGGATAAAGATGGATTGCACAGGAATGAATTCCATTACACTCCTTAACATTATCCCTATATAATTATTTATAACATTTTTCAAACTCATAATAACTTCAAATACATCGATCTTTTTCTACAATTCCTGAAAGGAAAGAATTATGGAAAATTTAAGCCAGTTGTTTGATGTTTTAGAACTTCTCTTCTGAGGTACCTAACGAAGAATGTGATTGTAATTTATTTACATTCACTTTAATTAATGTTGAGCTTTATCTATAAATACTATAAATGTTTCTTGCACATGTTCATATCCATAGCCATATCTTTGCCATATGCTTAAGAAATAAAAGGAGTGGCCCCCTGCAGATCCCAATTTAAATCTTTATGACTACTTACATTGGATTGCCCTCTAGAGCAGTCATGATACCATAACTACCACAGCCTGATGTTGTAGTTATGCTTCTTAGAGTGTTCCTAATAGTTGTTTCATACAATTGTAATAGTGTGCATAGAGTTTTAACCTGCAGCTTACCTTGTTTTGTTTAAGATAAAGAAACTTGCTAAAATAATTTTCAATTTAAATGTATCACTGCTTCCTCAAATGTGCATTTTTGTTCCTTTGCTACATGTATTTTACAATTTACCCAAATGGCAAAAGTTATAGCTAAAATGATTTAAAACGTCAGTCTAGTAGAACAAGTACATTTTTAAATTTGAGTTGCATTCTCTGATTCTCTGTTAAGTAAGTAATTAAGTGTAAAATAGCTGATTACCTCAGTGCAGTGAGTTCCTCAAAAAATAATCAAATGGAGACGCTGTTTGTCAAGAATGAAAAATAAATAGGTTTAACATGCTGCTGGGTGGTAATGGGGCTGATGTCTGGAATGTGGGACTATTTAGCCACTGATTATGCATTTTAATATCACTGATGTGAAATAGAATTGTATTTATTAATACAATTTGGATATATTTTTCCCAAATATATATTCAATATAAAGTTCAATTTAGTATTACAATACATATCAATTTACATGTAAATCTGTAAATTTGATCAAATAGTTTGTGAATTATAATGACACATTACTTTAAATTGTGTGATTTCATTTTCAACTTGGATATTCCTGCTGCTGCAAAATCTGAGCTAGTGGTTTATTAATGCAATCTGTCTGATCCACTTCAGTGCTGACAAATTCTTAAAAACTGGCCTAGGCACAACTGCCAGTGGAAGTGACAGAAATACCTAAATAACTAGATACAAGTCATTTACAGCTATATTCTAAACAGATATAATGGTTACTTGTATTATTTAAACACAGAAAATATTGTACAACGTATTTTCAGAAAACAACCTCATTTCAACTGTAATAAGTTAAAAAAAATATGTAAAATTTATCAAATACTACTGTACTAACCCTGTTATTTTATATTGATCTTTGTTGAGGCTTTAAATTCTAAATGATCACGATTTTTCCACATTTCTTTTTTTTTTTTTTTTTAAATCTTTATTTTAGTGTGCAATAAAAGAATAACATACAAGCTCACATAGCCACGACAGCATTCGCGTGCTTATTATGGTCAAACATTTACATATATTGCCATGACATTTAAAACAGTTGCACTTTTTTAGTATAAAGAAACAGGCTGAATTATAGATTGTGTTGTAAGACTTAGAAAAATACAGGCTAGAAACCCTATGTTAATAAAAGGTAGAGTATACAAGCTTAACCCAGGGATTTCTGTGGCACGAGTGTTTTACAAGGAGAGTGAAACAGAGTGAAACAGATATCTTTTCTACGAGTTTAACCCCTAGGGGGCCCCCCAGGTAGCTAAAAGCACGTTCCCAGCGGGCGTATGGCAGTCACTGGATATTTATGTGAGGCCTAGACAATTCAAATAAAAACAATAATTATAATCAAAAGAAGAAGTCAGCGCAGTCATGCAACTCAGAGTCAATCAGCAGTGGGCCAGTGTAAATTTGAGAAGCGAAAAGAGAAAAAATATATGATAAAAGCGGCCCAGTCTCTGCGCTGCTTGATGCTTGGTATTGCCAGGCTCAGTCAACCAATGCCGCTTATCGGTCGTTTACCGGAATCCAGCTGCTCTGCTATCCTGCTATGGCGTTTCCAGACGCTGGTTAGGAAGGGTACGTTGTTACCAGTTTGCGTCCCAGGTTTGAGGCTGTGCTGATTTATGGTCAGGGACCCGACTCTCCGCGGCTTGCAAGGTTTGATGCAGGGCTGAGGTTTGTCCTTTGATATTTCCCACCTCCGTGCTGCTGGTGGCTTTGTTGGGCTCTGCTGCTTGCGCGCTGGTAGAGCTTTCGCCACGGGTGCGCGCTGCTGTGCCCTTTGGTGCTTGCGTGGGGTAGTGTAGAGGTTGGCGGTCGGCCGGGAGCTAACCAGAGGTGCCTTCTCGCTCCGGGCCTGTATCAGGGCCGGCATCTTATAGCCACGGACTCGGGGACTATTGAAGGCCAAGTCCTTCCCTTTCGGGGTAGGTCTGGAGTTCCTGGGGTTGGTGGTATGCCGCCGTCGGCGGGTGGATCTCTGCCTATGTGGTTGATGCATCGGGGTTAATCCCCTGTTGGCCCTGGGCCCAGATGGGCTGGTGTGGAGATTCTTGGACTGAGTTTTCATGGCTTTGCCCAAAGGCAGTCTGGTCCCACTCCAAACTGTGTCGCCTTGTTGGCCCTCCGTACCTCCGATCTCTAGCAGCTTGGATCGCTCTTCCTTTTGTCGGGCCGCGATCTTTGCCCAGAAGGCCTCAAACAGCCCGTCAAGGCGGGTAGTGAGGGAGTCGCTTGTGTTGGGGCTTAGTGGTGGAGGCCCAGGTTGTCCACGAGGCTGCGTGTCTGCCATTTTGATATGGCGGGCTGCATGCCAGTTCGGTGCGTGGATGGGGTCATTGTTCGCTTTTAGGGTCCACTGGGGCTTGCCCGTCGAGGTGATTGGGACCGGGATAACCCCCACCGGTCCTAATGGGGGTGGGGGGGTAGCCATTTGCTGCGGGTGCTGCATGCGGTTATGGGCTGGGAGAGCGGCCGCCTCTCCAATGCCCTGCTTGGTATAGGCCTCAAGCCTCAGCTTGGTCATTCCGGCATTATTTCTGGGCGTGTGAGGTATCCCTCTGTTCACAAATGTCTGCAGATCAAGTTGTGATGAATTGGGGATCAGGATTATTTAGTTTGCCCCCGATTTTAGCCAGTAATTGGTCTGAGGCCCAGGAGCTCTCGGTTTGTGCGTCTGCACTGCTGCATAGTCAGGCCACGCCCCTTGATTTTTCCACATTTCTATGTGTTAATAAGTAAAGTAGTTTTTCTACTCATTATTCTACTACAATTTTACTATCACTCGACAGATATTATTTACAATTGCAATTAAATGAAACCCCAAATTGCTCTTAAATGTAAACTTACATAGCATTTTTTGTAAAGTATCATGTAAAAGGTAGTTTAACCCCATAGTGACCAGACCGTTTTTTAATTTTCTTACTGGGACCAGGACTATCTTTACATTTCTGCGGTGTTTGTGTTTAGCTGTAATTTTCCTCTTACTCATTTACTGTAATCAGACATTATAAACTGTTTTTAATTAAATGGTCTTTCTAAAGATACCATTATTTTCATCCTATAATATAATTTACTATAAAAAAAATAAAATATAATAAAAAAACTTACACACTTTTTCTAACTTTGACCCCGAAAATCAGTTACGCATCTACAACAGCCAAAAAACACCCATGCTAAATAGTTTCTAAATTGTGTCATGAGTTTAGAAATACCCAATGTTAACGTGTTCTTAGCTTTTTTTTTTAGCAATTTATAGGGCTATAAAGTGCTGTTTGTGTGTGAAAAATGCAACAAACATTACATATCACTGTGATATGTGTTACTGTTTTAAAACACTAATATATTTGTTACATTAAGTCCTTTATTTCTGGTGTTGAAATGTGTGATCATTTTCATTTCAAATGTCTTTTATTCATGAGTCTTTGAAATTCTCTTTAAGAACTTTAATCCTAAGGAGGGAGTGACAAGTCTGGGTGAAGTGATGACCAACAGGGTTACAATATCCATTTAACTTGTGGTTATTGATTGAATGTCTGTGTAGATTCATTCTGAGATGCGGCTTAAGGCCAGTTTCTCCAATGTAGCAACCTTTGTCACACACTGTACACTATATCATGCACACCACATTTTAAGATGTGCACGAATATGATCCCTTAATGTTGTATAATTTGTTATTGTGTCTGGCTGTGGTTTTGCCACATAAATGTTGACACAGGTTGCAGAGTGATTTGTTGCATCATACAGTTCCATCCTATGTGAGCTCCTGTTCTGTGGTTAATTTACTGCAGACCAATCTCTGTCTCAGGTTGGGTGGTTGATTGAATGCTAGTATGGGGGGTTCTGGAAATATTTATTTGAGTGTGGAGTCCTCTGAAGTTAATGGATGTAGCTCTTTAATAATTTTACGTACTCCTACAGTTGGGTTGTATGTAACTACTACATGGATTCTTGTTTTTTTCCTTTTCTTTATATTGTAGGAGCCTTTCCCGTAGTGTTTTTAGGACAGATTTTTTTTTTTTTTTAGATATTGTCATTTCCTTGTAGCCCTTTTGCCTAAATGACTGTAACAGTGAACTCGGGTGCTGATCTCTGTCTTTCGTTTTAGAGCAAATGTGGTGATATATAATAGCCGGGTTGTAGATGATACCTTGTTTGGTGTGATTGGGATGGAAGCTGGAATTGTGGAGGTAGCTGTACCTGTCTGTGGGTTTTCTATATACAGACGAATGAAGAATGCCATTGGTGTAAGTTATTGTGCAGTCTAAGAAACTCACACTATGATTTGAAAAGTATTAAGGTTTATTGACAGGTGGAATGAATTAAATGATTTATAGAAGTCTATAAGGCTTTCTTCTCCTTCTGTCCATATTATGAAAATATCATCGATGTAACGATAATATGTATATTGTTTGTGGGGCTGTGTACATAAAGATCTGTCTCATAGGTCATTAAAAGATTAGTGTATTAGGGTGACGTTTTTGTGCCCATCGCTGTCCGTCGTTTGTAGGCAGTTATTGTTATTAAAACTAAAATAATTGGGTGAGTATGAATTCTATAAGCTGGGCAATTATAGATAAATTTCATATTTGTGTGGTGGTTTGTGGGATGAGAGAAATTTAATGCAGGGCTCAATACCATCCTTATGTTGGATGTTACTGTATAAGGATTCCACATCCGTTGTTACTAGTATAATATTTTCAGGTAGTTCATTTATCTGGTTAAGTTTATTGAGGAAGTCTGTAGTGTCCTGCATAAAGCTCTCAGTCTTAATAACTATTCATATTTCTAATACAACAGGTATCATTGCATACTGCAATACTCTAGTATTTTGTCTGAGCTAATACAGCTAATTATATATATATATATATATACACACACACAGTCCCTGCTCAGCTTTTTTTACAAGTCAAATACTTTTTTATATATACCACTATATATATTTATATAAGTGGCTCCTGCTGTTTTATGTATCACTATACATAGCCCATGAGAGGGCAACATTGGACAATTTATATAGAGTCTGGGCGTAGCTCTATTGCACATGAGCGGTTCCTTTATTTTGATCCAGAAGTTACTGGAATTTCAGATATGGACTGCCCTTATGGGTGGGATTACTCTGATAAGCAAATGGTATAGGTTCACTCTGGTACAAGTAAGCAAACACTAATTTAAGACCTGAGCAGGGACTGATCGAAAGGCAAGCTATTGGGTTTCGCTAAGCTTTTGTCTGTTCATATTCTCTGCTTTTGTAATAATGAACTGAAAATTACAGTGGTAAAACTTAGGTATAAATGGTAACATTGTTATAGCAAAAAGTTAATAATATAGTGACAACGGTAGAATTATTCAGGTGGCGTATTGTTCAATCTTAAGTACCTGAATGTTGCCTGGAAAGGTTAAAATGCAGTTTCTCTGTATGTTCATGTACTGAAAGTATGTCTTTACGGCTTTTTTCATTCAGTGAAAACACTATTCTGACAGACCTCCTGTTAAATTCAAAGGCATCACGTAGATTTTAACAAATATATTTATACATTTAGTTTAAAAGAGTAGCATTGGATTCTATTATCTTTGCAACCTTCATGGGAACTGTTAATTAGAATTTCAAAAGCTACGTCTGGAAAAAAAGGTGATAAGTTTCTCTCTTTATCGATCTCCCAGTGAAATTTACTACTCACAGAAAACAAACTCTTTTAAAACTGCTCAAAGCATGAAGGCTTGTTCTTAAGTCTGCAGTTCACTCGACCATGTTTCATTATACTGAGGTGTAAGAAGTGCTCAGTTTAGAGTTAGAGGAACTTTAACCAAAACTTCCAAAACCAAACCATTACATCTTAAAGGGATACACTGGCACCAACACAACCTGCATTGTTGCTGATACATTTTATAGACTTTGACCTCACTATTATGACGTATGTTTGAATGCACAAATCTGTTTTGTTTTTGCAAAATTTTATAGCATAACTCATACCCCTTAGCTTAGGGTTCCCAGTAGTCAGTCTATGTATGAAATGAAGCTCAGTCATTGAAAGCAGAGAGTGAGCTGAACAACTAGAAGAGTTTGCACATAGGAGAAAGAGGACACACAGACAGATACAGTGTATTGCAAAGCATATGTCTGTGTCTTATTTCCTGTGATATTACATCAGTTGTTCTTTTTGCTGACAGTACAACTCTCATACACTTCTAAATTGCATTTCCATAGCTCAATATAAAATGTATTTTGAAAGCTTAAGAATATGGTGTTACTGGCCCTTTCTTAAAACTGAAAACACACTACAGTGAGCTAAACAAATGTTTACATTTATATGAACTGTGCTAGAAGGAAGACTTTGAGAGATTTTAGAGAGATTTGTATCAATTCCAGTTCAAGTAAAAAATGTTACTCCTTGAGTATAATATTTTTAAAGTTCTAGACTATCAGTTAAAGGCATAGTCCAAGCACTAAAACAGCTACATTTTAATGTAGTGGTGTTGATGCACAGACACTGACTGTCCTTTTATTGTTTTTGTATGACAAACTAAAAAGTATCATCCCTCTATTTAGTGTTTTCCATTTTCAAGTAGTATAAAGGACCACTGTAGTGCCAGGAGAACAAACTAATTTCCCTGGCATTAAAGGGTCTTTAGATCCCCCCCCCCCCCACCCTCAGGGTCCCACTTCTGCCGTACTGAAGGGGGAGGAAGGGGTTAATCACTTACTTTTCTCCAGCGCCGGGCTCCCTCGGCACTGGGGAATCTCCTCCCTCGTCCGATGTCAGCGTTGAAAGCGCATGCACGGCAAGAGCAGCATGCGCATTCAATCAGTCCATATGAAAGCATTTCTCAATGCTTTCCTATGGACATCAGCATCTTCTCACTGTGATTTTCAAAGTGAGAAGCGTGGAAGTGCCTCTAGTGGCTGTCAATGAGACAGGCACTAGAGGCTGAATTAACCCTTTTGTAAACACCACTATGAGACTATGAGAATTCTGAAAAGCAGGAATCCCCTCCTGCGCCCCCCTCCTCCCCCTCCTCTCCTCAATTTCTTCTTTTTTATTTCAACCCTCTCCTAGATGTAGGAGAAACATAAGGCAGACACCCTACAGAGAACACCTAGATTTGAGGTACTGAGTTTATCCTCAACTACAGAGGTATTCATACAGCTAGATATGCTAAGCGGTTTTGAATCAGTCTCAGAGTATGTGGTTTAAATTTTGTGGAGTTAGAGATGGCTAAAACACAGTTCACTTTACTCTGAATGTAGCATTATTATTATGGTGGCAAGAGAGGGATGCTTACAAATGTCCGAATTGCTGAAGTCACAAATTTTTCGGAAGTGCCGAACCAGAGTCCCAAATTGCCGAAGTCCTGAATTTCGGAAGAGCCGAACCAAATTTTTTGCCCATGCACATCCCTATTTATTATAGGTATTATTGTACTTTTGCCACCTCAACACTTTTTACATTGTGTCTAACCTTTATTTATTGTTTTATTATTGGTTTTGTTAGAGTTCCAAAATATTTTTTTTTCAGTGTGTTTTATATTTCATTTTTCATGAAATCAACATATATCAAGGGGGGTACAGAAGAAAAGAGGGGGCAGGGGAGGACACCAATACACATCGCAGCAATCTGTAAACATGCATTGTTACAGTTTGTACACAAATTTGGATATTAGAAACCGTTTGGCTATTTGTCCTATATACTACATAGCGTTGATATAGCAGTATGGTTTTTATTTTATTTTTATTTTATTTTTTTAACCTGTTCATATTCCTTGATGCTAGCCTTGGTACCTCTCTTGTCCTAACTGGGTAGGGAGAGAGGGGGGGGGGACAGCATTGATAAATTGTGACATCTTGTAACATCTTGTTGTCTTGTATTGCACTAGGTATTCTTTTATAATATTCTAGGTAGCCTTTGGTGTTGTCTTAGATAACTTATGACCCTTTTTTATGTCTCGCCAAAACTATAGTCCATCCATCTATGCCACCTCATCGCATGTTTGCTTTGTCTGTCATTTAGTCGGCTTGCCATGCGTTCATATGTATATGTTGAATCTATTCTGCCTAAGATCTCTGGCAAAGTGGGCGCCTGTACGGTCTTCCACCTGTGGGCAATTGCTGTTTTGGTTGCCATTAAGCAGTGGATCATTATGTAGATCTTATCGTCAGGAAGGGTATCAGGGAAGATGTGCAATATAAAGCTTTCTGGTTTCATTGGTATCTCGATACCAAGGTCTTTGCGTAGAAGTGAATGTATATCCTGCCACAGTGTAGTAATCTGTGGGCATGTCCAGAATATATGGTAGAGGGACCCGTCTTGATTCTGGCATCTCCAACATAATTTGTTTGTCCCTGGGTATATTTGCTATTTTATTTTGAAGTAAATGCGTGTTATAACAGAGGGACATTGCTTTAACTTTTGGTAGTTTCCCCATACATTTGTGGATGAATGGTGGAAAGAGATTGGGCTCCCTCAAGCTAAGCCTACATTCATGCAATATATTTCTGATTCGTAGGTAAGAGAATATTTCCCGAGGCGGGATATGGTATTCCCTAGATATGTCCGGGAATGGTTTGATACCATCGGGAGTCAATAAGGAGCGTACATGATGGACCCCTTGGTTCAGCCAGATGTCCACATGCAGGTAGGTTTGTTCGGCATTCAGGGCCTGAAGTGGCACTGCAAGGAGTAGGTCATTTTCTTGTAAAAATAGTGGGGTAGCCTGCTTCCACGTACAAAGTAGCGTTTCTGTGACCGGTAGCAAGGTTTTTGATTTGGGAAGTTTTGTTCCTGCCCAAAGTGTCAGTGGGATCATACCAGTGGGCAATCATGCGTTTTCTAGCGCTAGCCATACCGGAGGAGATGAACGCTCAAGGATCGTGAGGCCTTGTGCCAATATTGAGGCTTTATAGTACAGTTTTATGTTGGGTATGCCCAGTCCTCCTTTTATGAATGGGCGCCATAGTGAGTTTTGAGCTATTCTTGGAGGTTTTCGTTTCCAGAGGTGTGCATTAATTGTAGCCTGAAAGTTCTTTAGTATGGGATTTGGAATTGTAATGGGTAGGGTATGGAATAGGTATATTATGTGTGGTAGTATCATCATTTTTTTTGGTGTGGATTCGCCCTAACCATGAAATCTTTGTCCTCCCATCCCTTAAGTTGTTCTAATTTGTGAATGAGCGGTATATGGTTTTCCCGTATTATCGCCGAGTGCAATGCTGGCAGTTTTATACCCAGATACAGAATAGAGGTTTTCCTCCAGTCGAAGGGGTACATTGTTTTCAGGTGTGTTAGAGAGGTAGGTGACAGCCCTATTGCCAGTGCTTGTGTTTTTTTATAGTAAGACATCTTCCCGTATCTCTCCAGCAATGCTAGCAAGTTTGGTAAGGACGTCTCCGGATGTGTTAGAAATAGGAGGACATCATCCGCGAAAAGGGCTACTTTTTGGTCCCCTAGTAGCGTTTCTAGGCTCCCAATATTGTGTTCAATTTTAATGTGTCTGATTAGGGGTTCCATGCACAAAATAAAGATTAATGGAGAGGGGGCACCCCTGCCTGGTACCATTTGTTATTTGGAAAGGTCGCGATAGGAACCCGGAATTAAATATATTGGCTGCCGGTTTGGAGTATAGAGCCATGATGCATTTCGAGAATTCTGAGGGGATAGCCATGTATGTCATTACAGCCCGCATGTATGTCCAATTTAAACGATCAAACGCATTTTCCGCGTCTCAGGCTAGAAGTATACCTTTTTGGTTAGTAGTCTGGGCCCATGTGATTAAGTTCAAAAAGTGGCGTGTGTTATCCCCTGGCTGCCTATTCGGAACAAATCCTGCATGTTCTGGAGAGACCAAATCTTGTAAGATGGATTGCAGGCGTGTAACTAGTAGCTTAGCATATAGTTTGTGTCTGCATTTAGCAGCGAAGTGGGCCTCAGGTTGGCACATTCGGTTGGTGGTTTGCCTGGTTTGGGGAGCGTAACAATATGGGCTAGCAGCATCTCCTCCGGTATGGACCATGACTCCCTGAAGAGGTTGAAAAGTTCTGTAAGGTACGGTGTTAGCTGTACCCCAAATGTGGTGTAAAAGTGATTAGGAAACCCATCTGGGCCTGGAGCTTTGTGTTTGGGCAATTTGTGTATTGCGTTTTGTACTTCGTCTTCTGTGAATTTAGCTGTCAATATCGAGCTTTGGTGGGTAGTCAGACGTGGCAGGTTCACCTCTTTCAGGAAGATATCTTTTTCTGGCTCTAGTGACTGGTGTAGGGTTTTGTCCTGTGTGAGATTATATAGTCTGTCATAGAAGGTCGCTAATTTGTCCACCATGTCTTGTGGGTTAAATAATTTTGTCCCTGTGGCTGATGTCATGTACGGGAGTTTTGATTGAATATATTGGGATTTTAAGCGTCTTGCGAGAACTTTGCCCGCCTTATTCCCTTGCATATAGTAGGAGAGCTTCAATTTGCGTAGTTGTCTTTCCATAGTTATTAGGGACAGTGCATGTAGCTCTTCTCTTGTCTTTTCAATTTTTTGGGATAGCGTTCTAGTTGGTCTTGGTTTATTATCTGTCTAGTGTTTTAAGTTGTGTGAGCAGTTTGTCTGTTTCGCTATAGGCATTCCGTTTGTTTATCGACCCTCCTTGGATTAATAGGCCTCTCAGTACAGCTTTAAGGGCCAACCATTTAGTGTCAACGAGTGAGGGGTCTGTCTGGTGTTTCTCATAAAACGTCTTGATATTTAGACGTATTTTGGTGGCCCTATCCGCGTTATCTATGAGGGATTTGTTCAGGTGCCATGCACTCCGTCCACGAGCCGGGTACATGGCTCTGAACGTAGTAATTACTGGCGCATGGTCGGACCAGGTCCTGTCACCTATTTGCACTTCTATGACATTCTTTTTTGAGCTCTACCCAGCACATGTCTATGCAAGAATATGTATGGTGTACCCGTGAAAAATAGGTATAGTTTTTCTCTTTCGGGTATAAAGTGCGCCAAGTGTCATAGAGATCATTCGTATGGAGTAGTGTGCTAAGGTTGTAGCTCATAGTACTGGCTTGCTGTAATGGGTGTTTACTCTCGATTCGTTTGATATCCAATTCGGGGTCCAGCGTGCAGTTAAGGTCTCCACAAATTATAGTGTGACCCGCACGTAAGCTAGTTATCTTGTTTAACGATCGTTTTATAAAGGAGGTTTGGGAGTTGTTAGGTGCATATATGAATGCAATCGTGAGTTGCATTCCTTTCAATGAACCCACCACAATAAGGAGCGGCCTTGCTTGTCTATGTATGTTTTGTTAAGTTGGAATACCCAATCTACATGGAACAGTATGGCTACTCCTTTTGTTTTATTTGGTGAGAGAGCATGGTACACTTGTTTTTTTTTAGAGGATATTAGGTTGGGAGGGTTTTTCTTACACATGTGTGTCTCTTGACAACATACTATGGCTGCCTGAGATTTGTGCATGTCTTTGATCACTGATCTTCTTTTGAATGGACTGTTCAGGCCATTTACGTTGATGGAAAAGCATTTAAATTGGTATGCCATTGTTAATGTGTATATTTTCTGGACAGCTCATCTGAAGTGGGGCTTCGTATATAAGTGAGTATGTTCCCTACGATAGACTGCGGCAAGGTATGTGTTTTGTTGTGCCCTAGTTTCTGGCGATATTTTATATGGGTACAGGATGTTATTGCTGTCGGGGTATTGGTTAGACGACTAACAGGGTTAAAACAGGGGATACAAAAAATAAGTATTTACAATGTCTCTCGAGCTTGAGAGTTCAACATGGGATACAATGGGGAGCCTTTGCGCTCCTTGTCCATTGAGAATCCCGTGGGGGGTCGTGCGGAACGGGTCCGCACCCGGGCCAGATTTTGTTAATAAACTGTGCTGTTACAGGTATATGCCGAGGGGGGTTTTGGATTTTGACAAGTCTCTCTTTCCTTAGATGTGTATCGGAAATACATTAGCGTTGTAGGACGCAATCTGATTTATGGTGGGTTACTTCATTGGAGGTACTCTGCTGGGTTTTTTTTTTGTTTTTTTTACAAGCAATGCTCGGACCCACCCCTCCAACCTATAGGAATCACATCTTCTATCCCCAGTGCTCTGCTCTATTAGTGGAGGGATAGGTGTTACTCTTGCCTATGATGCGTTGGTAGCCTAACTGTAGTGTTATGGTAATCGGTATCATCTATGTCAAACATTATTAACATCTGCACTTAGTCCTAAAACAGAAATGACACTTAGCCCCCAGCGTTATCAACAATGTGTGCATTAAGTACATTTCTCATCTAGCTAAAACTGTTGGGTAGGCAAATGCGACTAGTCTCCAGTTAACGTTAGACATATATTACCACGTTTTGGGGACCCTCGTCAGGGTATGCATGGGTTTATATATCATGGGGGGCAACATGGTTGCTTAAAGAGCAGTGACAGTAACATTTGCACGGTCATTAACGCTTAAGACACATGTAATAAAAAATGTTTGTTTTGTTTCCCCCAGTAATCTACTGCACTGACGTGAGCCCCCATATAAATACCACTCTCGTCGGCTGTTGTCATCGGCCACCACCGCTTCGGTAGAGTGTAAGCTTGGGTTAGAGTGTGAGTCTTTCAGGTACCAGTCCGTGGTGATTTAGCACGAATGTCCCGCATGTCCCGCACGAATGTAACACCAGTCAGTTGAGATGACTCCTTGTGATGTTGTATTCTTGTTGTCCGTCGGGTCCAGAGAGCTGTTGTCCCCGGCCATGAATTAAGCGAGATTGAAGGCCAACCATCTTCCATTCTGGCCGGATCCTTTTCGGGGAAACTACTGTATCCGTCGTTGTAGGGATGTTTTCCTGTGCGTTCCATAGGCTCCAATTCTTTAGCGTAGTCAATCCTCCTATCGGGTCGTCTATGATGTGAAGCTTGTTGTTCCTCCACATCATAAGTTTAGTGGGGAAACCCCATCTGTATGCCTGCTCATGATTGCGTAAGGTCTTGGTAATAGAGGAGAATTCTTTCCTTCTAGCCATAGTTAGGGCTGATAAGTCTGCATATATCGAGATAGTGCTGTACAGTTCCGGTAGCGAGGGTCTTGACCTGGCTGCCTTAAGAAGTGCTTCTTTGGCTTTAAAGTAATGGAAGCGAACAATAATATCGTGTGGGACTTCCGCTGCAAACCTGGATGGCTTTGGTAAGTGGTGGGCCCTGTCTAGTTCCCATGTGGTACCGGATAGTTCAGGGACCAGTGCAGAGCTTAAGGTTGTTACGTATGTGGTAATCTGTTCTGTTGTGATGGATTCCGTGACCCCCCGGAATCTCACATTGTTCCGGCGGGATCGATCTTCCATGTCCGCCATCTTATGCCAAAGTTTTTTTTATTGTCATCTTCCAGTTTCTTTAATTTGTGTGCTATTGTATTATGTGCTGAGCAGGGATCTGTCGTTCGATCTGATCTGTGCGATCACCCAGTTCCTCCAATTCTTTGTGGATTCCAGATACAATGGTTGTAACATCTTCTTTAATTGTAGCTCTCAGGTCCATGAGCATTAATTTTAAATAATCTTTAGTAATTTGGCCGTCGTCTGCCGCTTCTTGTGAGGGCGTCTCGTTGTAGTTATCAGTCTCCGGGGACTGGGCTCTGCTAGCGGCGCCATCTTGGGCCTGTTTCTGTCGTTCTTTCTTGTGCTGTCGGACCGCGTCCATTAGTTTTGTTTGTTTCGAGGGTGACATGGGATCCCTCTTGGACTTCACCTCTCGGTTGTGAAGCTTGGTTTTGATTATCTGTGGTGATGCGGAGCTCCTACTCCATGCGTCCGATCATGCCGGAAGTTGGACACGCCCCCAGAGTTCCAAAAATTTACTTGAAAATTGCATTCTTTCATTTGTGTTTAAATTTACCTTTAACCCCTTAAGGACCAAACTTATTGAATAAAAGGGAATCATGACATGACATGTCACACATGTCATGTGTCCTTAAGGAATTAAATACCACATTCTTCTAATCTGATAGACCAACAGACAAGTTGATGGAATTTTACGTAGAGGAACACATAAATATAGCCTATATATGTACAATATATGAAGGATGATAAAAAAAAAAAACTAACATTATATGAAGAAATAAACACCTTTCACGTTCAGATCTGCTTTAGTAATACATGGAATGTAGATGTGTATGTCTTGAACTATAGTAATTGGTTATATGTTAATTATTTCAGAATAAAAAATTTTTTGATGGCAGACTGAGGTGGAAATCAGATCAGATTTGCACTATAGGTTTTACACTCAGCTTCCAATAAAGGGTCAGTGAGTTTTAGATGGGGTGATTTTGTGTTCATACAAGATAATAAAGACTGCAGCTTAGTGATCATGAAACCTGGAACTTAGAATTTAGCAGCCATATGAAGGAATAATGTCAGCACCATTGTGTGTCTGAGCAATAGACATATTTGTTGACTCACATAGTCAAGCAAAGCTATAATCCAGTTTAATTACTTCCACTAGATATAGTTGCCCTTTCTAATACTGGTTCCCCACTGTGTTTATCAGTTGTAATTTACATTGTGGTCACAGCGACTCTATAGTGTTCTCCACATGTAAATGTTTACAGATTTAGAAAACTGGGTGGGAGATGACTTATAAGACCCTAAGAACTTTTCCAATTGCTTTAAATTATCTAGGTTTGTGTTCTTTTACAAACTGGCTACTATACTAATTTGATTCACAGCTGCATTTGTGAACATTCATTTGAAAACACATGGAAGTAACTGTGAATCTAAGATCCTTTGTTGGATGTTTTCTATTATGTTTTCTGCTAGCTGTAGGTCTCTAGGTTTGCACTTTATTGATTGTCTGAAAAATGTACATAAATATTACCTGCAGCCTCACAAGAGCTATGCTATTTTTGCCTGCATGGCAAAAGGCATTCTTTTGGATTGTTTTTCCAAACAACTTATCTTTTGTATGATTCAGACTTTGACTAGCAGAATGAAAGAGAAAGCTATAATCTGAAATTGCATTGGCTTCTAAAAAATAGATTTATTTTCTACCTCCTATTTCAAGTAGAGAACCCTGACTTATAAATGCAGTTATCCAGAATAAATTCTGTAGAGAATTGATTTTTACTAGGAAAGGAAAATATCCTTAAAGGGACACGTCACTGCCAAAATGCAAAAAACAACAAAAAAATCATTATTTAGTATTTATCCACACAGTGAAATTGCAATAATTTGGTGACCCATTCCTAAAGTCCCACCCTGACCACACTCCATACCAAGCCACTGATCCTCATAAATTGCACCACTTAACACACCTCTTGTCACAGGCACAGACAAATACAGGTAGGCACACAAATACACAGGCAATCATCAAAAGGTACACTCAGGCATCTACAGGTACAAACAGGAACACACAGGAATTCATATGCACAATAAACTATATGGTATACCTTGATTGAGGAAAATAAAGGTGTTCACCAACTATTTCAGCAGGGCTAGTGGCACAACATTTTGTTGTTCTTCCCAGATGTTTCTGCTGTCAGGCTGCGCTGCTCTCCCTACCAGCACCAGCATATGTCAAACCTCTGCTGACCTACAGTATAAAGCCTCTACTTACTTTTTAGTTTACCAGATCACTTGGTTCCCTGGATAGGAGCTAAATTCAGAAGACTTCTTGGCTAACCAAGTGATTGCAAAACTTGGTTAAAATGTTGTCTACATTTTATGCATTCTTATTTTAGTTTGTATATATTTTCTGTGCTGTTCTAAATGAAAAATAAGCAATTAATAAAAAATAATTAACACATAACTGCCATGAAGAACTTCATACAGAGATTGTGCAAATGATTTATGCTATTTTGATATTAGGTAGTATAAATATGTTTGTTATGTACCTATGTGTCTGCAATCATTGGAGGCTCAGCCAGGAGCAGAAGAAGTAAAACGATAGAGACGTATAGGGAGTATGATTTTCTATCTCATTACCTGTGTGTCTGAAACACTTTGCTAAATCCGCTTCTGGCCAACTCCAGAGCAGAGCAGGTAGGGAGAAAAAGATCCAGGACTAGAGAGCCCCATATTCGCGGCTTAAGTTCCCACAGCCCTCCCCCTGGCTGCAGATCTCTTGTCTGCAGCCTTTTCAAGCCCACCTCTTCTTCCCCAGCGCAAACTTTCTGCAGCTGTTCAATCACAGACTTCCCAATGCAGCTCAATGAGAAGTCAGGTTGCCCTGGACAATTGCCTGACACTTATGTTTAGCTCCACTGAGCTAATCAACCAAGAAATGACAATGCTGGTTGTTTGACAGCCGGGGTGTAATAAGGCTAGTTTTTGTCTAGCTTTTTTATAAATTAACCAAAAAAAAGCAAACACTCTTTACACAAGAAGCACTGCAGCAAGCTTGCTTGGAGTATTCCTTCAAAACTCATGATGCAATTTAACATCTACAAGGTTATTAACTAAGAGAGAAATAAAAGGTGAATTCAAAGTAAATTTCAAAATTAAGGTCAAAATAGTAAAATCTGAAAAAAGAAACAGCTATGCTATCAGTTCAGCTACTTTAATCTTAAATTTGAAATCCACTTTGAATTCACTTTTATTGTAACTTTACAGCATTAAATAGCTAATATTGCCAAATGAGTTATTAGCAATTTATGTAATTAACACAAATTTTAAAAAATATAACTTAATAAAATGTAGCAAAAATGATTAAAAATAAGAATATAACATGAATCTGAGAATTGAAGTTAGTTACATTATTCCTTAAATACATTATCCAGAAATGTTTTTTGATTAAATACAAAGTTGCTGTTTTTTATTTCATGTTTATTTAATATTTCCTATTTATTTTAAATAAAAATGTATAGCAATTCTAGAATTTGCAATGCACATTCTGCATATAGAATTTGAAATGCATCTGTATGGTGTTTCTCATATCTTTGGTTAAATAAGCAAACTATTTTAATTGGACTAGAAAAAGACATAAGAAAAGTTTTTCTTCCATTTCTAACACTCAAAATCTAATAAGGTATAGTTTTTGTCTTGCTGATTCAAGCAAAAAGAAGAACAATATATCAGTATTTCAGCGGTACACAAGAGAACTGTATTACATATATTATGCAGAGCATTCCAGGCTCATTTCCCTTACCTATCTCTTTTGTTTTGATGGATACTTCTATGATCAGAACAGAGTGAAAATAAAACATGGATTTCCATAGAGAATACAGGCTTTAAAATACCATATTTCCCCCATCAACATGGTAAATATTCCTTTGTCATTACACACATGAAAAAAGTGCACCCTAATAGAAATTGTTAGGAAAAAATAATATACACTCAAAAACACACAAGAAAATGGACTTGGACATTGAAGAAAAGGTTAGTTTGTCAAAATAGTTTGTTCTCATTCTTGTTTGGGTATGTTGGCAGACTGCCCAGATTCAGAAATGTAGTTTTTTCTTTAAAGAAGCTCAGACGCCACAAAATTAACTACTTAAATGCCAGATATGTGCACACACCTTAGCTCTTAACAAGGAGGTACCTAGAAAATAGTGTATCCTTCAATTAATAGTTGTAAACTATATGTCAATATAACCATTCAAAAAAGCCATGTGTAATCCTCATGGGGATAGTTTGCATGATGTAAAGTATTCTTTGAAGATATTTTGACAATGCTGATGCATCCCAACCAAGAGACATGAGGAAAAGCCCATACCCTGAGCTCCTACTGTAAGGTGTGAAGCAGGGGGAGAAAATAGGCCTGGTATAGTTAATCTAGCGGCGAGGTGACCCAAATCCCTACATTTTTCAGTTGTGAAAGGACACCATATGAAAGGGAATGAAGATTGAAGTGAAGGACACTGGGCTAAGGGACAGATGTTGAGGATATCTCATGTATGAGTATTGAGCATTAGATTTGAAAGGGACCCATAGAGTTCAAATTCATGAAGGAGATTGTGGAGCATTAGCTGTGGCTTCTCTTCAAACAAAAGCATGTCAACGGCATACACGGCCACTTTATGCTCCACTCAACCAAACGGAAATCCTGAGATATCCATATTCGTTTGAATAGCAGAAAAAAAGGGTTCTAGAGATAAATAAATGTTTACTGTCAATAGTCATATTGATTGATCTGTACTGTTGTGACTTTACTCATGAATACCTTATGTTACAGTGTTGTAATCGACTACTGTTTATTACGTTACTATAAAAAAAGGCCCGAGTAATCTTTATGTGACTATGAGTGAAATGTGCTATTCTCGGAACTATGTTTTGTTTTTTTTGTTTTTTATATGATGTACCTTATTTCTCTGGATGTCACTATTACAAAACAAATGTTTGTTATACATATGCCTCAATAAAACATAAAACACTAATTGACAAAATATATATTCTAAAATATTCATATAGTTTTTTTTTAACCCAAGCAAACCTTTTCAAATGCACATTTGATGTGTTATAGGACATCAAATCCATGTTTTATTAAAACTACTTTGGTTCTTTCAACCAGCAAAAATATGTTATTTGTTAGACTATGGCTTTTATTTTTCACCCAGTGAGCTTAATTTAATATAACCTTTATATAACAAATCACATGAGAGTGCAAAACACAGAAATACAAGTTTATCCATACCATTTCATCTCGAGTGTATCCCTCTTCAAGGCTTACATTAAATTAAAAATACATTAGGCCAAGTAAACATGGTCTGCTAGATGGCATTTATATAATGTAGCAGGGGACCCAAACTTAAAATACTATGCGGTCTCGTGAGAACTTATGCTTTAGTCTAAAGTCAAGACCACATGAAATTCTTTATAAAAACAATTAAAATACAATATCTATGATATTGTCCCTCTGTCCTTTTTTTGCTTTTTGTTCCTACACTGTCTCCCTTATGTTTCCTTTCCCTTCATTCATTTTGATCCCTGCTTCCTTTATATATTTTTGATACCAGAACACCTTTATTGTATTCACCCATCTATTTTGTTTTGTTTCCACACTCTCATTCAATATATTTTTTGGTTTCCAACTGTTTACCTTGGACTTTTTTTGTTTCCACATTGTCTGCCTTTTGATTTTCGTGTTCACATAATCTCACGTATGCTTCAGTTTTTACCACAACATCTCAAGTTTGCAATTCTTTCCCCAAACTTTCTATCTTTGAGCTTTCCTTTATATTATTTCACTTAGGATTGTTGCATGTTACTTTGTTTTCATTTTCCATTTACTTATTATGATTATTATTGTTATAATCATATGTATAGCACCAACATATTATAAAATTGGGATATTTTACAACAATTAATTACCATACAGGATATAACAGAGACAAGAGGTGAAGAAGACCCTGCTCAAATTAGCTTACAGTCATTACTTGTGCTTTTCAATAGGTAAAACCTTTATAATTTGAATAGTTTACCATTGCTTGATAGTGCAGATACTATAGAAGATACTATAGAGCTATTTTATTTTGATTATTTTTTTTCATGCACTCTAATACGCACACAAAAAATGGTTTCCTTCCGTGGAGAATGAATTCGACAAGGCTCTCACAAGCATGCAAATTACATCAATCTTCAGGGGAAATCCTGTAAAGAAACTTAGTGCTGCAAACCCAATCCTAGTGGAGAAACCATATCCACAGAAGGAAGAAAAAATAAAGTAAAAATACTGTGGTCACTTACTTCATGCTGACATTTCAAATATGCTGTAAAGTGGTGCTTAACTAATCCCAAATTAAAGTTTCACCTCCTAGCTCCAAAAGGTCCTCACTGATCCGTAACATACAAACGAGATAGAGAAGTACATCTTCATTAAAATTGTGACATGGCATGTAAATAGCATGCAGACCTTAAAAACAACAAGACATTAAATAACAATATAATGAGAAATTGTGTTTAAATCCCCACCCCCTTCCCCCCCAAAAAAACACCAATGCAAAAAAGTGAAAGTCAGCCCTGTGTCTGGAAGGGGAGAGGGGAGGAGAGGATTAAAAATATAGGTTAAATACCATATAACAATATAGAGGGCTCTGTACGTGTTCACGATGCTTTATCAACCTTGACATTTATTAATATAAAGGGATCAAGGGAAGATAGGAAGGAAGAATGGAACACTATAGTCACCAGAACAACTACAGCTTATTGAATTTGTTCTGGTGAGTAGAATCATTACCTTCAGGCTTTTTGCCGTAAACACTGTCTTTTCGGAGAAAATGCAGTGTTTATATTACAGCCTAGTGATAACTTCACTGGCCACTCCTCAGATGGCTGTTAGAGATCCTTCCTGGGTCATGGCTGCCTAAAATGCATCCAAATATTCAGTGTCTCCACCCTCTGCATGCAGACACTGAACTTTCGTCATAGAGATTCATTGATTCAATTCATCTCTATGAGGAGATGCTGATAGGCCAAGGCTGTGTTTGAATCATGCTGGCTCTGCCCCTGATCTACCTCCTTGTCAGTCTCAGACAATCCTATGGAGAAGCACTGTGACTGGATGATGTCTTAAGATGTCAGCAGACTGCTTGTTTTTTGAGACAAACAGCATGCAGAGTTACAGCTTCAGGCTTGAATACAGTAAGATTTTGCTATATTTATGGAGGCATGAGGGGCCCAGGGGGGCTAGATGGTGGTGTTAACACTATAGGGTCAGGAATACATGTTTGTGTTCCTGACCCTATAGTGATCCTTTAATTATACTAACACCTTTTCAATGCCAGGCTGGGAAGAGAGAAGAAGAAAAAGGCCGGAAAGGAGGCCGTGTAAAACCAAACCACTCTAACTTCATATTGCCCAGATCATGAAGTGGATATAGAATTAGGATCCTCCTAAATTCAAGTAAAGGATGATAGGGTAATCTTAGCTTAATGGCATTATTTTGCTCTGGTATCTTTTTCAGTATTACAGTTTATATTGGCACTAGTTATGATTGTTATTCCCATCACTCCCAGCCAAGTCAGCATACACACCAGCAGGAATCCACACCATATAAATCGTGAAACGCCTACAGGAACATTCTAGCCGAAAATGGTGGGCACCCAATTCAGTCTGCACTCACATTCTATGAAGACTATTACATCCCTCAACCCTCACACACCAATGATACAATGACTGAGGAAGAATAACATGTCCAGCGACCTCTTTAACTCTATATTAACCAATCCCAAAGTGAATTTAGGATTAAAAATCCTCTGGGATTCAAATGAGGTTAGGAGAACGATAACTTTAATAGCGCAATTTTATTCAGGTATCCTATGAGATGTTATTTATTTTTTTTTGTGAATCTGATTTTTATTGATTATTATTTGTCAAATGTAACAGTAAAGCATGGCAATATTATATTTAAACATTTAAACATGGAGACGCGCAGGTCTCCATAAAAGCTGGAATGAAATGAAATGCAACATTTGCTGTCTTTGTCGTTGGACTCGCAGGTCCGTATGAGGTGGGTATTCGTTAATCCATAGTTGAACATAACATTTTTATATCCTGTATCTATGTCATTTGTAATCTAAAGGTTACCCCTGTGGGTGTGTAGTGGTCTTATGAGGAGTGTAGTACCCTCACTATATTGTGTAAATGTGATTGGTGTCATTGTGGGTTGTGTTGTGCGTGTAAATCAGGTAACTGCAGTAAGGTTGCATGGTAGTACGAGCCCTTCCCTTTTTGTCATATCTTCTGCCTAATGATGTCATTTGGAGAATTCTCCCTAAGTGGGACTTCCATTGTGACATTGTCTTTTTCCATTGCTACCTATACCTTAGCTCACTCTTAAGTGTGTAATGATTTGAAGACCCTTCACCCTCTTGTTTTGGTGGGTTTTGTTATATCAAGCTTCCTGCTTGAGTTTGCAGTTTGTCATTTTCGATTCGTGGTATCTTGGTTGTGCAGATATTTGCTGTGCGCTTTTTCGGCTAGTAAGTCGCTCACAGTCCTGTCCAGTAAAGCTGTGTCGGTGTATTTTTCCTATTGTGTGTACTGGTATCCCCTTATTTTGTGTACAGTGTGGCGTCTGCTGGGGGCAGCACACAATTCAACCACTTCTATTCATCTTAAATTGGTTCCTGAGTGATGTGTCCCTTGTGTTCTCTGTGGTTTTGGTCTCTAGGTGAATGGCTGTGGTGTACCTTTCGGCCTGGGCTGTGTATGTTCCAGTTTCATTTGCGTTGTGCGTACCATAGTGTACCCAGCTTCTCCTGTCTGGGATAGCCCTCCCATGTGTCCCCATCCCCTTTTGGTTCTGAGCAGTTGAGCTGCCCTCAATCTGAACCCCAGTCCACTCCCCCCCCCTTGCGTATGTTTTCTCTACCAAGTTCTGCATGGTGCGATGGTGGGTTAATGGTTGGACAGGTGGGAAAGGGTGGGGGCGAGGCAGCATAGCGTCCGACGTGCTAGGGCTCTCATCCTCGTTTCCCCAAGTCCGCCCTCCGTCCTAATCGTTGGTTGAATTTTGTGAGATGTATACATACCAAGGTCGCCATCATTCTGTGTGTTTTTTCCTTCCTCCCCTTCAGGTCCGCCATTGTGGATTCGGCCCTTTGTATTTCTTCAACTCTGTGTCTCCATTGCCCTACCGTCAGTGGGTTCGACGTTTTCCATAGTAGCGTTATTAGCGATTTTGCTGCATTGAGCAAGTGTCTCAAGATTGATCTTTTGTATACTGAGAGTGGTTCTTCCGTGTGGTGTATAAAGGCTAATTCTACAGTCAGATTCGTGGCTGCCCCCAGTATGTTCCGTATTTCTGTTGTGATGCCGTCCCAGTAAGGTTTAATTTTTTGCAGTCCCACCATAGGTGTCTGTCTTTGCATCTCAAACAGGTATCCGGGACTGCTGGATTGATCCGGTGTAGCAAGGATGGTGTGCGGTACCAGTGGGAGATCAACTTGTAGTTCACCTTTTGGAAGTGGGAGCTGAAGGTGCTTTTGTGCTGTGCCCTCTGCCTCCGGTGTGTGGGAGCATAGTGTTTCGTACCAGGTTAGGCCTCTGTGTATTTTGTTTTTGTGTGGTAGGTTATGGAAGAAATGTTTCAGTTGAGCATATTGGAATTGGTGAATTATTGTAAACATCCCTCCGTCCATCATGTCTTGTAGTGTCTTTATTCCCATTTCTGTCAACACCATTTGCATAGGTATGTATCCTTCCTGGTTGGCTAGTGGCCATGTGAATGACAGGAGCCCATCACCTAGGTTCGTGTTGTGGGTGATGGGAATCAATGGGCTTGGTTTTGGTGAAATGTAGGGCGCTTTCCTCAACCTGGTCCAAGTGTTGAGTGTTTGGGCAATGGGGGAGTCCTCTCCGAGGTCGTTCATTGCCTCCGATTCCTTGTGCCAGATAAATTAGCAGAGGTGGTTGTCCACAATGTCCCTGCTCAGGAGACCCACCGTTTGTGAGGAGTGGCCGTGTGTAATCCCCTGAGGCGTTGCAAGACCGTTGCTTGATAGTATTTACCTAAATCTGGTAGGGCAAGTCCTCCCTAAGTTCTTGGAAGGCTTGTGTTTTTCGTGACTAATCCTGGCTCTGTTTCCCTTTCATACATATGTTTCCCTTTCATACATATCAAAAGTTCTGAGCGTTTTGAAGAAGGCTTGTGGTAGTATCCACTGAATGGTGTGAAACATATACAGTATCCTGGGCAAGACTTTCATCTTCACGACCGCCATGCGTCCCTGCCATGAGATGTGGTTGTAGTTCCATCTCTTGAGATCTCCCAGAATGTTAGTTAGGTAAGGCACATAGGTCTTTGGCCTCGGGGGTGACCCATATCCCTAGGTATTTCATGTGTTCCTTGCACTAATGGAAGCGGAACCGTTGTTTCAGTCGCGCACATTCAACTTCTGGCATCGTTACATTCAGTATGTTGCACTTTTGCTAGACTGTATAGGTTTCTGTATGTCTGAAATTCTTCCATTAGCTTTGGGATGGATTTGAGCGGGTCGTCAAGGAAGAACAGCATGTTTTCTGCGTACGCAGCCACTTTGTGTTCTTGTGTTTTGTGTTTTAGTCCTGTTATCGTAGGGGTTTTCCGAACACGGTCAAGGAATGGCTCCAGGGTGAGTGCAAATAAAAGCGGCGAAAGCGGGCAGCCCTGTCTGGTGCCATTTCGGATGTCGAAGCTGTCTGTTAGTGCTCCGTTTACTCTAACTTTGGCATTTGGTCGGTGGTAAAGTGTATTGATCCATGCCAACATCCCGTCCCCTAGTCCAACTTTTCGTAATGTCTCCATCATATAGTGCCAGTCTACTCTATCAAATGCTTTTTCTGCATCCGTGGAGAGCAGAAGTAACTTTTTCCTTAGGTTTTTTTGCTAGGTGTTGGATTGTGAAGAGTCGAAGAGTGCTGTCTCTGGCTTCCCTGCCCGGGATGAACCCGTCTGGTCTGGGTGCACCAATCTGGGCATGTAGGCCTGCAGTTGGTATGCTAGAATCTTGGAGAAGAGTTTCATGTCCATGTTGATGAGGGAGATTGGGCGGTAGTTGCCCACTAGTTCCGTGTTTTTGCCTGGTTTAGGAATCACCGTGATCGTTGCAGCTAGGGACTCCTTGTGAAATGTTGCACCGTCTCGCAGGCCGTTCAATTCCTTTGCCAATCGTGGTATTAGCTCCTCGCTGAATTTCTTATAGTATTCCACTGGGAATCCATCCAGACCTGGTGCCTTCCCAGTTTTTGCTGATTTCAGGGCCATCTTTATTGCCTCCTTGGATACAGGTGTCCGGGTTGAAGTCCTGTAAGTATCTGGCTGCGTCAGCACGTTTCATCTCCAGGGTCGTTCCCTCTTCCGCGTTGGGGATGTTATACAGTTGCATGTAGAATGACCTGAATTCTTCCGCGATTTCTTCTGGGAATTGCGTCAGTTTGCCCTGCCGGGTTCGTAGGGTTTGCACCTGTGCCCTGTTCTTTGGGCCTCTTAGCATCCGGGCTAGTAGCTTCCCTCCCTTGTTGGCATGTAAGTTTTTGAACATTGTAGGTTTCTGGCGTGTTTGTGTTCTATGATGTCCATTAGCTGTCTTCTTTTTGTGATTAGGCCTCTGTATGTCTGGTCTCTTTGGGTTCTTTTGTGTGTCTGCTCCAGTTCTGCTATCTGTCGGTAAGGTCTATTTACTGTTGGCCGGCTTCTTTTTTTTTTTTCTGTGTTGCCATTCAGATTAAGTGTCCCCGTAGTACGCTTTTGTGTGCTTCCCATATTGTCATGTCCGACAGGTTGTCGGTGGTGTTTTCCTCAAAGTATTGGCGTATATGATCTGTGATTTGTGTTCGTGATGGTTTGTCTAGGAGGAGTGATTCGTTAAGTCTCCACGCTGTTCTACCTGGGCGATAGAGTGGTAAAGTCATAGTTACCCATGTTGCGCTGTGATCTGACCAGGGCCTGGGTTGGATTTCTGCTTTTTTGAGGTAGGTGAGGCCTACCTGCGGTGTAGCGTTAAGTAGTACGTGTAATCTTGGCCCTCCGGGTGTTGTGTTCTCCACGTGTCCACCAGCCTGATGGATGGTTTTAATAGCCGAGCACGGTATACTGCTCTGTCCCATGGATGTGTCGACTAGGGGATCTAGAGGGACGTTCACGCCTCCACCAAGTATCAGCATCCCTTCCATGAATTTTGCCAGTTTCGACAGCTTTCTGCGTAAGAAGCTGGCCTGTCCTGTGTTCGGAGTGTACATCTTGTTACAAATTATTATGCAAATTCTATTTAAGTGTCACAAAGATTAAATATTTTGTTTTTCAGTTTAACTCATGGATGGCATTGTGTCTCAGTGCTCTTTTGATCACTGAAAACAATCTTGGACACCTGTGATAATTAGATTGCCAGCTTAACCCAATTTAAGGAAAAACTGCTAAAGGAGGGTGTTCCACATTATTAAGCAGAGCACCATTTTCATGCAATATGGGAAGAGAAAGGATCTCTCTGCTACCAAAAAGAGTGAAAAAAGGGTGGTCTGGGGTACCATTAATTAGCCTTTGGCTGTGTGCTGTGTGGCCGATAAGTTTTGCATCTGTCGAGGAGTCAGGGGCATATTCCAGTGGGCACTAGGGAGTGTTCCTGTGACCCATGAGGGAGTGCTCATGGATAAGAGTCTAACTGTCTATTTGTTGCCATCCTCCTATGGGGATTCGTGGTGCTGCTATACCAGCCTGGACAGGTGGAATCTTGTATAACATAGGCATCAGTTATCACACGTTCATCATACATCTTACATTTCTGTATTATTATTATTAACTCCCCTGGTGCTTGTTACATCCCATTCACCCCACTTTTTTTTTTTAAACCCACTTCTGCCCGCCATCGTATTGTATTCTCCTCCCCTCTGCTCTTCCCTCCCCCTCTACACCATCTCACCCCGTCCCCACTCATCTAGCGGCCTGCTCAACTTACCGTTCCGTCCCTCCATCCCCCGTGCCCCCCGGTGCTCAGTCAGTGGCTTCTTCTCTACCCCCCCTGAGGTGTCTTAAACCGTCCTAGTTCAGTAGTCTGCCCCCGGTTGGGCAGGTGTTCCCCCATCCCCTCTTCATCCCCCACCCCAACATGTGTCCCGGTACCCAGTCCCCCCTTCCCAGCCCTGTATAGCACTGGGTGCGTGGAGGGTCTGTAAGGTGAGATTGCTTATGTCAGTTTCGTGGTTCCATTCCAGGGTAGGCCTGGCCGGTGCTGATGTGTACCCTCTCTGGTGGAGAGGGAGTCTCAGGTGGGGGGGGGGTCGATAGTCACAGTCCGTAGGTCTTTGTGTGTTTGGGTAGGGTAAAGTACTTATCTGGGTGGGTCATGCGGCTGGCCTCCACTGGTTGTCATTCTTCATTGTCTCCCCACAGCCGGCCAGGAGGGCCCTGCCTCGGCTTGTCTTGTATGGCTCATTAGTGTCTGGGTTATGCGTTTAGCTGCGCCGGGTTTGGGTGTCTGCGGGCTGGTGGTCTATGCAGCAAATCTTCCCTGCGGCATCTCGCAGCTCTTTGTGGCATGTGGCCAGGTCTTTGCTCTAGCGGCCCTAGGATCCAATCAGCTACTTCTGTGTGTGGCAAGTCCAGTCTCCTGAGTAACGTCGGTACCTCCTCTGGCCACCGTAGTGGCACCCATTCGTTGTTATGTCTGGCTAGTAGGCAAAAGGGGAAGCCCCATTTATATGGTATGTTGCGGCTCCTTAGTAGCTGAGTCACTGGTCGTAAAGCCCTATGGGCCTCCAGTGTGAGGGGTGACAAGTCCTGATATAGAGCCACCTTGGCTCCTCGAAACCACCACGTTGGTTTAGAGCGGGCTTTGGACATTATCAGCTCATTTACCCTGTATTCATGCAGACAACAGATTATGTCTCTGGGCGAGTTGTCAGCTGTTCTCGGCCTTGTTGCTCGGTGTGCCCTGTCAAATGTTATGCTGGGCGGTGTGTCTGGGCCTAGTATCTCTTCTAACAGAGTTGTTAGTGTGGCCTCTACATTTTCGTCTCCATTAGGTTCAGGGAGATTGCGTATCCTAATATTGGATCTGCGCCCCCTATTATCTAAATCTTCAGCCTGCCGTCTGAGGTTTAATAGGATGGTACCTTGTCTGGTAATTGCTGGGTTGTCAGCTTCTATTAGGCCAGTCATCGCCTGTTCTGCAACCTTCAGTACTTGGATGCGGTTGCCTTGTGCTGCTATGTCATTCCCGAGCATAGCCACTTCCAAGCATATCGCCTCATGGAGTGTGTCAGAGGTGCTCTTCAGGTCCATTTCCATGACCATAGAGCTGGTTAGGGCTCTGATGTCCGCCCTGATATCTGCTAGTGAGAGCGCTTGTTCCTCCGGTTCAGGCGGTGAGACCTGGTTGTCGGCCATCTTTAGGCCCTGGGTGTCTCGTTGCGGCCTGCCAGGTGTTTGCAGGTATCCGTCTAGCGAGCCAGTTCGTGGGTGAACCTGTTGTCCCCTGGGTGTTTAGTGGGTGTCAGGGCGTTTCGTTCTACCCATTGAGATAGTGTTTTCTGCATTAATGCGCTGTTTCGTGGGACGGAGCTCACAAGTTAGTCAGTCATCTACGTCGGAGTCCAGGACACGCCCCCTCAGATGTTTGTATTAACACTAATTGTAGTTATAATTTTCATCACTCCCAAACAGGCCAGCCCATATGCCAGCCGGCACTCATACTACATGGAGCGCATAACGCCTACTAGTACATAAATCAGCCGAGTATGAGAGACACATAAAACTACTAGCATTCACAATGCATTCCATGGTGTGGTCTATTTTATATAATTCTTATAATCCATACACTGTGAAATTCCACTAACATTATTCTCAGCCCCTGGCACATCAGTTCAACTCTGGCTAAGTTGATATAATTTGTGCACAAATATAATAGTATGGAACCCATATACTGTTTCTAAACTATAGTGATTCTATACAGTCACAATACTAACTCCGAGATGTTGCAAGATAAAATAATTAACTATTTATTTGAATCCAAGAGACATGAAAAGTAGTGATCTTTTCTTCTTGGAGCTTGGCAAAATGCAACAACGATTTAATTGATTGCATAAAGTCAAAGTCCTAGGAAAGAGAAGAACCTGATCCCCATCCAGATATTAAAGTGATATGTGGATTAACCCCTTAAGGACTGAGCCAAATGTACACGTTGTGAACAAAACAAAATGTAAACAAAACCTGGCATTTGCGCTACATGTCTGTCCAACCGTAATTCACCTCTTTCATATTAAATGCACCCACCCTTATTATATATAATTTTATTCAGGGGAAACAGGGCTTTCATTTAATATCAAATATTTAGCTGTGAAACATAATTTAATATGAAAAAAATGGGAGAAAATAAGATTTTGTTAATTTTTTTTAGTTCTACATGACATTTTAACTGTCAATGTCTTAATACGGTTTGCTTTTACTGCAATAAAATACACATATTTGTATTCAGCAAAGTCTCACGTGTAAACCAGTACCCCCTATGTACAGGTTTTATGGCATTTTGGGAAGTTACAGGGTCAAATATAGCACATTACATTTGAAATTGAAATTCTCCAGATTGGTTACGTTGCCTTTGGGACTTTATAGTAGCCCAGGAATGAAATTTACACCCATAATGGCATACCATTTGCAATAGTAGACAACCCAAGGTATTGCAAATGGGGTATGTCCAGTCTTTTTTAGTAGTCATTTGATCACAAACACTGGCCAAAGTTAGCGTTCGTATTTGTTTGTGTGTGAAAAATGCAAAAAACACCAATTTTGGCCAGTGTTTGTGACGAAGTGGATACTAAAAAAGACTAGACATACCCAGTTTGCAATACCTTGGGTTGTCTACTATTGCAAATGGTATGCCATCATAAGGGCAATTTTCATTCTTGGGCTACCATAGGGTCTCAAAGGCAACTTAACCAATCTGGCGAATTTTAATGTGGAAAAAAATGAAACACAAGCCTTATATTTGATGCTGTAACTTTTGAAAACACCATAAAACCTGTATATGAGGGGTACTGTTGTACTCAGGAGACTTCGCTGAACACAAATATTTGTGTTTCAAAACAGTAAAAAGTATCACAGCAATAATATCGTCCATGTAAGTGCGGTTTGTGCGTGAAAAATGCAAAAAAACGTCATTTTTACTGGCAATATCATCATTGTAATACATTTTACTGTTTTGAAACACTAATATTTGTGTTCAGCGAAGTCTCCCGAGTAGAACAGTACCCCCCATGTACAGGTTTTATGGTGTCTTGGAAAGTTATAGGGTTAAATATAGTGCTAGCAAATTAAATTCCCTTTACTTTCGGCATGGGTTGTCAGGCAGGTCCCGCTAATTGTAATTAATTAAGATACCTAATTATGTAAAATCATTACATAAATATATATGTGTGTGTGTATATAATATATACGTGTGTGTATATGTATGTGTGTATATGTGTGTATATATATGTGTGTGTGTATATATATATATATATATATATATATATATATATATATATATATATATATATATATATATAAAAAGTAAATATTTTTATTTATATATAGGTATATATATATATATAGTGGTATATATTTATGTATATAGATATATATTATTTCGTTCTACGTGTATTTTGATATAAATATATATATTATTTCGTTCTACGTGTATTTTGATATAAATATATATATTAATATCACAATACAGTTAGAACGAAATAACACACAACTATATTTTTTAATTATTTATTTTTAATTTTATTTTTTACCATATTTACATATTTTTTTATATTATATATAAATATATATATATATAACAATAATTATATATATATTATACATAATCAGTATCAGTCTACGTGTAATTTGATATTAATATATATATAGATATAGATATAGATGTAAAAAAACAGATAAAATTCTTATCTTGTAAATAAGATAAGAATTTTATCTGTTTTTTACATCTACATCACTGGACTAATACGGCTACTATCTCTACTTGAACACTATATATATATATATATATATATATATATATATATATATATATATATATATATATATATATATATAGTAAAATACACCTAGACAGTGTATGAGTGTGTATGTATATGTGTATATATATATATATATATATATATATATATATATATATATATACTTAGATCATATATATATGATATAAGTATATAATTTTTACACTTATTAACATTAATTTATTTTATTGCCAGCCAGCAGGGGGACTACCTGTCATTACAGGCAGTCCCCCTGCTGGCAATGCAGCAGGCAGCTAACCCGGCCATGTGATTGTGAGGTCCTTGCAAGGACCTCACTCTCACATGGCCTGGGGGGCTGCAGGAGGTCTGATGTGCCGCGGGGGGCTCCCTGGGGATCGCCGGCGACCGGGTAAGTAAAAAAAAAAAAACGGAGGGTGTACTATTACGCCCGGCGGCGTTTAGAGCTACCTAAAATAGGGCGTAATAGTATGCCCTCTGGTCTGAAGGGGTTAAATCTTAAAAGCCTACATATTTCTATATTACCTAAATTATAATCCTGGGGTAAAAATAAAAACATATATCTATTTTTATAATATCTTTACCTCTTCCTATCTAGCTCTTCTCTTATACTACCAAAAAAAATTATATAAATATATATTATCATACAAAATACACAATCCAGCTTATTCACTGAACAATGATTTTTAAATATTACAGATTGTACTATTTTTATTTAAAAACACCTCACCTAGGTAAAAGATAATGGGGGTTTAGTTACATTATATGATCATATATTGCATAAGCCTGCCACAACATCAATGTACCACATTCTTGGCAGGCCCTACTCTTGCAGCCTAATGCTTGCTCTTATGAGATTAATCCACTTACTTGGGAAATACTTCCTTACTGGGACTCTCTGCCATTCAAGGCTCAATAGGGTCCTGGAATGAGGCACCTGTGACAGGGAGGGGTTCAAAACCAAGGAGTTTGCCTGGACTCATAAATTTATAAATGAAACCAAGAGGGCTGCACTCACCTGAACATGCATACACCCTATAATGTATTTTGTATGGGAAGAAAGAGGCATCTACAAGGGCTAAGCATATATAAAAAAAAATAATTATGGCGAAAGTGACCTTGCCACTGTTTTTTTGCCAGCCTCCTACCCTGTGACTTTGGCCCCTGCAATAGAACTGGCTAATATACTTCAAGGCTCTGTTCGTGCAATTGGGACTATATGGTTTGTTTACCGAACAACCGCACGAACAGAGACCACCCTGGAGCTTGTTAACACCTATTAACAACTTGGAACATTTCTCACGCAGCGTTCTAATTGTTCGTCTGGGTGGCCACAATTCCTATAGAGAACACAGGCAGCGGTGTTTGGGCATGAATCTCATTGAACTGAAATCGGATACAGAAACTCCCGAACACCGCTGGACTTCCATCATCCCCTGCGTTCGGTTCTATTCAATTTAGAAGGGCACTGTTTGGTGGAATCATTCATCCAGATGAAGGGAACAAGCTCCAGAGGTAGACTATTGACTCTGCCTACCTCTGTTTATTTGCAAACTACCAAACTAGACCGGCCGCAAGCCCTGATTCTCTGGAACTGTTTTGGGCATGAAACCATGCGTGCGGTCGGTCAAAAAGAGACTTTCAGGAATTTCCTGAACCCCCTGCTCTGATCTGGGGGATATGTTGTTCACCCAGATCAGGGCTATCAGGGGAGGTAACATTTATGGGGATATATTGTGTTTTGGGGTACTTATGGGACTTTAAAAAAATATGTGGTTTTTCTGCCTGGAGATAATTAAGTTAATGTATTATCTGCCTTAATTATCTCCCAGGCAGAGGAGAGGGATTTCCCCATGTCCCAACTTGCATTTCTGCATTCCTTGAAAGGAGAATTAAGACAAGTCTCCCTCTGCACATTTTCTGAAATGTGTGGACACTTTGTTTGGTAAATTCTGCTAATGCTATAGATATGCTCTGCTATTCTCATTTTCAATCTATGCTTCGTTTGACCTACAGATTGTTTCTCACTTTTTTTTTACATGTTATTAAATACACTACTCCTTCAGATGAACAGTTAATAAAATCCTTGATATTATATTTCCTACCTGTAACTGAGGAGAAGTGTGTGCTCTTGTGTACATGAACACAATATTTACAACTTTTAAGAACACCTGTAAATATTTTAGCCAGGTCTCAGAGGATTATTACTGTATTCTTTTACAGGTCTCAGGGGATTGTACTGTATTTTTTGTGAAAAAACTTGGGGATAAAAATCTCCTCCAGGGTTTTGCTTTCCTTGCAGAACTTCTACATTTGGATAGATATAATTCCTCTAAAAGACATTTGATCTCCAAACTGGTAGATGTTTCTGTATTATTTTACTATTGACTTATATCATTTACTGAACTCAGTACAAAAGTAAGGTAGTTCTTTTCGTCTAGCACCCCTTTTAAAATAAATGTTGGTGGAGTTACTTTATTTCTTATTATGTAATTGTATGTTCATTTGTTACACTCTTGATTCCAGAAGGGCTGATTTGTCTCTCTCTAGGGCTAATCTCCAACCTCCCCTGATTTGATTTCTTGAATAACCTCTTTGAAATAAATGTTCAGTTAGCTCCTTGGATTGTGTTTGTAACGCCTTCTAGCCTAGTGGAGCAATTTATATGTAATCTAATAAACTCCCCAAGAGGTATCACATTAAAAGTATGTGCGGGATGACAACTGTCTGCTCTTAGGATAGTGTTTCCTGCTGTAGTTTTTCTAAATCCTGTTGTTATAATCATTTGACCAATAGGATCCCCCATTAGGTGCAGATCTAGAAAATTAATTTCATATTGAACATTATGACTGGTAAAAAAAATAAATTACATTCTGGGTTATTAAGACTGTTCACAAATTGATGGCATGAATATTTGTCTCCTTCCCAAATCAGGAGAAAATCATATATATATCTTCCGTGCCAGATTATATTAGCACAGAAGGCTATTTCCCCCAAACCCATGACATAGTTCCCAAATAATCATGTAAACACTAGCATATGATTGTGCAAACTTTGCACTTATAGCCCCACCACGTATTTCAAGGTAAATTAGTTATGTGTCAATGCAAACTACAAACTCTTGGATATGAACTCTCTTAAATCCTCTTGAATCCTAAAAATTTTTGAACAAATATTCGGAAACCAAATTAAATTTACTTTTGGTGGGGTATATAGGAGTATAGAGCACTTACACCTATGCTTAACCATCTGAAAGTTTCTTCCATTGTACCTGTGTTAGCTGTGCAAGTGCATCCTTTGTATTAAGAAAAACCCTAGCTCTTTGCACTAGGGGTTGTAAATATTTAAAATAAGCATGATTTAAATAACGTTTTGCTGAGGAAAACAGTTTATCAGCTATGACATCATGGCTTTTTTTAGCAAAGTCAGTAAAAGGAAAAGTATGCTATAATGTCCTGCCAAAGTTTAGGTGTCCAGCCCCTACCTCTAAGGAATAAACTAGCTTTGCTTATCTGTTTTCCCTTGCAGCTCTGGTCTCCACGCTGCGGCCCAGCCTCCATGGCTGAGATGATAAAGATCGATGATCTCCACCAATCCAATGCTTTCCCATAGCAATGCATCCCCTCTGTGCTGCTTGGGCAAATGAGGGAGCAGTGGGAAGCTGTGATTGGCTTAGAGCGCCAGCAGACCATATTCAGCCTATCACAGCACAAATTGCAATTATGAATCAGTATGGCTGCAAGGACGTGTGTAATCTCTGCCTTTGCCACAGATGTGGAGGCAGGACTGGATTTTACATAAGGCCAGGCATGAAAGGGAGAGCAAGGCCATTGCAGAAATCAAAGACCTCTCTGCCAATTCTCATGCCAGATGTGCTCTGCTGCTGTGGCAATGTGTACAGCACTCAGTCCGAGAGAGAAGGAGAACACGGTCCTTCTTGTTCTACTTCTTAGTTGGGTGCTGGCCTGCAGTGCAGTGTCAGGCAATGTGTACTTAGTAACATGACACGTTATCATGTTGGAAGCTGCCATTAGATTAGGCAGGCTGTGATTATAAAAAGATACAGATGGTCAGTAACAAGACTTAGGTAAGTTGTGTCATTTAAATAAAACTCATAAAGGGCACACAATAGCACTACAGCCAGCCTGAATAGTTGACATAAGCATGATTGACTCTTTACAAATTTTGGAACAACCTTCATGTAAATGTAGAAATCAAGATTCACCAAGCCAGGCCATGTTTTTTCATTCTTTACTGGGCAGCTTTCATGCATTTGATTATGTTGTAGCCTCAGTTCCTTTTCTTATCTGACATGAGTTGACCCTGGCACACTTTTTGGTGCCATGGTACATCTACTTCAAGGATTAATGCATTGAATATTCAGAAATGCTCATCTGTAATGCACTCTTGGAAGGCATGGTGTAACGGCTACCCAGAGTGGAGAGGTGTATTTGTTGTTAAAGATGTCCTTTCTTCGGGCCAGGTGCTTGGCTGAAGGGAGGAGACCAAGTCCCATCAGCTGGATCCTTGGAGCAATAGAGAGGCAGAGCTCTGAAAAGAGCTAGTGATTATGCTGCAAATTCCCTTTCAATAACGAGGCACAGCTACGTTTTGAAGGGTGAAGAAGAACTGACTCCAATGAGCCTTTATTGCTGCTTTTATGCAGGACCTTACAGGTTTGGCAACACCCACTGGACCTTGTGGGGCACCGACAAGGCAGTTACAGCAACCAATCACATACAAGGTTACACCCAGCAGTTACAGTAAATTCCTCCCCTCTGCTTAGGAGATAATTGAGTTAATTAACTGTATCTACTCAATTATCTCCAAGCTGAAAAGTTAAAATTGTTATAAATTTTTATAACTTTGAGAGTTTGAGATAAATGAATAAAACTTATATTTTTATGCACAGAACAACTTGGGGAAAACATATTCAAAATTCATGCAAATCCATTCGGTAGTTCCCGACCGCACACCTGTTTGTATGCCCAAAATGGTTCCACAGACTTAGGCTGTGCGGTCGGTCTATTTTCATTCGATGAAAAGTCCCTTTTTTCCCCGAACGAATTGCTTCTGGCTTGGTCTCATTGAAAATGGCTTGTTCGGGAGTTTAAACCAGGAAAAGAGCACCAGATAGAACAAAGAGCAATGGAGTATTTGTGGTTTTGAAGGGAGCCCTGTGAAGCTGGGCGGTAAATGAGAGGCACCCTCCTATCCTGGGTGGTCATCCGTTCAGGACAAAATTTGTGCTTTTGTACAGTTCTCCTCCATTATGTCCATTGAAGTTGGTTTAAACACAAATTTGCACGAATGGGTTGGGGATAGTGTTAGCAATCCAGTAAACATAGCAGGGGAAGGCTGCTGCATTGGGACAGTCTGAGTGCATATTCACAAGCACCCATTGCCCTGGCTTACTGAGGGGTCTTGTTACACATGGCTATTTCATTCACAGTCAACTTAAATCAGTCTGCCCATTATCCTCCATAATAATTATAGATAACAAAAGAAGACTAAAAGTGGTAAACGATGTAAGTGCCAAAAAAACTCAAACACCGTTTTCCACGTTTAAGTGTCAAATAAGCAATGCTTTATAATGTGGTAAACGTGAAAAGTACCTGGTAGTCCTCTAAGTAGTTTAAAAGAGCATGTAAAATTGTAAACCTTGTAAGTGCCAGATATGTGCAAAATAAGCTTTTTGCAATGTACCAACATTTTGACACTTACTACCTTTACCACTTTTAGTCCTCAATAATTAATAATAATAATAATAATAGACAAAGTAGTTTACACTGTTGAAAAAATGGGTTAGTCAACCTGCAATAGGTACATTGAAATAAGTAAGGTCTATTACCTGAAGCAGTGTAACCGTGTAGGGAAGCAAAGCCACGTCATCGTACAGATCATCTGTTGTTAAAGAATTGGCGATGATAGGGTCGGATGGGTCCTGAAGCCCAATAGTCTGTGGAGTGAGGCCTGTAGCCTGTGAATGCAGTCCTGCTGGGGGCTCGGCCCTTTATAGTGACTACTTTTCCCAGAAAAACAATGTGTTTGGGAGCAAAAGACCCTGCATCATGAGGATTGGGCTTTTTTCAATGTTGTGAATACTGAGATGTGCTTAGAGAAGTCTCTCATAAAACTGTCACCGAATAATAAGCCTTTGGCTTCTGGTCCCAACTCTTTGGAACTTAAAACTCTTGTTCAATGCCCTTGCATGGGTCTTTGCTAGATTTTGTGAGAAACGTAACCAGCATAGGGTCAAATTCTGGTGTTAAAGCTACTTAATCTGAGATAGTTGGCCGGGGGCATTCCTCCCTCAATTTAGCTCTCATTTCCTTCTCTAAAGGCTTGCGCAGCCAAATCTTACAGAAATTAGCAGTGTGGTCTGGAGGAGCTTTGCTCTTGTCTGCAAAAGTGTTATCCACTTTCCAGGGTCATTTGCACATGGCTGCTTCCTGATTTGAAAGATGAGAGTCCTCCAAATCAGAGTGGTGGTGTGCAGGAGGATTAGCCTTGGAAGAAGCTTGTTCATGAAAGGCTGCTAAAGCCTTAGGTATTAACTCCGCAATAGTGGAGAAAAGTCATGCCCATAATTCTGAGGAAATGGCATGGTCTGGATGATCAGACATAATGGCTTTAATTGTGTAAACTTATATAAAATAATGCAAGAGATAATATTGGAGAATAATTCTCAATCTTAGGTAAAAGGCAGAAATGCACTGCACTAAACAATAAAATATAAATGACTAAACATAAGAAAAAAGCAGGAATGCACTGCACTAAACAATAATAAAAATAAGAGATGCGGCAACTCAGTTAGATAGATCATTGGGGGTCACCCACACAAGATAAATCAGTGGGGGTCACCCACAAGTAACAGTTTAGTGGGGTTAGCCCACACTATAATTCAGTGTTTACCACCTTTAATTTATATGTTTAATGAGTGGGAGTAGTCACTGAATAAAAATTATGTAGGTAGGATACACCAAATATAAAAACTTTGGAGTGGGGTCACGCTCACAAAACACAAATATGTGTTTGATTAACAGAACGTGGGGATCACCCACACAAAACACCAGTATGTGTTTACCCACAAAAAGCTCTTAACTTTAAGCAAGCAGGTATTCAGAAAGAAATAGGGATAATCAGAACCTAAATAATAATGTATAGCCTAATATTAGAAAGGTAATGTTGAAACATGAGGTAAAAACTTACCACAGTTTAAAAGGGGAGAGGAGATGTCCTTAGTTCTGTCCGTAATAAATTAATACCTGTAAAAAAGGCAGGAAAACCAAGGACAGACAAAGTATGACCACTGTGAGTACAGGGAGGAGGGAGATTGTGTCAGAGCTGATGCGGATGGGAGGGAGACTGTGAAAAGGAGTAAATATCTTGTCATTTTCCTCTCACTGGAAAATGTAGTCCATGACTGTGGGTAGGAGGGTCAAGAGAGGGGCCAAGAAAAGACTCGCAGAACTAGGAACCACAGTGGAAACCCCTCAGGCTGTTATAAAAGTGGCTCACTGGTGTAAGGACCTTACCTTGAGATGGGAGTCAACACACAGTTAAAGCACCCTTTGCAATTATACACAGGCCAAGGGGACTCAAGGTAGAAATCCCCAAGGCTGTGAACTATTGCACTGGGGCTGATTATAATCAGTGCTTCCAGGAGCGAGGTACAGACAAGGGATATCCAATAAACATAGTCAGGGATGGAACCAAAGGTCAGGACAGGCAGCAGACAGGCAAGAGCGAAGGACGAGCAGAGGATCAAAACCAGAGTCAGATGAACAGCAAACAGGAACAAAAGATCTGACAAAGATCAATAGCCAAGGTGGGGTTTATATAGGCTGGTATCAGCAGACATCAGGAACAGGTGTGCAAGTCCAGGTTTACCGGCTCAGACTACTGGATATCAGGAACAAGCAGAAGTAGCCAAAGATGTGTGGAGTCAAGGATAAGGTCACTGGCTAGGATGCAGGAGACTCAGGTTCGAACCAGACCACACAATAATTGCGGAAGGCACGATGACATTTGTGACAGCTGGGAACTAAATCAATTGGACAGAATTGATTTAGTTCCCATCATGCAAATATCAGTGAGTTAATCACAAGTTATCTGGAAAAGTGATGCAGGGATAAAACCTATAAGTACCTGCACATTCCCAATGCATGAAAAAGGAAACCGAAAGAGTGAGACCCCCTTTTCTGTCTGTGACCATATCCTCTCCTCCCCAAAGTAATTAAAAATCATTAAAGCAAAGTATATTGTTCCCCATGGAAGCTAGGTGCTCTCATCACCAGCCAATGTGAAGTATAGCGAAGTATTGGAATAAAAAGTAAACTCCAGTGGTAACCTGATGTGAATAGGCGGTCAGAGGTTTCGGCATCACCTCTGAATGCAGACTCTCCCACCTAGACATATGTGCTAAAACCACCAACGTGCCTTCATAGACAATTATGATGAAATAGTTACATTTTCAAGAATGGAAGGAATTAAGGTTACATGAATGATGAAAAACATTTTTATAATATCTTTAAATATCTTGATCCAACTAATTTAACCTGTCTCTCTGTATGTCTACTTTCTATGTATCTTTCTGTCTGTCCATCTATCTGCTGTTTAGCTTTTTATCTGCCTGTTCAACTCTGTCTATCTATTACTTTTAACATACTTTCTCAAATTCTTTTTATCTTACACCTGGAAACACTGCAGGATATTTTCTATTCCACATGGCAAAGCACAAATTCTTTCATGTATGGAAAATCCTAATGTCACTACTGATCCTTGATGGCATTTTACAAACTATACCTCTGTGACAGTGCTTTGATATGAATTGCAAATGACCATAAATGGATGCTCTCTCAAGCATAGAGGTGCTTCCCTTCATCCCTTCATTTTATATATATAATTTATGGAATATATATTAAAGTATGGGTTTTGATACTATTTCAATCAGGAAATAAAAACTACTGCTACAATGTAATTTTGATTTTTTTTTTTTATAAGATTATGAACACACAGTTTTTGGTCTTTTCCATTTTTATTTTTTATTTTTTTATATAGATACAAAAGACCAGTAACTTTGGGTTAATGAACTTATTGAAAAAATAAAATCAAGATTACATTGTAGCAGTTGTTTTTATTTTATTTTCTGATGGAAATATTTAGCATCAAACCCTATTTTCCTTAAAATATAGAATTTGTGCTTTGAAGAATTTTTTTTATAACCAAGCAAAGCAGATTGTTTTGCAGAAAATTAAAAATATAAATGTGAGTACTCAAAGTAACACAACTGTACAGAGAATTAATCTTAAAAAATATCTTTGTGTTTAAACTTAATAAAAAAAATGCTTAATATTGTATAGATTTTATGCAAGCTGGTTGGGAAATTCTAACCTCCCTTAGTCAATGGAACAGTGGAAACATATGGTATATATGCATACATTTTTGTTTTCGAAAACATGCAAAGGAGAAGTCTAAATAAGAATGGATTGCAGTTTGAGTATAATGTTTATATTTGTTGTATTTGTTGTCTTTATTGAATATTATTCTACCAATCTATTTCCCTTTCCTTTTGTCCTGCTTTACCCCACTCCCTCTAGCATGTAAGCTCATTGAGTAGGGCTCTCAACCCCCCTGTTTCTGTGCATCAAACTTGTCTGGTTACAACTACATGTTTGTTAGTCCAGCCATTGTAAAGTGCTTCGGAATTTGTTGGTGCTATATACATATAATAATAATAATACACTGATCATCCACAGTATTAAAACTATTTGCCTTATATCGTGTAAGTACCCCCTCGTGCTGCCAAAACAGCTCTGATGCAATTAGGAATGTACTCTACAAGACCTCTGAACTTGCGCCATGATGCAGTTTTATGCTCATATCCCCACTGAAGGCAAACTGAGATGCACTTTCTATCATGGCCAGCATTAAGTTTTTCAGGAGCAAGGCTCCACACATGCATCAATGAGCCTTGGGTGCCCATAATGCTGATGCCAGTTCACTGGTTGTTCTTTCTTGTACCACTCTTGATAGGTACTAACCACTGCAGTCCTCTAGTCATCACTATTTTACTATTGTCAAAGTCACTCACATTGTTTCTCTTGCCAATTTTTCCTGCTTCCAACACATGCGATTCAAAAATTGACTGTTCACTTGCTCCCAATATATCCCACCCTTGACAGGTGCCATTGTAACAATATAATCAGTGTTAATCACTTCACCTGTCAGTGTTTTTAATATTGTAGCTATCAGTGTATTGCTGCTAAAACAGTCCAATTATTATCACCGGTCATGTTGCATGTATGTAGCGTTTACATCATCTGCAGCACTTTGCAGTTATAAAATGTGGATATTTGATAACAAGTAATAGACATACAAGAATCAACACAAGAAGAATGCCCTGCTCAAACAAGCTTACTGGGAGATATCTGGGGTGCAATTTAGCTATTGGATCCACTGACTTTATAGCAGAGACATCATTAAGAATAATATATGAAAAGTAGTGTTTTTTTTCTAACACCAACATACTTTAATTATTATGTCTATCTATAGAGGAACACAAAATTAGATATACATGGTCTATTAGGTTATAATTGAATAACAAATGTCTAATATGACTGCTGTCCCGAGAAAAGGACTTAAAAAAAAAAAAATAAAAACCTACATCTACACAGCAAATCTATTATTTATGGGTGAGAGGTTTTTTTATTTTTTTATTATCATTTCTGTCACCTCATTCTTATATTTTACATGTGCACAGTTAAAAATTGAATATTGATGAGCTATTAATTGGGGAGACTAGCTAATTCTTTATATTTCCGAACATACATTTCAGTGGATATATAATAAGCATCTCTGCTTATACTGACAATTTACAAATGCTGAGTGTAAATGACTTAGACAACATCTCATCTGTAAGAGTGCTGCCTGTGTCATGAGTAATACTTCAATAATACTAGTAATACTGGTTCAGTGTTAGAAGTAAATGATAGAACACCAACTAAAGAGGCATCAGTTAGAGCATATTATTGTAAAATTCTTTATTTAGAAATTACAAGAAATAGAAATGTGGGCATAAAAAAAAGACAGCAAAAGAAATCATATTAGCCAGAGAATAAAGTTAGAAGACATTTGTAGTTATAGGTCACAAAATACAAGGAGTAAAATACAATTTCAAAAACGTGGAACAATTTTAGAATGGCACTATACATTACTGTTATGCATTTTTAGAATCTGGTATGTTTGTCTTGTAAGCTTAATAGCCTTCACAGAAAACAAAATTGTCATACAAAAGTATATATAAAATATATATTTATAAAGACCTTGCGGGCTATTTACCTAAGGGTATTCTGAGATTTTTATGTAGCCATTTGACTGTCAATCCCTGCTTGTAGTAAAATTGTGTTTGGTTTTCTAATTTTTGCTGGGCATTTTGCAAATGTGCTACTGTGGCAAAATTATTTAACTGTCCTCAGTGACAACTCCTGAGTACAAAACTACCACACATGTATACATTTGCAAAGTAACAATCTTAATCCTATACCTAATCTTAAAACAAAACCTAATGCTAAACCAAATCCTCAACCAAAATCTAATCCTAATCATGATCGTCACCCTAATCCTAGCCTATCCATAATCATATTCCTAACTGTAATGCTAATCCTTACCCTAGTAATATGCTAGAAGGATTACCACTGCTGATGTCAGCATTGGCATTCCATGGACCTCTTCTTAATCAAAACCCTAATCTTAAATCAACACTTAAAATTCATTATAAGCCTAATACTAACCAAAATACTTATTCTAAACCTAATCTTAATCCTTAATCTTAATCCCTAATCTAATCCTAACCTCAAGACTTCCCTATACTAATATTACTACTGATATTAGCAAAGAGCATTCTAAGATAAACCAGTAGAAAGCTGTATGTTGCCATCATCTACTGGTCTTTTTTATTTTAAATGACATGGCTATATATCCCTATGAAACCAAAAAGTCAATGCCTTTAAACTGTGATCGTTACTGTACAAATGGCAAAGATCAGCACAAATCACATTGATTGCAAACAGAGCATTGGTCAGTCTGGGGCTATCAATTCCATCCCAAACTGACAGAGGGTAGTCCTACGTATCAAATGATACATAGGGTTCCCAGTTGCCAGCAGAGAAACCGTCCCTGCTGGTAAAATACACCAAAGAAAAGAACAAGTAACAAATGGCGCTCAATACACGTCTAAAATCATGAGAAAAAACATTAAAACCTTGGAAACAGCTCCCTTATAAAGTGCAATAGCTCATAAAATACTGAAAATACAATACAGAAAAAAGGGTGTGCTGTGTCTTTAAGACAAACAAATGTGCAATATTCCTTTAAGAACACTCTGGTGCTTATATCAATACACAACCTCTATTTTATAAGTGTGTTAATATTACATACACTGATGTAAGTGCAAAAAAAGTGAAAAGGTGCAAATGCCACTGATATACCAGTGCTATAGTGAAAAAATATAAAATGAACGGAACACTTACAATACCCAGCTGTATATACCTTGGATCTGGTTGCTCCAATTCATATATACATATGTATAAAAAACAAAGATACATAGTGTAATACAGTATTACAAATTGTACTATGGAGACAATATATATAGTTGAACTCACAAGTGGAGAGCAGATAAGTCTGCTCTAACTTTATCCGCTTCGTATATAAAGCCAAGGGTCACAAGACGGCAGCAAGTTGAAAGAAAACTCTTTTAATTTTCAATAAATCTTCACAATTTAAAAATCACCCAAGTGGTGTCACTTTGCTCCCTCAGTCCTTCTCTGGAACGTACTGCATACGGTTTCGCTGCCGGCTAGCACAATACCGCAGGCACTTCCTGGAGGCGGAGCCTAATGACGTAACCACGGGACGTGCGTGATGACACGTTTCACTACAGAATCGGCTTCCTCAGATCACATACAGTGGTAAAATACTGTATAATTCAGTCATGGGACCTTAAGGGGAGGACAAACATGATGCAATAATTGCATCACTGGTCCTAAGAGATGAAATAAAGAATTTTAAAAATACGTGCTTTCTTATGCATAAACGTTATTTCATAACAAACTGTTTTAATAACATACAGGACATACTTGAAAACGAAAGAAATCTCAATGTATCCATCCTGGTAAAATAATTTATAAATCAATAAATAAATTCTACTTGACAAATAATACCGACTCTTCAGTTACAGCTACTACTCTACTTTGCTGTATTTTTGTTATCTTTATATTTTGCTGCATTTCTTCAGATTTTAATTGTGCTTTTAAGAGACTTTTTTCCTGGACAAGAAATGTAGCTTTAGTGCTGGATAACAGAAGTATAATATTTATTTTAGAGGGATTTATTTTTATTTTTTTTAAATGTAATTTAAAATTACACCCTTTTTAAATGTATTTTAGGAAAGGGGAATCAGAACTTGTGTTTCATTTACAATGCTGTGAAATAACTTTTCATATGAATTCCCAAGACTTGCTGATGCAAAATAATTTGGTCTTCTCTTCCTGGACGTCTACTGACTTAACCTATTCTAATGTATATTACAGCCCAACCCATTATTCCAGGGATGGAACTTATATTAAAAGCCACCTCAGGACAATAGCAGCTGAGATATTTTCTAAATGACAACAACCAGGATTGTAACAAGGAAACAAGGCTTAAAGGAGACACATAGCTTCTGCCATTGTGGCTTCACAGAGGTGGTTGGGAGATTTCATGGACTGCCCCATGAATAAAGGTGTTGTGTGGACCCCTACTCAATCAGTAGCATTTCCAATGAGTAACAGTTGTGCGTTCTACTATGTAGATCATTATAGGCTACTGCTGCCTGATGACAGGCTTCTGGGAATCTGAAGAACTTTTTTCAGTGAAGTAGGAATGCTTGTGGATATGTTTATTCTCTGAGAGTGCATACTAGCAGTGGTTGCTAGAGAAACTGCAGTTGTTAGCAAGTGCTAGATAAAAAAACAGCGGAAACAAATCAGCTCTGAGCAGCAAAAAAGTGTAACTATTTAAATACTAAGGGATCAAAGGGATATTCTGCTTTCTTGTTTTATTGAGAGTGGATCGTTTGTGGGTAACCTTGAGTTTTGCAGTAGTATTCTAAAACTTTCCACTTAGATGCATAATGAACCCTGAATTTAAAAAAAAATTAGTTTTTGGGTTTAGAAAACGTTCAATTAATTTGACATGAGTTACTGTGTGTGTGTGTGTGTGTATGTATATATATATATATATGTATGTATGTATGTATGTATGTATATATATATATATATATATATATATGCGCTTTAAACGTGTTTTTTTGTTTTGAATTTTCCGTATACTTACCCACACAGTACAGTATATTGAAGTTGTTTTCTTAATTATGTATATCTCCACAGAATTAAATAACACAACTAGCAAATGTGATATCAGAGATGTATTTCATTTTCCGATGGCAAGCTTTGAGTGCCTTTTAAATAGTCTATAGATTATTATTTGGAGTGAGGATTGAGTGATACATATTTATCATGTAGCTCACAAAGGGTGCATTTATTTAAAAGTTATTCTATACAAAATAAAGCATAATAGTTGTTTCATAAAATGAAAAATAATCTTCCATGCTTAAGCAGAAAAAAACTATTCGGTGCCATTTTATTACTGTAATATAATTTAAGGTGTATCATCCAAATCTAATTAAAGTAAATAATCTGGGTTTAACATTTAATTTTCTAAAATGCAAAGATGATAGCAACTGGTGAAAATTATTATGAAGCATTGCAATGAGCCTCAAATCCGACAACCATTATTGTAAGTTTTTTCTTTATATAATAACACTAAATATCACAAGAAAATAGATAATACAATTTAAATAGATAGTTTATTAGATAACAATGAATGGTTTAGAATAAATATTTTGTCTTATATATATAAGATTGAGAAGGAAGCACATCTGCACCTTCCTTCACCCCTCCCCCCCAGTTTTTGTTTCAAGGAAAAAATTTAAATCTATTGGTGTGAACTAATGTTGTGTATGTCATAATTCACTGGTGATGCTGTTAATATGCTTAGCAACACCTTGCAAAGTTTTTGGTGTATTTTTAGAAAAACATCTGGGCAAATACCCCTAAGATATACTTTGTCTATGCACCATTGAATCCCTTTAAATGTTTGTTGTCTTAGATCTCTGTGGTCAACAAGAGGACACATTTGCTACCAATTTTATAATAAATTGATCTGTTTTGTGTTTTTTTTATTTCAAAAAAGTAGTAAATAGATGATTAGAACTTAGTAGATTAGGTATTAGAAATTAAACATTTAAAGCAAAATTTGTTTGGTGAGAATGTAATGCAAATATATTTACAAAAGTGTGTAATATATTAAAAACCTGACCTCATATTTATCCTCACAATCTTTAAAAATCCACCTCTTCCAGAAACAATAAGCCAAAGGTCTTCTACTACCCAGGTCCATAAAATAGTAACATTTGCTATCTTTGCATTAATGTAATTAACAGAGAGGAGAACATGCACTGACAACCACTAGAGGTGTGTTTAATCCTGTGATGTAAACATTGTAGTTTCTACAAAACTGCAGTGTTTTACATTGCAAGCTTAAAACTATAGTGGCATCCACCCAGACCATATATTTGGGATGAAGTGGTCCAGGAGCATTTAGTGGTCCTTTAAATTTTATAATCAAGGACATATAATATAAAAAATAGGAAATAAACATTAAAAAAACTGTAACAGGTGGATGCCTGTATCTATGAGTAGGGAAACAACTTTTAGAACCAGTGTCCAACCTCTCCTTCAGATAGTAAATAAAAACCTCTGGAGAAGAGGGAAGTGAGAAATCATGACAGCAAGAAGTAAATCAAAGCTTACAACATCGTAATAGCTTATATTCATATGTGAGCTAGTCAGTTTTCAAACTGAGAAGCTAATGCAGTTAATCATTAATGCCAGTAGACTCTGTAGACTCAAGAACTAATAAATATTATTTTCCTCTTTTTTTTCAGAAAAAAAAAAAAAAAGATAAATAATAAAATGGATATTGGGTTTAACAAATAGAGTAAATATTAAATTAAATATGTTAAGCCCAAATAGTCTGCCTAATCATGTTTGTAATTATGTAACAATCGCAATATAAAAGAAAACTATCCTTCTGACCTTTGGTAAAAAATCCCAAAATATGATTAAAGGGTAAAAGTCACTAAGAGTACTGAAATCATAACTTTTCAGATAAATGTATTATACCTGCCCAAATTACACTGAAAAGTCTGTTCATTTACAAATGAAAACTTTATAAATCAGCATTGTGGAGTATACAGGTATAGCCTCCAATACTGACAACCATCATATATCTGTTTTTTTTCTCTTGTTGTACTAAACATTCTGACATCAATGCAAACTGTACCAGGAAGTAAAAAGTGAGGTCAAAGTAAGTATGACTCCTCCAAAGAGATCTATAATCCATGCAGACAATCATCTTAGAAATTACAGATTCACTGTAATAAATCACCATTATGAGACCAAACCTTGAAACCATATTATGAAACCACTATATTATATAAGTCGGGATCTCGTCATATGCATGATCCACCAGGTAGAATGAAAATGCAAAGTAGCAAAAATAAAGAGTTTAAAAAAAATGCTTTATACTGAATCACTCAGGTTGAAAATAGGCTATACTCCCTCTTCGTATCTTTGAGGGTTGAGAAAGAGGCTGATATACTTCTGTCTTGCGTGGCTCCTCAGGAGATATATAATAAAATGGATCTATTCCATTGAAGACAAGTTGCTTGGCAAAATGTAGGTAATTATTTTGGTGTACGGGTGTTATCAGATCACTGTTCTTTATTGACAAAGAAAAAACAATGAAGGATGACAAAAAAAAAATCACAACGTGGCTAGTGATGTCGCGAACCGTTCGCGAACTTGCCGCGAACGGTTCGCCATGGTTCGCCACGAACCGTTCGCGGCGAACTCTGGTCAGCTGTCACATCCCTGCCAATCTCCGGCAGACTCTCCCTCCCAGACCCTCCTACTTCCTGGACAGCATCCATGTTGAAGGCAGCTTCAACATGGATGCTGTCCAGGAGGTGGGAGGGTCTTGGAGGGAGGGTCTGCCGGAGATTGGCAGGGATGTGTCAGCTGACCGGAGTTCGCCACGAACACAAGTTCGCGAACGGTTCGCGACATCACTAAACGTGGCCCATGACAGAGAAGCCACCCTGATTTTATTTTTCCTTATATTTTCATTATGAAATTTATTATATTTTATATTGAATTTCATCATTGTTGTTTTAAAATATCAGTCCATAAGGATATTGTTTTTTTGTCAAATACCGAAGTTGTGGAAAAGAAAAAATGGACAAATACAGTGCTCCTGGATATTCACACGCAACCTGAATGCATTCTTATGAATTCAGATTCTAAAATAAAAGTAATCAATTTTTATATGGAAATTAAGGATATTATATACATACAAAATATGGATATAATGTTCAGCTACAGTTGGAATAATTGCCTGACTCTTAAAACCAGGGATCTTTACTATGTAAATCATTATTGGCTACTGCTGCCTGCAAATATTCCATGCAGTGTGTCCCTTCCCAATCAAAAGTTCTACCTGCTCAGCCCTATGCCCCCTCACTACCTTTAAGATGTTTTGTGGTCTGCACCTCTATCATCTGTTCATCATTTGAAGAGCTCTGTCACTGTCCCTTGGTGCTCCTCAATGACTCAGATCATCGCAGCCAACGCTCAGTAACTTTGTCATTGACAGAGAGCTTAGAAGAGCTTTTAAAGTGTTCTGCACCCAATATTGTTGCAGACCCCAATGCTCCTCCACATAACAACCAGGGATCATGCAAAGAATGGCCTCCTCTAGGCCATCTGGGATAACTACCAAATCCTTCCATATAGTAAGCCGGAAGGGAGGCTAAATAAAAACATCCCTTTCCCAACACACTCAGACACACACAACACTCAGACACCTTTACACATACACACAAACACACAAAACACTTGGGCTCCTCCACATACAAAATTCAGCCACACCACATATAACCAGTACAACTATTCAACCAGTGCACACAGGCACGATCAGCCACCACCTCCACATATATCTCTCCTTCTCCTCCACACACAACACACTTAGCCGCTCACACACACCACCGAGTTTCCCCCACAACACAACTCTCATAGATCAGACCAGCCTTAAAGGAATACTATAGCGTCAGGAACACAAACATGTACTCCTGACCCTATAGTGTTTAACCCACCATTTAGGTGGCTTGCCCTCCCCCCGTCCCCCTTAGCTCCCATAAAAGTTAATAAATCTCACCTTAATTCCAGTGCCGCGCTGGTCTGACAGGGAAAGCATTGGATTGGCTGAAATTGGCAAGGGGGCAGGGCCAAACACCGTTTTGGCATATCAGCAACTCCTCATAGAGATGCATTGAATCAGTGCATCTATATGAGGAAAATTCAGCGTCCCCATGCAGAGTGTGGAGACGCTAAATGGCAGGGCTGCTTATTGTGCAGCCCTGAGCCAGGAAGCACCTCCAGTAGCCATCTGAGGAGTGGCCACTTGGAGGTGTCCCTAGGGGCAATGTAAACACTACCTTTTCTATGAAAATGCCTGAAGGGAGCTATTATACTCACCAGAACAACTACATTAAGTTGTAGTTGTTCTGGTGACTATAGTGTCCCTTTAATCCATCTCTGGTAAAGGAGAGGTTTTTTAGTACAGATAGACTAAAATAAGTAACTGAACATAAATTGTTTCTGCATTGGCTGAAAACTATTGCTAGAATAGAGAGGAAGATAAATGAGTAACTTAATTATAATTATTTTAAAACGTAGATCATGTATACACAGGCATGGAAGGGAAACGATAAACTGTGAGCTGAAAATACAGTATTTATGTGCCAATTTATCACCATTCAGTAATTGATTTATACACTTTCACTACTTACCAGGTAAACAAGTAAAAGACCAGTATTGCTAATTTGACTGGCAATAATGTAAAGAAACACAATTAGTTTGGAGCTGACGGATTTATACATGAGAGAGACAGAGACAAATTACATCTTCTGCATTAGTTTATGACTGTCACATTTTCAATGTCTGCAAAAAACTTTAAATAGCTTGTACCCAATCTACTAATCAACCCTTGCAGTGATGGGTTTAACCCCTTAAGGACACATGACATGTGTAACATGTCATGATTCCCTTTTATTCCAGAAGTTTGGTCCTTAAGGGGTTAAAAGAGCACAAGGTCCTGCTAAAACCGCTAAATGTCTAAAAGGTCTGTAACTGCCTCAAAATGTAGATGCTGATTTCTCTCAGTATCTTCATGATGTTTTATATTGCATAGTGTGCTGGTGAGTATACCCACAATGGAGGAATATTCAAAGTATTCATTATATATACCTGTTTTGTTAATGCCTGATATTCTGCTTAATAAATATCCTTCTTGTTTAACCCAAGCTCCAGGCACTTAAATTAATTAGCACTTATCAACTTTTTTAAAGAAATCAAGCTTTAAGGTGAGCCATCTGCTCCACCAGGTACCTGTATGACAAAAATTTTCACCAGAATAGACATAGGTCCATATGTCCTTGAAAATGTAATATCTAAATATTGCAAACTCTCATTAAAATAAACTTAAAAACTGTGAAATTAAAATGTTTGGAAAGTTCTTGAACAATCTCAGCACATTTAATATTAATATGCTATATAAAAAGCTATTTGCTGAGCCTGCATGTGCTGGTGTTCATATAAACAAAAAAAGTTAGATATTCAATTCTTTGAACACTGACATGCCACCCTCCTCTATTCTCCTCACAATTTGCATTTTATGGAAGCAAAAGGGAACATTGAAAATATATGCGCATTTTCCTTACACTAATTATGCACAGTGAAAAGTTCTCTTTCATGGTTACTCATTTATATTCTGTTGCTAACTTGTCTTGTCTTAAACCACATTCGTCTTAACTGGCTTTAAAAGAAAATTAAAAAAACGTCTGCTGTATTTAAGCATCTCATTTTACATTTCATGCCCGTACCCTGCCATTCTTAATTACTGAGATATTTTTATGTTGAATTCTTATTTGGTTATTTACAAAATCTTAATGTATATCATACATTAAAATTTTAGTACACACAAAGAACTTTTCATAACTCAGTCCTTATCTGTCCAGAAAAATGTCACTAGTTGCACGTGACAGAGCAGACTTGTACCTCACAATTTTTATGGTCCCTCATCATTTTCTTTATATTTGTTTTATTATCTCCTTCAATCTTTCCCAATCCAAATGATGAAAACTCTAATAAAATAACCTCTTTGTTTCACATCCTCTTGTACAACATAAAATATTATTTTATCACTCTAACTAACATTAATTTGTTCAAAGGCTTTTGTAAATCCATGTATTGCTTGGCTTGGACTAAAATATGCATTCACAAAATGATGAACCATGTTTAAATATAGTCAATTTATTAGGTATACTGAAAACATTATTGTGTGCTTTTTTTTTATTTCAGAAAAAAAAATATTTTTTTCACTTTGTCTCTAAGCAGTCTTGGGAATTAAAGCAGTATTTTCATCAAGACAGTTATTCTTGAGTGTCCTTCAAACTATTGAATGCTTACTTTAATCTAAATTATAAAAAAGAAATTTGAGCAAGTTTGAGTTTTGCATGCAGAAAGCATTTTGAAGCTGTGGCCAAAATCTTTACAAGCAAACAGTGCTCACATCATTAAATTGGGAAATAATATGTTTAAAATTTGCTTATAAGATATTATTTGTGTTTTTAAGTGTTCCAGGAACACATAATTACAACTTCCATAATTCTCATTGTTATGGAAGACTGAGTATAACTTCTGGATTACTGATGGACACTGATACCTTTCTCGAGTATGAAGAACAAATTAGTATCTGCTTTTACAAGCAGTTATGTCATATATTTTATTTAGAAATTAAGATGCTGGGGGTTGCTGTATCACCATTGCAGAGGGAGCTTTGCAGCAATTTGGATGTATTCTGATATTTGGATTGGAATATGGTTCTCTTAGCAATTGCAGTGAGCCAAAACTAGCTTGCGAACTGAGTGGGGTCAGAATAATGGTCACCTTATTTGAGCTGTTCTCCATTCTTAGTGTAGCATTGTGCTTTGTCCTGGTTTGTTTGCAAATGCTTAAGGGATTCTTAAGGTAAAAGGATTATCAAGACGTGTAATCCCTTGTTCAATAGGTCAAGAGAAGTTTAACACACTTCAGAGAAGGCCAACCAAAGCCAAAACAATTTTCTGGGATTGCTTTATCTTTCATGCAAATAGAGCTTGTCAGCATTTTGGGTCTAGGCTACCCCTTTCAGGTGTGTGATGAGTCTGATATGCAAACAACTTAGATTTTCTTTGTAATGGTACACAAGCTAAAATAAGCTTTGAAATTTAGTAGGATTGAACCAAAAGATAAGTTTGAGTTGCTGTAAATTTCCAATGTTCTTAAGTGCCCTCTTTTGGTGTGTCTACAAATCACTACATGCCTCCTCCAAACAGAGCTAAAACAGGACAGGCTACAGTGCAACTTCCTTTTTTTCCCCCATTACAATGTGAGTTATAGAAGATTTTATAAGTTTAAATACCTTGTTAGATCTGCTCTAAATATTTTTAGGGGTAGGTGTAGGGTAAGGGGTAAGATTAGGTTAGGGGTAGAGTTAGGGATAGGGGTAGGGTTAGGGTAGGCTTAGGGGTAGGGGTATGGTCAGGGGTAGGGGTATAGTCAGGGGTAGGAGTAGGGTTAGGATTAGGCTTAGGGAAATGCCAAAGTGCTGAATTCACAAATTGCCGAAGTCCCGAATGTAAGAAGTGCCGAACCAAATTTTTTGCACATCCCTAATATACACAAAACAACCCACAACCTCACCCTAAGTTTGTGGATAGAAAAACCCTTTTTATTACAAATATATTTGAGGTGCAGCTGCCCCTGGGTATATATCCCAGAATATAACCCCTTATAAAATAGCCACAATACACAGAATACTGGGGATACAGCTGTCAAAGAGAAAAATCACAATGTATTGCGCAAATAGAGAGCACTCACAAGCTGCTTCTGGTTAATATCACCTTAGGTGCCTCCCCTTAGATATTTGGGTGGCTATGCAGCCTGGAAATCCACATATGGCTCTAGACTCTCCACCAATAAAGTTTTCCATGTGTTTACAAACCTCTGATTTTATTTTGCCAATGCAATGTATTAAAACTTACAACAAAGTAAGATAAAATAAATGAAAACAACAAACTGGTCCTACATGTTTTGTCCTGCAAAACAAAATGATAATAAAATACATTTTTAAAAATCCTTATTCCCAGTATGGGGCAAAGTAAATGCTTTGTTGTTTGTCTCTAAAGGATCCTTAATCCTAATGAAAGTCCCAGACAGAGACTGAAATGTCGATATTATTAAACATTTAAAAAAAATAAAATGTAACTTTTTAACCATTTAAAGACTGTGAGTGCAAGCTTCTCCATTGACATTTCTATACCGATTGGCCCAGGCTGTATGCACCTGACACTTTATTTGTTACAGCTTAAATGCAAGTAACCATTGGAGGAAAAATAAAAATAAAAAAAATAAATAAATAATAAAATATATATCTCTATCTCTATCTATCTCAAAATAGTACTACTTGGTACTCCTCCCACAGTAGAAAAAGTATAATCAGTGGTGCAACCCCGCATGAACTATATACAAAATTAAGTCTAGGAAGCACTCCTGGTCTCAAATATGTACAAATATTGTATTTATTGAGTTTCCAAACAATTAACTGTGCATTATATCAAATCAACGCTTCAATCCATTCGGGACTTAATCAAGATCCTTGATCCAAGATCTTGATAAAGACCTGAATGGGTTGAAGCGTTGATTTGATATAATGCACAGTTAATTGTTTGAAACTCAATAAATACAATATTTGTACTTATTTGAGACCAGAAGTGCTTCCTAGACTTAATTTTGTATATAGTTCATGCGGGGTTGCACCACTGATTATACTTTTTCTACTAAAGGAGGAGTGCCAAGTAGTACTATTTTGAGATAGATATAGATATATATTCTCTATTATTTATTTTTTTCCTCCAATGGTTACTTGCATTTAAGCTGTAACAAATAAAGTGTCAGGTGCATACAGCCTGGGCCAATCAGTATAGAAATGTCAATGGAGAAGCTTGCACTCACAGTCTTCAAATGGTTAAAAAGTTACATTTTTTTTTTTTTTTTTTAAATGTTTAATAATATTGACATTTCAGTCTCTGTCTGGGACTTTCATTAGGATTAAGGATCCTTTAGAGACAAGCAACAAAGCATTTACTTTGCCCCATACTGGGAATAAGGAGTGCTCCCTTAACTTTGTTTTGTGTATGTGTGTTCGGGGGTAACAAAGGCCGTATAGAGTGATTAGTGAGAAGATTTGGAATAGCGTAATACAGAATGGAAAAATTTGGTTGTGGTGTGCTGGAAGCAACGATTATGGTATGTCTGTACCATAAAGAAATGTAGATTGAGTGGAGGGAGGGTACATGCAAATTGCTAGACCAGGACGGGAACAGGGGAAGAAGTGGAGTCCCTTTAAAAAGGTAAATAAGCCGTCCCACAACTCTCGGCCAAACCTTAACATTTGTGTTCGGGGCACAAAGGCCGTATAAAGCGAAAGAAAATTAGGAATATTATAATACAAAATGGAAAAATAGTCAGTTGTAGTGAGCTGGAACTGACAATGTATATATCGCAAAATTTTTAATACAATCAACATAAATACTTATATGCAATGTTATTTTGATAAGGCTTGATGGTGTTCCTATACTGGTTGTGGAATGTACCGTAAATAGGCTGAGGACTTCCATGTTTTAATAATGTGGACTGGTATATACCTATTTAAAGCCATAGATGCCGCCCCTATTCTCAAAGAGTGACCAGAATAATGGAAGGGTTAAGGCCTGGTCTCATGATTAATGTTCTAACATATAGCATGAATTTGGCTGTTGTGAGGACTGACTTGTGTAGTAATAGTAGAGGTTGTGAAGGGTGTTTGCAAGGGGAGAGTAAGTAGGAGACTAATACTGTACCGGGCACCATTTGTTTTTGTAGGGTAGTATGCCTTTAAGTATTGTATTAATTTGGTATGATCACATAAACTAGGATTATTGGGCCATTTATTTAACATGTGATCCTGTATACTGGTGATATATAGCATGATGTTATTGTGTAACTAAGGGCCCAACTTGAAATACCTTATATAATGGAGGAGGAATACAGTGTACATTGAAAAGCTGGAATCTGCCAGACACGTGAGTCATACGAGGCCTATGGTAAAATTGTTGTAAACACATAAGTGACAAACTAATATATACCTTACAAACAATTAAGGGGTTAATACAGTAGTCGTCTGGGGTAACATTGTTGAAAAAGAAGATTAGTATAAGCAAATAGAACTAAACCTGGGCATGAATATGCTTAACCTGGGCATGAATATGCTTAAATTATTATAAAAACTATTATAGTATTTAGTCATATATTAAAAATTCTTATAATGATGAAACTCTTGAATGTATGTGAATTGTGAACCTGTCACATAACCACACTTGTTGACAGGTAATTGCAAGATACATAAGCCCATGTTGCCTGGAAATTAAGTGATGAACATAGTGAGGGCAAAGTTGATAAAACCAACTTATATATGGAAAATTAACTGAGAGTAGAATAGGTAGAGAACCAGAAGAGTAGCAATACTGGAGAAAACAGAAATTGTGTAAGTAACTAGAATCAGTATGTCAGGATTTCTGTAGATGCCCAATACACAGAACTTAAGTAGATATAAAGCAAATACCTAAAACGTATTACCGGGCCTTAGAATGGCCGGATTTAACGTAAAAAGGCAAAAGACACAAGATGGGAAAAGCCAAGACAAAGGTATAACGCAAACGATAAACAAGCCAAAGGTCAAGAAATGGATATATCAGAATAGGCAGGAGCCAAGCCAAAAGTCAAGGAATACAGAGATCGAATAGTCAATAAGGTAAGCCAAGGTCAGATACACAAGGAATCAATACAAGGAACGCGCTCTCGGATAACCAACTGGAAACCACGACATGTCACAGAGAAATGGACAAACTGGGTTTAAATAGCTAAAGGCGTTTCCTGATAGGCTGTAGGGAAACATGTGATCAAGCTTATGTGTGTTACACACATATTAAATTAATTGATCTGGCACTTAAAGAGTTTCCTGTTTAACCCTTAATTTTTCACAGCAGCAGCGGGCGTCGCCCTTAATGATACAGAGCCGGCTGCTGAGAGAGGAGAGGTCACCTCTGGTGAGTGCTTGGCAGTATTTCCCTCCGTACGTGGGAATACCGCTGTAGCGATACGCGCCCGCCGGGACCCATGCTGCCCTGTGACAGGAGCAGCGCCGGCTCGCGGCATGACACAATATCAACATGAATATACAATAAACAGTATTTACATGGATCATAAAATGTGGACGTATAAGTTCAGCAGTATTGTAATCAAGCTAACAAGTTTATTCGAAGCAAACCAGCACCAACAACGCTTAAGTAAAATAACTAAACCAATGTAAAACCTGATTTAGCAGATGAGCCCTATGAGGGACTTACGTTTAATGTGTACAGTGAATGTTAATATATATTTCTCAACCACATGTATAGGCCTAAGTTTGAGCCTGACATAAATTTATACAGTCAGTTGCGACACCTAGCTATGTAGGGGGCCAAATTGAATTGCATATGATAGAAGTCGATATAGCCAAGTGAGGGCCTAATACTGTAAGCAGAAAGAGGCATCACTGTGATGCTATGTATGATTGAAATAGGCTGAATTTGTACTAGCAGTGAAGTTTGCCCTGAATGAACAAACGTACAGTTTTGTAGAAACAACAGTTAAATAAGCTGTGGCTGGCCAGACACAGTGGTTTCCATGAGGTTTGAGGGAGGAGTGGCCAAAACTTAATGATGATACGTGTGAATATAATAAATATGTTATTATTACCATATACCTGATGGGCGTGGGATCGCAACTTGTCTATATCCTAATTTGTCTATTGATATAAAACTTCTAGACAGAAAAAACAGAAAGCATGACAGAAAGTCAATATCCCGTTGTATATCTTGAAATGTACAGGAACATAGGAACACGTACTTAATATCAAATCATGTAACGTATGATCGAATGTGTATATATGGAGGACCTTGCGAGGGTCAGCGTAAAGAGACAAGCCCCTTGTTAAGGTCAGGGTTTAAAATAGTACTCGGTAGTCGTAAAAAAAAAAAAAGGCAGTGAGGCCTTGAATTTGATATGAACGTAAACGAAAATGTAATGTTGAATATCTGAAATAACACTTGTTTATATCATCCTTTAGTAGACCTGCTAATGGCCTCTACCTGAATAGTATTTGCAATGATTGACATAGACATGTTTGATTGGTAACCAACGTAACTGAACATACCTAATATTAGTTTTACACCACAAGACATTTTAAATGCAGTATTACTGTAACAGGATGATTGAATACAGAGAATAGACCCAAACTGCGATGACGCAGTGGGATTGCAACAGTTGCGCGAAGGCTGGGTCTGTATCTTATGGTTAAGAGTATGATTCTGGGTCAGTCTCCAGTGAGATGGAGGAAGGGAACTTCACTGAAAGATTGAGGTCGTGTCCAGAGGAGAGTCAGCAAGCCCAGGTAGCAAGTCCCCATGGAGACGAGGTAAGTTTGCAAATGACGACTTGCATGTGACTGGAAGTAGCCACAAGCAAATCGCTAGACCAGGAACGGTACAGGGAAAGGTGAGGAGTCCTTTTAAAAAAGGTAATTAAGCCCCATCACACAACTCCAATAAAAATGTTAAAAATATGTATATCATTTTTTATGATAAATGAAATGTATGTATGTGTATATATGTAACATATATATACACATTTCATTTATCATAAAAATGATATACATATTTTTACCATATTATTTTTTATTTTTCCTAATTTTTTTATATATTTTTTATTTTTATTTTTATTTTATGTACTTTCATTCTTATTTGATTATTTTACTTTTATCTTTAATTCTATTTTTATTTTGATTTCTATCTTTCTTTGACTGTTTAGCTTCACCTTTTGATTTTGTCATTTCTACCTTGCATATAACAAAACAAAATTTACCATTATCATTTTTATTTTATTTTTCATTATTATAATTTTTCTACAACATTATCATTTTCCACCATGCACATACAGAGTTTTTCCCCCATGTATTTTTTGTCATTATTTTTAATACTACGTTTGGAATTTCAAATATGCATGTTTTTATGTTTACATACTGATTATTCTGCCATTTATTCAGATGAGTGGTTTTCCTTTAACATGTGCAATAATATAACTATTTAGCTTTCAATGTACAACTTATTTACCCATATTTATTGGACTATTGAGAGGGAATGAATCACATCCTCTGCAAGTTGTTAAATAGAACTGCTACCAGACATTTAAAGTGGAATGCAAGAACATGTTCCGGACGCAATTACATAATTGCTCCTTACACAGGGGTAATGAAAATGATTTTAGGGGGCAGAGAGCTTCAGAGAGTAGTGTGGTTTTAGGGGCAGAGGGGCTGTGGGAGGTAAAGGGGATGTAGAGGGTGCAGTGATTTTAGATGCTTGAGTTTAGGAAGTATATGGGCTGTAGAGGATACAAGGCTTATAGGGTGTAGTGGGGGGAGAGGGGTTAGAGTACCTGTACGGGCTGGTAAGGGAGTAGTGGGGCTGCAGGTGGGTAGAGAGCTTGTAGGGGATAGTGGGGCTGTTGGGGGTAGAGAGCTTAAAGGGTGTAGAGGGGCTGTATTGGGTAAACAGCTTGTAGGGGTTATTGGGGCTGTAGGAAAGGGGGCAGAGGGCTTGTAGGTGATAGTGGAGCTGTAGAGAGTACAGGGCTTATAGGAAGTGGTGGGGCTGTGGGGTTAGTGGAAACAGGGCTTAGAGGGAGTAGTAGGGCTGTGGGTGTTAGATGGCTTATAGGGGTAGTGGGGCTGTAAGTGGGTAGAGAGCATGAAGGTGGTTGTGGGGCTGTAGGGGGTAGAGGGGCTGAGGGGGATAGTGGGGCTTTGGGTGGTAGAGACAGATTATATTAACTTTTAATACAAAAATATTCCCCTCCCTGAGCTTCTGAGCCTTACCTGTGGCATGCTGTTGCTCCTCTATAAGGAGCCGCATAGAGCTGCATGATCTGTTACAGACCGCTCTCATTCTGTGCTCATCAGACAGGCTGCAGGCATACTGAGAGGCAGCCTAGTGAGTCTTTGGTAGGGCCCAATTAGCTGTCTCTCACTCTGCCCGGCCAAACAAGGGGGAAATACATTTTTAAGAGGGGCCCACGGAGTGCCGTGACTGACTGACTGCAGGCTGGCCGTGTAGATTGTTAAACTCCTCAGCCGAGCTGTTATTTTTCTGCACAGCAGATGGGCCTGCCAGAGCCTTGGGCCCTCTGCCTAATCATCAATCAACAACTTCCACAGCTTCTGTCTGGAAGGAGTGTCTACCAAAATAGTGTAATACAGCTAACAATTTCACCTGCCCATGAATTGAATGGCTCTTTTCAGTCAGAGACTCCATATTCTGTGTGGTATAGAGCAAGGATGGCCTCACAGAAAAGCCAAAAATTCTGTAGAATTTGTAGGTCAGCAAGTGGTAGGTCAGCGAGTGCCTCCCAGGCAGTCCTTTGCAGTTTTCTGCATGCATTGGGGAACCTCATGCAGCCTGGCTTAGCTTGCATGTGTCTTTGATCCAGTGCCTGTGTTCTGCATATTGCATAAGTAGATGCATGTTTGCATGCTGTACATGCACTGCCAGCAAGTCCATTCTGATAATTGTCTGCAGGGAGGGGCTGGCCTGCATTTCCCTCCATTTTTTTGTATCAGTTTTATTTGATTGCACATGCACAAACCAATTGTTAATTGTTAATTTAAGAAATTATTGTTGTCAATAGACCTAAAATAAGTAATTCACTATTAAAAAAGCAAATTTATAATATTTTGATACACATGTTAGAGAACGCTTGCAGAAGAAATTTGGGAGTTGATACTTATATACTTCATATTGTAATTGCTTGCGATTTTACTTATTTTAATTTAGACAACAAACTCTGCCAACCAAATAATACAGGATTTGGCTTTAGTAATTCTGAGAATTGCCATTGAGACTGAAATTTGTCCATTTTCAATTAGACAAAATCTAGTATTTAGTGAATTAACCTGTGTGTCTTTCCCCACCTCTTCCACCTCACTAGATTTGCTTTCTCCCAATATCTCTTCTTTCTTTCTTCCATTATTTTGCTGAACATATATCATATCTATGTTCTCCAACTTGCTGAACATATCTCATGCTGAACATATCTCATGCTGATCATATCTATGCTAAACATATCTATGTTCTCATGCTGAACATATCTATGTTCTCCAATGTGTGTGTGTGTGTGTGTGTGTGTAATAGTCTATGTATGTGTAACACAACACACAACATATAGGGGCTAGTAATCTTTAAACAGCAGGGGGTTGTAATTACTTGTTGCCCAGTGGGGATATACTATGATCCCTGGTGGTCCTTGGTAGATGCTGTGTGTGGGGAGGTTATGTATGGAATAGGCTGTGTGTGTGAGTTGACTGAATACTATGTGTGTGTGAGAAGGTTGACTGAATGTTATGCATGTGTGGGTTGGCTGAAAGTTGTGTATGATGGGTTGAGACAACACAACACACAACACAAACCCTATATTTAAGCAGCAGGGGATTGTAATTATTTGTTGCCTGGTGGGGATAAAATAGAATTGTTGGGGAAATCAAACCAAGCGTTTGATGATATCCTGAGTATCTGCCCCTGTCCAGATTTAAAGGATTATACTGCGTGCACGCTTCCCAAGTAATTCACACCAGACACAAGGTTCTGGTTAACGAATCAGTTAAGGAATGTTTATTTGCGGGGTTGGACCCCCTTATAAAGCACTAATACATCATATGCATAATTACAGATAACAGAGAAGAATGAATCAACAATTGGTTAGGTGTTAAGTGGTTTTTAGTCAAGCACGTCCTACTGATCATAACGTCATGCCGTGGGACTAGTGTCATGAAGTTCTCCCCCAGATTCCAGCACCATCTTGTATACTGTCAACGGGAGGGGTACCTTATAGCGGCCATTTTGAGTATGTGAGTTTAGTTAGTTTAATGGAGTAAATAGGCATTTTACTAAATTGTCTATTATGTCCTTAACAGGATCCCTGGTGGTCTTTGTTAGATGCTGAAGTGTGTCTCTTAGAGTGAACTGTCCTTCCAAACCGGTACTTAGTGAATGACTCAGAATACTGGCAGTAGCACTCTGAGTCATTTAGAATCTCTGGACCATGAAGGAGCACTCACTGTGATTTGCAACCACCCAAGGTGTAGACCATATGCCTGTTTTATCTCATAGGCAGTCCATGCAGTCAAGACACCTCTAAGTAGGCATACCAGGCAGATGCCTAACTTACAAAAAATATAGAGGAAGGGCTGCGCTTAAAAAATAAATATATATATAAAAGTCCAGATGAAATAAATAAATAGATAAATAAATGAAGAGGTCTTATCTTGCAGTGTCCACAGTGCTTAGTCAGAGGTAATAATCTTGTTTTCTGTCTTGCTTTCTGTCTTTCTTGTGGATCGTCTCTTATGTAAGATATAAAAACAAATACAAAACCACAATGGTGCAGTATATCTATATGGGTGAGGAGTAAAATATAAAAGGCTTGATTGCAAACTCACATATCCAAGAGCTAGAACCTGCTCTGGTATAGAAGGCGTACAGCGGTTTAGATCCCCGCTTATGGGATATAGGATTGTTGTCCTCCACGTGTTTCCTCCTTCCGTGATTTAAAAGATGCTCAAAATAAAAAGAGACAGCCAATAGTGTTCTCTGCGTAAAATTAAACTCCAATATAAAATAAAATAAAAAATGGATACTCACAAGACAGGAGCAGGTCAACTGCTCCTGATATTTCGCACTGGTGGAATAATCCCCACCTAGGATTGCTTGGAGTCCAACGAATGATGCCAGGTAGTAATAATAATTATATGTGTATTAAAAGATAAGTAGTACAATAAAAGATTATAAAATATACTTTAATTGTAACATTACACAATATAAAAAAACCATAAACGCGTTTCGCCAATCGGCGTTATCAATATGGGTAAAGGACCTGATACCTGGCAGAAGAACATTTAAATAGCATACTCAATTGACTCAAAAATTGGCGCCAAAATTTGGACAGCCAATCAGATTGCAGTAGCAAATTACATACAGTATAACACTAGTAAAACATAAACAATAGTATGTATTAAAGTAAAGCTAAAATAGACATTATAAGTTATGTGATTAGACTTTAAAAACGATCAGTGGTTATTTAAAAAAAGAGAAAAGATTCTAAAGTGCACGGTCACATGACCGGCATCACAGCCGCAAGGGGTTATGGGGTATGTAGTTTGACGCCGGCCGGCACTGCGCAGCCGCCGGCGTCACGAGAGAGAACTGGTGGCTGGCGTCTGTTCGCATAACAGATGCGTCCAGACGCCAGTAGGAGGAGCGAGGGGCGGGTGTGCTGGTGACGGCGGCACGTACAAGACAGTGGCCGCCGTCATCAGAAAGAAAATAGACGACGGCTCACACAACGCTGTGGCCGTCGTCATGGAGATGCTGCAAGCTATATAAGGCTGGAGAAGAAAAGAAACAAATAATATTAAGGCCATATATAAGTGGAATAAAATAAAATAAAACAAATGGAGCTAACAGATATAAGGAAAAATAGAATAAAAATAAATATAAATAAAAAATTTTTATATAAATAAAAATATAAAGTAAAAACATAATGGGAAGAGAAGCAGGCAGGTAAAGGGCAGCATAATATCTGCTCTACTGGATAATAAGGGTGGGCATTGTGAAATAATATAAAAACATATGGTTAAAAAAAAAATGGATTATAAAAAATTAAATAAATCAAAATCAGCATTCAGACCATAAGGTGCAAGGGTTTGGAGTGTATAAACCCACTCCATCTCTTTTTTGCCTAGGATATTTTTAATATTTCCACCCCTCCATGGGACCATACATTTACCTATAGCAATGCATTTAAGCATTTTAGGATCTTTATTATGTATAATAAAATGTTTGGATACTGAGTGATTTAGGTATCCATTCTTAATATTTCTGCAGTGTTCGCTCAGACGTATTTTTAGACACCTTGTGGTCATTCCAACATATTGGAGGCCGCAAGGGCATTCAAGCAGATATATTACATTTTTCGTGGAGCAGTTAATAAAATCATTTATTTTGTAAACCTTGTTTGTCCTTTTCGATGTAAATTCCGTTACTTTGGATGGAACATCAGGATTGGTGGATTTACACACAATGCACATTTTACACTTACAAAAACCTTTTATTTGTGGAAAAAAGGATATAGGGGGATTTTTTTTAGGATTTTTTCCTCTTGTAAAATTGTTGGTCAGAATAGATTTAAAATTTTGGGCACCCCTAAATATAATATTGGGGCGTTCAGGTATAATTTTGTTTAGTATTTCGTCTTGTTTGAGAAGGTGCCAATGTTTTTTAACGATTTTTTTGACATAATTACTTTTATTATTAAAATTAAAAATAATTGGTAAGGGCATTTCTGTGTCAGTAGTTTTGGGTTTGTATTTTAGGAGTTCATTCCTATCTTTCCCTTGGATCTCCTTAATTGTAGTTTCTAATTCTGATTTTGGATAGTTTTTTTCAACAAATTTATCTTTTAAAAGATTCGCTTGTAGTCTTTAAGTTCTGAACAATTTCTTCTCAGTCTAAGAATTTGGCTTTTAGGGGCGCTGTCTAACCATGGTTGGTAATGACAGCTATTTTTGTCAATAGCAGTATTAACACAAACCTTTTTAAAGAAAGTTTTTGTATGTACCATACCATTTTTTATAAAAATATCGAGGTCTAAAAAATTGATTTGTTCTCTACTGTATTCGCAGGTGAGTATTATACCTCTATTATTCAAGTTGAGGTTAGTGATAAAAGAATTTAGAGCTTCTTCGGTACCATTCCAAATAAAAAACAGATCGTCAATATATCTGAAGAAGGAAACCAGGTTTGCTCTCCACGCATGGTTACCAAAAATGGCTTGTGACTCCCAGTCGGCCATAAACAAGTTTGCATAGCTGGGAGCAAACCTGGTCCCCATGGCAGTACCTCTTTTTTGCAGATAAAAGGAGTCTAAAAACCAAAAATAGTTATTGTTTAAAATAATATTAATACCTTCTAAAATGAACTCTATTTGTTGGTTGGCAATTCTTCCTTCTTTGGTTAAAATATCTTTTACAGCTTGACAGCCTATATCATGAGGTATGATCGTATATAGTGACTGAACATCGCATGTCACCAATAAAAAACTAGATTTCCATGTAAAATTATTTTAAAAATTTAAAAGAACCATGGAATCTTGAAGGTATGATCTCATGAGTTTGACTGAGGGTTGTAAAAGGATATCTATATATTGTGACAGATTGCATAAAAGGGAACCTATGCCTGATACAATAGGTTTTCCAGGAGGGAGGGTTTCACTTTTGTGGATTTTCGGGAGGAAATAAATTACAGGTGTTATGGGGTGTTGGTTATTTAAAAAGTTAAATTCATGTTTGTTTAAAATACCTTGCTCTACACCTTTATTTAAAAATTCGATAAAAACATTTTGGATTTGTTTTATGGGGTCTGCTGTGAGTTTTTCGTATACATTAACGTCATTTAATTGTCTGAGGGCCTCATTTATGTACATATGAGAAGATTGGATAACTATTCCTCCACCTTTATCTGCTGGTTTGATGACAATGTTTTCATCATTTTGGAGTTCTTTCAAAGCTATCTTTTCTAAATGCGTTAAATTGTGGGGGTCATATTTGTTGTTTTTGATTTTTTCTAAATCTTTTATGACAAGTTTTTCAAACATAGTAATAGGAGCAGACTTATAGTGGGCAGGATAGAAAGTAGATTTCTTTCTAAGGGAGGTATTAATAATATCATTATTACATGAAGATATAGAAGGAGTTAAAGTGACATTTGGTTCGGGTTTTTCCATGAAAAATCTTTTTAAAGTTGCTTTCCGAACAAATTTATTCACATCAATAAAAGCTTCAAAAGGTTTAAAAGTATTAGTAGGGGCAAACTTAAGACCTTTAGTTAAAACCGCTAGGTGTGTACTGTTTAAAATCTTTTGTGACAGATTAAAAATGCCTCCGTTAGTTACGTTAAGAGAAGGTGCTATCTTTCTAGTCTTTCTCTTTTGTTCGCGTCTACCACTTCTTCTTCCTCTGAATTTAAAATCCTTTTTTTGGGGCGTGAGGGGTGAGGTGTTTGGGCTAGTGTGGTGCGATTGGTTCGGATCTCTAAAAAATGGTCTTCATTTTCAAATTCAGAGTCTAATGACAGTAGTTGGAATCTATTGGGATGATTCGGAATTGTAGGTGATTTGGAATAATTCGCATATTCTTTATGATCGTTAATATATTTCGATCTTTGTGGTTTGGGAGACAAGTGTTTATATTGAGATCCCGATTTATTGTGATATGATGGTGGGGTATTGTGATAATTATGGGGATTGTTTCGATTGCGTTGTTGAAAAGGATGATATTGGTGGGTGTTATAGTGATTGGCTCGTTGTGGTGGACCACGAGAGTGGTTATTGGGTGCCCTATAAGTGTACATATTTTGTGATTGGTGTGATGGTTTACTTGTACTCTGGTATTGATGGGACTGGTATTTGGAGTGTTGTCTTTCTGGATTTTCATATATTCTTTGTTCGTGATAGGAATTGGTTTTTAGAAAACCACTTTTTTGTACAGGGTGTTGGGAGGTGTATCTCTTGTTCAAGTGGTAGGTTCGGACTTGTTTGTTAGAGTAGTCTGTTTTATCTCTAATATATTTCTTGATTTTAATGTGTTTTGTTTCGATTTCGACCTTTTCAATTTTACTTTGAATTAGAATAGAGTTTTGTTTGTATGCCTGTGTGTCAGTAAATGGCAACAGTTTGTCTCGAATATCATTAATTTCTGCATCTAGAATTGACAGTTTTTTACTCTGTTAGATGCCTAACTTAGCTTACATTGCATTCAGCACTGTATAAAAGATAGCTTTTGTTTTTATAAAGTTACTGCTTCCAGCTGCTGCAATGCCTTGCTATACTTTACTTTGACTTAAATGTGATCCAGAACGTCCTTTTACCCTTCAATAAAACAAATGTAAGCTCTGATCGAACATTTTTATATGTATTGATAGTAATAGAAAGAAAAATTCACATTTTTAAGTATGCCTTCTCAGTACTAATACCCGATAAACAAAATGCTAAATGGTACTTTAAAAGCTTCCATGTTAGTTTACCAAACAATTTTGCCATATCTAAAATTTAGATATGACATGTACTCATCAATAAACATTACCATATATGCTTGCTAACTGAACATTAGTTGCTCAGTGTTATGTTGTCTGCATATTAAAACAACTGACTATGTTATATTCAAATGTGCAATAAGTGCTATTGCATAGATTTATTGCTTTAAACAAATGGTCCATGAAATTATACAAATAGCTTTGAATATGTAACAATAATATAAATCCAGCAGCATTGCCCATGCAAAACAATGAACAGAAACAAATGCGATAGGAAAAGATTAGCAAAATGATTCTGGTTTTCAATAGAAAAAAATAAAGGATTTTAGTAAGAATTCCAGTAAAAGCTATTGCCTGTTGCTTATCTTACCCAAGATATGCACATATTTAACTTGTGCAGGGCTAAAAATGTCAGTTCTTATAGAACACTGTAACAGGAATAAGAAAACATTAAAATTGGCCAAACTTAGTTCAAGCCTCTGTAATGCTCAGCTGAAATTTGGTACCGAAAAAAATCCAGAAAGGCCATTCAGGTAGCCAGAACATCTGAAAAAATGCTGTCTATGACTGTACTAAAATGCAGAAAGGGCTACTGTATTGCCTGGCTTAATGACTGTAATATTAGGCATTTTTTGTAATGCCAGTTCTGAGTTTCTAAATTAGATTATTATATATCAGGATTACAAAAAAATAGGAAGCGAGAGATCTTACTTTTATAATGATTGTTTGTAATATTTTTCCTTTTGCTATGTTATGTTTTGAAAAATGGCCAACAGGAGTCATTTTAAGAATTTGAAATTCAAAATAGGGGATTTTACCAAATATCAAAGGGAAAATGTCAGTGGGCAATTGACCATCCTTAAAAGGACAAAGCTTTCTCACACATCCAGTCTGTAGCATCAGTGATCGTGATTGTATTTTGCTGTTTGATGGTACCTATAAATAATGTCAAATCAAGTTGTTCAGAAAATAAAGCATAATATCTGTGTCTCAGTATGTCGCTCAGTGCTTTAGTGGTGCTTTTAATGTGTTTTAGTGGTGACTATCTCCAATGTGTATTTTCATGTTTTTCTTTACAGGATAATTGTTCATAGATATGTTTTTATGTATTACATCTTACTGCTTGTGGTCGATCTCGTTCTCTGAAGTGTTTTTTTCTTCTCTCTTTTGGCGATGTCTGATCATAAGTATGTCATTTGTGTTTTGTATCCCTCTAGAAATGCTTAATTCCTTTCTATGGGATGTGATTAAGTTTACATTATTCTACCCTTCCACTTTCAGTAAGATCATTTCTGTAATGGTGACGTCTTTATGTTGCACAGCTTATTTTCTGATGTAACAACTGAGACATTTCCCATTAGCACCTCACCTTCATTCTTGGTGTGGAGTTGTAATGCTGCTACCCATGGAATGCTTTCATCCTTTATGACGTTATTTCCTTGCCACACTGCAGACACAACTTCTGGTTCCAATATTTTAGTGTTCACTCATGTGATCTTGACGTTTTAGGGGATACCTTCACAGTGTTGTTTTTTTATATTGAGTTTTCCAGGTCTGTATATGATTTGAAACATAAGATCCAAACAGTCACCAATCCATTGATTTGCTGCTGCACCTAGCCTGACTTTGCTGACGACATAGGTTAATGGATTATTTTCAATAGAGACTGTGAAGGTAGAAAGGGTAAAGGTAATCGGGTAATGTATCACAGTTGGCCCATTTGAGTGCAAGTAGTTTCAGTATACCTCCATAAAGATTGTGGGTTTTTTTCTGCTGGTGTTAGTTTTCTGAAGCCAAACACAATGACAAGTAGTCTGTTGCCTTGCCGATGGTAAAACTTTTCATTTCATTCAACCAATATTGGTGGATTAGTGAACATGCATAAGAAATAATAAAATAGTGAGAGCACACAATACATGCAAAAAACTATATTACCAGTATCGTCCTGGATAAATAGCTAGAACATTAAAAAAGGAGAAGAAAAAAAAGAACATAGGGTAATATTGTTTTAACTGTATGCAATAACCATATATAATTGGTTACACTCACATGCTTCTGAGTCACTTATATAAGCTGACTCAGACTAAGGGCTTTGGTTAGAGATGAAACCTTTTATACTGGACACCTTGTATTGATATGCAGAATGAAAGTAAGTTATCCCTGGCGATCTCTGGATGTCAAATTCTAAATATTCCAGGATACCGGATCTCATTAAAACTATTTATTTACTCAAAGGCTCAAAAACAATTAAAAATCAAATACAGGTAAAATGAAGTCCATCTAAAGTACCACGACGCGTTTCCGCAGGAAAGCCTTTCTCAAGTGGTATTACAAGTCCATCTCCGAATTGCCCCTTTATACTGTGTAGGATTAGCGCTCATTCCCGCGCTCTCCGTCTCTCTTTACTTCTGCTTTTGTCATCAAGCGTCGACGGACGTGTCCCGCACGTCATGACGTCATCCCGGCATTGTATACCGGAAACACTATCGATGCCATTTTTAGTCCTCTGATTGTTCATATTTGCCAGTTCTCTCTGGCATAATCACAAAGGGATACAAATTCTCCACATAAGGTCCTCAACAGGGGAAAATAGTAAACACATAGATCAAGGAAAAATTAAAAACATTAATATATTGTTCAGCAGGAGGAAATAGCCTTAACAAAAATCATATACACTATTAGAACATATCTGTATTAAGGTTAATAAAAAACAAGATAAACACATAAATACACATATTAAAAGTATACCCTATAAAAGTGAAAATTTTATAGATATGAATTAACCTCAAAATCTATATTAAGACCATATGGAGACAAAGTTTCCATATTAAAAATCCATACACTCATTGGAGGGGAGGGAATATAGAAAACCTCCTTAATAAAACCGAAATGAAATGGATTTTTAATATGGAAACTTTGTCTCCATATGGTCTTAATATAGATTTTGAGGTTAATTCATATCTATAAAATTTTCACTTTTATAGGGTATACTTTTATTGTATACAGTTAAAACAATATTACCCTATGTTCTTTTTTTTCTTCTCCTTTTTTTAATGTTATAGCTATTTACCCAGGACGATACTGGTAATATAGTTTTTTGCATGTATTGTGTGCTCTCACTATTTTATTATTTCTTATGCACTTTGATTCTGTGTGGTTGAGTGATTCACACTTGGTGATAGTAGCACCATTTTTTACTGTTTTTCCCATATTTCCAATATTCTATTGGATTAGTCAACATGTCAATGAATTTAAAAACATGATGATGATCTGTGGTCCTGATGATAGGGGTTCTGGAGTTGAGTTTTCTTAACGTTTCTTCCAGTACTTAGGGAATTAGATTTAAGCATGTGTGCATGTACATCAGGTGGACTTTAAGTAGTTGATAAAGAGATCTTGCAAGTCTGGAAAAGTTGAATAAATGTCCTGTAATAACTGAGAAAACTCAAGGTGCACTTATATTTAGTGCCACCACTGCTTCCAGGTATTTTGGATTAATCTGGACTCCTTCTCCAGATATTATATGCTCAATGATTCCTTGCACCATTCTCTGAGAAAGATGAATGTCATGTTACATTCTGCTGAGGGATCCTCACAGTCTTCGAAGGACTTGGAGGTACATTTATTAGCGCAGGAAACAGTTCAAAACCATCTGGGCAGCCATTTTCTAGAGTTGGCTCAAATACCATAATGCTACCATTTGGACATGATCTTAAAATACATTTCCCTTCCTGAATTTAACCACTATGAATGGTAACTTCTCTTCTATTTTTCACAAGGTCTTTTGTTAGCACTTCCTGAAGAGAGGTAACATTTACCAAATTTTGAGCTATATCCTTTTGTAGATTCATAGTTTTTTTTGAAATAAGATCAATTAACCAGATGTTGTTGCAGTTACTGTTTTCTTTGGTGATTTCTTCAAACACTTTAAAGCCAGTTAGTGGACTGTTCATAGAACTTTGACTTACTAAGAGAGGGATATGAATGACTACTGTTTCATGTTTAATTTGTGATTTCCACTAGAGTTTAAATCCACCCTTTTAATGGCACAGCTGTCCCATTTGCTACATAGACAGATATCCATTGGCTTTCAAGGGGTTAGATTATGACCTTTGGTGAGGATTTTCAACCCATGATTTACTTGCCATGCTGATCTGAGCTTGACTTTCTGAAAGCACTTGAATTTAAATGACAAGTCACCATACATCTAGAACCAAAAAACGGAGGGACCCATTTCTTTTTTCCATATCGCCTTGCTAGTTGGTCTTTCTTGTGGTGGAGTTTTAACCTTGATACATTTTACTGTAGCTTGGGACACTGGATGCTTTGGGATCACTGGTGGTCCCTCCCCAGTGACCTCTCCTCTTTTTATAGCTTGAGTTTTTCCCAATAGAGCCCTCTAACAGCTTTATGATCTTTGTGATCACATCTAAAACAGTAAATGCAATTGTCATTATTCTGATTAACACGCTTGCATTTCGCCTTTGCTCTAGGTTTTGTTGGTTGTTTCTGCTCAGTGCAGCTGAATGAGTGAGTTCTGGAGCATCAATTCCATCTGACACTTAGCTAAGGCAGAGACTTGGCCAGTTAGTTCACAGATAGCCGTATGAATGGCTTTAACTTATGTTTAAGTGTGATAAGCATTTTGTTCATTGCCATCACCCTGCTGTGTTGCAGGATCTATATGTCTGACCTAGTCCTTTTCTCTCTCGTTTTCCTCAGTAACAGACTGCATTATTAAATCTAGGATTACATCATCTGTGATACGTGTACACAACAAAGGTGATTTGAGATCTCTACTGTACTAACAAAAGCATATTCTCACTTAAACCATGAAACATAGAATGGAGAAAAAAAGATTTAGACTAATTTACTATCATGAAAGAACCAACAGAAAGTAGGATAAATAATGGTAAAAGCATTATAGCTACCTGTTCCAGTTATCCTATGCAACAGTGAGAGACTCCAGGGGTCTCTCAGGGCCTAACCCTAAACAGATCCAATAAGAGAAAATTAAGAAAAAATATACAATGGTTCACCTAAAGTGAAACCAATGTGCAACATGGAGATATCAGTAACAGGTCTTCATTACAATTATATCAAAATTCTAGACATGTAACAAAATAAATACTGAATGAGAGATCTTGCAATAAAGTATCAAAAAAGTGTAAAAACAGCCTTGTAAGGCAGCTCCTATGTCTGATTGAGGTTAGACCATTATCAAAATTTCAAGCGATAGGTGCAACCAAGATGCACTGATATTAAAATATATATATATATATATATATATATATATATATATAATGGGGCTTTTTTTTTTAAATCCAAACTTTTTTTTTCAAACTGTATCATTTAGGACAAAAAAACTATATCTGCAGCTGAAGTGGAGAATTTCTCAAAGCCAGCAATGTTTGCCTTAATTTGGCAATCTGACTTTAAATTCAATTCAGCGAATAACCCGTGACTAATGTGCAATGTTGAAGAGGATTTTTTGTTTGTTTGCTCTTTGGGGTTTTTATAAATATGCCACACGTCAATCAAATAATCTTATTGTACCCCCTCCATTATTGGAAGATGGATTGACCCCTGGACTGCATTACATGTTGGTGAGTAAAATGCAAGGACAAATTTTAAAGTTTTAACTGCATCTTGAATCTATATTTTATAAAACAGCTATTCTACATATCTTCAGATTATTTGATGACTTATGTTGTGAAACAGCTATATTTCATTTATTTCAACTAATTAGGTTTAGAAAAAAAAAAAGTATGACATAAAATATTAAATATGACGTTCTATCCCTGCCACCTCCACACAACAGATGGTGCCCCATTGAAGAGTTCTGAAACAGCATGATCGCTCTCAGGACTGTTATTCGAATGCTGCTTAAAAGCACATATCACATATGGGAAAATGTGGGCAGAGTATCACAAATGGGGCACATGAGCAGAGGGACTCAAATGTGGACAGGTAGAGAGACACAAATGGGAGAACATGAGCAGAGGATTACAAATGAAGGGAACATTGGCACTGTTTTGCAAAACATAAATCCTGTGGATCTTCAAATACTTTGATTACTTCTGTTATAAAACAGCTGTGTTTTTTTAAACTAATTAGGTTTAGAAAAAAGTATGAAATAAAAAATGAAATAAAAAACAATTAGTATGAATGGTTGATTTCTACTTAGGCAACAAAAAAGACAATATAAAACAAACAATGAATGTGTTTCTAATGCAACTGAAATAACAATTTGTTTGAACAGGCTGTTGAATTGTTTTCACAGATACTATGAATGGTGCATCATTTATAAAGAAATTCAGAAAAACTAAATTAGATAAGGAATCCTGCTTTCTGTACATGTAACAATGGGGCAGTCTATGCTAATAAAAAAGGACAAAAAAAAAAGGTAAAAAGTAAACTGTTTTAAAATGTTTTTTTTTTTAAATGCAATACTAATTTAAAGGGAAGTTTTTCATGTTAAAATATAAACAAGTAAAGCATCCATGCAGGGCAATAGGTGGAGAGAAAAGGTCATCTAAGTGTCTATGCTGCATGAAAAATAATCGATGCATGAGTAGGACCATGTTTCTCAGTTGTCACCAGCAGAAAGGTACGTATGTATGCAGCTATGGAGTAATATTAATAACAGATCCATCTGGGTGTAGCACCGACAGACAACTTAGGCAGTCAGTCCAATCCTGGACTTGTATGTCCCTGGGTCTCTCTGAAAGTAGGACCATCCAGGGGTGCCTGGATTGTAGCTTCTATATTACCCAGCCTCGCTGTCAGGACAAAAGGGAATTGCCAGTGATAGCAAATATGTGGATCACAGTGCTTTGGTAAATGTTACCTCTTCAACCACTTTTGTAATCTTAAACAAAGTGGTTAACTGACATACTTTAACCCCTTAAGGGCACTTGATGGAAATATGCTGTCATGATTCCCTTTTATGTGAAAAGATAATGAATGTTGTAAAAACTAAAAATTACAAACTAAACTAGTCATTAACCATCTGATTTTCAAAACTAAGCTGCAGTAGCCAGTATAAACTTTGAGAGTCCATTGTACATATACTTTTCACTTTGCCAGGTATGCTTCACTCTCTCGTGCATATGACCCACTGCAGAAGGTTTGATTTTCTGAATTGTATGGTATAATTTAAATAAAACAAATTGCTGGAATGTTACATATGTGTATATTTAGTATTTGGGACAATTGCTAGAATTATTTATAACATTTAGTGTTGTATATTTCATTTTTTTTATAATTTATCAGGAATCATTATGCTTGCCTAGGGACACTGTCTTTCAGTTATTTAATTACCTCTGTAGTACGGTATTTGAAGTCTATGACACTCTCTCTGGGAGACAAGGACATATTCCTTTTTTGACCCTTACAGCTTGTGCTGCATTGGGTATTAAACAGGCATAAAAACAGAAAAACATATTGACTATGAATAGAAAAACCTTGAATAAAGCAATAGGTTAATGATTGCTTGCAATATTTATTAATTATCAACATCAACCTAAATGTTAGAGAATGTAAAGGGGAAAAAGAAACCGATGAAAATTAAAACCAAAATGTAATATGTATATCATTCTGTCTATGAGACAGGTAATCATCTTACCACAGAAATCAAAAAACTGTTATGTGTTTTATAACTGGCCATTGCTATTAGTTAGATGTAATAACTCTAAAATGTAGAATAAATACAATGAACAAGTATATTCCTCACATGCAACGTAAATACCTGTTATCAGAGTAAAGGTTTGTTTTGAAGACTTATCACAACTATGTTTTACCTACACCATTTTTGAAGGATTATATAGACAGGAAAAGGAGATGATAGTCTTAGTCAAAGTGGCATAGGAGAGTCTAGTCTCGCACTTAGGAACTTCGGCACTTCGGGACTTCGGCACTTCAGATATGTTCTCTTGCAGCCGCTTATTAGATAACTCCCTAATTCCCACGGTATTAGGGAGCTATCTACCAAAAGGCTGAAAGACCTAAATTGGTCTTTTAGTCAAATTTACTAATACTATACTGCGAGTAGGGGCATGCCTGTGGATGCTAAAAAAAAAGTGTCCCACCCTCCTGAGCCCCCACCCATGCCCTGAGTGGTGGGTGGGGGCCCTAAATTAAAATAAGGGGGAACTGTTGTCATCCTCCTGGCCCCCACCCCTGAGTGGCAGGTGGGGGCCCTAAGCACCAAAAAGGGGGTACCTATTGTCCTCCCCTACAGCCCCCATCCCTGAGCGGTGGGTGGGGGCCCTAAATTAGAATAAGGGGGGATCTATTGTCCTTCCCCCGGGCTCCTACCCCTGAGTGGTGGGTAGAGGCCCTAAATACCAATAAGGGGGGACCTTCTGGCCTCCACCCTTACCCCCACCCCTAAGAGGTGGATGGGGGCCCTTAATAAAAATGTTACATCCCCCAGGTGACTTGGGGTCCCCAAACCCCTAGTCACCTCCTCCCAAAAAAAATTAATGAACCCCTACCTAGCCCCCTCACCCTAAAAATAGTGAGGGGGAAACAATAACAAAATATCTGTAAAAAGGAAATAAAACAATTTGTCTTCTTTTTTCAAAAATCTTTTTTCAGCCCCAAAAAAGGCCAATAAAAAACCATAATACATGTCGCATTTAAAAAAACAAAAACCCAGGTGCAAAACAAATCTGATAAAATAAAATAACCAGACAATGAAAAAGTAATCCATCTTCACCCAATTAGACTTGGAGCACTCTGATTGGTTGGTTTAAGCCAACCAATCAGAGTGCTCTGACAGGTAAATGAAGAGATTGACATGTACCTGAAATCCAACTAATACAACTAATCAGAGTGCTCTGTGTCATTCCACACAGTGTGGGAAAGTTCTTTGGAATTTTAAATTAGCTAGTCCACGTTATGCATGGTTCACTATACCTATGCCACTTCTTAGATTATAACCATTTTCCAAAGTTTACCTTACCTGGGTATTTTTTTCCATTTGGGGACACTGGATGGATGTTTTTGGTATCCTTTGTCTCCAAACAGAGAGTCTGTTTCTCGCAGCAGAACATGATCCATGAAAGAATCCATTTTGTTTCTGTTTGATATATGAGTGAGGTATGCTTATCACACCCATGCTTGTCTGGCAAATATTGGTTTTCCATTTACCTTATCCTGCAAACCTCTGGTTGCAGTAAGTCTCACACTACTATGATAGTGGCACTACTTTATGTCCCTGCTGCCAGCAGTGATTTGGCCTATTATTTGATTCTGCATACTGCTTTTGGGCATTCTGTATTTCTACCTCTTTGGAGGTAGGACGCTTTAAGGTTCAAAATGTGTCTTCCTTAGGTTTCCCTTTTCTGTATTTATTGTGACCTGTGTTTACATGTTTGTACTATCCTAACGTTTTCTAGCTGTTTAAATGTGCAGTAATGTCACTTTTTCTCATATAGAGTAGATATCAGCAAAACTTTGTAGCAATAAAGTAAATAAGGCCAACATTGACAAAAGACTAACACTAGCTTAAATTATTAAATGATGATAACAAAAATGTGAATTCACCATTCCATAGAGCTTGAAACATTTTCTAGGGACTATAATTTTACAATTTGCACAGAATCCTGTTCCTTAGGTATTAAGCAAATATAATTTATCCAGGTACTGTTCTCTGTCAAATTAGATATACACTTCCTTATATATATTTTTAACTTACAAATTGCACAAATGATTGGATTTAAGACCGTCTGAGGACAAGCAACCAAAACAGTAAATATCACACAGGAATATATCTGTATGCATAAGATATAAATAGATTATATTGCATTTGACATTTAGTCGATAGAAGCCTGTTTTTTTTCAAACAGTGAAACTCCTAATCACTGAACATAATAGGAAGCAATGAAGCTTCTGACATTCATCAATTTTCTCTCTCTGATTGCATGCTTTTAATAAATTAAAAGAGAATTTTGCAGTTTAAGTGGAAAAAAGGGAGTATGCACACCAATGGCATATTAGAACATTTACTTCATTTTAGCAACTCATCAGTATGTATTAAGTAATTACTATTTTCTGCATCAACACAACCCAGTGAAGGTTAAAATGAGAGGTGAAATGTTCTATGACTATCCAAATATTAAGTCTGTGCAACATTATGGATACATTTGGTTCGCTAGTCACAGCTTGAGTGGAATCAAGTAAATGTATTCTAAGAGTAGCTTCTAGCAAACTCAGTTTGGATTAGAAAATATCCATTTACATTTACATAGACTGCAGAATATGTATATAGTAGTCAGCTAATCATCTGCTTTTATTCATTCTCATACTTTATAATTTAATAAAAACAAAATATTATTTTCCTGCTGGTTGTCTCCTAATAGGCAGTTTATATTAAGATCAATGTAAAACTAAAGGGTAATATAGGTCAGTACAGTGAGGTAAATCCTATAAATAGGAGTGGCATTCATTTACCAAACACCAAATTTCAGTACATTAAAATCTGAATTGCATGATCTGGGCAAAACTGCTGATATAGAAAAATAGAAACCCCTTTTTTTTTTTTTGTTTATAATGTATTTATCGAAAAATATATTGTCATATTTCATGGTACATTTTGCATTTTATATATGTTGCAACATAATAAATATTTGATACATAACGTTATTCATGATTCTTGTGTTAATTTACATTTTATCTATCTTTTAAAAAAAAAAAAGAAGAAAATTAAAAAATACAGTATTGTATTTAAATAAGTAACTACATTCCAACATCTCATTCATACTTATGATCATGGGGTCTCTTGAAGGTGGGGAGGGGGTTCCTAAGTAATATATCTCTTGTACTATGTTGATCAGGAGAGAGAGGCTGGCAACCACTGATAATTTCTATATCAGATTGCATAATTGTAAGTTGTCAGAATCTATGTTTCTATATATTTCTTCCATAGTAACCACCACATCTCAAATTTTCTTTACTGTGTCATTAATTATATAAAAGTTGTGTTCGATTCTATATTGATATGAAATCTGGTTGCATATAGATGACCAGTTTAGGTCAGAGGATTTCCAGTTACGGGTTATAACCATTTTGGTAGCAAACAGAATGTGAGTTATTAAATATTCCTTGTTTTGTTTTTTCCAGGATGGGAAATCAATATTCCATAAAAACGTGTAAGAGGTTAACTTATCTATATTAAGTATTTTATGTAAACACCTTTTAATTTGAGATATAATTATATCCAATCCTGAATAATTCCACCAGATATCTAACAAATTCCCTATGCCTGAAGGACATCTTCAACAAATATCAGAGTTGTTTCTAGAGATCTTAAGTCTTCTGGATACTAAATACCATCTGTATAGTTGTTTATAGTGCAGTTTTAACATAGAAATGCAGTAGATAGTCTGAGATGCTCGTTTAATCCCTTTCGACCATTCATCCATAAGGAATTGGGTATATAATTCTAGTTCTCATTTACATATTGGGAAGGGTTTACTCATTTCATTAGCAAAATATTGATCATTAAAATTGAAACGTTTCAATATTCTAGATATTTTGTTTGAGGTGGGGGGAGACAGAGAACCAAAGCAGATCATCCATCCAATGATGTGATATGCATTCTTTGTTAATCAAACATTTCTTAATGCATAAGTTAGGAAAGATTTCTCCATTTGAGAGTTTACATTTTTGTTGCAATTGATAAAAAGGCATGATTTTCCCATCTTCTAAAATATCTATAATTGTTTGGATATTTCTTATTTTCCATAATATCATATTTAAATCTACTATATCACATGCAATGGTCTCAATATGAGCTTCATGTGATATTTTGTTACTCAAACTGTATCTTTTTTATTTCAATATTGCAATTTTGATATTATTAACAATCAGATTTGAAGAAAAATTATAAATGAAAAACCAAAGATTAGACCAAAAATTATTAGAGAGATTGTATAATCCAATATCTGATTTTTAGAAATAAAGCCAGTCTGAAGCTGATGTAGTTGGTATATATCAGGGTACGCTACCCTTGTTTTTTTAGTTTTAATTAAGATTTCATATGCTATCCTAGGCTTTTTACCATCCAACTATAATCCTTGAACAGAATAGATATATACAAAAATGAGGATACAGCTGTAGATCTACAAAAAACCAAAATAAAACAATAGTGCAACACTGTATAATAAAGTATAAGTGCGCTGTGTAGAATATAACTCACAAGATAGATGAATGGTTAGCACCCAAGGGTGCCTCCCCTGATGTAGATGGGGGGCATTAACACTGCTCCTGCTCCAAGGAAGGTGAAATATGACTCAGGATGTGGAGTAAAAAAAAGGTTTCTTCTTTATTTAAAAGAATTAAAAGTATAGAGGTACAAATAAGCTGTTTTGGTACCAGGTCCTACGCTTTTCGTCCGATGGACTTCCTCAGGGACCTCCTGGTATGCAGATACGTAACAGCAATAAAACAAATACAAATGAACAATAAAATCCCTCCCCCCTGAGTCCTTTCATTTATACTGAAGGTTGTTACTCCTCATTGGTGCTTCACTGGGCGTCTGTTCTTTGATGCAGCTGTCTATAATTGAATTTCCCGGGTTTTGCCGATTTTGTGATGTCACTTCTGGTTTTTCGGCAGTTGTGTGACGTCACTTCCGGCTCGGCGATTCATTCCTATGATCAAAGTGGGCGTATGCGTTTCAGAACAGGGAAACATGCTTTCCACCTGTAGCTTCCTTTGATGGACAGATTAATGATGGGAGCCTTTGAGGCTCAAAAAATAAACAAAATCAAAGTTGTAGGCAAATGAAAAACGGAACATTTATTTTCAAAGTATAAGATTATTTTGCAAACCAAAAACACACAGAGATCTTACTCATTGGGGTCTAAATGAATACATGGAAGGTTGAGTGTTTTGCCCATATGGCTAATGGATCAATGTTTATGATTACTAGGCATGTAAATAATTAATGGCAATAATGCTATATGTTGAGCACAATTATTTTATGTTTGATGATCAGTTTTTTTTACAACTCACAGGGACCGAGTTCGCCCCCAGCTATGCCAACATCTACATGAGAAGATGGGAGGAGTTAACTGTGTGGCCTTGGCATGGCTGGGGGCAACCTGGTCCTCTGGCGAAGATTTATAGATGACATTCTTATAATTTGGCGGGGTACAGAAAATAATTTCACTCAATTTGTAGATTTTCTAAACTGTAACACCTACAATTTAAAATTTACAGCTGAATGGAATAAAAGTAGGATCAATTTCATGGATGTAACACTCTCAAATAAGGGATCAGATATCACCTCCAAATGTTTCTTCAAGAAAACAGATGGTAACAGCTTTGTCCATAGACAAAGCTGTCACCATGAACCATGGCTCAAAGGAATAGCTAAGAGCCAATTCACCAGAGTATGTTGCAACTGCTCTCAGTTAAATGATTTTCACACTCAAGCTACAGTTATCAAAAACACACTAATTGCGAAAGGATATAATAAAAACCATTTTAAAGAAATAATTTAAAAAGGCCATGCAAATGAATAGGAGTCTCATATTAGAGGACAAACCAAAGAAAGAACGGACACAAATAAAGAGTCAAAAAATATGATCATGCTTTTATTACTAAATACAATACGGATAATTTTAAGATAAAATTGGCATTATCAAAATATTGGTCCATATTGACAGAGGACGATTTACTAGGGTCTATACTTCCAGAATATCCACACGTAATATTTAAAAAACCTTAAAAACACCTAGTTATGGCTTAAAAACAGGCATTAAACAAAAGGGAACAGCTCAGCCGACAGGTTTTCAAGGATGCCTAAATTGCAAATCGTGTAACACAATAGGAAATAAAAGGGGAATCCAAAAGGATTTTGTCAGCTCATCAATGGGGCAACAGTATTGTATCAGGGACCTTATTGGATGCCACACGGACCATGTGATGTATATACTGCAGTGTCCATGTGGCAAACAATATGTAGGTAAAACTAAGAGGAAATAAAAAATCAGGTTTTTGGAACACCAAAATAATATTTGAAGAAAAGACATGAAACATACAGTCCCCAGTCATTGTAATAACTGCCCCCACTTTAGTTGGAAGTCTTTTAGGTGTTTCGGTATAGAACATATAAAATCCCATTGGAGGGGTGGAAATAGGGAAGAGAAACTAGCACAGCGAGAGACCTTCTGGATCCATCAGTTAGGCACCTTGGAACCCGGAGGTCTTAACGCTGAAATAGATATCATGTGTTTTCTTTAATGTAGATGGGAGTGCCATATACCAACCAGAAGAAACTGGAAGATATAATATTATATATTTCTATATTTTTATCTTTTTATATACTTTTTTAATTTTAATTTTTATATTTATTTATATTTATATTTTTATTTTATATTTATATTTTATTTATATATATATTTGTATATATTTTTATTTGAATGTTTACATGGTGTGTTCAATAAAAACATGGCAACATTTCATTCTTTGTGTGTTATTAGTTTAAGCAGACTGTGATTGTCTATTGTTGTGACTTAGATAATGATCAGATCACATTTTATGACCAATTTGTGCAGAAATCCATATCATTCCAAAGGGATCACATACTTTTTCTTGCAACTGTACATATGAATTAATAATGTTTATTTGACCTAACCACAATATCTCCAAACCTTCAAGAGAGGTAAGATAAGATGAGTGTTAAACATGTCCATATAATTGAATTTGACCACCTTAATTATGTTCAAAGAAATCTTAATTTCTAAGTAATCTATATAAGTTTTATTATAATCAAAATGGAATTGAGATTGTAACGAGGCCAGATGTTAGACAGGAATGTGGCTAAAATTTGGACTTTATAAATGTTAATATTATAATCTGAAAATTTAACAAATCTGTTAATTAAAGCAAGTAACTCGCTGACTGATCCTGGTGGATTTGACATGGACAGGAAGATGTCATCTGCACATAATATTGTTTTGCAGGTTCGGTTCCCAATTTGAATTCCTTGGATATCTTCATTTTATCGAATCATAATTGCCAGTGGTTCAGTAGGGAGTGTATATAGAGTAAGGGTTCCAATGGACAACCTTGAAAAGTACCATTGGTAATATAGATACAGGGTTCCAATTGAATTGGAATATAGATACATAATATTGGCTTTAATAGAACTAAATATAAACAAAGTATTTAAGCAAGAAATGTACATACAGATTACTCTGGTTTTCAAGTATGTCCTTGGGATGTTACCTTAGCCCAACATCCAGGGGTTGTTACTATTACCCAATTTAATGGTACTAATCTTATCTACCTCAGAAGGATGACGTGCTGAGTCAACCCTGCTGGGATTTGAATCTGTGACACAAGGGTTGAACAGATTTTACTGATGATGCATTAGCCCACTGAGCTATCTCACCAGCCTCAAATATGCCAAAACTTGAGCTAGGTAATTCCAACTAACTCTATTGAATACCTTTAAGGCTAAAAAGGCAACACAGGTTTTAAATAACACTGTTTTATGTATAATATTTATTATTTTACAGGTGTTATCCACCGGATCTCTGTCCATGACAACTCCTGATTGATCTTTATGGATGATACGCGGAATCACAGGTCTTAAACGATTGGCTATGATATTTGAAAAAAATCTTTACATCTATATTAATTAGTGATATCAGTCTGTAATTAGATGTTTACCAAGTTTTTAGGATTGAGATATAGTGGCCTGGATCATCTCACAAGGAATGCCTTTGGAAGGATATTTTTGGAACGTCTTAAAAAGTAAAGGTATAAGACTATCTTGGAAGTTATTAAAGAATATTGCTGAATAATAGTCTCGACTCACAGACATATAACTTTTTTGAATTCTATTTCTGAAAGAGGTGTTTTTAACCTGTATAGAACTTCTTCGGTAATCCTAGGAACTTCAAGGTCATCTAGGAAATTTTTAATTTCAGTTTTACATGATTTGAAATTATAACTTTTTTAAAATAATTAGCAACTGTTTTAGCAATATCTTTTGGGGAGTAAATCGAATTATTATTTGTAATGAGTTTATTAATGACCTTGTGTTTCTCATCAGTTTTCAGTTTATTTGATAACCGTTTCCCCACTTTATTGTTATTATGATACCACTTTTGTTTCAGACAGGTAATGGCTCTTTCAACCTGTATTGACACTGTTTAATTTATTCCCTCTTTAATTGTATCAATAACTCTAGTTCTTTCAGGACATATATTTATTATGTTTAATTTTTCATTTTTTTAGCTAGATTACCATAAAGATCTGATAAGGAGCTTTTTTTCTTTTTCTTTTTTTGTTAGCCCAATTTTATGAGCAATCCATGAATAAAATATTTGAGGGTAGACCATAAAACAGTAGATGATGTTACCCCATTGTCATAGCAGAGGTAGGATGAAATGCCCAACGTAACGGATGCATGCACGTGCTGCTCAGATGATGGGCACTAAGTGAGAAGAGGTGAGACCATGGGAAGGATCGTCGAATGCTGCAACCCAACCCATATACCAGGACCGGGAAGCTATACCACACATGAGCTGGAAAGATTGGGGGTATTAAATGCAGTAAACCAATGGAAAAGAGATTGGGTCACCGGACATCCACTCTTATGACAACAGCTCAATACCAAAGAGCAGGACTGGCTCTTAAGATATGGGCTATTTCATATGGCATCAAAACCAGGATATCACGCTTAAAAGAGCTCCGGCATAACATTTCATGCACAAAAGATAAACTATATTTACTTATGGTTAAATACAACCTTTACTATGACTAAGAATTCCCCCCCTTCCCTTCTCCCGCTACTCCATTGCTCCACCGACATATGGAGAATTTACCCTGGCACAGACGTGTGCATGGGTATTCCGTTTATTTATCTGCAGTTTTTTGCACATTTTGATCCCTCAACAGGTAGTTTTGTATATATTTATTGTTAATAATTTTGAGTAAGATAGTATTCACGAAACTCAGTTATTATTTGATGATATTATCCACTTACTAACGTTACACCTGTTGATGAATACACTTTCGTACACGATCACTTCATACACGAGCACCACTGTGTATAAGTTTGTTTCACATTTTACTGTAATTTTACTATTTTAATAAAATGTATTTATTTTTGTTCTGAGTCTGGAAGATAGTTGACACTTCATTCAGACTATACTATATCCCAGTTCCTTTCGGTACTCCACCATCCACCTTTATAGTTTTCACTTTGGAGTTAACCCCCATCATTAGAGTACCAGTTGGACTATTGGCTAGTTCTTATTTTTTTCTTTTCAATTAAATAAACTTCTTCTAAAATACACAGGATAAAATTAAAAAGTTTGACATTTTTAGATGACACTCAAGTCCTGAATTAGCTAATCTAGCTATTTATAAGATATAAATCACAGTATTAATATAATGAATGAGCATTATTAAAAAGTTGGAATTTGTATTTCTGATTTAAAGTTTATTATGGTTTTCTTCTTAATTTCCGGAAGAAAAACTTTCAAATGTAAATGTTTCGATTATGAAAGCTTTAGGTTTAATTTTAACCTTTGAAATTGAAAAAAAAAGTGGAGAGCAAAAAACAGGGTGCAAGAGAATACTGAGAACAGGCAGCAGCTGAAATAGCCTGCCCTTCGGTTCTCAAGCTGGTTTTAGCTTATCTTGTGCCATTACAGAGAGAACATCTCTGAAACATATCAGACTGGTCCCACCCATACGGGCAGTCCAGATCCGAAATGCCAACAAGTTCCCTCTGCACGAGAGACATCAACCCCAAACTATAATTTCAGCCTTGTTGGGCATCATCAGTGAGGCATAGCTGATATCTCTCTAGGCACCGTGAGCAAGGGGTCCACGTCTGGAAAAAAAAGTGAATGGAAATGTAATAGTGATAAAGAAATGATATAACTAATATGATAACCGTGACCACAAATAAATTGAGATAAGAAAACTTTTTATTAACACTTTTAGAGGTATAAGCACTTATAAAGGAACCTTACTAAAATATTGTAAAATTAAACACATAGAATTGTTTTTTTCTTTTCTCTCGTCTCCTTTCTGTTCCTTTTTCATCATAGAGTATATTTAAACAATTTGATTTAAAGGAACACTATAGTCACCTAAATTACTTTAGCTAAATAAAGCAGTTTTAGTGTATAGATCATTCCCCTGCAATTTCACTGCTCAATTCACTGTCATTTAGGAGTTAAATCACTTTGTTTCTGTTTATGCAGCCCTAGCCACACCTCCCCTGGCTATGATTGACAGAGCCTGCATGAAAAAAAAAAAACTGGTTTCACTTTCAAACAGATGTAATTTACCTTAAATAATTGTATCTCAATTTCAAATCAAATTGAACTTTAATCACGTCCAGGAGGCTCTTGCAGGGTCTATCAAGCTATTAACATAGCAGGGGATAAGAAAATCTTAATTAAACAGAACTTGCAATAAAGAAAGCTTAAATAGGGCTCTCTTTACAGGAAGTGTTTATGGAAGGCTGTGCAAGTCACATGCAGGGAGGTATGACTAGGGTTCATAAACAAAGGGATTTAACTCCTAAATGGCAGAGGATTGAGCAGTGAGGCTGCAAGGGCATGTTCTATACACCAAAACTGCTTCATTAAGCTAAAGTTGTTCAGGTTACTATAGTGTCCCTTTAATGATTATAATATATGGAGTGTATTGGGAAAGGGGAAGGAGAAGAGATAGCATTGTATAATACTCTATTTGATGATACCAAAGTTATTTGAATTGTTGTTATTATTATATTATTTATATAGCGCCAGCAAATTCCGTAGCACTGGATAACTGCACTTACCCTACAATTAGATATATATAAGCTAAAGACTCATCATAATGGCTTAGTAACATTGATGTTTTAGATTTACAGGTAAAAGAAAATTTAAAAGATAAATTTATAATTTGAATCTTTTTCTAAAGCTCCTTTTCTTCTGAACATATATTCTGTGTAGCATCCAGTTAGTTCCCTGAGGAGGCGGCATGAGGGTAGAGGTGAAAATTGTATTTTTACACAGTTCTTGGTATATGAAAATATTCTGTTGTATGTATGCTAATGTTTGCTTCTTGAAGGGGATGGAGGACAGATTAAAAACTATAAACAATTGAGAATCTATGTCATTTAGATTTGTTACATGTTAAGTGTAACAGATTTAAAGGCACCTTAAAAAAAGAGGTAGCCTCTATAATTGTTCAACAATAGTGATGTTGCGAACATAACATTTTCGGTTAGCGAACGGCGAGCACAAACTTCCGCAAATTTTCGCGACTTAGACTTCAATAGGCAGGCGAATTTTAAAACCCACAGGGACTCTTTCTGGCCACAATAGTGATGGAAAAGTTGTTTCAAGGGGACTAACACCTGGACTGTGGCATGCCGGAGGGGGATCCATGGCAAAACTCCCATGGAAAATTACATAGTTGATGCAGAGTCTGGTTTTAATCCATAAAGGGCATAAATCACCTAACATTCCTAAATTGTTTGGAATAACGTGCTTTAAAACATCAGGTATGATGTTGTAATGATCAGGTAGTGTAAGGGTTACGCCCGCTTCACAGTGACAGACCAAACTCCCCGTTTAACGCACCACAAACAGAGGCGGCTCTCTAATTAGGCGGTTTAGACAGCCGCCTAAGGCCAAGCGCTGGCTGGGGCCTCGCGGCCGCCTAAGCAGCCTTATGGCAGACTGTGTCAGGTCCTCGGTCAGTGACCGAGGACCTGACACCAGGAGGGGGCCCAGCGGCTTGCCCGGTATGCTGCCAGGTGCGAGGCCCCTCCTCGGTGCCCAGTCACCATCACAGACACAGGTCTGCAGCTCCGCAGTGAGCAGAGCTGCAGACCATGTGTCTTGCAAGAATTGGCCAATCAGAGCGTTGCCGCGGGTTACCACGGCAACGCTCTGATGGTCTCGCGATATTACACGGTCTGCAGCTCTGTGGAGAGGCAGACCAGAAGAAGTGGCCACTGGACAACCAGAGAAGAGAAGGTAGGCTCCCTCACCACCCTCAGCCTCCTCCCACCAGTATCCCCACCCGCCCACCAGCCTCCCCACCAGCCTCACCACCCTCAGCCTCCCCCCCACCAGCCTCACCACCTTCAGCCTCCCCCCACCAGCCTCCCCACCCTCAGCCCCCTCCCCTACCAGCCTCCCCACCTCCCACCTCAGCCTCACCACCCTCAGCCTCACCACCCTCAGCCTCCCACCCCCACCAGCCTCACCACCCTCAGCCTCACCACCCTCAGTCACTTCCCACCCCCCACCAGCCTTACCACCCTCAGCCTCCCCTACCAGCCTCACCCTCCAGCCTTCCCACCCCCACCAGCCTCACCCACCCCAGCCTCCCCCTCTCAGCCCCTTCCCACCCCCCACCAGCCTCACCACCACCCTCAGCCTTCCCACCCCCCCACCAGCCTCACCACCACCCTCAGCCTCCCCACCAGAAGCTAAGCTAGAGGAGGATGGTGCGTCAAGGTTCCGAGCGGAAGCTGTAGAAGATTGCGTGTCCTGTGTTAGCCAGTCAACTATGTCCTCAGAACTTTTCGAGTTCAGGGTACATGGCCTCTGAACGCTGGGCATTATTCTAGGGCCAAAGGGAATCACAGCACCATGACCACGATGGCCCCTACTGGGTGGCCTGCCTCTGCCTGTCTTTTTTTTTTCGATTAATGGTACTATGCGTGCAAGCTACTGTGACAACAGATATTAGTGGCACTGTGCAGTGGCAGAAGTTGGCATAGTAGACGCTGTAGGCCTGACACACACGCTTGCAGACAACTAACTGCTATTCAATCTATTACAGTCAAAATTGTATTTTTTTTAAAAAAATGTACACTACTGTTACACCAGATATGAGTTGCACTGGTGTGACACTGTGCCCTGGCAGGCCCTGTAACGCACACGCATGAAGGAAACTGACTGCTATTATATTACAGTCAAAAAAGTTTTGTTTGTTTTTTAAATGCAAGCTATTGGGACATCCAGAGACGGCTCTAGACTTTATGAGGCCTTAGGCGAAACTCAAACATGAGGCCCCACTAACAAAAAAGTGTCACATATACACATTGATGCACAGTTTACCTGTGTATGTGCCTGAGAGTGTGTCTGACAGAGAGTATCCTTGTGTGTGAATGTATGTCTCTGTGAGCATGTTTGCATTTTTGTCTGAGACCCTATGTGTATGGGGTAGCTGCTTGAAGTGTGTTGTGTGTATGGGGGGGTGATGGTGAGAGGCGGGTGATGGTGAGAGGCGGGTGATGGTGACAGGGAGGTGAGGTGATGGTGACAGGGAGGTGATGGT
>OW240912.1:257749298-258106966 GCA_933207985.1 Pelobates cultripes
GGTGATGCTGAGGGTGTGGGGGGTAGTGAGGCTGAGGGTGTGGGGGGTAGTGAGGCTGAGGGTGGTGTGGGGGTGGTGATGCTGAGGGTGGTGTGGGGGGTAGTGAGGCTGGGGGTGGTGAGGCTGGGGTGGTGTGGGGGTAGTGAGGCTGGGGGTGGTGAGGCTGGGGGTGGTGTGGGGGGTAGTGAGGCTGAGGGTGGTGATGCTGAGGGTGGTGTGGGGGGTAGTGAGGCTGAGGGTGTGGGGTAGTGAGGCTGAGGGTGGTGTGGGGGTGGTGATGCTGAGGGTTTGGGGGGTAGTGAGGCTGAGGGTGGTGGGGGGTAGTGAGGCTGAGGGTGTGGGGGTAGTGAGGCTGAGGGTGGTGTGGGGGGTAGTGAGGCTGGGGGTGGTGAGGCTGAGGGTGGTGTGGGGGTAGTGAGGCTGGGGGTGGTGTGGGGGGTAGTGAGGCTGAGGGTGTGGGGGGTAGTGAGGTCAGAGAGATCAGATGAGTCCTTCAGGACTGTAGTGGTCACTGAATACACTAGCCTAGCTATCAATTTCCCTATCAAATCAGCAGCAGCAACACTGTCCCTCCTCTCACTAAGAATGCAGCTTCACAATGAATTTAAAATGGATGCTGTCCAGGAGGTGGGAGGGTCTGGGAGGGAGGGTCTGCTGCTGATTGGCTGGAATGTGTCTGCTGACTGTGAGGTACAGGGTCAAAGTTTACTCAATGATGACGAATAGGGGACAGACCGAACAGCGCATATGTTCGCCATCTGTGGCGAACAAGCAATGTTCGCCAGGAACTATTCGCCAGCAAACCATTCGAGACATCACTATTCAACAACAAAAAAAGTAGAAATTGCTTTGGTTCAAGAAATGCACTGAATTCAAAATCATTAAAACATATGGAAGTTCTTGGGCGGGTCGGTCCGCTGAGCTGGGCAGAACAGACGCAAGTTAGGGAAGATCCTGCTCTGCAGGATTGAAATAGCGGCATTTTTGCAAAACAAAACTTATAAGAGCCACCTGGAAAGAGGTGACCACACAGGGACCATGCTGGTACCAAATATGCTGGGGGTAGTTACTTGCTTCCAGAATTGAGGGAGAACCTGCTTAGCAACATTTAGTATTTGTAAGGTTAGTGTATTTTTATATCAGGACCTAGGGATTTTTGTGTGGTGCAGGAGCATTGTGGCCGGGTCAAGGGGGGGTGGTGTGTCTGAAAAAATCTCCAGCATGCCATGGATCCTCTCCTAAAAGGATTGAATATTCTCACAATCCCACCAAATTTTCTGCATCTCCAACAGAGATTGGTATGGACAGGGTTGATGGCATTAAGTAACACTAGCATGCGGTACCAGTTGGTCAGCAGTTTGAATGCCATTTATTGTGTACTTTCTGGTTCCAGACGTATTGCCTCATGGCCTGTCTTAGGGTATTGAAAAACGTTCCCAGGATAGCTATGGGGAGGGCTTGCATTAGATATAACAATCGGGGAGAAAGTTAATTTTAATGACCTGGATCCTTCCCATCCAGGATATGTGTAGGTATGATTATTCAGTCAGCTCCAGTCTGAACGTTTCTAGTAAGGGGATGAAATTTTCTTTAAACAGGTCGCTGCTCGGTTTAGTCAACCAGATGCTCAAGTATTGTATCTTATGCTCTGCCCACTGGAACATATAGCTCTGGCATGTGGGCTTCTGGGCACGCTGATGTTTAGGATGCATGATTTGGAAAAGTTGACTTTTAAATTAGATGTCACCCCGAAATCTCGAAAGGCTTTCAGGATATTAGGTAGCGATAAAAAATAGGAGATCATCAGCATATGCTGCCACTTTGTGGTGTGTGTCACCCATCAGGATACCCGTAATGTCATTGTCTCATTTTATGTGTGTCAGGAACAGTTCTAGTACAAGGACAAAAGCAGAGAGGATAGGGGACACCCCTGCCGAGTGACTTTGTGTATTGGAAATTCTGCCGTCAGGACCCTGTTAACTATTACATGGGCTGTTGTAGAGTGCTTTGATCCAACCTCTGATGTGTGATCCCAACCCTAAGTGTGCCAAGGTTCAGAAGAGATATTCCCAGCAGACCCTGTCGAAGGCCTTTCCCGCGTCTGTTGATAGCAGGAGAAGGCCTCCGCCCTCCCCTCACTGTCCGTGCATGAGAGTAAGTGCTCTAATTGTGTTGTCCCTTGCCTCACGTCCCGACACAAAACCCAGCTGATCTGGGTGGGCCAGCTTAGGGATGTAGTTTTAATGTCTTGTGGCTAAGATTTTTGCATTCAATATGACGTGGCAATTAATGAGTGAGATGGGCCTGTAGTTCTCGTAATGTTCCCCGTCCTTGCCCCCTTTTGGTATTATTGTGATATGTGCTGTCAGCGATTGTTTAGGCAGATGGTGTCTGTAGCAGATGGCACTGTGGCTGTCCTTAAAAGACTATGAGAATCCTGAAATTCGTGTGTTAATTCTGTTTTGTAATTCCCTGTAACTAGCATTCGTATGTTTGTTCGGTAGTTTCCGTATGTATTTCATACGAATGGAAACTACCGAACTAATAGACCTCCCCAGAGTGAAGTGTGTTCCCAATTAAGTGTCGAACATGTGTTAACCGCAGACTAATAGGTGGTTTATTGCTGTATCTGGGTGGCCGCCATTTGACATACAAACATGTGGCGGCGGCCATCTTACGCACGAAAGACTCAGCGGTGTTTGGTCGTCGAGTGTCTGGAACTCAAATCGGACACTCGATTACCCGAACATCGCTGACACCTCCAGAGCTCCATAACTCCCGAACGGGAAGATGAATCAGCCCCCCGTTCGGTGAGTTTAGAGTACTGAACAAGGGCATTTAGGTGAATGACAGCTTATTCATGGATGGCATGTATTTCAATGTATCTTACCTCCCGAACAGAGACCGACCGCAGGGCCAAAACGCATGGAACCCATTTCGGATACCACCTCGTGTGCGGTCGGTCAAATTTCACTCTCCACCTAACTCCCAAACCCCTGGTCCAATCTGGGTGAATTTTGGATATGTTAGTCACCCAGATCAGGGCCACCCAAAGTATGGGTGTACCTGCTAAGCTTGGGGTACATCCAGAACTTGGGGAAAACTGTATCCTGTATAATGGGATTAGGTGTCATACTAAGGGGAGGAGAAGTGTGGGAGGTAACTGCTATTTCATTGTATTAATGAATGTGAATCCCTCTCTTGCATGGGAGAAATGCTTAAAAGGAGGTTGTGTGGAATAAACATCAGTTCTGCTCCTGATGCTGTGTGTCGTCCAGTCATTGGGATCTGTATGGGGATATTCGTGGATTACTTTGCTTATTGGAATTATTGCTTCTTGGGATTTTTCATCACTTGTTCCTGAGCCTCACTGGGATCTTAGTGGAGTTAACCCGTCAAATACAAGGTCTCTGCTACAGTGTCCCTCATGTATTGCATTGTAGGATTCCAACAATGGGGAGTAGAGGCTGTTTGCAAATTTCTTATAGTAGTGGAGTCTGTCCAAACCTGGGCTTTTGCCAGGTTTTGTAGTTTTAATCGCTAGTGCTAACTCCTCAAGTGTGATTGGCTCGTCTAGTTGATCCGCTATTTTTCTGTCTATGGTTTGTGGGGAGTGAGATGTCATGTAGCTTTGTATTTTCTCCAGCAGGCGAGTTTTCGTCTTGTCAGATTGGGGTTGTGGGAGCGAGTAAAGATCAGCGTAATAGGTTCTCACTGTTTCCAGTATTTTGGTAGGCAGGTGGTGTAGGGTATTGTCCCTCTTATCTATTCTACATAAGTCACCTGTCTCCTTTTGGCTAGCATTCTGGCTAACAGTTTGCCATTTTTATTGCCACAGAGTGAGAAAAATGCTTTATGTCTGACTCCATCTCTATGGTGTTTTGAATGAAGCAGAGAGGTCAGGTCACGTCTTAGATGCAATAGTTTCGTCTGGTGTGTCAGGTGTTGTGAGCTCTTGTTAAGCTCAAGATATTAGAAAAAAATAAAGCAGAAAAACCAAGCTATTACTAACAACTAGATAGTCAGATAAACATACGTGTTGGCAACTGGGGTTAAACTGTAAATTCTATAATAATTTGTTGCTTCGACACCTACTGTCAGGTATATGACGCATACACTGTATACCTAATGACTAATGGTCATACTCCAACACAATGAACTTACCTTTTATTTATTTTCTACCTATATTCACAAAATTTAGAAGAGGCTTCATTGACAAGGACATTACCCAAGATTATATATGAAATATTGAGGGTCAATCAATATGGTGCAAATGTGATGACAAGGTTTCCCTTTGAAAAATAAAGTAGGCTATTTTAAATAGTTGTTAAAAAAAGGAGCTTCCGCGATTCTCACTGTGAAAATCACAGTGAGAAGATGATGAACGTCCATAGGATAGCATTGAGTAATGCTTTCCTATGGGCGGTTTGAATGCGCGCGCAGCTTTTGCCGCGCAGCTTTTGCCGCGCATGCGCATTCGGAGCTGAGAGGCGGATCGGGCGGAGGGATCCCCAACACCAAGGGAGTCCGGTGCTGGAGAAAGGTAAGTGCTGAAGACACACACACTCTCATGAACAGATGCATACACACTAGCTAACAGACACACACATTTACTGACAGACACACACTCAGTGACAGACAGACAGACAGACACATACACACTCACAAAACACACACTCACTAACAGACACCAAATAGACTCATTAACAGACGCACACACACAGTAACACACTCACTGACACACACAAAGTAACACACACTGACACAAAAACTAACACTAACATACTGTAGCGGTACTTACCCTCTCCGGGGGCCGGTCGAGGTCCTCTGTTCCCGCTGCATGCGCTCCTGCATCGCACGAGCCGCACACGGCTTGTCCGATGGAGAAATCAGGAAGGCATGCACTGACCACGAGACGGAGTCACGTGACTCGCCTGGCTCTGGAAGCGTGCCACGCATCTCGGGCGCGCTCTTAAAGGGACAGTGGGAGCCGAAATGTAAAACGCTCTCCCATTGGCCCATGTCATTCCACATTCCCCATACACTTACATTTTGGGGGCGTGGATATAACAGGGGCCAATCAAATTGAACACTAGGGTAGTTATACTCACCTTTCCCTTAGCTCCCTGCCCTATCGTGGTTTCTGCCTCAGTTCCCTTTAGTGCTTGTATCGTTCAGTAGTGTTTTTTTCGTGCTTGACCTTGGCTTTGTACCTGATTCCGTTTTTCTCTTTATCCCTGCTTTGTCTTGTTTGCCGGCTTCCTGACTCCTGTGTACCAGACCTTGGCTAGTTCTTGTTTTCGCTGTCTCTTTGTTCCCTTGACCTCGGCTCGTTCCTGACTCTGTGACTTCTCTGTACTACGTTGAGTCTGGCCATTCTTTTTTATCTTGTCTCTTGTTGGACTAAATATTGCGTGCTGGGGTACACTACCGTGACATTATGATAGGGCCATGGACCCCACAGGTTTAGGACAGCAGATGGCTACTCATGAGCCTAGATTTGTAGAGCAGGATCACCTTTTTGTGTGGATCAGATGGCTCAGGCCATCCAGACACTCTTATCCAGAACAGCTCCGGTACCTGTACCAGCTTCTCCTGCAACCCCTGTACCAGATACATCTACCATGCCTAATGTTTCTACACATCTAACCCCTCAACCTAGATATGGAGGAGATGCTAAGACATGCAGGGGATTCCTTAATCAAGTGGAATTCCACTTTGAAATGTGGATACATTCATTTCCCACTGATAGGTCTAAGGTGGGTTTCCTTATGCACCAACTTAAAGAGAAAGCACTTGAGTGGGCAAATCCTATTTGGGAGGCTAATGGACCTATGGTGCATGATTTCAATAGCTTCCTTGCGGCTTTTCGTAGAACCTTTGACACAACTAAAAGGTTGAATAATGCCTCCAGGGCGTTAAAGAGAATTAAACAGGGATCTAAGTCAGTTGCCGATTATGCTATTCAGTTCCGTACCCTTGCTTCACAGGTAGATTGGACCAACAATGGGCTGACTACTGCGTTCATGGCATGTCTATCTGAAACTATATTGGATGAGGTAGTGGCTAGGGATCTTCCTGTACCCTTAGAAGACCTAATCGACTATCTCATCAATATAGATAATAGGATTCGTGACAGGCTATATAACAAGACTAGGCATAGACGCCTTGTTACACTTAATACACCTAGAGCTGTAAATCCTGAGGGTTCCAAAGTATCAGAGGAGGAACCCATGCAGTTAGGGGTTGCTAAATTCACTTATGCTGAAAAATTGTATAGGAGAAAAGAGGGACTTTGCTTTTACTGTGTTTACTAAACTGGACCTTAGGGGTGCATACAATCTCATACGTATCAAAAAGGACCATGAATGGAAAACTGCATTCAATACTAGGAGTTGTCATTACGAATAGACTGTGATGCCCTTTGGTCTTTGTAATGCCCCAGCAGTGTTTCAAGAGTTTATTAATGACAAATGGTGAGGGGGGGAGGAGCGATGACGTAGGACGTACACGCTGCATGGGAGCGCTCGTCCACGAGCGCGGTGATGCTAATGCCCTGAAGGAGAGGGCCCGCAGAGGAGACCCGCTGGTTTGATGTCGATACTTATACCTGATTAAGCACTTTGCCAAGCATCCCCTTAACATCTATGTTAATATCACGGAAATGGCACGAATAACAAACGCCACGAGACGCTGGAGTTCTAAGTGTTAAGCCTGCTTGCTCCAAGATTACCCGAAAAAAGGAGTTAAATGGAGGTGGTGTCGGTGAGAGGGTTTGGTAAGTCCCATGTGGACTTGCCGATGTACTTTTCTCTCTCTTTTCTTTCTTTATTGTTTGAAGCCTATATATAATATAAGGTATAGAGAGACAAAGTACAAAGGAAACAATTAAATATAAAGGTGGAAGAAGGTGAAGGGGAGACGAACAACTAGAAGGAATACAGATGGTTATAAAGGAAAAGAAAGAAAAAAGGGCAGGAAAGTAGATGGTGGAATTGCTACAAATGCCTGATAATGAAATAAAGAGATGATAGTGAGAAAACGATTGTTGAGCTTGGAAAAATCAGGTGTTGCCTAATTAAATTTGGATATACCTACATAGAAATCACTAAGGCATACAACCTTATTTTTTGGCTGGAATAACTTCTCTCTGTAATTGCTTGAAGCCTAAAATCACTAAGAAGAAAGAAAGTGATAAGGAGGAATGATAGTAAAACGACCAGAGAAAAAAAAAAGAGAATAATAAGAAGGCTCAGTATATTAATATACTAAAAATATTAAAATCAAGATCAAGCATACCTGAAGTAATCAGGGCATTTGAATTTGAATAAAAGCTAGTCTTAATTCCAAACAATTAACATAACATCAACAGCTGTATATTACAACATTTGAAGAAACTTTAAAGTTATATCCAGCGGGAAGATCCCTGACAAGAGAAAGGAGAAGGGGAAAATAAAAGAACTTTTTTTTATTTTTTATTATTATTATTCCTCATGGCAACAAAAAAGGTTCAAGAGGGTAAACAACTCTCGAAGAGAGAGAAAGAAAGGAAGCAGGAAATTAAGCCAGAAAAAAAGGTTATCTGCCTCTACTCTGTCGGAACAACAGAAACAAGAGTCAGAGCAACAAAATGAAAAAGACACCTCATTCCAAACAGTTAAAGAAACAGAAACAATGTCACAACAGAATGCACTCTCAAAACAGGGCCAAAAAGAGGTTAATCTCAAAGAAATACATGATTATTTAGACACAGCTTTTGAACGTCAATTTGACAAGATTAAGAATGAAATACAGGTGGGCCTTATGAAATTTAAATCTGAAATTCTATTGATAGAGAAGAAAGTAAAAATAAATGAAGAAAAAATAGAATCTTTAGAATATCAGCAAGCTATACCTGAAGATCTTCAAGAAAATGCTAAGAAAATAATAGCAGATTTGGAATTAAAAATCGCTGACCTAGAAGATAGAATGAGGCGTAATAATTTAAGATTTAGAGGAATTCCAGAGTCAGTCACTAATGAAAAACTGCAAGATTATATATATATTTTTTTTTTTTGACAATTAGACATTCAATTGATAAACCACTTACAGGTTCTGGAGTGATGCAATAGAATTATGAAACCGGATACAGTAGCACAAGGTGCCCCAAGAGATGTACTTATATGTTGCGCATCATATAAGATTAAAGAACAATTATTAAGAACAGCAAGAATGACTAGTTTAAAAGAACCATATAAAGATATTGCCATTTTCCCGGACATATCATAACACACTAGGGTGAAAAGAAAACCGTTTTCAGCATATACAAAGATATTAAGGCAAAAGAATATTCGATATTCGTGGAGATATCCAAGCAAAATCGTGGTTTCTTATGAGGCAAAAACATATTTATTTTCTGATGTACCGGCAATAGGAAAATGGTTTAATGATATGAACTTTGCTGTCACTATTTGAATAGTATATATATATATATATATATATATATATATATATATATTGTAACAAAGAGGACAGTTTCACTAACATATGAAGACTGTGGATTAATATTCAGTTCGGGACATTACAAGCATTCCCCAATCAAATGCTTGATACTAACTAACAGGCCACCTTGATTCTAAATTGAGACTCATTTACCTCCCTGCTTTATGGGGATTTTCGTGCAAATAAACGCACGAACGCTATATGAATCGTATGTATGGCCGCCATTTCGGGACTTCCACGTGTTCGCGGCCATTTTAACTCCCGAACAGCGGTGTTTTACCATCGAGTGTCTGGAACTAAAACCGGACACTCGGATAGGCGAATACCGCTGAGACCTCCATACCTCCGGGAAATCGTGCTACAGCTACCGAACGACAGGGCGTTCGGTAGAAAGACTTAACAACTTATGGGGATTTCAGCGAACACAAGATTACGTATGGATGGCCAGCAGTTCGGGGCTTTTTGCGCATGAACTAAGACCGACTGCAGGGCCAGGATTCATGGAACTGTTTTCGGCTACTTTGCCCGTGCGGTCGGTCAAAACATTCAAGTCCCATATCTCCCGAACGGCTGAACCGAATGAGCTGATTTTCGGATATATTAGTCCCCCAGAAATAAGCTATCTGGGGACACTGAATTTATGCCTGTACCCCAAGCATTTGGGGTACATCCAAACTTTGGGGAAAAACATGTTTATTTTTAATTATGTTATGGGGTTATCTAAAGGGAGGAGATGTACAGGATGTATATTGTGTTTATTGGCTGTACTGTTAATTATGTGGGTGTCTCTCTTGCATGGGCAGAATCACATAAAAGAGAGTGTCTGTCATTAAAGCTTTAGTCCTTCAAAACGTAGCGTTGTCTCGTTCTTGAAAGTGGAATCTTGCAGCTTAATCACTAAGCTCTTTTCAGAGCTGTACCTGACTTCTACTTCAGATCCAGCAGAGGGGAATAAGCAGCTCCATCACTACACTGCGACTTGCCGGGAAGAAAAGGATGTTCCCAACGGCTGATACCCTCACTCTAGCTGGGTAGCCGTTACATCTATATATATATATATATATTTTTTTTTTAAAAGAGAGTATAGATTAGCCACATTGAGTAGCATAATATGGTAGCTAGTCACAAGGTGTAATGCACAAGAAGATATTAAAAGGTATAGCAACACTTATTGTTATGAATAATAAATGTAAAATAGACGTTAGAATGCACGACCACGCTATGCTAGGAGTCAAGTATTAATCTTGCACTATATTTAAATTATAAAGATTGGTTAAGAAAGAGTAAGAATATAAAAAGAACAGAATTCACAAATATTATGCATGAGATATAGATTAAAAAAGATAACTAACGAGTGAATACAATTAAAATTCATAGGATTAGGAAATGACAAAGGATAAAATTATTTATATTCACGAATATGATTTAATTACTTAAATAAAGAGTTAAAGCAATAAATGGGAACTAGGCACAAAAGAATGCACTCTTAAAACAGGGCCAAAAAAAGGTTAATCTTGAAGAAATATACGATTTATATCTGGAATCCTATTAATAGAGAAAAATAGTAAAGATAAACGAAGGAGAATAGATTTTTTTTTTCTTCTTTTCGATATTAATGAAAGAATTTATCTCTCTTTCATCGAGGTATTCAGCATCATACAATTGCTCCTAGTAGGGATCCAGGTGGAGGGTCTTGGTGAAAGGGGATATTCACCAAAACCATCCAGACTTCCTTAAAGGGTTGTTTTTTTGTATTTGTTAATATGTTTGAATTTGTTATAATGTCAAATGTTAGTCTTATATTGAAACAGCGACTTCTGTGGAGGGTAAAGGATATAGAAATGTATTCTGGAAAATTGATACTTATGTGTAAATACTTGAAAATGAATAGAAGATATCTAGGCCTTAATTAGTTAAATGACATGAGCCATATCATGGAGGGTGCCTAGCATATTAGGTTAAACATTTTTTGATAAATGGTAAATATTGTGACTATCAACGTACAAGGTCTTAATTCACCACAAAAAAGGAAAATAGTAATTGATCGTATGAAAACAGAAAACGCCCATATAGTATGTCTACAAAAGACGCATTGGCGACAAGCTGATGAAGGGAAATTTAGATTCTTAGATTTTCCTCTTTCTGTTTGTTCATCATTTAAAGAGAAAAATTAAAGAGGAGTAGTGATTTTATTTTCAGCTAAAGTAAACGTCTCCATAAAATATCAGAGTACAGACAAAATGGGCAGATGGATTATATTAATTTGCTGTATCGATGAAGAATTATATACAATAGTCAATATTTATGCACCGAACTCTTCACAGATACAGTTCATACAAAAAGTCTTAATGAAAGTAGAAAAATTCAAGCAAGGAGCTCTCATAGTTCTAGGTGACTTTAATTCCGTAATCGACCCCAAATTAGATAGGAGGTCTGAAAAAGGTAAAATACCCTCTAAGAATGTCTTTAATCAAGCTAAGAAATTGAGTAATATTATACAAAATGCAGCTCTCTCAGACTGTTGGAGGATATTCCATCCTACCGATAGAGATTTCACTTGTTTTAGCAAGACCCACTGTTTGTATTCAAGAATTGATTTAATCTTAATAGAGCGTAATTTGCTGGGCAGAATACAATCTTCTAATATATTGTCTACCACTTGGTCTGATCATAATATGGTAAAGGTGCACCTGAAAGATACATTTATTAGACAAAGACCAGAGTGGAAATTGGACAAGAAAATATTAATTTCAGAAGATAATAAAGAACAAATTGCTAAGGCAATAGATACATATTGGATAGATAACGATAAGGATGGGGTATCACCTATGATAAAATGGTGTGCGTTCAAAAGCGTTATAAGAGGTCACTTAATATGTATGGCTGTGCACAAAAAAATAAGTAAAGGGAAATCTCTTTCACAATTATATATTGAATTAAGCGAATGCAATAAAATAAATATAACCTCTCCTATGAGAGCCCGAACAAATCAAATAAGGACAATTGAAAGTAAAATTAATAACATTTTAATAGCTAAAGCTAATAGTAATTTACAATATATGAAAACCAATTTCTATTACAGGGGAAATAAAGCTGATAAACTTCTTACTAACAGAGTTAAAGCACATCAAAAGGCCAAATTAATAAATAAAATAAAACAAGGCAATGATGTAATAATTGATCCAGTCAAAATTGGGGCGGCTTTTAAAGAATATTATTATGACTTATATAACCTACCAATAGCAGCAACTCAAGAAGATCCACAAAAATATTTTTAGATAAGCAGTTGCCCAAATTAACTAACTCCCAGCTAAATAAACTGAATGAAGACATTTCAGCTCAAGAAATTATAGAGGCTATTCATGCAATGAAAAAAAACAAAGCGCCAGGCCCAGATGGGTTTGAATATTTTTTTTTATAAAATCTACAAAGATAGGCTCGTTCAGGGTTTAAGGGAATGCTATAATACAGCTATGTCTACGGGGAAACTGCCAAATGAGATGTTAGCAGCCAATATTGCTCCTATGCTTAAACGAAAAAAAAAATTCAGAAGAGATGGCCAACTATAGGCCGATAGCTGTCCACTTTCCCCACTTCTTTACATCATAGTGGGGGAACCACTGGCTCATGACATACATTTGAATGTTAATATAACAGGCTTTCATAAGAAGGATAAAGAGTTAAAGATAAGTCAGTATGCTGATGATATTTTGTTAACACTATTGAATCCAGCTCACTCGGTTCCAGCAGTAATGGAAGAAATAAATCAGTTTAGTTTTCTTACAAATTATAAACTTAACATTCAAAAAACAGTGGTATTGCCTCTATATATGGATGTGGCTGAATATAGTTTCTTAAATAAACAATATGATTTTAAATGGGAGAAGAAAAGCTTTGTATATTTGGGGATAAATATAGTACACGACCCTGTAAACATTATGAGAGCTAATCTAATCCCTTTAATAAAAGAAACTACTCACCTCCTTAAACAATGGAGTAAACTTGAGATATCCTGGTGGGGAAGAGTTAATTCCATAAGGGTTTATATCCTTCCTAAGATTATTTACTTATTAAGGATGATTCCGATGCCGATAGAACCCCACTGGCTAACAAATATCAGTAAGATCTTTAGAAATTATATTTGGCTTAACAAGAATCCCAGAATAGGACAATACCTTATGTATCTGAAATATAAACAAGGGGGAATAGGATTTCCTAATATTTTTTTGAATCACCAAGCTGCCCAGCTGCTGCATACAGTAGCTACAATTAAGCAGGATACACACCCACAAGATTGTCATGAATTAGAGGGAGAAGATATTTCGGAACCACGCAACATGGTTAAATTGTTGTGGCCCATAAGAATCCTTGCCCGTAATAAACATAAGCCATGTCAAACAGACAACAAAATATTAAAGCCCTAGGTTAAATTCTGGACTTATTTAAAAAAAACAAATAGATTTAAAAGATAAAATTTTGCCGGGATTACCGCTCATAAATCTGAAGATGTGGATAGAAAATTTAGATGTCAGTCAGTGGACTAAACATGGCATTAACAAAATTTCAGATCTATTTGACGAAAACAAGATTATGTCCTTTAATGATCTGTGCACTGTCTTAAGCATTCCGACTTCTCAGAACTTTAATTTTATTAGAATAAAAAGCTTCCTACATAGTGTTATACCTTATTTGAATGAGCATTCTCCAATTTTTAAATTAAATAAGTTGATAAACTCGGAAAAAAACACAAAGATATTAACAAAATGTGTGGAGATAATAAATTCAATTAAAGTGCAGATCCATCCTCCCGCCAAGATTAAGTGGGAAAGAGATCTGCAAATTAAAATTGACCTAAAAGATTGGAATATGGCTCTTCAGTCTGTTTACTCCACAGTCCACTTCTTAAATATTATGGAGGCGCATTAAAAATTAGTAAATAGATGGTATATGACACCGGCAAAGATACGAAAGTTTTCAAATACTGATAGTCAGGGGTGCTGGAGGTGTGGAGCAGAAGATGCTGATGAATTGCATATATGGTGGAACTGTATACCGTTAAGGACAGCTTGGGATTGTTTTTTAGTTGAAATTAATAAAATATTGGGCATTACACAAAAATGGGTACCAGAAATGGTATTGCTACATCTAAAATTACCACAACTAGCAAAAGAGGTGAAATATTTCTTAATCCACGCATTGATGGCTATTAAATTGTCTATTGCCAAGAATTGAAAAAAGACGACAATAGATTCATGACAACAATGTAAAGAAGCCATTATCCATCAATGTAAGATGGAAAGAGGAATATCTTCTAACTTCTGTATTAGTACGGAGAAATATAAAATTTGGGATAAATGGATTAAGATCCTTGAAAGACCTTTATCAGTCAAATGATTGACACATGTATAAAAAAATAATGAATTTTTGAAATAAGGATAAAAACTTCTGGTTAGAGTAAAAGTTATAACCCATAAACACGCTGTTTTGATTGTGTTTGTATGTTTTTATGTGTAACACATAATGATATATTATGTAACACTGGATGATATGTTATAATCATCTTTTGTATGAATATTTATGTCTGTAAATTGTATATTTTTGCATTGTTATCGAAAAAAACTAATAAAATATTTATATAAAATAAAATTTTAAAAAAGCATTTTCTCTGGAGTTATGAAAGGCTCTAAAATGTGGTTTGCATTTTCAGTTCAATTCAATCTGCTTTATCCTTTAAAAAGGATAAAAAGCATTTTTCTTCTCTTTTTCCTGTGTGCAGTTGCTTTGTTAATTGGGGGAGTGGTCCCTTAATCTTCATCTGTGTGATTTTTGTATAGCTACAAAACACATTACTAACGCAGTGTTTGCTCATTAAAAAGTAGTCTATTAAAAAGTAGTCTTTTAAAGCAGCACTGTCACACACGCCAGTTGCCAGCCCTCCAAAATAAGGTTTTTATATAGATAAAGAAATTTCAACACAGTCAACAAATATACTAAGGAAAGGTAGGGACTACATTGTCTTAGTATTTTTCCCATGCTTGACAAGCTTGACTAAAAAGCAGAGCTACCTTTTGTCAAGCCTTGTCAAGCCCCCAGCCATCACTTGTTATGACTGTGAGGAAAAAGTCTCTGTCTATCAAAAATTCTGCTTTCTTACAGGATCTTCCATAGACCTCATTGTTGTACTCTCCTGCATGAGCAATATGATAAATACCATTGGGTAGCAAATATAAAATAATTAAATCAAAACCAATTTAGCTTTGTAGGAAAGTAAGCAAAAAAAAAAAAACTAACAAAAACGACATTTAAATCAGATAAGTCAGAGTCATCCTGTGGCGAAACCGGCCTCGCCACGTGTCCTTGGAGGGAGCTGCTTGCCCGCCTCTTGCCTTTGGACTATGGACCAGACTTTATGTGAATGTGTTAACCCAGATAGCTATGCCATGGAGCCCATTTGTGTAGTTAAAGACTTCGGCTCCATGGCAATTGAACTGTGTGAATAGGATCTGAGCACTATTCGGTAGTTTTGTGCGCTCAGATCCCAGCTATCTGGGGATATGTGAAATGTCTGTGTCTTATGTGTAAAAGGTGCCTTTATGTATTTTAAAGTGTTTTATGTCTTTTTGCAACCATGTGCTCAATGGAGTCTGCCTCTATCCCTGGATAATTGGATTACTTTCCCCCATTGTCTCCAGGATAGAGGGCTCTGTAAAACCTGTTTGAGCCAGATATCCATGTGCCAGCCAGGGCCCAAAAGATACTTTTACTAACTTTTGAACCCCTGGTCAGATTCATGCCATTTTTTAATATGTTGTTCCCCTGGATGGATTGATTGTGAATATGTAATTTTATGTGAATGTGATGTATGGTTTTAAAGTTATGAAAGTTGGGTAGAAAGTATGTTTTAACTGTATGTGTAATTGAGTTTCCTCTCAGGATAAGGGGAGGGAATATGTGGGATGTAACTGATATGTGATTGGTTGTTTTATACCTCCCTGTGGGCGGTCCTGTATGTGAAAGGCTGTAATAAAAACCAGGCTGGGTGTGCCAGCACAGGAGTTCCTGTTTTAACCCTCAAAGTGAAGTGTCGTCTCATTATTGGGGGAAGGATTTATTGTATGCTGTTCCAGTTTGACTGCTAGGAGAGTAAACCTATTCGTATGGTTCCTATTCAACTGTCTACAGCATTCATATGCTTGGGAGAATTTAAATGAAGCATTTAAAAGATGATCAGATAGGCTAAGCAATAAAACAAGAAAATGAATACTGGTAGCCAAAAAAATTTAAAATAAATATTTAAGTAAATTAATTAGAAAATAAAGTGTAGGTACCCTGAAATCACAGATGGGTAGTTTAGTAAATGAAAATAAGGAAAGCCAGACATGTGAAATAATTATTTCTCTTCAGCATATATCAAGGATCAACATATGGCAAGAAATAAACAAGTAATTGCTGGAAAAAGCTTGCAGAAATATTGTGACTGGATGACTCAAGATAAAGTGATACAGCATCTAAAGAAAGTTAATATAAACAAAGCCAAAGGGCCTGATGGTATTCACCCACATGTATTTAGAAGATAAATGTGAACCTTTTTATAATCTTTCAGGATTCATTTGTTTCAGAAATTGTATGGAGGATTGGGTATGATATAAGCAGATGTAAGATAAGGGAATATAACATGAGTAGGATATGGCTTTGCTGCAGAGGGATTTACATATATTAGGGATCTGGGTACTCAAATGACAGATTACATTTTATTTAGATAAATGTAAAGTTATGCAGTTCGGAGTGAAGAATGCACAAGCAAATTACACCCTAAATTTTATTGAGTTATGGAAAACAACACATGAGAGGGATATGAGAATTGTTATTGAGAACAAACTAGGCAACAATGTCCAATGTCAATTAGAAGTTGCTTAGACCAGTAATTGTCATGTAAAAAAGCAGCATTAATTATTGAGATGAAAATATAATTTTGCATTTTTATAAATCAATAGTAAGTTAACACCTTGAATATGATGTGTAATATTGGGCACCTGTTCTAAAGAACTTTATTATAGCACTAGAAAAAGTGCAGAGACAAGCTGCAAAATTAATAATGAGAAAAGAAGATTTTAGTTGTGAAGAAAGACTAACAACATAAATCTGTTTAGAAAAATGACTCCTCGGAGGGGATATGATAGTGTTATACAAATATATTTAAGTTCAATACAAACCATTGTCAAGAGAATTATTCATAATACACCCTGACTATACATTGGGCACAAGATCACCCATTTAGACTGAAAGAATTGAGATTTAAGCTAAGGCATAGGGAAGGGTTCATTACAGTTAAATAATAAGGATGTAGAAGTCTCTTGCCTGAAGAAGGGATTTTATCAAACTCTGTACACATTTTTAAACAGTAACTGGGTGAATTATGAAAAAGCACAATATTCAGGAACATTATATTCAATGTGTGGTTTAACAGATTCTTGATCCAAAGAGAGATCAGACTGCCACTCTGGGATTGAGAAGGATTTTTTTCCTTGTTTGTTGTAGAGTTGGAAAGCCTTGGATCAAAAGCAGAAACAGTTGTGAGAAAGGCTAAACTTGGCGGACACAAGTTTCTTATCAGTTTGTGTAACTATGCTAACTATGTAAATTTCATTCTTTATTTAATCAAAAGGTTCAAAAAACAGCAAATAAGGCACATTTAGTTCTGTAAGTTTATTTACTTATTTATTTATTTATTTATTTTGATTAATTGCCCCTTCTCTATAATACTGTTAATGCAATATCTCAGAATGTGTTTTTCAAATCCTGAAACATATTTGAACATTCTGTATTAGCACTACAACTGTGTTACCATGCATACTTTGCACCATTTTACTAGCTCTCCTAACAGCCTTTTACATTTCAAATATGTTTATTTCCAAAATGTATTTTTAGTAGACTTTTTGTCAACTGGCAATTTGTTCCTCATCAAACTGTTGATTGATGCAAGTATACACAATTTGCATATAATGATTAGAGAACTATAGTGCTTTGAGTTTATTAATGTGCTGTTGATCATATTATACGATGATAATCACATTTCAAGGTCTTTAGTTTATTGGGGGTTTTTTTCTCTCTCAATTGCTCTTTAGTTTTATAATCACAATAATCCTTTCCCATCTGTGTGAAGTTCAGGAAATATGCTGACCTTGAGAATGTTAAGTAGACCGTTTGACTTAACTTTGCCATTGGGCAATCACATATCTGCCCCATTGAGCTTTATTGCTTTACCCTCTGTTGTGACAGCTCTATAAGAACTCGCAGATTTCACTAAAACTTAGCTGGTACTGCTGATTTCCATATGATAAGGAGAGAAAAGATCTGGCAAATGTATTCCAAGCTGTTACGCCGTAGCATTAACAATGTTGCACAATCGCTTATTTGTATTTTATTTTTATTTCTTACTTTATTAAGCAGACATTCGTCTGAATGTTGCAGCTGCCTAGTAAATACCAGAGCAGATTTTGAACAATATATTATTATATTAAGTATTAAATTGTGGAAATTAATTAAAAAAAATATATGTTTTATAGTTACATATTTTGAGCTTTAAAGTTGCAGATAAAATACTAATTTGCCCAACCTAAAAATTTTCAATGGATAATTTACATCACTCTGAATAATGCAGTTTATAGGGTAATATATAAATATAGCTAAATACATACATTTTACTGTATCATTAGTAGAAAAAAATATAGATAACACATTTTTATAACAAGTGTAATTCAATTTGAACTTTTAAACTAATGTTTTATAAAATTTAATATTTATTAAGTGGATAAGTACATGTTCTATGTAATTGTACAATAGATAAAAAATACAAGGAACCACAGTTTGCACAAATTCATTTGAAACCTAAAGAATATAAGATATAATACTGCAAAGGATAATATGTGATGTGTACTCCAGCTTGCATAATCCATACCTATGTATCGTATTTATATAATTGATATGAATGAATGTCTGATGAGTAGAGCGGACATCTGGATGTTCAGGTCTGGCGGGTTCGGCCGAACTTTGAAAAAAAGTCTGGGTTCGGGCTCGAACTTGACCCCAAACTTGACCCCGAACTCAAACCCTATTGAAGTCAATGGGGACCCGAACTTTTGGGCACAAAAATGCCTCTAAAAAACTCCTGGAAAGGTCTAGAGGGCTGCAAAAGGAAGTAAAATGGGGGCAAGAGTAGGACAAGTGCCCTGCAAACAAATGTGGATAGGGAAATCACTTAAAAATAACATAAAATAGGCAGCCGATTAGCAGTTAACTCCCTAATTCACACGGTATTAGGGAGTTATCTACCAAAAGGCTGAAAGACCTAAATTGGTCTTTCAGCCACATTTACTAATACTAAGTAATGATTACTTAGTATTAGTAAATTCAGCCCCTACTCGCCATACCGCGAGTAGGGGCGTGTATAGTAAACAGTGAGCAGCCAGTGGCTGCTCACTGTAAAAAAAACAACAACCTATTGCCCCCACCCCTGTGCGACAGGTGGGGGCCCTAAATAAGAATGTGGAGGAGGGACCTACTGTTGTCATCCCCGGCCCCCACCCCTGAGCGCCGGATGGGGGCCCTAAATAACAATAAGGGGGGGAGGATCAACTGTCCTCCCCCCCCGGCCCCCACCTCTGAGCGGTGGGTGGGGGCCATAAATAAGAATTTGGGGAGGAGATCTACTGTCCTCCCCCCCAGCCCCCACCCCTGCACAGTGGATGGGGGCCCTAATTAACAATAAGGGGGGGACCTAATGTCGTCCTCCGCCCGGCCCCCACCCCTGTGTGGTGGGTGGGGGCCCTAAATAACAATAAGGGGGTGACCTAATGTCCTCCCCTCCAGCCCCCACCCCTGCGCGGTGGTTGGGGGCCCTAAATAACAATAAGGGGGGGGACCTAATGACCTCCCCCCAGCCCCACCCCTGTGCGGCGGGTGGGGGCCCTAAATGACAGAAAGGGAGGACCTAATGTCCTCCCCCCAGCCCCCACAGGCTGCTCACTGTTTAATAGACATGCCCCTACTAGCTGGGTCATTAGTAGGCATGGCTGTGATGGCTTTTAAAGGCACATGAGTCAAACGCTTGTTGATTGGCTTTCAAACAGCCTTTCAAAACGCGTCATTAAATCGCTGAACTCCGAACTCCAACCCGAACATACAGTGATATGTCCGTGTTCGGGGTCCAAAAAATGTAATGTTCGGTACGAACCTGAACTTTTCAGTTTGGGTTCGCTCAACTCTAGTAACAATCTGTGTCTTGTACTGTGAGGTGCTATGATAGTCAATCAGGTATTGTCAGTACTATGCTTCATCTTGAGAAATAGCTGGGTGTTGACAGTTATCAGCCTTCATTTCTTTTTCCAGTCATCTTCTGTCTGGAAACATAAAAGCAATGTCCAAAATTGGCATTGCACTTCTTTTCAGCATAAGAAGGCTGTTTGCGGTAGTCATCCACTATATGGCAAAGTCTTCTCTTGCATTATCTTCCTAGGTGCATCCAGTCTTTCACAAGCATCTGTCCTCACTTCTTTCTGATTCCAGCATGCTTTTCCATCATCGTTGAGTCCGTTATGAGGATTTGAAATAGTCTAATCACATCTTTCTCATGTATAATCAGATTTTGGGATGATCTTCAATAGATTCCTTGTGAAATACCAGTGTAGGTCACATTAGCAATCATTGAGCTGTGGCTCTCTTTTTGAGATGGTTCTTTGAAGTTGTCCTCACGATCAGGTACAGTCTGTTTTCTCGAAAACCTTTCTGATAATCATGTTGATGATTCATTTTTCACATATTCCATGTTAACTGTGAATGTATCTGTCACATCTTGCTCTGTTCTGTGGAGATGTCTGACTTGGCTTCTGGTATCCAGTACTCTTTTTACAATTCTTGTTTAGTTTTTCTTGGTTTTTCTGGTTTTCTATTGCATGTCTGGTTTTCTTAATGCTGGGTTTTCTGAGTTCATTCCTTTATTCCGTTCCAGTCTCATGGATTCCTTTATACGGTTGTTTTATGTTGCCGCACCCTTTCCTTTTCCATGAATCCTTTTGTTTCAGTTGGTTCCTGCAGGCAGTTGTTTGAAGTTCTCTGCCCTTTCTTGCAGGTAAGTGCTGTGTGTGTTTTATTATTGTTTATTTAGTCATTCATATCTAGGTAGATAGGATGTAATTGGAGGACTTTGACGCAGTGGTGGGCTGCATACATCTTGGCCATTTATGTATGTCTAAATCTCCAATGTTTTACATATATAGTACTTAGTGATGTCTCCTCTTGTTTTGCCTTGTACCTTGTCTTGTTTTATTTTGTCTTGTATTCCCAGTTCATGTACAGTCCTGTCCTGCCCTGTTCTTGTTTTCCTCATGTCTTGTGTACATGCTCTGGGTTCTGCTTTCTGTCCTGCTCCGGTTCTGGGTTCTCCTAGTTTTGTCTTGTTTTCTTGTTTGGTGTCTATTCTAGTCTTGCCTTGTTTCTGTACTGGATACATATCTGCTGTAGAGCCTCCTAATTTAGATCCTGGGAGGTCTACATATTGTCAATGGGCACCTGGGATCAGCAGTAGATGCATCAGGGCCTTGGTATGTGGCCGCACAAACGTTGGTGCTCAACACCAGGGAGCGTGCGGTTACCCTGCACCAGGCCCTGATAATCCATTTCCACACAGTGACTCCTACTATTAAGATCAGGCATATTGGGTCCCGGTCACCGGACCGCCACCCTTAACAGTATCACATCTGTCTGTTCAAAAAAATTCCCTATTGGTTCTAATCTCTCCCTGGTGCAGAAATATGATTGTCAGTGAAAAATGTGTAACATTTCATATGGTGTCTCACCATTGGTATCATCGGGTATGCTCATCTGTACCATAGGAATAAGTTGTCTTGAAGGGACTCTCCAGTGCCAGGAAAACAAACCATTTTTATGGCACTGCAGGTCCCCTCTCCCTCCCACCCCCCATCCCAAGTTGCTTAAGGGGTTAAAACAAACCGTTTTCCTGGCACTGCAGGTCCCCTCTCCCTCCCACCCCCCATCCCAAGTTGCTTAAAGGGTTAAAACAAACCATTTTCCTGGCACTGCAGGTCCCCTCTCCCTCCCTCCCCCATCCCAAGTTGCTTAAGGTGTTAAAACCCTTTCAGTGACTTACCTGTATATAGCGTCCACCGCGCTAGCTCAAGGTCCAGCGGGGGAGACCTATTGCGCATGCACGGCTGGCATTAGACCTCCCCATAGGAAAGCATTGAAAATGCTTTCCAATGGGGATTTCAGCGACACTGGAGGTCCTCACATAGCGTGAGGACGTCCAGCGACGCTATAGCACACAAAATTTTATTTGAACAAAAAGAAACAAGGACATTTAAAAATATTGTAAAAAGACATTGGCACATCTACAACAAGATGATACACTTAAGGATTTTATCCCTAATACTCCAAAAATAATATTTAGAGGAGCACGAAACTTGAATAATTATCTCACGAAAAAACTATACTTAGACAAGTAAAACTACAAATAGCACTTTAGGTAATTTCACTGTTTTTGTATAAATGTAATAACAATGAACTTCAAAACGAACAAAACCATTGAATTTAAATCTAATTAAAAGGAAAAAAATGTCACATGTAACACGATAAATGTTGTATGTCACGAACGCATGATACTTCAAGAGTGTGCGTGACGTAGTTGTGGTGGTGAAAGGGTTCAATTGCAAAATATTAATTAGTCTCTTCAGGTAACGTGATTCTTTACCAGACAAAGGCAGAACTTAATAAGGAAATATTTATTATGAGCAAAAAATAGTCACAGTGCATACAAAAAATAGATGATACACAAATTATTTACACACACAACAGATAAAAACAAAAGGAATAAAATAATAAATAAGTCCTAATCACTTACTCAGCTTTTTAAAGTAAAATATCTGCCCAGGGGTTCTCTGGCAAGAATGATGGTGACTCACTTAGAATTAGATTTGGCCCCTCAAGCAAGTACAAAGAAACATTTCAGAGTCATTAGACATACACCAGTTGGATTATTAAGCCTCGCACAGAGGTTGGGATAAGGCGTATTTATAGTAACTATTAATTACCACCCCCTTGTGTTCCAGACCAACATCAATCCAAATGGAAACATTTGGTTCTATCTCCTCTTATGTACTTGCCTCATAAATAATAATTGCATCTATGAATTGGTTATCATTTTCTCAATACATAGGTATTTCACTCTTCTTACTTGTGACCCAATATAGCAGACATCAGAATCACTTCCCTATGGTTAAGTTATGCAAATCATGTTTGGCTTTCATTAGAAGATTGTGCTGGTCACATTGCAAATATAACAAAAATTAGGCTGATTTCTGTGGGTAAAAAATAATGTTTCTTTCTTTTGGATATGATACTGGAACACAAGGCTTGTTTTTTCTCTTTTCTTAAAAGCTAATCATCATTAACATATCAAAGAAATCTATTAATCAATTAAAAGGTACAGGCCATATGGCTAAAGCCAGCTAGCTTGCATTGGGACAAGACATTCAGGTTTTTTAAGTTTAGCATCTCACGCCTTGCAGAGACTTTGATTGATCAAATGATCCATCCATGTGGTAAACCATCTGACCCCTTTCACATTCCTATGCAATTTACATTACCCCTTCTGTCATCTGACCTCTGTGGGGGTCCCAGATTCAAAAAGGAATTAAGGCTATAAACCTTCTGACCTCCCGTACAATCAAATTATCACCTTTTGACATTGACAATACAGCAAGCAGGTCATCTATGCTCTACACAAATTACATTAAAGGACAATATAATGAACTATGCACCCTTGCCATGACATTGTATACTTACTGGAATGCCCTTGTGGACTCCAGTATATTGGCATGACGACTACATGTCTGAACACTGGTTTAAAAATCCACAGTGTGTCTAACCATTTTAGTATGCACAATAATTATCCCAGACTTTTAAAAGTGAATTGGAATCAAAAATGCAAACTCCCCTGGAGAGGTGGAAACATAAAAAATGGAAATGAGCTGGATATATCACCTCAAAACTTTAGAACCCCAAGGTCTGAATGCAGAATTTGACTTACATAACCTCCTATAATTATTTTTACTCAATCGCCAACAAAAATATTCCTCCTAGACTTGTAGATATTATTTTTGCATCCCTAATCACTAGATATAAATATTTTAAATATATTGAATATTTTTAACGATGTATTATATATTATCATTATGTATGTATCCTCACAATATGTATTTATTAGAGATGTCGCGAACCGTCCGCAAACTTCTCGCGAACGGTTCGCCACGGTACTTCGGTTAGCTGACACGTCCTGGCCAATCTCCAGCAGACCCTTCCATCCTGTTTCAACATGGATGCTGTCCAGGAAGTAGGAGGGTCTGGGAGGGAGGGTCTGCTGGAGATTTGCCGGGACGTGTCAGCTGACCGGAGTTCGCCTCAAACAGCTCGTGGCGAACCGTTCGCGAGAAGTTCGTGGACAGTTCGCGACATCTCTAGTATTTATAAAGTATAAACTTTCATTTAGATATGTATAAATTATATATTTATATGACACATATAAAATAATAATTTCAGTGTTTCTTTCTCTGGCTCTGCTTCTTCTCCCCAACTCCTCTCTGTTGGTGTCCACCAAGGTTCAGTCCTTGGTCCCCTACTGTTCTCCATCTATACTGCCTCCCTTGGTAAACTCATTAGCTCCTCTGGCTTCCAATATAATTTCTATGCAGATGACACGCAAATCTACCTGTCCTCTCCTGATCTCTCCCCATCCCTTTTGACTAAAACTGAAATTCTGGTCTTTCCTCCCTTAAGTGTTGTTACTCCTGTGTCTGTCTCCCTCCAAGTCAACGGTGCTACCATCAGCTCGCTGCCTAGGTGTTCTCTTTGACTCCGACTTCTCCTTCAAGCCTCATGTTCAATATATCGCCAAATCCTGTCATTTTCATCTCAAAAACATTGCGCGCATCCGCCCCTACTTAACGCCAGATGCTACTAAGGTGTTGGTCCATTCCACTGTCCTTTCTCACCTTGACTACTGTAATCCACTTCTCAGTGGTCTTACGTGCTCCAAACTTGCGCGGTTACAGTCCATAATGAATGCGGCGGCGAGGCTCATCTTCCTGTCCGCCCGCACCTCACATGCCTCACCCTTCTGTCAGTCCCTACATTGGCTTCCTATAAATTATAGAGCTCAATTTAAAATTCTGGTTCTTGCTTTCAAATCTCTACATAATGCTGCTCCCACCTATCTATCCTCCCTTATACACAAGTATATCCCGTCTAGGCCCTTACGATCTGCTGAAGACTTAAGTCTATCTTCAGTCCGTACTCCCACCTCTGATGCTCGCCTTCAGGATTTCTCGAGGGCTGCACCGTTCCTGTGGAACTCGCTTCCCTCCTCCGTTAGATGCTCACCCAGTCTCCACTACTTCAAAAAATCGTTAAAAACCCACTTCTTCATAAAAGCGTATGCATTAAACTGTTAATAGCTCCTGACTGATTCCTCTTCTGCAACTGTCACTAGTCTAATACGATCCTTACCTTTTTGTGTCATTTTACCCCACTCCCTCTAGCAGGTAAGCTCATTGAGCAGGGCCCTCAACCCCTCTGTTCCTGTGTGTCCAACTTGTTTGGTTACAACTACATGTCTGTTCGCCCACCCATTGTAAAGCGCTGCGGAATTTGACGGCGCTCTATAAATATCATAATAATAATATTTTATCCAATGTCACTAATATTAGCACAATTTTTAAGTCATATTTTCCCTTATATATACTTACCCATGCTTTTTAACCCTACAATATGTATTTATAATATCAGTAATTTGCAATCAGTATGCATATTTTCACTTCTGGTAAAGTTCTTTACCACCATCATATATTTTATTCCGAAGTCCATTTTATGCCCCAAATCCATTCTATCTATCTAGTATTATTCATTTTGAAACTCATTTTTATAAGTGTATTATGTATTTTGGCTCTACTGTAATACTGTTTCAGCCCAATCTCTCTAGTATTGGCCACAGTCAAAATGACAACGGCTCCTTCCTGTACTGCCTGATATATTAAAACAAGTACTTCTCACATATGAGCATATTTATTATAAAAACATCCCCTGCCCCCTCAGATACTGATCCTTTTCTACCTCTTATTACTAGCTTACCAAAACTAGCAGTTTTACAGCTATAGTAACTCCCAAATATATATTACTAGTTTGCCAAAACTAGCAGTTTTATAGCATTTGCAAGTTTTGTTTTTTTTATCAATACATGAGATACAAAAAGCTTGTTAACGTACATTACTCCATGCAAGGAGAGTGGACAATTTGTATCTTTGTATTATAACACATATATAACTTGTATAATTCACAAAATTGGGATAGGTGACATGCTCTGCCTTCTGGCTGTTTGTGCATGGATAGCCATTGGCCACTGTAGTTACACCTTAGGTATTTTCTACCCGGTATCATTGGGTGGTGCAGTGCGACGTGTCCAATGTGTAGTACAAATCTAATAACTGGGATGGGAAGTATGTGCAGTTTTATAATAACCGTGCTAGTGTTCTAAGTGTATATCTGGGTATGCAGTGTGTTGCTTGTTGAAGGTTGTCGGTATTGTGAATGTGGTGGAAGTGACATGTGGTGGTCCCTGGGTAGTCCAGGGGATGCCTGATGGGCTGTTTGTGCACGGTAAGTGCTCCATGAGGTGGGATCAAGGCTTTTAGTTCAGTTCGGCATTCCGAAATTCGGGACTTTGGCAATTCGGCACTTTGACACTTCAGAACTTCGGCAACTTTGGTACTTTGGCAACTTTGGCAACTTCGGAACTTCAGCTCTTCGGAACGTCGCCACTTTGGAATTTTGGTAACTTCGACACTTCGGAACTTCGGCACTTCGACATTTTGGAACTTCGGAACTTTGGCACTTCGGAACTTCGGAATTTCAGAACTTCTCTTGCAGCCACTTAGTAGATAACTCCCTAATTCCCACGGTATTAGGGAGTTATCTACCAAAAGGCTGAAAGACCTAAATTGGTCTTTCAGCCAAATTTACTAATATTAAGTAAAGATGACTTAGTATTAGTAAATTTTGCCCCTACTCGCTATACCGCGAGAAGAGGCATGTCTATCAAACAGTGAGCAACCCGTGGCTGCTCACTGTTAAAAAAAGGGTCCCTCCTCCTGAGCTGGGGGTCCTAAATTAGAATAAGGGGAGGGAGGGACCTATTGCCCCCCCCGGCCCCCACTCCTGAGTGGCGGGTGGGGACCTTAAAGTAAAATAATGGGGGGGGACCTATTGTCCTCCCCCTTGCCCCCTCCTGAGCAGTGGGTGGGGGCCCTAAATATTAATTAGGGGGGACCTAATGTCCTCCCCCCTGGCCCCCACCCCTGAGCAGTGGGTGAAGACCCTAAATTAACATGGGGGGACCTAATGTCCTCCCCTCTGGCCCCCACCCCTGATAGGTGGGTGGGGGCCCTAAATACTAATTAGGGGGACCTTATGTTCTCCCCCCCAGCCCCCACCTCTGAGCGGTGGGTGGGGGACCTAAATTAGCATAAGGGGGGACCTAATGTCCTCCCCTCTGGCCCCCATCCCTGAGCGATGGGTCGGGGTCCTAAATACTAATTAGGGGGGGACCTAATGTCCTCCCACCTGGCCCCCACCCCTGAGCGGTGGGTGGGGGCCCTAAATTAGTATGGGGGGGACCTAATGTCCTCCCCCCTAACCCCCACACCTGAGCGGTGGGTGGGGGCCCTAAATATTAATTAGGGGGGGACCTAATGTCCTCCCCCGTGGCCCCCACCCCTGAGCGGTGGGTGGGGGCCCTAAATTAGCATGAGGGGGGACCTAATGTCAAAAAGGCCAAATAAAAAGCTATAATAACCGACGCAATTAAAAAAAAAAAATCCATCTTCACCCGGCGAGGGCTCCGCACAGACAGAGCTCTGCAGCCTTGCCCCGCCCTGCAATTAGGCTCAGAGCACTCTGATTGGTGGGTTTAAGCCATCCAATTAGAGTGCTCTGACAGGTAAATGAAGAGACTGACAGGTGTAATTTGTAAGTAACCAATCAGAGAGTTATGAGTTAAATTACACAGCGTGGGAAAATTCCAAAGAACTTTCCCACGCTGTGTAAAATGACACAGAGCACTCTGATTGGTGGATTTCAAACCAACCAATCAGAGTGCTGTGACAGGTAAATGTAGAGACTTAGCAGTCAGTCTCTTCATTTACCTGTCAGAGCACTCTGATTGGATGGCTTAATTAGTATTTAGGGCCCCCACCCACTGCTTAGAGGTGGGGGCCAAGGGGAGGACATTAGGTCCTCCCCCCTCATTCTAATTTAGGGCCCCCACCCACAGCTCAGGAGTGGGAGCCGGGGGGAGGACATTAGGTCCCCCCAATTAGTATTTAGGGCCCCCACCCACCACTTAGAGGTGGAGGCCAGGGGGGAGAACATTAGGTCCTCCCCCCTCATTCTAATTTAGATCCCCCACCCACAGCACAATAGGTCCCCCCCTTATTTTACTTTAGGGCCCCCATCCACCATTCAGGTTAGGAGGGGGGACGTGTTGTTTTTTTGTTGTTGTTTTTTTTTTTTTGTTTTTTTTTTCTACATAGACATGTCCCTATAGTGAGTAGGGGCATAATTTAATAATACTAAGTCATCTTTACTTAGTATTAGTAAATTTGTCTGAAAGACCAATTTAGGTCTTTCAGCCTTTTAGTAGATAGCTCCCTTATACCGTGGGAATTAGGGAGTTATCTACTTATTCATTCCTGTCATTGCATTGACTGGCCAAGTAACTTACATTTTATATGAATGTATGTTACTTGATTGTTGTAAGTGTTGCAAATGCTTACAGCTGAATCCTGGCTATGTTTGTATACTTTTTATTTAAACTTGTATACAGTGTAACATTCTTCTTCTTCCACTGGGTAAGTATATTAGTACATAGGCAAAACTGTGCTTCGGAACTTAGGCAATTCGGCACTTCAGAACTTCGGCACTTTGGAACTTCAGCACTTTGGCACTTCGATACTTCGGAAATTCGGTAATTTCTGAACTTCGGGACCTCGGTAATTCAGCAATTCGGCAATTCGGCTAATCGGACATTCGGAAGTACCTGAATGTCAGAATTGCCCGAAATTCGTCCGAATACATATTCAGCCCGAAACGAATTGCACATGTCTATTATGGTCATTCTTCATAGTTTTATGGTTAATGTTATAGTACCCTCTGTGTGTGTGCTTAAGGTGGTTTGGATGGGGATGGGGTGTGGGCAATTGAGGGAGGTCAAGAAGGGAAGGGGGAAGAAGAAAGTGAGAGAAGAGAAGGGGGTCAAGAGAAAGAGTGGTGAAGGGGAGAGAAAATAAGGATGTCAAGAGAAGGTATATCGCAAATAGTATTCCTCTCTCCCTTTGCTTCCGAATCTCCCTATGTAGGGAGAGGGAATTCAAAGAGTCAGGGGTTCCAAATTTTGTCAAAGTGTTTGGTGGTGTTGTGTAACACGGCTGATAGTTGGTCCATTTTTTTTTTGCGTCCTCTACTTAGCGTTTTAGTATGTCTATGGTTGGTATGTCTAGGCTGCCCCACTTCTCCGCTATCGCACACCATGCTGCTAGTGCATGAGTTTGTTCTGTGCTCTTTAAGTAGTTTGGATAGCAGCCATACCCATGGGTCCAGGGGAATGTGAGAGTGTAGGATTTTGGAAGTAAGCTGTGATATTTGGGTCTACAGGTGTGTTGTTTGTGTGCATTCCCACTATAGGTGGAGGTAGATGCCTTTAGACCCAGAGCCCTTCCAGCATAGGTCGGAATCTGCTCTTTTAATTTGTTTTAGTCTGATTGAGGTGAGGTACCATCTCATCAAGGTTTTATAGGCTTGTTATTTGTGGTTCACACAAATGGATAGGGTTGCTGTGGCTTCCCGGATTGCTCCCTAGTCCAAATGTTTTTTCTGGGGGACCAAGGTCCCTCTCCCAAGCCGTTTGGTATGGCAACACTCCGTCTGTTAGTGTTTGGGAGTAAATGATGGAGATTTGTCCTTTTTGGGTGGGGCCTTTTAGACAAAGTAGTATGTGAGGGGAGTCATTCCTGCCTTTGTATTAGAGGGTCTAGTTAGGAAGCTTCTAATCTGTATGTATCTGAAACGGTCAAAAAAAGTGAGGGGGTAGATCGTGGTAGATCTGCAAAGGGAATGATCTGTTGATTGTGGAAGAAATGGAAGAAGCGTAAGAGGTCGTTATTTTCAAAGTGTGCAAAATCTGCTGGGGACATTCCGGGTGTAAAAGTAGTGTTATGCAGTATTGGTGTTAAGGAAGAAGGGGTTGCAATTAGGGGAAATTTTGTTTTCATCTTGTCCCAAACTTTTATCGACGTAAGAATGGCAGGTGTGGTGGGGGGTGGAATAGGTCTTGCTTGTATTGCTAACCACAGGTATAATGAGGTATAATGAGGGGTACGTCCCTGCCAAGAACATCTTGTTTTGAATATGTGCTAGTTGCGCTGTGTGGAAGTAATGAGTGAAATGGGGCATTACTACCTGACCTATTCTGGATGTAAAGAGTTGTCCTTTTGATTCTAGCTTGTTTGTTGGCCCATATAAATTTGTCTGTGTGTGCCTGTTGTTGCTTGAAGTCCAATATGGAAATTGGTATGTGCAGAGCTTGGAACAAATATAGAAATCTTTGTAGCAAATTCATTTTTATGGATGCTAAGTGCCCAAGCCAAGATATGGACATACCAGTACAGTTTTTCAGATCGTGTTGGTGAAAGGCTGGTTTAGTTGGTAGGTGTGGAAGAGGTCTGCTGGAAGATGGGTACCAAGGTATTGCATGCTCGTGGTTTGAGAGGATAGTCAGGTTGATGTGAATGGGTAAGGCTTCTGTCTTATCTATGATTAGCTTGTATCCTGAGATGGTACTATAATCGTTCAGGCCAGAGAGGAGAGGAGAGGAGTGGATACGGTCTGTGATTGAGAGTAGTATGTCATCAGCGTATGCTGCAGTTTTATATTCTTCGTTCCTGATTTTGATGGAGATTTGTCCTTTATCATTGTGTTGGACCTCAGGGATTTTAGGAGGGGTTCAAGCTACAGGGTGAATAGTATAGGGGACAGGGGACATCCTTGGCATGTTCTGTTGCGTATTTGAAAGACTGTTGGACAAGAGGGATGAACAGGTTTGCGGTGGGGGTTGAATATAATACTCATAGTGTGTCAAGAAAGATTTGTGGGAAACCGAATTTCTGAAGGGTAGCGAAAAGGAAGGGCCAAAGCAGTCTGTCAAATGCCTTTTCAGCATCCAACAAAAGGAAGATTGATGGGCTATGTCTGTGTGTGGCAGTCCAAATTAAGTCGAATGCCCATCTATTATTGTTGCTGGCTTATCTGGAGGGGATAAATCCAACTTGGTCAGGATGTATAAGTTTAGGTAGGAAAGGGATCAGGCGGTCTGCCAGGAGTTTCATGAATATTTTAATCTCAACTTTCAGTAGCGATATAGGGCAAAAATGTCCTGAATCCGTGTGTGTTTTGTCAGGTTTGGGCAGTAGGCAAATGTTGGCTTGGAGCATATCGGCAGCAGAGGGTAAACCTGAAAAATGCAGTTATAGAGGTTGCAGAGGGGTGGAGATAAGATCCCGGCATAGGTTTTATAGTAGGGACATGAAAAGCCATCAGCGCCCGGGCATTTGTTTGGTTTGATGCCTTTGAAAGCAGTGGCCAGTTCTTCTGTGGAGTTTGGTGCTGATAGGGTGTTCGCAGCTTCAGACGAGAGTGAGGGCTGTGTTACTGATTGTAGGTATTGGTCTGTGAGGGCCTGTATTGGAATGGGATCCTGGTCTATTTGCGAGGTGTGGTTATACAGTGAGGAAAAGTCATTTTGGAAGACTTCAGCTATTTGGTCTGGGATGGTTCGGGTGCTACCATCTGGTATGTGGCTGCTGACAATTAGTTTGTGATATGAGCATTTTTTAAGTCTCCATGCTAGAAGTGTGTTGACCTTGTTGGACTTTTCATAAAATAGTTGCTTCGTCCATTGGAGGTCTTTGGCCGAGTCCCTCGCCATGAACTCCTGGATTTTTTTTGGCATTCAGAGATTTGTTAGTTTTGATAGTGTGTTTTCAAAGTCTGCAATTTGTCGTTTTTTGTGTGCGGATGCAAGACTTATTATTGTGCACCTGAGGACGGTCTGCTGTGCAGCCCTTAATGTGCTTTTGGAAGTGATCAATTCTGTATTTAGCATAAAGTAGTCTTTGATAGCTGTTAGTATCATTTATTTAGATCTGAGATGTGGATGAGAGTAGGGTTTAACCTCCAGGTCCATGGGTGTACAGTGTTTGTAATGGAGAGTAACAGCGAGATATCTCCAATGAGACAGTAAGTGGTATTTTTGTTATATACACCCCTACATGCTTATTAACCCCTAATAAGGAACACATGGGATTGTTTTTTTTTTTGTATAAATTATTAAAGTAAGCCACAAATAATTTAGGCTATTTTAGAAGTTGCTCCTATATGTGTGTACTTTATCAAATGCTCAGTAATTATTGGTGATGCACATACACATTAACTTGCAGAAAGAAAATGTATTTATCCATTAAACTATAATTAGGAGTATTTAAATTATTTATTTATTGGAAATAATTCTAATTTATCATAGTAATTGTTTATTTTAACTTCTTCAAATAAAGGTTTGGAATGTTTGATAAAATGGTCCTTTTAAAAAGTTAGCTATGCATGCATTCCTCTTTAATCTCTTTGTTCTCTGTATTTAGGCAGAATTAATTATATGTATAGCCTCCAGCTTGATTCATACCTACAAAGTTTTTGGCTAAATAACAAACCTTTCAGTTGGAAAATACATGTACAAATCTTAAAGGTTTACACGAGGCAACTGTTCACTTGGAAAAACAATTAGTTAGGAACACAGTATTAGCTGAAAAGTTTTATCTATAAGACATTGTGTTAATCCACAAAATTCTCTATTTAAAAGCGTGATTTACGTACAAATAGTAGGATTATAAAAAATAAAAAAACATGAAAGCTCTTTGTAGCCATATATATAAAAAAAACCAGTTTATAGCCAATATTTGTAGACATATAGATTTTTTTTTCTGGTAGATAACACCATTTTAAATAATATTATATACAAATGAGACACTTTTGACAGAAATTGACATTCTTAATATAGATATGGTGATCAGAAATTAGCTTTTTAAAAATACTTATTTCATGGAAAAAGAATGGAAAATAAACATTCAAACTGGAAGTATCTCTTACTATCTCATAATTACAGTTAGTGTAATAATTTAGAGGCATGTTGGTATAATACATAAATGTATAAATGTATGCTTGTTTTTTTAGGCTGCTGTCGGCAGCTCTCGTCTCTAACACAACCATCTGGCTAGGCTTCTGGTCACGTCCCCCAAGGGCCATTTTGTTTAAAGCAAGGGGTGTTACATTTATTTTATTTAGAATTTATTTCAATTTCCTAATGATAAGAACCTGAGGACATCGATTCAGAAACAAACAGGTCAAGGTCATATATTTTGTATTTTACAAGTGTTATAATATTAACACTTTAGGAGGTCTCTGGAGGTTTTACATTTGCTACTGATTTAAGCTAATTATTTTTCCACTTTGCTTGCACTTGATGTGATTTAACTACCAAAATAGTCAGTTTGCTGAATGGTTGTTTCAACCATATTTGGTTGTTTTATGTGCTTTATCTTTATGTTTTACCAAAATCATATGGAGAGACAAAATTCAACAGTCACAATAGCTAGGTGCAAACCATATAAGTTCTCTCTCAAGTACTATATCACAACCATCAATATATAATATACCAAATGCACACTATAACAATCAAAGATATCAATATAAATCTTTAATGAAAATACAAATAACAAAGCGTATAAAGATAGGAACAAAGTAACAGCACAAGGCAAACAATAATCAAAAAGGACATTACCCAAATCTTTCAAGCTTTATCTTTATGTTAACACCTTAGACTGTTCATTGATCCAGTATGGCTCTCTTTGCTGATGCTTGGACTGGAAATAGTTTGATGAACTTATGGATCTTAGGGTACCATAAGCAGTGAATCTGTTATTTACATGAACTATTGTTTATCCAGATGTTTGGTTTGGCAATATTTTGTTCATTTATTGTGAAAGGTACATTATAAAATAAAAAATAAAAAAAACAGGTATCCAGTATGTTTCCCCTTACTTCTTGTCCATTCATGGTTGACAATTTAGGTGGTGGCAATGTACCGAAGGCTTTCGGGTGCGATTGGCTTTAATCCTGACCTTTGTTGTCCTATGAAATATCTATTTCCAAAGTACCCACTACATTACGCTACCCAATTAAGGAAGATGTGTACATGCTTTGCATATTGTTTTGTTGTAAATTTTCATACTGTTGACAGGCCACATGGGAGGCCTTTGTTTCCTTCCCCTTTGTTCACTAGTTACTCAGCAACTTTCCCTAGAGCTGGCACATCCGGATTTCACACTTGTTGGTATACCCGCACCGGCTGCGTTGACAGTAGTTCTGCCACTGGTATAGATGGTACCTTGTGCCTGCAGTAAGAGCCAAGCATTAAGAACAATGTACCATATTTGATGGCAATGGGATTTGATGCAAGTCTTCTGGCTTAAGGTTAAAAAAATCTGGTAATATGTAAGATAGGCATCAGTAGAACTATGATTACTCCTAATGCTACCACAGGACAATCCCAAAGTGTCTTATCTGTTCTAGTAACCAGCATTGCATTACTAGATAGATTCTGGAGGAAACCATGGTACCGTCTGAGGAAGAACTCATGTATTGTGTAACTCTTACAGGAGAATATGAATGCATGATTGCATCCCACACAGATAACCTTCAAGAAGTTTAGAAGTCATTAAATTTGTAGAGATCCCACAAAGAGCTTGATGAGATACCTTGAGGTTTGACACCAAGGAACAACAGTAACCAGGTTGAGTCTATGTAAAGTCATAATGCACAAATAATATCTAAACACAAAATAAGTTTATATGTTAAAAGCTTATGAATAGAGTTGAGCGAACCCGAACTGAAAAGTTCAGGTTCGTACCGAACATGAGATTTTTTGGACCCCGAACCTGAACCCCGGCATATCACTGTATGTTCGGGTTGGAGTTCGGAGTTTGGTGATTTAATGACGCATTTTGAAAGGCCACAGGGCAGCCAATCAACAAGCGTTTGACTTGTGTGCCCTTAGAAGCCATCGCAGCCATGCCTACTAATGGCATGACTGTGATTGGCCAGTGCAGCAAGTGACCCAGCCTCTATAGAAGCTGGTCACTTAGTATTAGTAAATTATGCCCCTACTTGCTATACCGCGAGTAGGGGTGTGTCTATTAAACAGTGAGCAACCTGTGGCTGCTCACTGTTAAAAAAACAAAAAAACATTCCCCCATCATGAGCCCCCACCCGTGACGCCCCAATCAGGGGGGGGACCTATTGTCCTCCCCCCGGCCCCCAGCCCTGTGCGGCGGGTGGGGGTCCTAATTAACAATAAGGGGGGACCTATTGTCCTCCCCCCCGGCCCCCAACCCTGAGCGGTGGGTGGGGCAATAAATAAAAATTGGGGGGGACCTAATGTCCTCCCCCCGGCCCCCACCCCTGAGCGGCGGGTGGGGGCCATAAATAAAAATTGGGGGGAACCTAATGTCCTCCTCCCGGCCCCCACCCCAAGCGGTGGGTGGGGGCCATTAATAAAAATTGGGGGGGGACCTCCCTCCGGCACCCACCCCTGAGCGGCGGGTGGGGGCCCTAAATAGCAATAAAGTGGGAACTAATGTCCTCCCCCCGGCCCCACCCCTGCATGGCAGGTGGGGGCCCTAAATAACAATAATGGGGGACTTAATGTCCTCCCCCCGGCCCCCACCCCTGAGCAGTGGGTGGGGGCCATAAATAAAAATTTCCCTCCCCCCAATTTTCATCCCCTCCCCCCCAAAAAAAATTACCCCTACCTACCTGCTTCATCCTAAAAATAATGAGGGGGGACCCTTACCTAAATACCTAAAGTCTAAATACCTTTAAAAAAAAATAAACTTACCATTTGATGTCTTCTTTCTTCTAATATCTTCTTTTTTCAGCCCCAAAAAAGGCCAAATAAAAATCCAGAATAACTGTCGCACTTTAAAAAAATTAAAATAAATAATCCTTCTTCACCCATGGAGGGCTCCGCGCAGACAGAGCTCTGCAGGGCAGGGGAAGGCTTATAATTTTCCCACGCTGTGTAAAATGACACAGATCACTCTGATTGGCTGGATTTCAAGCTAACCAATCAGAGTACTCTTTGTCATTTTACACAGCGTGGGAAAATTCCAAAGAACTTTCCCACGTTGTGTAAAATGACACAGAGCACTCTGATTGGTGGATTTCAAGCCAGCCAATCAGAGTGCTGTGACAGGTAAATGTAGAGACTTACCTGTCAGTCTCTTCATTTACTTGTCAGAGCACTCTGATTGGATGGCTTAAACCCACCAATCAGAGTGCTCTGAGCCTAATTGCAGAGCTCAGTCTGCACGGAGCCCTCCATGGGTGAAGATGGATTATTTTTGTTTTGCGCTAATCTTTTTAAGTGCGTCGGTTATTATGGATTTTGATTTGGCCTTTTTTGGGGCTAAAAAAATAAGATTTTAGAAGAAAGAAGACATCAAATGGTAAGTTTTTTTTGTTTTTTTTACAGGTATTTAGACAAGGGTCCCCCCTCATTCTTTTTAGGATGAGGGGGGTAGGTAGGGGTAATTTTTTTGGGGGGGTGACTAGGGGTTTGGGGACCCCTAGTCACCTGGAGGGGAATTTTTATTTATGTCCCCCACCCACTGCTCAGGGGTGGGGGCCGGGGGGGAGAACATTAGGTCCCCCCCTCTTATTGTTATTTAGGGCCCCACCCACTACGCAGGGGTGGGGGCAATAGGTTTTTTATTGTTTTTTTTTTACAGTGAGCAGACACTGGCTGCTCACTGTTTACTAGACACGCCCCTACTCGCGGTATAGTGAGTAGGGGCTGAATTTACTAATACTAAGTAATCTTTACTTAGTATTAGTAAATGTGGCTGGAAGACCAATTTAGGTCTTTCAGCCTTTTGGTAGATAGCTTCCTAATACCGTGTGAATTAGGGAGTTATCTACTAAGCGGCTGCTTATTTTATGTTATTTTTAAGTGATTTCCCTATCCACATTTCTTTGCAAGGCACTTGTCCTACTCTTACCCCCATTTTACTTCCTTTTGCAGCCCTCTAGCCCTTTCGTTTAGTTTTTTAGAGCCATTTTTGTGGCCAAAAATTCGGGTCCCCATTGACTTCAATGGGGTTCGGGGTCAAGTTCGGGGTCAAGTTCGAGCCCGAACCCGAACTTTTTTTCAAAGTTCGGCCAAACCCGCCGGACCCGAACATCCAGATGTCCGCTCAACTCTATTTATGAACATGCTAGCTATCTCACGTTCAGTGTTCTCGCCAATCCTAGAACACATAAGCCAACTCTACATTTAAAAAAGTACATTCCAATATGTACTATTATTGTGCCTACAAACCCTATGCATTCCAGTGCCAAGGTTTTAAGTTAAATCATGTTGTGATATCTATAATATATATTTATAACTGTAAAACTGAGTTGCACCTGATCACTGATATACTCAACTACAGTGGAATGTTTCTTGGAAATATGAATTTCTGAATAGCACTGTTGTACTGTATGTATTGTGTGGAAACTCAATATAAAATGTCAGATTGAAAAAAACTAAATGTACCATAAAAAATATACAGGTCAGTGGTTCAAGGGCGCATAGATCCACTTGCACATTTTGATACAGCTGCATGGCTGTACTTGGCTGTACTTTGTTCAGTACAAGAGCTTGGCTACATGAGGTATATATAAGTGCAAACATAATTAAAATTGGAGACATATTTCATTATTTTTGTACTTATATATACCTCATGTAGCCAGGCTGTATATTATTTCATTTGAAAAAGCCCTATGGTGGTGAAACGCGTTATGGGAAGTATTACTTTGTATCTTTGGATTTTTTTGGTCACTATACTTGCGTTCTGTGCCAATTACCTTTTGTTTTAAATAATTTTATGCTTAAAAATATATCTACTTCCTGGCTTCCTCGTTTCACCCTGTCGTTCTAAGATGGGGATCACACCACCGGCCCCTTATCCATGTAGCAGTTTGTCTACTCTACATTTGTGAGCATTTACTATTTTTAATATTTTACCAATTTTATTGTAACAGAGAGCACTATTATCTGCTTTGTATAGTTTTTGTCATTTGGGATCCCACGACACCATCTTCTACGGACACTCACCAACACATCCTGTAGGTGGTAATTTTATACCACTATACGCTATTAAAACTGGAGCTGGTCCTAGCTCCACCAAACGTGAGTAAGCTACAGTTGTTGTATTACCTATTACTCATTTACAGTGCAGGAAAAAAGTATTTGATTCCCTGCTGATTTTGAACGTTTGCCCACTGACAAAGAAATGATTAGTCTATAATTTTAATGGTAGGTGTATTTTAACAGTGAGAGACAGAATAACAAAAACAAATCTAGAAAACTGCATGTCAAAAAGTTATAAATTGATTTGCATGTCAATGAGTGAAATAAGTATTTGACCCCTTCGACTTGGTGGCAAAACCCTTGTTGGCAATAACAGAGGTCAAATGTTTCTTGTAGTTGGCCACCAGGTTTGCACACATCTCAGGAGGGATTTTGTCCCACTCCTCTTTGCAGATCCTCACTAAGTCATTAAGAATTTGAGGCTGATTTTTGGCAACTCGAATCTTCAGCTCCCTCCACAGATTTTCTATGGGATTAAGGTCTGGAAACTGGCTAGGCCACTCCATGACCTTAATGTGCTTCTTCTTGAGCCACTCACTTGTTGCCTTGGCTTTGTGTTTTGAGTCATTGTTGTCCTGGAATACCCTTCCATGACCCATTTCCAAAGCTCTGGCTGAGGGAAGGAGGTCCTCACCCAAAATATGACGGTACATTGTCCATCGTTCCTTTGATGCGGTGCAGTTGTCCTGTCCCCTTAGGAGAAAAACACTGCAAAGCATAATGTTTCCACCTCCATGTTTGACGGTGGGAGTGGTGTTCTTGGGGTCAAAGGCAGCATTCCTCCTCCTCCAAACACGGTGCATTAAGTTGATGCCAAAGAGCTTAATTTTTGTCTCATCTGACCACAACACTTTCACCCAGTTCTCTTCTGGATCATTTAGATTTTCATTGGCAAACTTCAGATGGGCCTGTACATGTGCTTTCTTGAGCATGGGGACCTTGCGGGTGCTGCAGGATTTCCGTCTTTCACGGAGTAGTGTATTACCAATTGTGGAATCTGATTGATTGATTGCTTCTGTGGTCAGGTGTCTTTTATGCAGGTAACGAGCTGATATTAGGAGTGCTCCTAATCTCAGCTCATTACTTGTATAAAATACACCTGGAAGCCAGAAATCCTGCTGATTGATAGGGGATCAAATACTTATTTCACTCATTGACATGCAACTCCATTTATAACTTTTTTGACATGCGTTTTTCTTGATTTTTGTTTTTGTTTGTTTTTCTGTCTTTCACTGTTAAAATACACATACCATTAAAATTTTAGAATGATAATTTTTTTTCCGTGGGGAAATGTTCAAAAACAGCAGGGGATCAAATACTTTTTCCCCTCACTGTAAATTCATATATTGCACTATTGGATTTCTCATTTTCTTGTCTTGCATATATGTATGGATTACACTAAGAAATCTTCTAGCCATCATATTTGCTGATACAAGGACCTACCCAATAATTCCTATTGTATTACAAAATTAACTTTAAACAGGTACTCATAATAATTTATAGACTATTTTGGACTATTTTAAAAATGCTTTTGACTATTTTAATTACCCACACCTACTGTTTATTATTGATAATGGCACTTTATTGTCACCCTGAATTTTGTGAATTTTTGTTAAATTTGATAACCAGTCAGGGTTCAAGATAAAATGTACTATAACTTTTACTACCAATAAAACTTTATATTTCTTGCCATAAAGCCGTATTTTGAACTTCTTCACCATATGCCATAGAGTAAGTTGAGTTGAATTTTGATATGATTTTGTAATGTGGAATTTTGATCTATTGGATTCCATCATAAATAATGTAGGAATCTCCATCAGATTCAGTGCATTAAGAAATTTAAGCAGGTATTTTATTTAAATGTTTTCTGTTATTAATTAGACAATGTCATATTTTATAAATTTTACAGAACTATTTGATGAAAGTACCCATTACTAGGATGGAATTGTCATGGAGACACAATTCATGGAGTGAAGATTCTCAATCGTTCATTGGCATTAAGCAATTAAAGTTAAATATTATCAAGGATTGGTATCTAAATTGTGATGGGAAAAGGGATGTTAAGCAATGGAAAAAATATGTAAAACAAAAAATATGAGGCATACGTTCATCAAAATGCACAGTGCACATTACAATTCAAATCTGTAAGTATTATAATAATAGTCTATGAATTCTTTTTTTTTTTTCACTTACTTTATGTAAACATTCAATAATGATTTAAGAATGATTTAGTGACATTAAAATGTCATGGCATTTCACCTTTAAAAAAAAAAAAAAAGATTTAATAATTTAAGGACAGCTTTATTTATAACCTGGCCTGAGCAAGTGCAGTCACAGTAAATCAAATATATGAAGAAGGCAATGGTGCAATGAATCATTTTGAATTAAGAATGAAAGCTTTATATCTGATCTCACAGATACTGCCTGGGTTTTGCAAAATACAGCATTTTTATAGATATTGCAAAATATATTGATTTCAAATAAATGACAGTCATTTAGTTTTATGTTGCTATATCTTTTAAGTATGGAAAGTAAGACAATTTGAATTTCAAACCTTTTCAATTACTTAATTTGATAATTTTACTATGGTTCCTCCCATTATGCTAGGCTCTAAACAATTTCCCTAAATACTATGGACACATTTTAAAGCCTTTGTCATACTTCATAATAGATGTATCCTTTCCTTTGGAAAACAAGACTGTGAAGGTCATACTCAAAAATAATTCTGAAGCAAGATTTTTGATTACATATATTAGGAAAGCACCATCATTATTATGAAATTGTTCCCTGAGAGAGGGACATTAAACCCTTGTTATCAATTTGCAATGTAGATTACATGTTTGCTTGTGCCGTTTTTTTTCAATGTTTTATTTCTCTGCAATGATCTTAATTGTATTATATATTTTGTTTTGGAGGTATACAAGTATATATCCCTATTTTAAGCTTGGGGCTTAAATTATTACATTTGAAACACGTTGGAATCTTTTCTTACAGTGCTTTGTATATAAATACATTTTTAAATTGGTTGTGTTAAATGTATATCTGAAAGTATCATCATTTAAAAGCCATTAGACATCAAGGACCAGGATCATAGAGCATTTCTTAATAAAAAATATCATACAACAAATTGTAGTGAAAAGTTAATGGTAAGAAACATATTTAAAAATATTCTAATTAACAAGAAATCAGTACATATTCTATGTGAATAAAGCTATACTTCCTAGTGGAATAATGAAATAATCACAGAAGAATGCATGTATCATTCAAACATTAACAGTGTTCTATTTTAGATATCTTTCTAATTTAATGTATTGTAATGACAAACTATCTTTGCAGAGATCTAATAAAGCTATATGTGCCAGCTTTTCCATGATGCATAAACACTGGTTGAGAAAAGAAGGAATGACTGCAAGTAGTTCTGCTTCCGCACACACACGCATGCAAATAACTGTCCCACACCAACCAGACATTCACACACATTTCTCATCACATACTCACACATATTTCCCTTAAACACATTAAACCTCTGACCCACCTGTCTTCACACATCAAGAACCCCTACACCCACACATATACAACTGCCTTCAAACGTGAAGACATATACGCAAAAATATCCTGTAGCCCAAACGTAGGTCTATACATTCATACAAAACTTCCATCATATTTGCAGTCACACACACCTTGCATAATGCACATGCAGCTTCTACAAACTCACCTAATCAATACCCACCATGCATGCAGTCATAAACACAGTATTCATCAACTCATTCAGCCCCCCACACTTCTTCCATCACACATGTAGATAAATATACATGCTGTTCCACACATAATTCCTATCACATATGTGGCTTACCATTGCATATATGCACATCACACACATGCATATAGAATTACCATCACATATTATAAAGGTAGGTAAAGGACACTGGTGAAGAGACAATGGAAACTGTAGCAGATACTAAAGAAATGGACATTCAGGGGCAGTGAAAATAGAAGTTCTCAAGATAAAAATGGCTGATTGAGAGTGAAAGGAAGACTGGCAGAAAATATTGATGAAAATAATTATACATTTGTCATCCAAATTCTCTCTCCTAACATTTTGCACATTCTTCCTGAGTAGTTATTTTATTGATGGTTTTATTCATTGGAGCACTTGGCCTTAAATAAAGAACTTGAACAAATTACACACTAGCACAGAGTAAAAAAAGAATATAATTGGGAATTAATTTCAGTTTTTGTCTAGAAAAAAATAATTACATTTCTGCTATTTTTTTTTCTTTTCAGAAACTTTCCTTTTAACTTCAAACACTGGGAGTGAAAGCAATCTAATTCTACTTTTGACAATTATTTTTGGAATTATTTCAACTGGCTAAAAATATAGAAATTCCTAAAAGAGGCAGATGCTTATGACTGCAGACAGATAAGCTGTTAATGTAAGATTTCCAATGCTAAGCCTTACACAATTCTTTATTTTAAGATTATGTGGCATTTAAAATGAGAATGAATTATATTCTGATGATTTATATGATGTATGTGAGACTCAACAATGTTTAAAGAATAGTCATTATGGTTCAAAGGGATAAAGAACCACACAAAACAAAGATCACTGATGGGTTGATTAGTCTGCCGTACAATTTTAATTTTTTTAACAGAACTGATGCAATAGGAACATTATTCTTATTCAGTGTTTTACTTATCAAAAGAAATGTCCCAGTAGAGAAAAAAAGATCCTAGTATTAGGATTAGTTCTACTGAGGTGGAGATAGAGGTGAGGTTATTTAGCACAATACATTTATAGTAATGTTCAGTGTTGGTAATTACTGCCAATGTCCTGATATAACAAATATGGTCACAGAACTGTCTGTTGTCTTTGTGAATGCATTTATACCAAGAAATTTGCAAATCTGCTTCAGTTTATTTTCCTCCCACCTTGATCTGGCCATACCAGATGACACACATCAAATGCAACACAATCTTTACATTTTCTATATAAATTATGCATTGTACATATCTAGGTTACTGAATGTTATATAGAACTGAAGCAGAAATTACATTTGTTTGTGGCTATCTTGTTATTTTAGTTTGTGCTATATGTGTTATACGGATGCTCTCTAGTCTTTGGGTATCGTATGATTGTTACATTCTTTCTTTATCTAATATGTATTTAAATATATGACGGGTGTCTTGCACGTTCTGAAAAATTTTTTGATTGTCTCATAGTTGATGAACGCCATTGTAAATTTTCTTTCCTTAATCTGTCTGCTTCATTATCCCTTATCTTAAAGTATCACTTTGTTATCCCCATACCAATCTGCATGTTTATCATTCTCTTTAATCTTAAAAACATTCAAAGATCAATATCTCATCTCTATTCCATAACTAGATCACTTTGTTATCCCCTCTTCCTCATTCAACTTACCCACATCATGATTTCTCTCTTGCTAAAAACTACACATTTAATTTTTTATTATGTCTCTAATTTTGTGCCCTTTATTATTTCTTGTCTCATCCACTTCTCAAATTCATTATTCCCTCTTACCAATATTAACTATTTAATTGGGTAAATAAATATAAATGTCATTCTGGCATCCAGTCTACCTAACATTTCTCACTCTACGTTAATCAATAGAGTTCCCTCTACATGTTATATATTTTCCTATTTATCTAATACACTTTGTCCTCCTTGGTCCCACTTCCGTCCTCGTCCAGTTAAAAAGGGAGCTTGGATTAAGGTATCTGCATCATAGTTTACAGATTTATAATCCCATTCAAACTGCTCTTTCCAACAGACCGATGACAACATGGACAAGAGCATGTTAACAGAGTGATGCACACTGATGGTCAGCTGATTTGTAGTAGATACCCATTGTCGTGTTACAGGATTTGTCAATATAGAGGTAATTAAACATTGTCTCCTTTGCACTACTCATCACTTTACTAAATGTTTCTATTCAAACTCAGATGCCATTTTAATGCAAGTAAATTATGTGGTTGACCAGGGGATCCTCAGGCAACTGTCATTTCAGTTTCATTATTAATCTACCTCTGTTTTTTAAATTCCCCCGATATTTCAAAGAAGGTTGCTTGCTTGGACAAAGAGTTCTGATAACCATTTTTTTTAAAGCTATTACATTATTTCACATCATAAATTTAATATATTCTCCTTTATTCCGAGCTAAGCACCAGCATAACAGAGATATTTTGTTCAGACAACAAGCACGCATTATGTAAATGAATTAAAAGAACAATTCAAGCACCATAACGTCTACAGCTTTGACTTCTTACTGGAGTCTTCCAGGTGCTGCTCCCCACATTTCTGCAGCCGGAAGTGAGAGACAGAAGATCTTCAGCTCACTACTGGGCTTGGTCAAGTTATTAAGCTTGGAGTGTTCCTTGAAAAGTAACAAGGAACTAAAAGAAATCCAGATGATCAGGACTATAATTCTCATATTGATCCAGAGTACTAATGTGAACTGTTTTCGACAGAACCTACAAAGCTTTTGTGTGAAATAAGTGAGATTTTATGTGTAACTATTTAACAGTGGCTACATTTGAGTTATGTTATTCTGTATTCCTTCTGAAGCGCATTTCTCATAAGGAATCTTATATTTTATAGACTTGGAGATTCGTTTTGATCAGAACTGAAATCCATCAGAATTTTAATGGATTTGGTGTCCATTTAAATTTCAACATTTTTAATCAAACTTTAACTAAAAGTTAAATTTAAAAAAGTTTAATTGAAACATTTTCAAAAATCAGAACAATATCAATTCAGAAGAACTGAAAGATTTGTACTGTGCACAAACCTAGTAGCAACTGCAAGTTAAGACCAACTGTGCATCACTAATTTACAGCATGAGAGTTATCATTTGCTCTCGATTACCCCCTCACCCAACAACCTCAGCCTAATCCCCCTCAACTCAGGAGGAACCTTAATTCTATTGACCTCCAGCAGATGTCAGCTGACATTGATTCACAACTGCTATCCATCCCTTCCCTCTCCTGTCCCTCACTGGCCATCTCCACATATAACAATACCTTCACCTCTTCCCTGAACGCTGCAGCCCCACTCCAAACATGCACAAGGAGGACACAACCGCAACCTTGGCATACTAAATAAACATGCTATCTGCAGAGTTGGTCCCATTGTGCTGAACGCTCCTGGAGGAAGTCCCGCACCCAGGCAGACTTTCTCCATTATAGATTCATATTGCGTTCATACAGCACAGCCCTTGCCCTCGCCAGCAGTCATACTTTTCCTCTCTCACTAGTTCATGCTCCCGCAATCCCAGACGTCTCTTTGACACCTTCCACAATTCTCTTCTCTGCCCTGCTGTGGCCACCCCCCAAACTAACCTTACAGCTGATAGCCTTGCATTCTACTTTACCAACAAGATTGAACAGCTAAGGAGAGAATTCTCCCATCCTTGCCGTTCTCTTTCTCAACCACACGTAAATCGTGCCTATCCTACCCTTCAGACTTTCTCCCCGGCTACTGAACAAGAGGTGGCTGCGCTTCTCCTTCCTCTTGCCCAACCACTTGCCCGCTCAATCCTGTCCCTTCTCACCTCATCAGATCTCTCTCCCCTTGTCTTGTGCCTTCCCTAACATACATCTTCAACTGCTCTATCTCTCTTCTGGCACTGTTCCTGCTGACCTTAAACATGCCACTGTAGTACCTATCCTGAAAGAACCATCTCTTGACCCATCCTCCCCCTCTAACTATCATCCCATATCCCTGCTCCATTTTTCATCAAAGCTTTTGGAAAGACTTGTCTTTACCCGTGTGTCTCGCTTCCTCAATTCCAATTCTCCTTGACCCTCTTCAGTCTGGCTTCCGCCCTCTCCACTCTACTGAGACAGCTCTTATCAAAGTTATTAATGACTTAATCACAGCTAAATCCAAAGGTCACTACTCCATACTAATTCTTCTTGACCTCTCTGCTGCCTTTGACACCATTGATCATGCTCTCCTCCTTCAAACTCTTCAATTGCTCTGTCTCTGTGACTCTGTCCTCTCGTGGTTTTCCTCTTATCTCTCCCAACGCTCATTCAGTGTCTCCTTTTCCAAGGATACCTCCTCTTCTCGTCCTGTCTCGGTTGGAGTTCCCCAAGGCTCTGTCCTTGGTCCCCTTCTATTTTCTCTTTATGCTGCCTCTCTTGGCAAACTTATAGCCTCTTTTGGATTCCACTACCACTTGTATGCTGATGACACTCAGATATACCTCTCCTCCCCGGACCTCTCCCCTGCCGTCTTGCAATGTGTCACTGCTTGCCTTTCTTCCATCTCTGACTGGATGTCCTCACGCTTTCTGAAACTCAATCTCTCTAAAACTGAACTCTTTGTCTTTCCTCCTCCTAATACTGATCCTCCTCTCTCACTCTCCCTTCAAGTCAGTGATATCCACATAAGCCCATCCTTGCAATCACGCTGTTTGGTGTCATACTTGACTCTGGCCTCACCTTTGAGCCTTACATCCAGTTTGTTGCCAAATCCTGTAGATACCAACTTAAAAACATAGCCCGTATCCGCCCCTTTCTTACACAAGATGCTACCAAGGAGCTTGTCCATGCTCTAGTAATTTCCCGCATGGATTATTGTAGCTATCTCCTGATTGGTCTCCCCAAAAGCCGTATTGTCCCGCTACAGTCTGTAATGAATGCTGCCGCCAGACTTATTTTCCTCTCTAGTCAGTCCTCTCACACCTCACCCCTCTGCCAGTCCTTACATTGGCTCCCTGTATCCTATAGGAGTCAATTCAAAGTGCTAACCCATACATTTAAAGCACTGAACAATTCTAGCCCCTCTTATATCTCTTCACAGATCCAAAGGTATGCCCCTCCTCGTTCCCTCCGCTCTGCCCGTGACCACCTCCTGACTACTGCTCGCCCCTGTACGGCCAACTCACGCTTGCAGAACTTCTCGCGGGCGGCTCCCTTCCTGTGGAATAGCCTGCCTACCGCTATCAGACTCTCCCCTAGTCTTCAATCCTTTTAAGAAGTGCCTTAAAACCCATCTCTTTAGGAAAGCTTATGGCCTCCCTGTCAGGATTACAGAATGATCCAGCACGTAGAATTGTGTAACACAGAGGACTGATAGGTAACGTATACCGGACCTTAGAATGGCCGGACTATCGTACCAAAGAATAGTCAGGAATAGGTCAAGGGAAACAGAAAGAGACACAACGATAAGGAAAAGCCAGGAGTCAGGGATGCCAGAAAACAGGGAAGTCAAAAACAATGCCAAAGTCAAATAACCAGAATTACCAGAATCAATAACGCACTCTCGGACATTTGCATAATTGCTGCTCAGCATTAACCCTTCTGTGGATGTCATTAACCACATTTTTATTGGCGGATGAATACGTGACACTCCCAGAGTAACCTCTACCTTACATACCTGTCTCTTGCTCTCTCCTATAGGGCAGTGCTTTACTCTCTCCTCCAGCTCTGCTTCACTCCCACCCTATTTGATTGATATTTCCTGTCCTAACGTGTCTTACACCCCACCTCCTATAGACTGTAAGCTCGTTTGAGCAGGGTCCTCTTCAACCTATTGTTCCTGTAAGTTTTCTTGTAATTGTCCTATTTATAGTTAAAACCCTCCTCTCATAATATTGTAAAGCGCTACGGAATCTGTTGGCGCTATATAAATGGCAATAATAATAATAATAATAATAGGCACCTTTTTTCCTTTGTTTTGGAGCCTCCTTAGCAATTTTTCAGATCGATCAAGCTGAAATTTCAAATCAAACCAAAAATATTTTGACAAAATTCTTCAGAACAGATGAGGTAAATATTAAGTGAGTTGCACAGGCTGCAACTAATAATGATATATCACAGATAAATATCTGTAATAACCTTACTTTCTTAATATAAAAAAATGCATTTTGTTTTGCATCTATTGAAGAAATCTAGCATTACAGGAAATACTAAATGTGAAGCTCAAAGAATCATGCAGCTTACTTTTAATAAGCTTTGATATTACATATTCTGTAAACACAGATTTTTAGCAATGAATATATGGTCAAATTTTACATATACATTTTTAAGTTCTTGGATTTAAACAAGACACAAGAAGAGTCAATGTAATACTTTTCACAAGTAAATGAATAGAATCAGAGTGCAATCTTTTAGGACCACAAGTCGTTTTTCTTTCTGCATGTAACGTACAATATATAAGATCTCATAGGTTAAAATTTAAGCCTTTTGATCAGCCATTAGAAGTAATGTGATGTGCATTCCTTGGCTTCTTAATACTTTTACAGTCCCGGAAATAATTAATATGTGAAAATGATTCACAGTAGACCATTGTTCAGAATGATGGTTTCAAGTTACAGACAAACTTCTATGGATGTTGTATTAATAGACACAATTACCAGATTTTACTAATTACATGACGTAAAGTCATGTTTTTATAAAGGACACGGAGGCGAGTATTAGGCTTTATCTCTTTCTGTATTCCTCAGCAGCAAAGAAAGGATATTGATATTTTTTTTAATATAGCAATAACATAAAGAAAAAACAGATACCCTTAAGGGTTAACCATATAACATTCCATATCCATTAACCAATAGGATCAGTCCTTGTACTATATCCCTTCATGTGAGGTAAACTACTTCCTCTTTCTGGCTGACGCCGAAGCTGAACACATCAACAAAGGAAAAACATTTTCTCAAACTTGGATAATCTTTCTTAAGGGTTCCGGCGAATGTTCCAAATAATGTTGAGATATTGGACGATCCCGGTTATGTCATCACAGGGTTAAGCTGTAGGAGACAGAGAGATATATGGTAAAATGTATTCGAATATCGTTGTCATACATATATGTTGTACCGGTCCGTAGACAAACGTTTATATCTGAAAACATTGCTTGCGACATTCTAGCATAAATGAGTCTAAATCGCAATCTTACCCTAGAACCTTGATTCTAAACATCCAAAATGCTATAACTTGTTTATGAGTAAGTGGGTGGGAAAACAATACATGTACGGCTTACCTTTCAGTGGGCGGGCTAATACTCGCCTCCGTGTCCTTTATAAAATCATGACTTTACGTCATGTAATTAGTAAAATCTGGTAATTTTATTAAAGGACACGGAGGCTCTTATTAGGCTAGTTTAAAGCTGTGATATGACCCTAGACGAGATATGTTCTGTTGGTCTAAAGTAGTATTCCTTGAACGTCGATTCTCGGGACCAGTCAGCTGTGCGGAGGAGGTCTTCCAGTTTACATCCAATGGAGAATGCTTTAGAGGCCATAGCGCCTCTAGTAGAGTGTGCCCCGTAAACGGCTGTGTCGATGTTAGCATTTGACATTATCCATTTCACCCAATGTGTCAGAGTTCCCGTGGATACTGGTTGATGAGGTTTTCTCACTGCCAAGAACAAATTATGTGTTGTTGGGTTCCGGAATGGCTGTGTCCGTAATTCATATTCCTGCAGGCATGCTACCGGGCAGAGGTTAGCGTTGTGAGGAAAGGAGGGATAGAAGACTGAAGTGGTGTTCGACTTCGTACGTCTGGTGATATTAAACAGGACACCATCCGGTGTGAATGATCGTGCATCGATGTCTAAGGCCCTCACGTCTGATACCCGTTTGCAGGAAATTAAGCATAGGAGCATCGCCAATTTTGCAGACACTTGCTTGAGTGTGAGGTTCGAGTTTGGGGGCCAATCTTCCAACAACCGAAGGACCATATTGACAACCCATAGGGCCGTGTAACGAGGTTGTGGCGGACGTACGAATTTTATGCCTCGTAGGAGACGACAGATCCATAAGTGTTTCCCAGCCGGGAAGCCTTCCCAACCAGTGTGCCCAGCTGAAATCGCTGACCTGTACACATTTATGGTGCGATAAGCCAAGCCTTGATCATAAAGGGTAGTAAGGAAGCCCAAAACCTGGTTTATAGGAGCACGTATGGGATCCACGTGCCGTTCCACGCACCAACTACACCATGTGTTCCAGGCATGAGCATAGGAACGTCTTGTCCCTGGGGCCCAAGCTCCTGCCAATAATTCCAAAGTCGTTTGTGAAACATTCGGCATGGTCCAGGGTCCCCGGAGAGGAGCCATGTTAGGAGTCTGAGATGACCTTGCACCAGAAGTGGATGAGAGTTCCCATCGGGATCTGATAATAATTCCGTGCTCCCTGGAATCAATCTGGGGAGGTCGATTGACATTTCCATGAGGGAAGGGAACCATGGCTGTGCCGTCCAGAACGGTGTTATCAAAACCAACGATGCTCGGGAGCGCTGTAAGTGTAGGAGAGTCCGCGCTATGAGTGAGAAAGGGGGGAAGGCGTATAGCCTGGTGTTCGGCCAATTTTGTAGGAAGGCATCCACTGCCGTGGCGTCTGGGTCCGGTCTCCAGCTGAAGAATGAGGGGAGTTGAGCATTCAGCCGGGAGGCATAAAGGTCGATGTGCATCGGTCCCCAGAGTTGGTGGAGTTTCTGGAATACTGTGCGATTCAATCGCCATGCACTGTTGTCTCGTAAATGCCTGGAGTGCCAATCCGCTACGGTGTTGGAGAGGCCTGGGAGGTATTCCGCCTGTACGGATATGCTGCGACTCAGGCAGAAATGCCAGAATTCTTTCGCCAAGTTCGTGAGGATTGAGGACCTCGTGCCACCCAAGTGGTTGATGTAGCGGACGGCTGAGACATTGTCCATGCGTAGGAGTATGGAACAATTGGTCGTGTGTCCGAGGAGGCTCCGTAGGGCGAATGACCCAGCCAGGAGTTCCAAACCATTGATGTGGAGTTCTTTTTCTTCGGAAGACCATTTTCCGCCTGTAGAGGTAGGACCACAGCGGGCCCCCCATCCCAGTCTGCTCGCGTCGGATTCTATGACTAGATCCGGAGTGGCGCCGAAGATTGCCTTGCCGTTCCATGCTTCCATGTGTTGAAGCCACCATGCCAGTTCCTCTTTTGCCGCGCAGTCTAGAGGTACAGAATCTGAATAGGAGTGACCCAAGCGTAGGTGGGTTGCCTTGAGTTGTTGTAGGGATCTGTAGTGGAGAGGGCCTGGGAAGATCGCTTGTATAGAGGCCGAGAGCAGGCCAATTATCCTGGCTAGCTGTCGGAGGGTTAAGACAGGTCGAGCCAACGTCCTCCGGATTTCCTTCTTGATAAGTTTTACTTTTGCGGTAGGAAGACTGAGCGTTCCGTGTACTGCGTCTATATCGAAACCCAAAAATTCTATCGAGTGTGAAGGTTGTAGGATCGATTTGTCCCAATTGATTAGGAAACCTAGGTTTTGTAAAAGGGTTACTGTCCAGAATAGGTGTTGATTCAGTAGCTGTGTGTCTTGGGCCATGATCAGCATGTCGTCGAGGTATATGATCAGACATACACCTCTGCTGCGAAGGAAGGCAACTACCAGTTTCAGCAGCTTGGTGAAGCACCACGGGGCTGAAGACAGGCCGAAAGGGAGGCAGCGGAAACGCCACATCGTCTGGTCCCATTGGAATTGCAGGAATTGTTGACAGTCCTCGGCAATCGGTATTGTGAGGTATGCATCCTGGAGGTCCAATTTTACCATCCAGTCTCCCAGTCTTAGTAGGTCTCGGAGGCAGTGTATTCCTTCCATCTTGAAGTGATGGTATGTGACAAAGGCGTTGAGAGGCCGCAAGTTTATTACTGGCCTCATGCCCCCACCTTTCTTGGGTACTAAGAAGATGTTGCTTAGGAACCCGGGGGCGGTAATAGGAACCCTGTATATCGCACATTTTTTCTCCAGTGCGTGAATCTCTTTTAACACTAGCTGTTTGTCTAGTGGGGAAAAAATAATCCGATGTGGCAATGAGAGTTGAATCGGCTGTTGTGTAAATTCGATGTGATAGCCGAGGATGGTCTCTAGGACCCATGTATCTGAGGTTAGGTTGTGCCACGCATCCTGGAATTGAAACAATCTGCCCCCCACAGGTACAAAGGGAATGGTGTGTAATGTGGAGTGACTCACCATAAGGCCGACGGCCATAGGAGGATCCCCTGGTTCCGCGTGGATGCCATGATCTGCCCCTGGTCGGGAAGAATGGTGATTGTGCCCTCGGTTCGGGTGGGTGGAACCGGGTTGTGGCGGAGCCTCGATAGCCCCGGAACTGAGTCCGGGAGGGGCGGCCGGACAGACGGCCCCGCTGTCTGCCGGCCCCCCCGAAAACCTTTTGCGAGAACACTCGCTTCATATTATGTTGTGCCTTATCTAGTGCCGTAAATGTGTTTACGTAATTACCCAGGGTCTTAACAAAATTGTCTCCAAATAAGAGACCTTTTGCCTGTGTGCCAGGCTCGGAGATTGCCAAATGCACTAGTTTTGGCTCGATTTTCAACAATATGGCTTTACGCCGTTCCGTGGCCAATGCGGTGTTGGCATTTCCTATTAGGCATATGCCCCTCTGAATCCAGCCTCTGATGGCCATCAAGTCAATTGGGGTCCCCCCAGTAAGGGCCGCTTCGACCATATCGAAGATTTTAGCTATAGGCCCGAGTATGTCCAGGATCTTGTCCTGGCAGTGTTTTAAGGAGTAGTCCAAACCCTTCTTGGCCCTCCATCCTGACTTACCCAGGAACTGGGCGACTTTGGGATCCACTTCAGGGGTCACGCAGGCCATGTCTGGGACAGTGGGCCTTGGGCATTCCGCCCTTAGTTTGTTTCTTGTGGCCTTGTCGAGGGGTTTTCTGACCCTAGTCGCAATATAAACGGCCACATGAGTCGTGGGATACCACTCCGCTGAATGCGGATTGTGTAAGGTGTCGGGATCAAAAAGGGGTTCCCCTTGGGGGTCTAACACAGCGGACTCATCCGTCTCGCGCTCCGCGTCTAGAGCTGGAGGCGCGGTGTCGCTGCGTTCGGGGGATGAATTGTCAGAATTAATTGGGTCGATGTCATCGGACCCATCTGATACCTCCTCTGAGTCGGAGTCGGAGTCGGACGGATCAGATAGGGCTTTTGCCCTCTTCCAAGTCCGCACCGTTTTTGCCCGGCGGGGGGCTCTTTTACGTGGGAGCACCACGTCATCAATCTCAACAGGTCGCAACCTGTCCGTCTTACTGGTTCTGGAGGTAGCACCTGACAGATGGTGCGATTTACACGTAGCCTTGCGGCCGCTAGGGACCATTGGCTTGCTATCACTGGATATAGGGGGTGCCGAGCCCGGGTTGTGACCGGATGCCCTAATAGCAGAGGAAATGGAGTGGGACAGGGTGTCCGACATCGCCCCCATGGCAGTAAAAATGGCCTGTGTGACAGACCTACTCATCGTGGCATCCAGGAGCGCCTGGAACTCCTCTGAGTTCACGTGCTCCTGGGATGCGTCCCCAACTCCCCCAATGACAGCAGCGTCTGTAGACATGGCTGTCTTATCACGTTTGCTGGGTTTAGTAGAGGTGGGAGGGGGGGTAACTGTCTGTTTATCAGCAGGGGACTGCATAGTGATCAGGAATGTGCACAGTAGCAGTATAGGGAGAAAGGTACTGAAATAAACTGTCACTTTTGGACAAAATGCACACTGGCAGCACTGCAGAGGTTAATATACCGGCAGTATAAGGTAAGTGGCTGAGCACTAGACTAAAAGTAAAGGCAGGCACAGTTATACAAGGCACAAGTATTCTGGCACATATAATATGGCAGCTTACCGAGTGTTCCCTCAGGAATGACTCCTGGGGGACACTGGGAAGCTGCCCAACACTTCCCTCACCCAATCAGCTCGCGCCCCTCCCTGTCAGAGTGGCGCGGACCGCGGGCGAAAAGAGCGGCAAAATTGCCCTCAGTTAAGATGGCCGCCGCGATGCGCGAGTGTGGACCGCGCATGCGCGAGCGGCGGAAACAGCCGCCAAAGTAACAGCCGCCCGTCCGGCGGCAAAAACGGCTCGTTCTGGGCCGGAGGGGGTGAGGGGGGGGGGTGGGGAGGGGATGCCTGAGCGACCCCCGCCCGGAGAAGTGGAAGGAGGAACGGGTTATAAACAACCCGAAAAACGGCAGTGCAGGATGGGGCTTGCCTCAGGGAGGAGGCAAGCACCCTGCACTGGGAACAGGAGGAAAAACAAACATCAGTAAAACACACAAAAAAATGAAAATAATAGACAAAAACAAAACAGCAGATATACAAAAGAAATAAATAAATAATAATATGAACCAGGAGAAACTAAACAACACAATATTTGAGGAGCTGAAAAATATGTGGTACTTAGCTGAGGCAGCAGCAAAGAAAGAGGAAGTAGTTTACCTCACATGAAGGGATATAGTACAAGGACTGATCCTATTGGTTAATGGATATGGAATGTTATATGGTTAACCCTTAAGGGTATCTGTTTTTTCTTTATGTTATTGCTATATTAAAAAAAATATCAATATCCTTTCTTTGCTGCTGAGGAATAAAGAAAGAGATAAAGCCTAATAAGAGCCTCCGTGTCCTTTAATAAAATTATTTCTTTACTCTTATGAAATTGTCTGATTTTTTTTCATAAATCTATTTATTCAAGACAGCTTATACAAATGAACATAAAGCAAAACAAATACATTCATATTTATACATATATTCCCCCCACCCCCCAATGTACCTATGGGTATTATATAGTAAAATGTTAATTATGCAACAAACACACTATGGAGCCATTATTATCTTGGTTGAAAGTATTAATACTTTTATGGTTTTTTAAAAAGTGTTTTGTCTAATCAGTATTGATAGACCACATTCTCTGAAATACGGTGTGACCTCTGATATATAATTCAGTGTCCTGAAAGGTAGATCACATTTGTGATAAATTTGGAAAGAGAAAATGGCTTTCCAAAAAAAAGTATTTAGTAAATGTATCTTTATTTAAAGGCATTTTAGCCCTGTTAAAAGTATGTCATAAATTGCAAAACAAAACGTGAGTAAAATTTAATGGTTAGTTTAGTTGCAAGTATCCACTGAGTTAAGATTGATTTTATGCCTTAACACTGCCAAGTCTCCCCTTAATCAATAATGAAATAAGGGCAATGGATTATAAGAGCTTTAGATGACAGGTATTTGGAATAGCAAGCAGAGAGTCATAGTGGCATTTTCATTGAGGTTACAGAGGACCTTAGTAAACTTTTTTGATACTTTGCTAGAACGGTATCAGGAGATAAGTGTTTATGTTCATAATGTGCGTGGCATCAATCACATTATGAGTGTTCGGTTTTGGGAAATACTTTACCTAGGCCACTAGTCACTATAAGTAGTAAGGAGTATCTGCCCTGTAGAGCTTTTCCTGGGTGAAACTTCCCAGATTCCATCAAGTCATTACTTATAAAAGCAATGATAGAGCCTCACATCAGGCTGGATACAACAGGATTTTTTTGCTCTAAATTTGACCTGAAGAAGTCTCACTCCTCACTAGTATCTTTGACAAGCCGTAGTAGCTTAGGTATCTTTAGCAGGTGTATACACTGACTTCCCAACAAGGATGTGAGATAGATATAAGGGACATGAGCTTAATCTAGTAAAGACGTATGGCTGCTTGCACTCCCTAATCCAGTCTATAGCATGCATGTACAGTACTATCAGATTATAGTCTGTAAAACTGTGAAAGTTAATCTGGCCTAAGTTTAAAGGGTTCTGGTAAGCTTAGTAGCGATAAAGATAAGTAATTTTTTTTTAAATTTCACGTGTGGTTATAGAATAGCAATGTTCATGTCAGGCAAAATAGGTTCCTTTTCAACCAAATTCCTGATATTCTTTACTTCTAGATATCCCACCACAAGAGGGCTCTACTTTACTTTCTTCTTGATATGTGTTCAGGATGAAACCTTGGATGTTATTATTATCGAACAATAATTGTATTTGGTTGATTAGCCTTGATTTAACCCCTTAACGCCGTTACGGCGTTCTATGCCATCCCGCATTAAAAGGGCTTTAAAGCCTTTGTGGTGGCATAGAACGCCGTAACGGCTTTGAGCCAATGGAGGTCCGGTGGACTTACCTCCGCCGCTATCCTCTTCTGGAGTGCTGCCTGACAGCCCAGGCAGCCCTCCCCTGGGAAATGAGGCCCCCGGGGGCCATGTGATCGCCCTCAAAGAGCGATCACATGGCCCCCTATAGCTGGCTGTGGATCTGCCAGCAGGGGGACTGTCTAAAATGTCAGACAGTCCCCCTGCTGGTGGGAAAGTAAAAAAATAATAATTAAACATGTTATAAAATAAAATAGAAATGTATTTATATATATAATATATGTGTGTGTGTGTATATATATATATATATATATATATATGTATATGTAACGTCATACAAAGTATATTTTAATATTAATATAAGTACATATATTAGTATTAAAATACACTTAGGATGATATTACAAATATATAAGATATATATATATAATATATATAATAGATATATACACATATATAATTGCAATAATAAATAAATTAAATAATAAAATAAATAAAATATTGAAACAAAATTTAATATAAATTATATATTCATATGTAATTTCATTCTAACTATATTTTGTTATTAATATATATATATATATATATATATATATATATATATATATATATAACAAATACACTTAGAATGACATTCTATATATATCTATTTATATATAAAATACAAATAACCGTAAATATATATATATATATATATATATATATATATATATAGATAGATACATACATATAATTACATAGAAGATTACATTAGTATACACGTAGAATTTAAATACCTATAAATGCATATATATTAAAATTCTACGTGTATATTTAAGTAATCTTTTAACATAATTATGTGATTTGGTTAATTAAAATATGATTGACATGCCTGACAACACAGGGAGAAAGTGCAGAGAATTTAATTTGCAAGCACTATATTTGACCCTGTAACTCTCCAAGACACCATAAAACCTGTACATAGGGGGTACAGTTTTACTCGGGAGACTTCGCTGAACTCAAATATTATTTCAAAATGATAAATTGTATTACAACGATGATATTTTAAGTAAAAGTTAAGTTTTTTGCATTTTTTACACACGAATGGCATTTTATGGACTATATTATTGTTGTAATATGTTTTACTGTTTTAAAACAGTAATATTTGTGTTTAGTGAAGTCTCCCGAGAATAACAGTACCCCCCATGTACAGGTTATGGTGTTTTGGAAAGTTAGAGAGTTACATATAAGGCTTGCATTTCATTTTGTTTTGACATTGAAATTTGCCAGATGGGTTTTGTTGCCTTTGAGAGCGTATGGTAGACCAGGAATGAGAATTACCCCCATGATGACATACCATTTGCAAAAGTAGACAACCCAAGGTATTGCAAGTGGGGTGTGTCCAGTTTTTCTTAGTAGCCACTTAGTCTCAAACACTGGCCAAATATTCGTTTTTTGCTTTTTTCACACAAAAACAAATATGAACGCTAACTTTGTCCAGTGTTTGTGACTAAGTGGCTACTAAAAAAGACTAAACATACCCCACTTTCAATACCTTATTAATGTAACATTATTAATCAGGCAAATAGTAACTATCACATAGCTAACTTCAGGACAGGCCTTAGACATTTAGGCGCCCTGTGAAAAACTTTTTGGCAGCACCACATGGCCACACACCCTATGAAACCTAGACTGCAAGCCCCACTTCCCCAAAACACAATCTGCTACCCCCCACAACACAATCTTCAACTCCCCAATACACAATCTGCAACACCCCACTTCCCCAAAACACAATCTGCAACCCCCTGCGTCCCCAAAACACAATCTGCAACAACACAATCTTCAACTCCCCAATACACAATCTGCAACACCCCACTTCCCCAAAACACAATCTGCAACCCCCTGCGTCCCCAAAACACAATCTGCAACCCCCTGCCTCCCCAAAACACAATCTGCTACCCCCCACAACACAATCTTCAACTCCCCAATACACAATCTGCAACACCCCACTTCCCCAAAACACAATCTGCAACCCCCTGCGTCCCCAAAACACAATCTGCAACCCCCTGCCTCCCCAAAACACAATCTGCAACCCCCTGCCTCCCCAAAACACAATCTGCAATACCCGTGCCTGCCCAATACACAATCTGCAACACCCCTAAGGCCGGCCCTGGCTAGCTTCCCCAACCAAACAAAGTAACCCGAATCTTGAAAAACTATTTGTGACAATATTTACAAAACATTTTAAGTTTGCTACTCTATCTCTAGCTACAATATAATTCCCAATTTTCCCATGTTTCTCAGCCAGCTTTTCATTATTTGTATTTAACAGAATCTGAAGACTTCTTCCTTGAATTTCCTCTCTCATTTGCACACATTTAATAAATGTTTTTTCTGCATGCAAATCTAAACTTAAGCGAGGAACACCCATGTGTACTCAATGAAAGGGCAGTTCTGCTTGTTTTGTGGCATTAAAGAAAGCAGCGTTATCAGTAGTACTTAGTAGTTGAAAAGATTGTTCCATGTTGCAATAAACCTAAGCATTTAGTTATTCAAGTAAACCTCGTTGTTGCGTTCTTTAGTTATACTTGATATTTACTGAATGGACTCATCTAATCTTATAGATTTTAGGCATCTTGTTCTACTTTTTCAATAAAACTTTCATAATACTGTGCATATATAGGGATTATGAAAAAAATAAACTAAAATTAATTGTGTAATCGTATTGCCCATTTTTGCCCTTAATTGCGGTAGATCAGGGCAGGGCCTGACAGCCAACCAAAAAGGTCAAACAGTGATGCAGCTCCGCAGGGAAATCGTCTTATTAAGTCTAATTTTTTACATTAATGCTCCTTTTTTGGGCAACATCTTGTTTATGACCTTCGGGAACACCCTGCCAACTACCTGGCACTCTTGTGGCTGAATCTGGTGAACACAATCCATGTTAGGCTTCCCTGCAGCCTGAGACCACACACCAAAGAGGGGGAGGTAGCCAATGCTCAGCCTTGAAGTAGAATTTGCTGGTTCAGAGTCTGGTCCCCCCACCTTTTGGGGGATATTCTGGTACCCACGGAAAAGCTTGTGGTACCCACGGAATGAGCACCTAATCTAGACCTAATCCTACCAGTGATTTAGAGCCTAGCAATCAAGATGGCTGCCCAGTTGGGGCCTCCCACCACGTGCACCTCCTCACACTCACTCATGTATGTGGCAATTATGGTGTTCTTGGCAAAGCTCAATTTTCGTGAACTTTCCTTCACTCCTACTGACTAAATACCCCAGAGTCGTCCCGCTGGCCGTCATCACCTGCTGTGATATTCTCCACCTATCCTCAGAGTGGCACAGCAGAACAGATGTCAAAGGAGGCTGACGAAGCACAAGATTTAACCTCAGAGTGGGACTGCGGAATCACAAGCTTCTTCCCTCCCGATACTGCATGATTGATTCCGGGGGTCTCTAACTCAAATCTCCAGGTGCACTGGAATACAGAGTTGCGAATACAGGCATCCTGGGCAAGAGTGTGCCAGGTGTGTGGATGCTTGGAAGAGCCCCACTGTAGTGGCTGAATGGCGGACGCTGGTATTCTCCATCTATGGGCATCAGCTGATGGGTCCACAGACCTTACTTGTTGCTTAGCTGTTTTCAATATGACAATATAGCTTTGCTCTATTGTTGTGCCCTACATAATCCTCTATATGCACCGTTGTGCTCAAAGATTTGCACACCCTTGCAGAAATTGTGACATTTTGGCATTGATTTTGAAAATATGACTGATTATGCAAAAATAATTAATTTTGAAAGATAGTGATCATATGAAGCAATTTATAATCACATAGTTGTTTGGCTCATTTTTAAGTCATAATGATAACAGAAATAACCCAAATAGCCCTGATCAAATGTCTACATACCCTTGAGTGTTTGGCCTAGTTACAGACACACAAGGTGACACACACAGGTTAAAATTGCAATTAAAGGTTAATGTCCCATACCTGTGGCTTTTTTAAATTTCAATTACTGTCTGTGTATAAATAGTCAATTAGTTTGTTAGCTTTCACGTGGATGCACTGAGCAGGCTAGATGGGGAGCAGAAAAGAACTGTAAAAAGACCTGTGTAACAAGGCAATGAAACTTTATAAAGATGTAAAAGGATGTAAAAAGATATCCAAAGCATTGAAAATGCTAGTCAATACTGTTCAATCACTTATTAAAAAGTGAAAAATGTGGGCATCTCTTGATACCTATCCAAGGTCAGGTAGACCAAGAAAGATTTCAGCCACAACTGTCAGAAGAATTGATCGGGATACAAAAAAAACCTACATGTAATCTCAAGAGAAATGCAGGCTGCTCTGGAAACAGACGGTGTGTTGTTTCAAGAAGCACTATACGTCGATACTTGAACAAAAATTTGCTGCTTGGTCGAGCTGCCAGTAAGAAGCCTTTACTGCGCCAATGCCACAAAAAAGCCCATTTACAATATGCCCGACAACACCTTGACACACCTCACAGGTTATGGCACACTGTAATTTGGAGTCACAAGACTAAAATAGAGCTTTATGGTCACAACCAACAAGGCCTATAGTGAGAAGAATACCATACCCACTGTGAAGCATGGTGGTGGCTCACTGTTGTTGTTTTTTTTTGGGGGGGGAGGGCAGGTAGGGGGAATATTGTAAAAATTGAGGGCAAGATAAATGCAGCATGTTATCAGAAAATACTGGCAGACAGTTTGCATTCTTCTGCATGATGGACTTTCTAGCATGACAATGATCCTAGGGCCAAAGTGACCCTCCAGTGGTTACAGGAGAAAAGGGTGAAGGTTCTGGAGTGCCCATCACACTCTCCTGACCTTAATATCATCAAGCAACTCTGGGTAGATTTCAAATGTGCGGTTCATGCAAGTATACCAAAGACTTTTTGCTTTTTGCATTTTGCCAAGACGAATGGGCAGCTATATTAGCTGCAAGAATTAGGGGCCTCATAGACAACTATTGATTCATTGATGCTAAAGGGGGCAATGCACAGTATTAAGAACTAAGGGTATGCAGACTTTTGAACAGGGGTCATTTCATGTTTTTCTTTTTGCAATGTTTTGTTTTATGATTGTGCCATTCTTTTATAACCTGTTGAATTAAAATCTCATATTAAACAAAGGAAAAAGTCTTTTGCCTTTTCACTCATGTTTTCTTTAAAAATGGTACATATCTTATCAATTCTCCAAGGGTATGCAAACTTTTGAGCACAACTGTATTTACCTCTTGCAAGCATGGTTCAATTTACCTTACTCCTTCTGTTTAAGCCTGAGCCTAGTCAAGTTGTAGTACTAACGTCTGTTATAGTTTATTACAAAAAAGAGGCAATTTTAGCTAGAAGACACACTTATTTAGCTTATCACAGTAACTGAGTGCATCTCAGTTTAATCACTTTTGTGTCTAACTGTTATAACTCATTTTTCTTGTGCTGTTTTATTTGCTTGCCCTAATAATAAAGAGAGAATGACAAAAAAGATTAGGTAGATCCCCTGAGTTCACCGTGTTAACCACAAAAAAACTAAAGATTAATCTAAAGATTAGATTAGATTAACCTTAGATATAAGAGTTTGCTTTTATAAGGCTACAATCCCCAAGAAATCAATAAAAAAAAATGGACTGTACACTGAATACTGTATAATATCTTTAAGTAAAACGCCTTGCAAAAATAGTGGAGCACTATAAAATAGGGGCGACTTACCCTATTATAAATGTGTCTAGTAAGCAGTCAGAATGGCAGCATATGGAAAATAAAAAACTAAATACCATATAGAGTGCAGATGGTAATAGCACCAAGTAGAATGTAAGATATTGGATACACTCACATGGAATGGAGCCTAGAATATTAAGACTCACTTTTTTAGATTTTTAGACTATTTTAGATATTGTTTGATATTTGGTGAGATAAATAAGGTTACCCTACATGAATTTTAGCACTTTTACTTTTACTTCTAAATAATATTTTAGGCGCTCTTTACACACTATTACTATTTTTGTTGTATAAAACCTACAAACACATAACACCTACATACAGCTACACAAAAATATTGAGACAAAAAGTGATCAAGCAAGTTCTAGTAGTGATTATGTGAAATTAAGTATCAACTGGAGTTATGTTATTTCTGAGATGTATGCTAAAAGGGACACTGTTGGCTCCCAGACCACTTCAGCTAATTGAAGTAGTCTGGGTGCTGTGAGCCTTTTGCATTTAGTGCTGCAATGTAAAACATTGCAGTTCCAGAAAACTGCAATGTTTGCATTGCAGCTCTTAGTCTGCCCCCAGTGGCTGCCGGTGCTGGATTCAGGTAAGTGGCTAAAGGGATGGATGGGTTGTGTGAGGGAGAGGGGAGATATAGTACCATGACAATGGCTTTGTTTTCCTGGCACTATAGGACCCCTTAAAGTAATCATGACGTCTTTTTTGCTTGCACCAATTACAGGCTGCTGCAAAAGGATGATGCAATTCAGCTTTTCTGTTACAAGAGAGAAACATAAATAGCTGTCATATGAAATATATATTTTCAAAGCATAAAATGCTGGATGGAGAGACTAACATAAAAACATATATATATTGTACCTTTGGCAACATTGAAATGATAGCTGATTAGGGAGCAAAGTTTGAGATGTTGAAGTTAATCTCAAGTGATTATGCAATGCAGAAAAACTGTGGTATAGAATATTATTAGTCATCAAAGAAGAAATAAGGAACTGTTTGTTTAACTCATCTCATTATCCTTGTAAAATATTGACTTTAAATTTGTATAAATCTTGTTTCCTTGCTATTTTGCCAAATGTATTAGCTTGGCATATAATGAATTTACCATTATCAGCTTAGGAAACAATGCAGTTTATGTACTGAGCAATGTATTATGGTGAATATAAAAATTGTAAAATGTTTAAAAAAAGAAAAGTTTAAAAAAAAACTAAATTATAAGAGAATGTTCCAGCTTGGATAAAAGATGTGTTGGTTTCTGCAAGTAAATGGCATCAGGCTAGATTTAAGGAAGTTTTTTTTTTTCACAAAATATTCACTCAAGTCCAAATGGCTTCATGTGGGGACATTATGACTGCAAATTCCGAACATTTTTCATGCTAGTTAATCGAATGAGCCTGAATTAGGTTTAAATTTTACTCAGTACAAATGCACCCAGACAGCTGAAATCTGGCCCAAATGCTTAAAAATCCATACTGTTTGCTTGCTGGAAACTTCCACAAGTTTTGAGAAAAGTGATTTGCCTGTAATTTGATGGCTAACTTATTGGCCAGCCAATTAGAGCATTCTAATGACAATTCAAAGCATATGAAAGCCTTTATAAAGGCTTTTCTCATATTGAAGCTTTATTCAGCTATCAAAAGTGGCATCACCAATAATGTATTTTAATGGGGGCTGAAGATAAAAGATTTCAAAGAAAAAAATACTTCTGATGGTAAGTATAAGTTTTTATTTTAATGCTCTCCAGATCATTTAATTAAAGGGGTAACTAGAAGCATGGGGACTCCCAGTCACCTGGGGGTGGAACATGCCACTAATTGAGGGGGGTGGGGCATTTCCCTCTTCCCTTATATAATTATTTAGAGCCCTCACCCATCACCAGTGGGTCCCCCATTAAATTATAATAACCTCCTCCAACCACCAATGGGTTGGGGCTAGAGTGTTTAATAATTAGTCTCCACCTGCTGACCACAGGTGTGAGCATGGGGGGACTATGTCCTCTCTTTTTATTTTACAGGCCCCATTCTATAGGGTATGGGGGCCTATAAAATGTGGGGCCTTTCTAGGGATAAATAGTAACTGAAGTTATCATTCACTTAGGTTCAGATGCGAAAAGGACTGATTTTAATCTGGACACTGAATGCATATTTGTTTGTTGTTGTGACTGTTGCAGATTCACTCGGACCGACTTCTGACCGTATTTGACTTGCAAATATGAGAATTACCATTGTGGTTGGAATTCAGGCATTTGCATTCTGACAAAATCCAGTGTTTAATGAATAACCATGATTGGGTTGTCATTGCGTATTCAAAGTGAATTAAAATTATTAGGCTCAATGAACCAAACTGAAAACTCAGAATTCAAAGTATGTATCTCCAAGAAGACGTTCTGATATTAAAACATGTGGTATGTATTTGCCCTAAAGAACATGCTCTGGCTTACTAGGATGTCTTTCATTTCAAAGGATGTAGTTTCCCTTGTGGACCATTTGAAGTAGGGGATGGAGAACAATCTTGTGATATGCTTTTTAACTGTGAGTTTTTTTATAACGTGCATCCATATATGTTTAATGTGAATGAACTTCACATAAACATCCCTGCAATTTTCCCTGCAATACTTTCATGATGTGTTTCCCTCCCCTCCAATTTTATATATTTCGGTGAGTTGCAGATATATTTCTAAGTAATCAGAGGTTATCAAGGTTCTGAATGTAATTTAAACTACTTAATTTAAGTACTAAAGATGCTTGCCATGAAGCGATTGAACAATTTTGAGACTGAAAAAGTCATTGTAAGTTGCATTTTGAGTTGAGTTTGGGGAAACCACTTGAAGCATTAGTTACATGGTTACATAGTTATAGTCTGAAAAGAGACATGTGTTCATCAAGTTCAATCTTTCTCACGTCTGTTTTTTGCTGTTTTGCTGTTGATCCAAAAGAAGGCAAACAACCCAGTTTGTAGCACTTTGAATTTTGCAAGAAACTAGGAAGAAATCTAGTTGCCATTGTGGACCATTTGCCATACTTTTATGATGTGTTTTCCTCCCCTCTGATTTTATATATTTCAGTGAGTTGTAGATACATTTCTAAGTAATCAGAGGTTATCTGGGCTCTGAATGTAATTTTAATTACTTAATTTAACCCCTTAAGGACTGAGCCAAATGTACACAATTTGATCAAAATAAAACATAAACAAATCTTGGATTTTGACTATATGTCTGTTCAACCATAATTCACCTTTCATATTAAATGCACCCACACTTATTATATATCATTTTATTCAGGATAAATAGGGCTTTCATTTAACATCAACTATTAAACTATGAAACATAATTTAATATGAATAAAATATAAACAATGTGAGAAATTAAGAAATTTTGTTTTTTTTAGTTCTGCGTGACATTTTAACTGTGAATGTCATAATAATGTTTGCTTTTACTGCAATAAAATACACATATTTGTATTCAGCAATGTCTCACATGTAAAACAGTACCCCCTATGTACAGGTTTTATGGTGTTTTGGGAAGTTACAGGGTCAAACATAGAATGTTACATTTTTCAGTTTTTTCACATTTAAATTTACCAGATTGGTTACGTTGCCTTTGAGACCGTATGGTAGCCCAGGAATGAGAATTACCCCTGTGATGGACCGCTGGTACTCCGACTGAGTATCTCCGCCAATCGATGCTTCTAGTGCATACCGAGGACTCTGAGCACTCCAGCTGACACCATCAGCACTGCGGACCCCACTTCCAGCGATGCAGCTGTGCCAGGGTCTCGCCGTCTCTCACCTACCCTGGATCCACGACCAGGACCCAACTCCCAGTGCGTGAACCTCTCCTAAATCCAGAGAGCGTAGCAGGAACAAATCAAGCTCTTGCAAGAGCTTACTCTGGGGAGTAAGTGATTATAGCAATCCCCAGAGTGCAGGTATACCTTTCCCCAAGCATGAGCCAAGGCTTCAAGAAAGGTGCAAGTAGGTTTGGTTTATTGAGGGCTACCTGCCCAGTATTTATGCAAGTGTCCACCAGGTGGATACTCCCCTAGGGTACCTGATTGAACAATGGGACACATATTGGATATTAGCCAATCACAGACAATACAAACAAAACACTCCCACAGTAACATCACAATCCCTCCTCTCTATCCTGGAGATAATTGGGAAGTAATCAAATTATTTCCCAGGACAGAGGCAAGACTCCATTAACCACATGGTTACAAAAAGACATAAAATTACACAATGTTACAATTACTACATAAAACATATACATGCAACATATCCCCAGATAGCTTAGATCTGAGCGCACATGATTGCCGAATGGTGCTCAGATCACATACATACAGTTCAATCGCCATGGAGCCAATGTCTTTTCCATAGTCTTTCGTTACACGAATAGGCTCCATGGCATAGCTATCTGGGGTAGCACTACTCACATACTGAAAGTCCCGAACGCCCCAGCAGAAATACACAAATAAACCTTTCTGCAGGGTGAAATACAGCTATCAGCACAGGGGCCATAGTCGGAAGGCAGGAGGCTAGCCAGTAGTCTCCTCCAGGCACAAGTGGCGAAGGGCACTTCGTCACAACCCCCATGATGGCATAACATTTGCAATAGTAGGCAAACCAAGGTATTGCAAGTGGGGTATGCCAAGTCTTTTTTAGTAGCCACTTAGTCACAAACACTGGCCAAAGTTAGCGTTAATATTTGTTTGTGTGTGAAAAATGCAAAAAAAAACTAATTTGAAGGCCATCCTTAAGGGGTTAAGTACTAAAGATACTTGCCATGAAGGGGTTGAACAATTTTAAGAATGAAAATGTTTTGCTGATAACCACGCCCTTGTCAATTAATTCCTGAATATTATCCCTTATTAACCTTTCAAATACTTCCCCAGTCACAGATGTTAAGCTCACAGATCTATAATTTCCAGGCAAAGATTTTGAACCTTTTTTGAATATAGAAACCACGTCTGCCTTCCTCCAATCCCCCCGTACAATTCCTGAAAGAAAAGAATCTTGAAAGATTAAAAACAGAGGTTCACTTATTTCCACGCTTTGTTTATAGTAACTTTCGTTAGTTGCTGCAGCATCTTGTCGAGTCATCCAGTCAGAATTTTTATGCAAGTTTTTTTGCAGTAATCATTTGCCTATCTATAGCCATAGCTTCTTTCTTAATATATACTAGTTGTGTTGAGCTATTTCAAGTGCTTTTGTTTGATTTGTTCATTGCAAACAGCTGAAAGTCTGTAAATTTCGAAAATAAACCTGATTTTCAATAGGAGTTGAATAATAAAAATTATGATAACAACTGTACAAGGAAGAGCAGAAATTAAACAATGTTTCTGTATTTCTTTCCCATCTGCAATAATTGACCAGGGTTTGTCTTGTTTGAACAGGATTATGATGTAAATCTTTAAAATAAATATAAAAGTAAACAAAGCATGACATGAAAAACAAGTTATAGGCATGTTCATGGTTTTATTTAATGGTGTAAAAGTGGTTTCAATTACACAGAAATTATAAAACAATTCAGTAGTGTAGCACCAAACAAAATACTTACATTTTCATATGGTTCATTCTTATAATGCACATGTAATACAAATAACAGAATATAGCATACACCATTAAGGCTTCCATATTTTTCCAAATGCTCACTCTCATAAATAAAGCAGAGATATTTTTGCTGAAGCTGAATGTCCTCAATGAAATTCATATAAATTATCTATCTATCCAGTGGCGTACACACAATCCATGGGGGCCCTGGTGCGAAACTGATCCGTGGGCCCCCCCCACCCTATTCCACCCACTCCCTCCCCCCCGACAGACACACACACACACACACACATACAGACAGATACATACAGACACACACATACAAACAGACAGGCACACACACATACAGACACACACACATGGGCGTCCGCAGGAATTTTTCCAGGAGGGGCATAATTGTAATGACATCCATGCTTGGTACCTTTTTGACAGTGTCATGAAAGGGAAGGGGCATAGCCATTATCACATAAAGCCAGGGTGAATAGCGTTTTCACAACTATGGTGTCAGGAATATATGTTTGTATTCCTGACACTATAGTGTTCCTTTAAGCAAATTAAAGGACCATTCTGGTCACCATAACAACATCACCTAAATGAAAATGCTATGATGCCAGGAAGCCCCTGGGTGCTCGCTTTCCTTTAAGGGGTTAAATCACTCTCAAATGGTTTAACCCCAAAGGCTTCCTCCAGCTCCAGGTCGCTCAGTGGTATTTGGCTTCTGAAACAGAGTGTCAGGAAGTGCAGATTGACGTCAGGCATGGGTGCCGCTGATTGGCTAGAGTGGACAGTTGACGCTCTAAGCCAATCGCTAGTTCCCGGTTCATAAAATATTTTTACTTTTTTATGAATGGGGAGCTACTGATTGGCTTAGAGTGCCAGCTGACCGCTCTAGCCAATCAGCAACACCCCTACCCAACGGCACTCTGTGCTTCCTGACACTCAGTAAATAAAAGTAAACACATTAATACTGATATTTTTTTACCTTTGGCGATGAGAAGGTCCAGCGTTTCCCTGCCTGGCCCAGGTACCAAAGGCTTATGATGTGGTGTCCAGGATAAAGTGGAGGGTTCACTTCATTTGTCCTTCCTGCTCCAATCTCCTTTTCCTCTCCTTCATTTAACAGTCTTTTTTTTTCTTCTGACACCGTTTTCTATCCTTGACCTTTCTGCTACTTTCTGCTTATTTTGCGCCCTTCTGCTCCTTTCTCATTCTGATCCCTTTCTGCTCCTTGCAGACCTTTTCTGGTCCCTTTTCTACTTTATCTTTGTGCTCCTTGCTGTCCCTTTCTGCTCCTTCTCCTATTTTACCTTTGTGCTCCTTCTGCCCCTTCCAGCAAATTTCTGACCCTTTCTGCTCCTTCTACTTTACCTTTGTGCTGCTTTACCTTCCAGCTCCTTGCTGACCCTTCCTGTTCATTTCTGTTCCTTTGTGCTCCTTCTCCTACTTTACCTTTTGTGCTCCTTGCTGTCCCTTCCAGCTCCTTGCTGTCCCTTCCAGCTCCTTGCTGCCCCTTTCTGCTCCTTGATGTCCCTTCCTGCTCATTTCTGTTCCTTCTCCTTTTCTTACTTTACCTTCCTGCTCCTTGCTGACTCTTCATGTAGGCTGTCTCCCCCATCCCTCACTTCCATAGGCGTGCGCACGGGGTGTGTCGGGTGTGCGTGGGCACACCCTAATCCCCGCGGCACACCAATGGATTGAGACCGGCAGGGGAGATCTCTGGATCTCCCCGGTCGGCTCATGCAGAGCCGACGCTATGCGAGCGGCGGCTCTGGTCAAAGCCTCCATGGGCCGGTGGGGAGATCAAAGTTCTACCTCACCAGTCCACAGCAGCATGGAGGGAGGCAGCAGAGAACCCGGGCTAGAGTTCACTCTCCACTGAACCACCAGGGAAGGCAGCAGAACTGGGATATTAACTAATCTGCCCCCACCTCCACCCAAACATACAGCACACACACACACACACACACAACACCTACACACAGCACACACAGCCCACAAACAGCACCCACACACATACATCACCCTTGCACACACAGCACCCACACACACCCAGCACACTAACAGCATCCTCACAAACACACAAAAGCCACACACAACACCCGCACAGCACCCACAGAAAAAACAGCACACTCACACACAAACAGCACCCTGACAAACACACAACACACACACACAGCACACAAACAGCACCCTCACACACAGCACACTAACAGCACTCTCACAAACACACACAAAAACACCCTCACCCACATAGTATACTACCAGCACCCTCACACAGCAGTGTATATATATATATATATACACACACACACACACATACATATACATATGGCGTGTGTTTGTGCTTTAGGGTGCACACCCTAATGCAATAGGCTGCGCACGCCTATGCTCACTCCCCTAATCTATGGGCTCCTGCCCCCCCGCCTCACTCCCCTAGTCACCGCAGGCTGCGCACAATCTATGGGCTGCCCCACTAGATCGCAGGCAACGCTGATCTGAGCAACGCCGCACCGTCTATGGGCGGCTGCCCCGTCGCGCTGCTTGCCGCACAAGATCTATGGGTACGCTGCCCCGTCTATGGGCTGATGCCCCAGATCTATAGGCTATCTCAGGCCACTCCCCATCCTCACTCCCTGATCTATGGGCTGCTGCTAGATCTATAGTGCTGTCGCACTCCGATCTATGGGCTGCTGTCACTGATCTAGGCTGCTGCCCAAATCTATGAGCAGCTGTCACCCCCCCCAAATCTATAGGCTGCTGTCACCCCCCCAAATCTATAGGCTGCTGCCCCCCCCAAATCTATAGGCTACTGCCATGGGCGTCCGCAGGGGGGGGCAAGGGAGGGCAATTGCCCCCCCCCTGGATTTTTCAGCTTGTTCTGCTATTTTTCGTGTGAGATTTAAAATGAACTGCAATATCGGCGCCGGCCAGTAGGTGTATTGAGAGAGACAGGGATAGGAAGCTGCATTTTATCCCTGCTTCTCTGCTGATTGAAACCGCAGGGGAACAACACATGCAGCCAGAGACAGAATACAGATCAGGTAAGTGAGGGATGGGGGGAGGGTTTGAGATAGACTATAGATTTTGGGGGGGCAGCAGCCTATAGATTAGGGAGTGAGGCTGGGGGGGGGCAGTAGCCTATATAGGTGGGGGGGCAGCAGCCTATGGGTAGGGGTGGGGCAGCGGCTGCCTGGAATTTGGGGGGTGGCAGCTACTGGGTGGGGGTGGCGGCTGGGTGGGGGGGCGGCAGCCTATGGAATTTGGTGACAGCAGCCTATAGATTTGGAGGGCAGCAGCCTATGAATTTGGGGGCAGCAGCCTATAGATTAGGGGAGTGAGGATGGGGGAGGGTTTGAGACTAGCCTATATATATAGTTGGGGGCATCAGCCTATATAGATTTTGGGGGCATCAGCCTATAGATTTGGGGGCAGCAGCCCTGTGATTTTGGGGGCGGCAGCCTGAAGTGAGTTTTGGGGGCAGCTGCCTATGGGTTGGGGGTGGCAGCTGCCTGTAGATTTGGGGGAATTGGCAGCAGCCTATAGATTTGGGGGGTGGCAGCCTATAGATTTGGGGGGTGGGGCGGCAGCCTGTAGACTAGGGGAGTGAGGCGGGGGGGCAGCAGCCCATAGATTAGGGGAGTGAGCATAGGCGTGCGCAGCCTATTGCATTAGGGTGTGCACCCTAAAGCACAAACACACGCCATATGTATATGTATGTGTGTGTGTGTGTATATATATATATATATATATATATATATATATATATATATATATACACTGCTGTGTGAGGGTGCTGGTAGTATACTATGTGGGTGAGGGTGTTTTTGTGTGTGTTTGTGAGAGTGCTGTTAGTGTGCTGTGTGTGAGGGTGCTGTTTGTGTGCTGTGTGTGAGGGAACTGTTAGTGTGCTGTGTGTGTGTGTGTGTTGTGTGTTTGTCAGGGTGCTGTTTGTGTGTGAGTGTGCTGTTTTTTCTGTGGGTGCTGTGCGGGTGTTGTGTGTGGCTTTTGTGTGTTTGTGAGGATGCTGTTAGTGTGCTGGGTGTGTGTGGGTGCTGTGTGTGCAAGGGTGATGTATGTGTGTGGGTGCTGTTTGTGGGCTGTGTGTGCTGTGTGTAGGTGTTGTGTGTGTGTGTGTGTGTGTGCTGTATGTTTGGGTGGAGGTGGGGGCAGATTAGTTAATATCCCAGTTCTGCTGCCTTCCCTGGTGGTTCAGTGGAGAGTGAACTCTAGCCCGGGTTCTCTGCTGCCTCCCTCCATGCTGCTGTGGACTGGTGAGGTAGAACTTTGATCTCCCCACCGGCCCATGGAGGCTTTGACCAGAGCCGCCGCTCGCATAGCGTCGGCTCTGCATGAGCCGACCGGGGAAATCCAGAGATCTCCCCTGCCGGTCTCAATCCATTGGTGTGCCGCGGGGATTAGGGTGTGCCCATGCACACCCGACACACCCCGTGCGCACGCCTATGGAAGTGAGGGATGGGGGAGACAGCCTACATGAAGAGTCAGCAAGGAGCAGGAAGGTAAAGTAAGAAAAGGAGAAGGAACAGAAATGAGCAGGAAGGGACATCAAGGAGCAGAAAGGGGCAGCAAGGAGCTGGAAGGGACAGCAAGAGCACAAAAGGTAAAGTAGGAGAAGGAGCACAAAGGAACAGAAATGAACAGGAAGGGTCAGCAAGGAGCTGGAAGGTAAAGCAGCACAAAGGTAAAGTAGAAGGAGCAGAAAGGGTCAGAAATTTGCTGGAAGGGGCAGAAGGAGCACAAAGGTAAAATAGGAGAAGGAGCAGAAAGGGACAGCAAGGAGCACAAAGATAAAGTAGAAAAGGGACCAGAAAAGGTCTGCAAGGAGCAGAAAGGGATCAGAATGAGAAAGGAGCAGAAGGGCGCAAAATAAGCAGAAAGTAGCAGAAAGGTCAAGGATAGAAAACGGTGTCAGAAGAAAAAAAAAGACTGTCAAATGAAGGAGAGGAAAAGGAGATTGGAGCAGGAAGGACAAATGAAGTGAACCCTCCACTTTATTCTGGACACCACATCATAAGGCTTTGGTACCTGGGCCAGGCAGGGAAACGCTGGACCTTCTCATCTCCAAAGGTAAAAAAATATCAGTATTAATGTGTTCACTTTTATTTACTGAGTGTCAGGAAGCACAGAGTGCCGTTGGGTAGGGGTGTTGCTGATTGGCTAGAGCGGTCAGCTGGCACTCTAAGCCAATCAGTAGCTCCCCATTCATAAAAAAGTTAAAATATTTTATGAACCGGGAACTAGCGATTGGCTTAGAGCGTCAACTGACCACTCTAGCCAATCAGCGGCACCCATGCCTGACGTCAATCTGCACTTCCTGACACTCTGTTTCAGAAGCCAAATACCACTGAGCGACCTGGAGTTGGAGGAAGCCTTTGGGGTTAAACCATTTGAGAGTGATTTAACCCCTTAAAGGAAAGCGAGCACCCAGGGGCATCCTGGCATCATAGCATTTTCATTTAGGTGATGTCGTTATGGTGACCAGAATGGTCCTTTAATTTGCTTAAAGGAACACTATAGGGTCAGGAATGCAAACATATATTCCTGACACCATAGTTGTGAAAACGCTATTCACCCTGGCTTTATGTGATAATGGCTATGCCTCTTCCCTTTCATGACACTGTCAAAAAGGTACCAAGCATGGATGTCATTACAATTATGCCCCCCCCCCTGGAAAAATTCCTGCGGACGCCCATGGCTACTGCCCCCCCCAGCCTCACTCCCTAATCTATAGGCTGCTGCCCCCCCAAAATCTATAGTCTATCTCAAACCCTCCCCCCATCCCTCACTTACCTGATCTGTAGGCTGTCTCTGGCTGCATGTGTTGTTCCCCTGCGGTTTCAATCAGCAGAGAAGCAGGGATAAAATGAAGCTTCCTATCCCTGTCTCTCTCCATACACCTACTGGCCGGCGCCGATATTGCAGTTCATTTTAAATCTCACACGAAAAATAGCAGAACAAGCTGAAAAATCCAGGGGGGGGGGCAATTGCCCTCCCTTGCCCCCCCCTGTGGACGCCCATGCACACACACATACAGACAGGCACACATATATACACATACAAACAGACAAGCACACACATATACATACAGGCAGACACACAGACAGGCACAAACAGACTGACAGACACATACAGACACACAGACACAGTGGCGTACTAAGGGGGGGGCGGGGGGGGCGGTCCGCCCCGGGTGCCAGCCGGGTGGGGGGTGCCATGGCCAGCCCCCCGCCCCCCCATGCTGCAGCCGCCCGAGCGCTCTGTATAGAGCCTCAGGCGGCTGCCAGCTTTGCCCGGGCGGTGCGTCCATGAGGGCGGACCGCACCGCCCGGGCGCAGCCTGAGGAGAGGCTGACAGGAGGGAGCGCTCCTGTCAGCTCCCTCACTGCAGCATGGTCCGACGGGTACAGAGAGCAGCTGTCTCCTGTACCCGGCCGGACTAACAGGAAGTGCACACTGAGTGTGCACTTCCTGTTAGTCCGGCCGGGTACAGGAAACAAAAGCTCCCTGTACCCGCGGACTATACAGGGCTCGGCCACGCTACAGGGAGGTAGGGGGGAGGGGGAGAAAGAAGGGGGTGAGAGAGGGGTGAGAAAGAAATGAAAAGTGAGAGAGGGGTGAGAAAAGAAATAAGGGGTGAGAGAGGGGTGAGAAAATAAATAAGTGGTGAGGAGGGTGAGAAAGAAATAAGGGGTGAAAGAGAAACAAGGGGGGTGGGAGAGGGGGAGAAATAGGGGTGAGGAGGGTGAGAAAGAAATGGGTGAGAGAGGGGTGAGAAAAAAAATAAGTGGGGGGGTGAGAGAGGGCTGAGAAGAAGAAATAGAGGGGTGAGAAAGAAATAAAGTGGAGAGAAAGAGAAATAAGGGGTGAGAAAGAGAAAAGGGGGGGTGAGAGAGAAATAAGGGGTGGGGTGAGAAAGAGAAAAGGGAGTGAGAGAAAATAGGAGGGGGTTGAAAGAAAGGGGGGTGAGAGAGAAATAAGGGGGGGTGAGAGAGAAATAAGGGGGGGTGAGAAAGATAAATAAGGGGGGTGAGAAAGAGAAATAAGGGGGGGGGTGAGAAAGAGAAAAGGGGGGGTGGGTGAGAAAGAGAAATTGGGAGGAGGAGAAGGAAATTGGAGCGGGAGGAGAGATTGACATTCATCACATACACACAATGCACCCCTTGCACACAGAAAAACACACAATGCATTACACACACAGACACACATACACAAGCAATGCAACCGTTACACACAATGCATCCCTTACACACACAGAAACACACAATGCATTCATTACACACCAATGCACCCTTACACACATTTCAATGCATCCCATACATACACAGAAACACACCTTGCAGTCCTATACATACAAACACAATTTCACACAATGCATTCCTTACACACATATCAGGACATCCCCTACACACTCCACCCCCTGTGAACAAACTCATTGGTGGAACATGAAGGTGGACCCTGGGACCCAGACCTTGAGCTGTGTAAAGGACCCCCAAAAAATGGAGCTGCTTCCCGTTCTCCCAGAACATTGATTTTTGTGACCACAGTTACAAACCGCCTCCAGAGAGCCTGTTCTGCACCAGACCAGTGGAGCCAGACTGCAGCTAGAGCCCATCATCATCCTCATCTGGTTGTAAGTAGGCAATCTAGTATATTATTCGTGGCACTAAGCTCTAATTTACCTCACATTAAAGAAACACTATAGTCCCCAGAACCACTTCAGCTTAATGTAGTGGTTCTGGTGTCTATAGCCTGTCCCTGCAGGCCTTTTAATGTAAACACGGCGGCACTGCAGCACTGGCGTTAGTTAACATGGCAAATCATATGGTTGGGGCATTGTGATGTCACATGGGGGGCGGCAAACTTTACTTTTGCCTAGGGCGGCAAAAATCCTTGTACCGGCCCTGGCTGGAGGGGGCTGTGTGAGCTGTGGCCGCACAGTGTCCCATGGTAGTTAGGGTGCCGTGCGGCCAGTACAGCTCACTCAAGCAAACAGCTGATAAACTGGCCGCACGGAGGAAATGTGTATGTGTGACTGTCTGTCTGTAACTGAGTGTGTGACTGTCTGTCTGTAACTGAGTGTGTGACTGTCTGCCTGTAAATGTGTGTGTAGGGCTGCAGGGATTTTGTAGAAGGGGGTGGGGGTTTTGTATTGGGACAGGAGTCTTTATAAGGGGGGATAAGCAGGGGATTTGTGGAAGGGGGTTGCGGGGGTTTTGTAGATGGGGCAGTACAGGATTTGTAGAAGGGGCAGGACAGAGGTTTTGTAGGAGGGGCAGGGCAGGACAAGGGTTTTGTAGGAGGGGCTGACAGCGGTTTTGCAAAGTTTACAAATTGTAAAAATAAAAGAAATAAAACCTTTAACATTTTTTACAGGTTCTTTTTGGGGGGGGTGCCAAGCACAGGATCCGCCCCGGGTGCCAAATGCTCTAGGTACGCCCCTGCACAGACAGACACACATACATACAAAGACACACATACAAACAGGCACACATACATGCAGACAGACACAAATACACATACAGACAGACACACACATACAGACAGACAGTAAGACAGACAGACACACAGACAGACACATGCATACAAACACACACACAAAATGTCCTGTTTCCTACCTTTGAGGTGCAGGAGGGTGACTTTCCCTGGGGTCCAGTGGTGGCTCTGGTGGATGGGAGTCAGAGTTTCCACTCTGACTCCCTGTTCTTCGTCCTGCGCAGGCTCGGTGTATGCTGGGAGGAGTGACGTGCAGTCACTTCCTACCAGCTCTGTGTGATCTCATCACAGGGGCCAGGTCACACTGTTAAAGCACCCAGCGCTGACCGGGCCCCCTGACAATCCATATCCATCAGGTGGCCCTGACAGCATGGGCCACCCGATGGACCCCTAGGACGGCGGTATGTACGCCAGTGTACCTATCTACACCCTGTTCCAAATTATTATGCAAATTATATTTTTCTCATTTACCTAAATAATTTATGTAAATAACAGTCACCATAATTCTCATGTTATCAACTATTAAGAGTACAATTCAAATTTTATTGAACAAACCTCCTAACTAATGATAACAGTATTTTTTTAAAATATTAAAAACTTGCAATGCACTGTTCCAAATTATTACGCAGAGTAAGTTTCAAATCACTTTATAGGTTGTAAAGAACTGAAAATTGTTATTTGTTGTGTTTGCAGCATATTTACTGAAATCAAAAGCTATTTCAATCAAACTTATAACAACATTTTAACTTTTTAAACATTTTAACAGGTCACATTACATTTTAACATAGGACCCCTTATTTGATAGCAGCTTCACAAGTCTTGCATCCATTGAAACTGTGAGTTTTTGCACAGTTTCTGCTTGAATTTATTTGCAAGATGTCAGAATAGCCTCCCAGAGCTGCTGTTTGGATGTAAACTATCTCCCACCCTCATAGATCTTTTGCTTGAGGATGCTCCAAAGGTTCTCATTATGATTGAGGTCAGGGGAGAATGGAGGCCACACCATGACTTTCTCTCCTTTTTTCCCCATAGCAGCCATTGATGCAGAGGTATTCTTTGCAGCATGAGATGGTGCATTGTCATGCATGAAAATTATTTTATTACGGAAAGCATAGTTCTTCCTTCTGTACCAGGGAAGAAAGTGGTCAGTCAGAAACTCCACATTCTTTGCAGAGGTCATCTTTACACCTTCGGGGACCCAAAAGGGGAAAACCAGCTCTCTTCCCATGATTCCGGCACAAAACATGACTCCACCACTGCCTTGCTGACATCGCAGCCTTGTTGGAACAGGGTGGCCATCCACCAACCATCCACTACTCCATCCATCTGGACCGTCCAGGGTTGCACGGCAATCATCAGTGAACAGGACTGTTTGAAAATTAGTCTTCATGTATTTTTCTTCTCAATGCAGCAATTTCTGCTTGTGAGCATTGGTTAGTGGTGGCTGAATAGAAGGTTTATGCACAGTTGCAAGACTCTGGAGGACTCTACACCTTGATGTCCGTGGGACTCCAGATGCACCAGCAGCTTCAAATATCTGTTTGCTGCTATGTAATGGTATTTTAGCAGCTACTCTCTTGATCCGGTGCATGGATCTGGCAGAAATCTTCCTCAATGTGCCTTTATCTGCACGAACCCGTCTGTGCTCTGAATCAGTCACAAATCTCTTAATAGTGTGATGATCACGCTTACGTTTTCGTAAAATAGCTAATGTTTTCATACCTCGTCCAAGGCATTGAACTATTTCACACTTTTCGGCAGCAGAGAGATCCTTTTTCTTCCCCATATTGCATGAAAATGGTGCACTGCTTAATTTTTTGGAACACCCTCCTTTAGTAGTTTTTCCTTAAACTGGGCTCACCTGGCAATCTAATTATCACAGGTGTCCGAGATTGTTTTCAGTGATCAAAAGAGCCCTGAGATACAATGCCATCCATGAGTTAAACTGAAAAACAAAATATTTAATCTTTGTGACACTTAAATAGAATTTGTATAATAATTTGGAACAGGGTGTATCTATCTATCCAGCATTGGGTAGCTTACGTGCAAAGCTGTGTTTACAGAGGGAAAGGAATCCTTTCTCCATTGTGGTTTATATAGGAACCCCACCATGAAAAAAATCATATTTTCCTCTGGAGCACAAGTCATGTACCTCCCAACAGCATGTAGAACATACAGCTGTCCAGAAGAACAAGGCCAAAGTGGCAACATTTGACCTCTCTATTTCTACTTTAACAAAAATGCTCCTGTATCTACCTTTTTTTTTTTTTTTTTTTTTTTTAAGATTGTTCAGTGTGTATGTGTATATTCAAATTGCAGTCATCAGCTTTAAGTTGTTTATATTCTTATATTCTTAAGTGCACTGAAAGGGGAAATAGGTCTTTCAGAGAAAGGATTTGCAGCTCACACAACATTAAGCACATTCAGAGTGAATTTCATTTGACACAGCTGCTTCATATTGGCACAGACTAGTGTGAATCCCATTCCTCACATCACTAATCAAAGGAAGTGCAGAACTGCAGATATGTTCGGAGCAATTTAAGCTTGAAAGTCACTTGCTTTCTACAAAGCTTCTACAGGAACGCAGATGTTCTCAGCTAAATTATTCAATGATATAGTTTAGATCTGCTGTAAAATGAGTGATCATATTTAGCACTTAGTAACACACAAGGTTCCGAATGCTGGACTTTTGAAAGCAAATGCAATTCTTATGAAATCTATTTTTTTTCATTTAGATAGATGTTCTTTATTACAGCTCTATATGGAACATATCTGTACAGATTATTTATCATTATCTCTGTTTCAACCTCATATAGTATATATCATATTTGTGTAAACTGCATCTTGAGTATTTTAAAGGGAAGCTTGCATTTCCTTCATTTTAGCACAACCTAATAACTAAATGTTCGCTTAAACTATGATTTTTTCATTCTTTATATATTTTTTGTTTTATTATTATTATTATTATTTATAAATAATTATTATTTATAAATATATTTATTCATATATTAATCATAGAGCTGTATATTTACATGGATTGCTGGGTAAAGCAAAACACAATTTGTAAATTTGTTAAATTTTGCAGTGCTGTACCAAAGATGCATGCGCAATGCTAGGGAAAATGCAGAGTGCACACACATATTCTTAATGTGACAGCAAAGTTGAAACAGCAAGGAAGTGCAACAAAAATGAATGTGTTTTTTTGTTTTTTTTTACTAACTTCTGCTACAGTCCAGGGTTCTCCAAACTCTGTCCCTCCAGATGTTGCTAAACTACAACTCCCTTAATTCTCTGACTATCTTTCATTCAAAGAATCATGGAAGTTGTAGTTCACAAACATCCGGAGGGTCAGAGTGTGGAGAACCCTGTGCTCCACTATTCGCCCAAGTAAAAGTTTCAATAGGGGTGATGGAAATTAGGAGTTATTTGAGCATCTGTGAAGCCATAGTGCTAGGTTGCTTTCCTCCCTCTTGGAGAGCAGACATCAGTATGGATATTCTCAATGTTAGCATAAGGCTTTGTTCATCAGGTTGGTTAGATGTATATCTTTAAACAGTTTCCACTCCACATCCTTTACAAGGTTAAAGGTTAATCTATTCATGAGCAAGTTGTTAATAATTATATACCTAATTATATTAGACAATGTCTCTAAATTTGTCTTTCACTTAAAGTGAAAGTGTCTATTCAGTGTGAATGGCACTTCTGATTAACTAACTAAAAGTATCAAAGGCAATGCTGCTCTCATACTGGATGACAGCCACGGCACATGAATAAAGCTTCAAGATATTGTGAAAAAGATTGTTAGTACATATGCACACAAGGGACATCTTGAGAAGATGGGGCCTAGTGCTGATTATTATTATTATTATTATTATTATGTTATTATTTATAGAGCACCAACAAATTCCGCAGCGCTTTACAGTGGGTGGACGAACAGACATGTAGTTGTAACCAGATAAGTTGGACACACAGGAACAGAGGGATTGAGGGCCCTGCTCAATGAGCTTACATGCTAGAGGGAGTGGGGTAAAATGACACAAAAAGGTAAGGATAGTATTAGACTAGTGACAGTTGCAAGAGAGAAATCAGTCAGGAGCTATTAACAGTTTAATTGATACACGTTTATGAAGAAGTGGGTTTTTTATGATTTTTTGAAGGTCACCTGGAAATGCAACACATTTATGTCTGCCTCTGATTCACATACCAAACTAGTAAATATATATTTACTGGTGCTTAAAACAATATTTTTTATTTAATGTTTCAAATAATATTTAAAAGAATAATTTTACATAACCTTTCTTCTCCACAAGTTGTTACACAAACACTCTGACTCAGAACTGATATGATATAGTTCATAGATGAACATGAGTAAACGGCTGTCACATTCTACACTAAATTTTAAAGATTTAAAATCTATTTTTTTTTTTTATAATTTACCATGTTAGACTTTTGTTTTAGGTTCATAAACTTGTAAGTGCCTATATTATTTATTTGTTCCTGATATCAACAGTGAAGGGTGAATTTGCAGTGTAAAATTAATAGGATATCATTGCACAAATAAGTAATAGTGAAGTTGAGTAATACTAGTATATTAGAGGTTCACTTATCATTACATCCTTCTGATATGGACAAAATTAGTATTTTACTAATAAATTAAATATTGTATAATTTCATTTACATTTTTCATGTACACAGTTGTAAAAAATACAATATTAAAGTAGAAATTATGGATCGTCCAGAAATGTTTGACCATCAAAAGTGTGAGTTAAAAAAGGTACATATTTTGTTTATTCTTGTAATAGTACAGGCATTATATTTTCTGACACCTAAACTATACAAATACATAGAATCTTGCCACTTTGACAGTACTTTAATTTTGTTATTGAAACATATTTGCGATGTGTATGTGCATCATTCTGAAATTGCTTCATGGGAGATTAGTTTGTTAACTGTGATGTCCAAGCAGCTTTCTTGCTGAAGCAGACATCACCCAAAATCTGTGAAATGTTTTTAAAAAAGAAAGTGCCTTGATTATTTGTTTTATTTACAATACATTTTAAATGCAGCATCGGTAGTATAGCAGCACAACAACAAAAATTATCCACCTCACAAGGTAAAAAATAATAATACCGAATCACTTTTCATGCAAATTTTGTACCCATATTTCCAATTAAAGTTGTTCAGAGTCAGTGTATTCAGTTAGTGGGATTCATTTCAGGACAGCAATGAATATACTAGAAAATCAAAAGTTGAAAGGTAAAGTACTTTTTAAAGATAGAACAAGTGTACTGTGTCGACATAGGGCACTTAAAGAGATATTACAGAAATAATAACATAAGCAGCTCAACACATGTGTAAGTACCTCTAACTCAGTGTTTCCCAACCCAGTCCTCAAGGCGCACCTACCAGTCCAGGATTTAGGGATTACCCAGTTGTGTCTAAGGTGTTTTTACAAAGAAGAAAAAAAACACCTTAGACACAACTGGGTAATCCCTAAATCCTGGACTGGTAGGTGTGCCTTGAGGACTGGGTTGGGAAACACTGCTCTAACTTAGCACAAAATCATGCAAAACAAATTGTGGAGTGTTATTTGAGTGGAGAGAAAAAAACATGTCAAATATACCCAGTGGAGTGCTGATATTATACACTTACCCTTAAATAATAAGGGAACATAAAATATACCAAATGTCTAAAAGAGAAAAAATAGACAAAAACTGGTGCAGTATATCTAGACAACTGGATTTATTGTGAAATATATATGTAGCTCACTCACATGGCTCTGAGCCTTGGTGGGGGGATAGGCTCAGATTACAAGTACAGGGGTATTTAAAGATAATACCAAAACTTCTTCTATTTGGAAATTCAAGTACTCAAAGAGAAGAGAGACAAGACAGATCTGATGTGTTATCCTCAATATAAGTGTTAATACGGTAATATAGGTTACTGCTCACCTTATTGAGAGCCAAAGTACTGGCCTCTCAGTGATATGTGCACTGTGCCTTTAAGGGGGCACTCCTCTTCTTTATAGCAGGAAGACTAGGGACTTGAAATAAAGTTTTGGAATTATCTTTAAATACCCCCTGCGATTGTGATCTAAGCCTATCCCCCCCAAGGCTCGGAGCCATGTGAGTGAGCTACATATATACCTCACAAAAAATCCAGTTGTCTAGATATACTGCACTAGATTTTGTCAAATTTTTCTCTTTTAGACCTTATTTAAGGGTAAGTGTATAATATCAGCGCTCCACTGGGTATATTTTGACGTGGGTTTTTCTCTCCACGTATTAAATATACACATATGAGAAGAAGCAATCTTTATTACAACATGAAGTAGTTGAAAATACTCAAAGCAACGCACAAATATACAGTGGAATCAACACCATGTCAGCCATTGCATTATCCATGTGTTTCATAAAAAAAAAAAAATATATTTTGTTGTCTACATTGCATGATTTGCAGTATTTTCATTGCTCTCCATGGTGATAAAAATACTGCTCATTTTAATACATGGACATTAGTATATTAGCTTTTAAATATGTTTACTATATTAAGGGCCTCTATAACATATTAACACATTTACATTTACTTTCATCTTCTTCTATCCCATCTTTAATCTATTTTAATCTCACACCACTAAGATTCAGCCAGCTTTTCTCTGCACTTTGCTGTTACTAAATCCATCCTTGTAAATAGAAGATTTAGAGTGAAATTGTGACCATTCACTAATCACAGTCACAAGGTAAAATAGTTATCACAAAGAAGGATTATCTAAAAATAAAATATCTTAAAAAGCCATTTACTTCTCAGTGAAATGCATTAGAAATTCACTAGAGTCAAATTTATAAGTATTAAAAGTATGGTATTGCTTTTATCATTATACTCATCAAAATTTTTATATTCACAATTTTTACCTAATACTGAATGACAAACTACACCCTCAATGTAATATTTTTGGATAACCTTCAGAACTATTCAATATTTTTGGATAAACTTTTAATATATATATATATATATATATTTTTTTTTTTTATTTTTTTTTTAAATATTAAGTTTATCCAAAATATTAAATCATTTGGAAAGCTTATCCAACAATATAAAGGCCTACATTTGGTAATGAATTTGTTAATCCTTGTTTATTTTATAAATATCACATAACATTTCTAGAATGGTGAGAAGGCACTATTGTGGATAAAACAGTAACGTTTGCCTCCTAAGGCTTTTTCTGTAAATAATTTTTCGAGATGCAAGGAAAAGTGTACTCTCAACAATTTCATATATTTTTTAATAATGATATGATGAGAATAATCCTATATCTTTTGTAATGTAAATAAAATGTCATAGTTTGTAAAAGGAAAAAAAAAATATTTAGTAAAATCTAACAGCTGTGCTAAGTACATGTTAAATACTTTATATTCACATATCTAAATAAATGTTTCTGTTAAATAGTATGTTTTTACTTAATGGATGTAACATATGCCAATGGTTTATAATGCAGATACTCTGCATGTTTCCAATAATGTAACATTATTCCTTATGTAACACCTTGTATACCTGTGACTTGCAGATTAAACTATGCACAGATTATTATACTCCATTGAAAAGTCTTACTACAATATGAATAATAAAAAATTCTATGGATTTACATATCAGGACATTATAACAAATAGCTGGGCCTTTGCAGGTTTTAAAATTAGGTAAATACAACTGTGGCTGAACCACCGACTGTTAGTGAATTGCCTTTTTGTTTATTATGTGTGATTCCCCATCCTTTCGTTTATTGTGCCCGCTCCCCGTTCGAGAGGTCTTCCACAAAGTGAATTCATTCACCTCCCAAACAGGGACCACCCTGATACCTCATTTAGAATGTTAGGTTAGAATGTTCACACTTTGCAACATAAGTGTCAAACCACAAACCGCAAAGGAGTACAATTAATGAGTGCTTTTCTGGGTGGCCTCCATTCATATAGACGAAAGCCAGCTAGGGGGAGCATTCGTGGATTGTTTCCCAACTCGTTCGTCTCCCGAACGAGCACCTCCTGTGCCCCATTAGAACATTCACACCAATTGATCAGAGCGTTTGCACTCGCAACATAAGTGTAAAACCGCAAGGGAAGTAATTCATGGGTGCTCCCAGTGGTGTATTTAGGATTTGTGCTGCCCTAGGCAGGACGGTGCTCGGGCACCCCACACCCCTTAATTTAAATTTTCCCCACCCTTTCCAGGCAAGGCCGCACTTTGACTGACAGACACACACACTCGCTGATAGATGCATACACTCATTGACAGACACACACTCTCATATACACTGAAAAACAATGACAAACACACACACACTCACTGATTTGACACACTGACACACACTATTACTCGGACACACACTGACAGACGCACACTCTCACTGACAGATGTACAAACTCACTGACCGACACATACATATTCACTGACCGACGCATACACATTCACTGACCGACACACACACGCACACACACACACACACATTCACTCACACACACATTCACTTAGACACACACTTACTTAGACACACACACACTTACAGACACACACACATACATAGACACATTCATAGACACACATACATACATATTCACTCACAGACACACACACATTCACTCACAGACACACATGCAGACATTTCCCCAAACACTCACAATTTAATTTTTTTTATTTTAAATCCATCCAGCCTCCCTGGGAGAGCTGGAGTGGATTACTTACCTGTCCACTAGGGCTGCTGGGCGGGCAGGTATGGGGCAGACAGGCTGAGTAGGAGGCGAGGGAGCTCTGATTTTCCTGCTCAGCTCTCTCGCGTGCCGCTCAGTGATGCCTGGACCCGGAGTGACGCCATATTCTGGCTCCCGGCTTCATTAAGCGGTGCGGAGGGAGCTGAGCAGGAAGAGCTCAGGTGAGTATGCTCCCTCGCTGCCTGCTGCCAGTCGCGGGGATGCTCAAAGGTGGCCTGCTGGCCAGCTCTTGAGACCTCCAGGACACGAGGCAAGCAAGGGATCTGCCTGGGCGTTTGGGGGCGGCTTTCCCCCCTCTACCCCCTGCAAAGTGCCACCCAAGACAGATGCCTTGTTTGCCTCATGTAAGATACGTCCCTGGGTGCTCCCCTGGGTGGCTGCCATTTTGTATAGATAAACGCCGCCCAGGGGGAGCATTCATATACCCAAAGGGAGACGTTTCCCTTGCAGGGCTTCTCCCAGGGACCTCATGAGCAGAGACTGGGCAAAGGAAGGTATCACTGTGAGGGTCCCTGGGGTTGGTGTGGCTACTTCTGGGGCACTGGCTAGGTTGGTGGGTTTGTCAGTGCCTGCAGGGACAAAGAGACCAGCTCTTTTCTGTGCCTGGGAGACCAAGGGACAGTCCGTTTTTCCCGCGCATGGACTCCCAGGTACAGAAGCTCCTGGGAAGAAGATTCCCTGCTGACTAGTGTGGGAAACCCTGTGTTTTCAGTGGGAGGCTTTTTTTGACAAAGGGAACTAAGTCCCTACTCGCGCTAAGGTCGCAGTGAGGGGGAGAATCTTGGGATGGGACATTGTATGTTTGTGTGGGGTTACGCATAAAAGCAGTGTGTGGCCAATAAAGCATTGTTGTACCTCCAGGACTGTGTGTTGTCCAGTTACAGGGGGTGGAGGGAATGGGTCTCTTTGTACTCAGTTCCTGACCAGCTGAAGGAAGGGAATTAGCAGAGGTAACCGGTCGGGTTACCAATGGTCCGCTACAACAACATCAGATGAACAACAACAAATTACATACCGTATTATGATTTTATGAAAAATAAAGCCAAAGGGTACTGCATTGTTTAAATCCACAAAACATACCACAAACTGAGGAATAGGGAAAAATAGCACTCGCACGAAGCAGATGGAATATCTGAATCACAACTAAATCCTCTTAAAGCAGATAATAAGCAATAACCAAATTAACAGGAGTGATGTGCAGATAAAATGCACTTCATTTGCTCCCTGCTGGTGTGGGTTTTCCCATACCCCAGTTTGTAGTTTTGTTTTGCAGATTTACACTATATAGTACACTGAACAAAATTATAAATGCAACATTTTTGTTTTTGCCCCCATTTTTTATGAGCTGAACTTTGAGCTGAGTCTAAGACTTTTTCTATGTACACAAAAGGCCTATTTCTCTCACATATTGTTCACAAATCTGCCTAAATCTGTTCTAGTGAGCACTTCTCTTTTGCCGAGATATTCCATCCACAGGTGTGGCATATCAAGATGCTGATCAGACAGCATGATTATTGCACAGGTGTGCCTCAGGCTGGCCACAATAAAAGGCCACTCTAAAATGTGCAGTTTTATCACACAGCACAATGCCACAGATGTTGCAAGTTTTGAGGGAGCGTTTAATTGGCATGCTGACTGCAGGGCATGCTGACTGCAGGAATGTCCACCAGAGCTGTTGCCAGTGAATTGAAAGTTCATTTCTCTACCATAAGCCATCTCCAAAGGGGTTTACAAAGGTAGTACATCCAACCGGCCTCACAACCGCAGATCACATGTAACCACACCAGCCAAGGACCTCCACATCCGGCATCTTCACCTCCAAGATTGTCTTAGACCAGCCACCCGACAGCTGCTGCAATAGTCGATTTGCATAACCAAAGAATTTCTGCACAAACTGGCACAAACAGTCTCAGGGAAGCTCACCTGCATGCGCATCGTCCTCATTGGGGTCTCGACCTGACTGCAGTTTGTCATCGCAACCAACTTGAGAGAGGAAATGCTCACATTCTACGGTGTCTGGCACTTTGGAGAGGTGTTCTCTTCACAGATGAATCACGGTTTTCACTGTACAGGCAGAAGGCAGACAGCGTGTATGGCGTTGTGGGGGTGAGTAGTTTGCTGATGTTAGTGTTGTGGATCGAGTGGCCCATGGTGGAGGTGTGGTTATGGCAGTGATGGCTAACCTTGACACCATAAATTGTTTCTGTACTACATTTCCCATGATGCTCAGCTTGCTTTTAGAGTCTAAAAGCTAGCTGAGCATCATAGGTAATGTAGTCCAGAAACAATTTATAGTGTCAAAGTTAGCTATCACTGGGTTATGGTATGGGCAGGCGTTTGTTATGCATTTTATTGATGGCATTGTTGTGCCATTCATCCATGACCATAACCTCATGTTGCAGCATGATAATGCATGTTCCCATGTTGCAAGGATCTGTATACAATTCCTGGAAGCTGAAAACATCCCAGTTCTTGCAGGGCCAGCATACTCACCAGACATGCCACCCATTGAGCATGTTTGGGATGCTCTGGATCGGCGTATATGACAGAGTGTTCCAGGTCCTGCCAATATCCAGCAACTTCGCACAGCCATTGAAGAGGAGTGGACCAACATTCCACAGGTCGCAATCAACAACCTGATCAACTCTATGCGAAGGAGATATGTTGCACTGCATGAGGCAAATGGTGGTCACATCAGATACTGACTGGTTTTCTGATCCCCCTGACCTCTCCAATACAGTAAAACTGCACATTTTAGAGTGGAATTTTATTGTGGCCAGCCTAAGGTGCACCTGTGCAATAATTATGCTGTCTAATCAGCATCTTGATATGCCACACCTGTGAGGTGGATGTATTATCTCAACAAAGGAGAAGTGCTAACTAACACAGATTTAGACAGATTTGTGAACAATATTTAAGAGAAATAGGCTTTTTGTGTACATAGAAAAAGTCTTAGATCTTTGAGTTCAGCTCATGAAAAATGGGGGCAAAAACAAAAGTGTTGCGTTAATAATTTTGTTCAGTGTAGCTTCCGCTAATATTGCCACGCTTGGTAAATATGAGGCTGGAGAATACATGACAAGGGATCTGAGATCGTCCCTCCATTCAATCTCTCCACTCCAGATCCTTTAAATTTCAAGGTGGACTCTTCTCCTCAATTTACCCCACAGGTTTTCTATGGGGATTCAATGATGGCCATGGAAGGACCTTAATTTTGTGGACCATAAAACTGTTTTGTGTTGATTTTAAGGTATTTTGGATCATTATCCTGCTGAAAATCCAACCACAGCCTATTTTAAGCTTTCTGGCAGTGGCAGTCAGGTGTTCATTTAATATCTGTTGATATTTGATAGAGATAATGATGCCATGTATTCTAACAAAAGAGGCTAAAGGCTATTTAAACTTTTTTTGTCCATTTCCTAGTGCTTTGTCATGGTTTCCATTGTGGTTATCTGAGAACTCGTTTCTGGTCTTGATTCTTGTGTATTTTGACCTTGGCTTGTTGAACTTCACTTTTCTGAAAACTTCATAGATAAGAAGTTTGTTAACAACCTTCTTATCCCTCTGAGGGAGAGATCCACACCTTGGCTATTGAGGCCATAGATGGAAGACCTCAACAGACACCCATTATAACCCACAAGACCATTCCCTTATATTTGTCTATAGAGATTTTACATAGAGAGGAGATAGCAATACAAATCATTTCTACCCCTTTTTGCCCCATCATTATTGGGTTTCTGTGCCTGTTGCAGCATAATCTGGTATTGAATTGGATTAAAGGTGAAATATGTACTTGGGGAACTAGCTGCAAAGATAAATGTCTTCTCTCTATAAAACCTTTAGGTGGTATTAACATACCAACGACAGATCCTTTGTCCACAGTTGTTTCCCCATAATATATAAAAGTTAAGGAGGTCTTTAATAAAACCAGCGCTGAGACTTTATCTCCACACAGGACTTATGACTGTGCAATAGACATCCTGCCAGATACTATGCCACCCAGAGGTCGGGTATATCCAATGTCCCCTCATGAAAGTGAAATCATGAAAGAATATATTCAGGACACCCTTGCCAAGGGTTTCATATGTAGATCTTCCTCTCCTGCAGGCACAGGGTTTTCTTTTCTCCAAGAAAGAGGGAGATCTACAACCATGCATTGAGTGATCTAAACAAAATTACTAAAGGGAACATCTATCCTATTTCCCTCATCACAGAATTATTTGATAGACTTAAAAGGGCCACTGTGTTTACCAAACTCGACCTTAGGAGTGCTTACAATCTGGTCAGAGTTAAGGAGGGTCATGAATGGAAGACCACATTTACCACAAGAAGTGGGCATTACGAATATCTCGTAATGCCGTTTGGTTTGTGTAATGCTCCTACGGTTTTCCAAAACCTCATTGATAATGTCTTAAGGGAATATATTCATTTGTGTGTTCTAGTCTATTTGGATGATATACTCATTTATTCCCCAAATATTACTACTCACTATGATCATGTTTCTAAGGTACTCACAATGTTGTTGCTCAATAGCTTGTATTGCAAATTGGAGACATGTTTATTCCATCAAACAGAGGTACAATTCTCAGGCCATGTTATCTCAGCCAGTGGTTTTTAAATAGATCCTCAGAAACTTGAAGCAGTCTTGCAATGGCCCAGACCTAAGGGCCTTAAAGATATTCAAAGGTTCATTGGATTCACTAATTACTACCGCTGTCATTTCTCCCATTACTAATCTTACATGTAAAAGTGCTGACACACAGGCTTGGCCTCCTGAAGCCGTGTCTATCTTTGATTGGCTTAAAACCGTCTTTTCTACTGCCCCTATTCTCATTCATCCGGGTCCTTCTAAACCTTTTGTACTAGAGGTTGATGCTTTTGAAACAGGGGTAGAGGCTGTCCTTTATCAACAGGAGTCACAAGATACTCCACTCCATCCTTGTGGTTTCTTCTCCAAGAAGTTATCCCCTGTAGAAGTTAATTATGATATAGGGGACAGGGAGTTCTTGACTATAACCCTAGCATTGAAAGAGTGGAGACATCTGGTAGAAGGATCTAAAGTACTCATAATGATCATTACTAATCATAAGAACTTGGCCGATATAAGCAAAGCAAAACGTCTCATCTAGATAAGCTCGATGGCCTTTGTTTCTTTCTCGTTTAAATTTTATTGTTACTTGCTTTATCCAGACAATTCGAAACTGACTCTGATCGTGGTATAGAAATCGCATTATACCACCTGAATGTATAGTGGCAACTACCATATTAACCATGTCCTCCTCCTTGATGGATAAAGTACATGCAGCCCAATCACAGGTTCCTGATAGTAAACCCCACGATAAATTGTATGTTCCACCTACAGAAAGAATCAAAGTACTCTCCTTGAGTCATGATACTAAATCCGCTGGCCATCCTGGGATTCATAAAACTATATCCTCTATATTGAGACAATTTTGCTGGCCTTCCTTCTGAGACCATCCCCCCATTGAATCTCTTCAGATCCTTCAAATTTCAATATAATTCATGCAATAGAAAACTTGTAATGGCAAACACTACCAAACATATACAACACCCGGTGTTATGAATTAGAAGGTAAAATATACAGTAACATATACTTCACAATAGATATCCACTGTAGGCAAGTAGTAGTACCAATGCACAACTACAAACTGTTCCAAATTATTATTATTAAGTTCTATTTAAGTGTCACAAAGATTAAATATTTTGTTTTTCAGTTTAACTCATGGATGGCTATTTTGATCACTAAAAACAATCTCGGACACCTGTGATAATTAGATTGTCAGGTGAGCCCAATTTAAGGAAAAACTACCAAAGGAGGGTGTTCCACATTATTAAGCAGAGCAGAACCATTTTCATGCAATATGGGGAAGAAAAAGGATCTCTCTGCTGCCAAAAAGAGTGAAATAGTTCAATGCCTTGGACGAAGTAAGAAAACATTAGATATTTCACGAAAACTTAAACGTGAACATCGCACTATTAAGATATTTGTGGCTGATTCAGAGCACAGATGGGTTTGTGTAGATAAAGGCACATTGAGGAAGATTTCTGCCAGATCCATACATCGGATCAAGAGAGCAGCTGCTAAAATACCATTACATAGCAGCAAACAGATATTTGAAGCTGCTGGTGCCTCTGGAGTCCCACGGACATCAAGGTGTAGAGTCCTCCAGAGTTTTGCAACTGTGCATAAACCTTCTATTCGGCCACCACTAACCAATGCTCACAAGCAGAAACAGCTGCATTGGGCAGAAAAATACATGAAGACTAATTTTCAAACAGTCCTGTTCACTGATGAGTGTCGTGCAACCCTAGATGGTCCAGATGGATGGAGTAGTGCATGGTTGGTGGATGGCCACCCTGTTCCAACAAGACTGCGACGTCAGCAAGGCGGTGGTGGAGTCATGTTTTGGGCCGGAATCATGGGAAGAGAGCTGGTCAGCCCCTTTAAGGTCCCCGAGGGTGTAAAGATGACCTCTGCAAAGTATGTGGAGTTTCTGACTGACCACTTTCTTCCCTGGTACAGAAGGAAGAACTATGCTTTCCGTAATAAAATCATCTTCATGCATGAAAATGCACCATCTCATGCTGCAAAGAATACCTTTGCATCAATGGCTGCTATGAGGAAAAAAAGAGGAGAGAAAGTCATGGAGTGGTCTCCATCCTCTCCTGGTCTCAATCCTATTGAGAACCTTTGGAGCATCCTCAAGCCAAAGATCTATGAGGATGGGAGGCAGTTTACATCCAAACAGCAGCTCTGGGAGGCTATTCTGATATCTTGCAAACAAATTCAAGCAGAAACTGTCCAAAAACTCACAAGTTCAATGGATGCAAGACTTGTGAAGCTGCTATCAAATAAGGGGTCCTATGTTAAAATGTAACGTGACATGTTAAAATGTTTAATAAGTTAAAATGTTTTTATAAGTTTGATTGAAATAGTTTTTGATTTCAGTAAATATGCTGCAAACACAACAAATGACATTCTTTACAACCTATAAAGTGTTTTGAAACTTTTTTATGTTTTAAAAAAATACTGTTATCATTAGGAGGTTTGTTCAATAAAATTTTAATTGTACTCTTAATAGTTGATAACATGAGAATTATGCTAACTGTTATTTACATCAATTATTTAGGTAAATGAGAAAAATATCATTTGCATAATAATTTGGAACAGGGTGTATATAAATAAGATGGCGCAAAAAAAATAGTACATTAAATAGAATCCAATTTAATGTGCAGAAACCCGCTTCAGATCTTGGTAATAAGATACAAACAATAAACAACAAAAGTGCTGGTACGCAAGATTTAAAAGGACACCTTAAGTGCTCTTATATAGCAAAAGTGCTCTTTAGCTGTTTATGCATAGATTAGTGGAAATAATGTTAACCCACAATAAAACACAATGAAACATATGTGCATATACTTGCAACCTGTAAGTATACACTGACAGTATCTACAAATAGGAGAAAAAAAGAGACACATGAAGCACTCCTAGGGCAATAAAGTTATAAAAATAATACAAATATGCAAAATCCTCTGTAGGTATTAAACTCACAAGTTAGGAGTGGTAATAGCCCCACTAAAAGCTATAACTCTTAGGGAGGATCAGCCCCTAGAGTGCATGGGATCCAATAGATGCTCTGGCATTTGAAAAGGTAGTTTTTAACAATTTTAAGAAAATAAATAATAGGTATAATGGTCACAACCTTACTTTTGAAGAAAGGACTGTCCTAAAAGGACTCAGAGAAAATGATCAGATTGTCATCAAACCCGCAGTTAAAGGCGGTAGTTTGGTGATAATGGATTCTGAGAAGTATGTGGCAGAATGTATGAGACAATTGGAGGACACTGAGGTTGGCACTCTAACAACATTGGCACTCTAATGGTTCTTATATAGAGCCTGGCACAGCTCTACACTTGTGAATATAACCTTTATCATTATTAACTTTCCTTTATTATTGTACAGATAACACAATGTGTGATTGTATTTATTTGACGTAGATTCCAAGAGTGGTACTACTACTTGCCTACAGTGGATCTCTATTGTGACGTTTATGTTACTGTATAGTTTACCTTCTAATTCATAAAATCAGGTGTTGTACATGTTTGATAGTGTTTGACATTACAAGTTTTCTATTGCGTGTATTAAGGTGACTGGGGAAACACCTAAAACATTTGATACACACCCAATATCACTAAATTTGAAGCACCTACACACCTACAGATTTTTCAGTATTTTTTGCTGTCCTTCAAATTTCAAGGTTGACACTGGTGGACCTTCTCCTCAGTTTACCCCATAGGTTTTCTAATGGGTTCAATGATGGTCATGGCAGGACCTTGATTTTGTGGACCATAAACCATTTTTGTACTGATTTTCATGCAAGTTTTGGATCATTATCCACTTTCTGGCAGTGGCAGTCAGGTGGTAATTTATTATGTGTTGATATTTGATTGAGATAATGATGCCATGTATCCTAACAAAAAACATTAAAGAGCCACTACCATATTTAACTGTGGGCATGAGGTACTTTTCCATATAGCTAACTCTGTGTGTGCACCAAACACATCTCTGATGTTTATGGCCAAAAATGTCAATTTTGGTTTCATCTGATCTGTCACATCGACCGCCAGATCCGCTCCTGTTAGAGAGCGGTCTGGGACCCGGCGGGTGCATCTTTTTGCGGCGGCATTCCCATGTGGCAATGGGAATGCCACTGATTACTTAACTCCTCCTGCGGCGCCCGCTGGTCTCACTCCGAGCATGGTCTCGGAGGTGACAGCTGCCCCTCCCCCACACAGAAGTCAGGTCTGAAAACATTAGAGACGCCGGCCGCTGCAAGTCAGAACCTACTAAGGTTCATAGTTAACACCTTGGTCCCAAACCACTGGGAATGTGTGTGTGATGTCACACATGCACATTACACTGTCACATGCTCCTCTACAACCAATCAAAGAACACCTTAGGCTATTTAAACCTTTTTTGTCCATTTCTCAGTGCCCTGTTGTGGTTTCCATTGTGGTTAAGCAAGAGCGCGTTTCTGGTGTTGATTCTTGTGCATTTTGACCTTGACTTGTTTTTTGACTATTCTGAGTTCTGTATCCCTTAGACTTTTTGCTTGTTTCCTGACTATTTTGACTTCTTTATTCTTTGACCTTTGGCTTGCCTACCGTTTACGTATACTCTATATTCCTGACCTCAGCCTGTCTTGTAATTTTTTATTTTATTTGTTAAATCAGGTCATTCTAAAGCCCGGTAATATGCCTTAGGGTTTACATAAGTTCTGCAAGCTGGGGATATTAGTGTATCCTGACATGATCATAGAATCTGATGCCATTTGAAGTTCCAGTTGTGTCTGGCAAACTGAAGACTTTTGAGTTTGTTTTTGGATGAGAGTAGAGGCTTTCTTCTTAAAACCCTTCCAAAAACCTGTGGTGATGTAGATGAAAGTGTTTGTTTCTGTTTAGCTAACTCATTATACTATCAACCTTGTGCATTGCAAGGACTTCCACGTCATGTACATAGTTTTGTACATTACCATCTTTGCTCATCCCTCTTCTAAGAAGACAACACCCCTACATCCTCTTATTCTAATAAAATCCCACCTCATAGATTACCGTAGATAAATGTTAGAGCTATAGTTCGTTATAATCCGTTATATGCTGTTACCATGTTGCTTCCACAAACTGTTAGTTGTCAATATTTGATTGGTAATTATTGATACTCCTCCTAGAATCCATTTTATTGAGTGCTATTAAAAAACATTTGTTCTGTTTACTAAAGAGCAGACTTTTTCTAAATCAGATTCCACTGTATGTTCTGCATGAAGCGTCTCCAGGTACTTAGGGAGTGGCTGTCACAGCTCTCGACATCTCTGCTGGCATGGCTGCATTCAAACATAGCATCCACTCCGTCAGAGATGTTTCCAACTTACCTGGGGCTCAGCGGGCAGCTACCCGGTCTCCCTCTGTTCCGGTCCCCAGCTGGTACATTCTTAGGTACGCTGGCGCTGCGTACCGGACTTTTATAAAAAAAAACTTACCTTTGCCCACATTAAAGATGGCGCCAACGTGTGTGCGGCGTCACGTCATAGACGTGCATGCACATTTTGGGGTCAGAGTCAGAGACAATCAATTACACCCTAAAGAGGGTTATTAAAACCCACATTACCTTTTTGTCAGTGCCCTGTCATGGTTTCCATTAGCTTGTTATCCGAGAATGTGTTCCTGATTGCGGTTTTCTGGTATTTGACTTTGGCTTCGTTTTGACTTCCCTGTTTTCTGGTATCCTTGACCTCTGGCTTTCCTCATCGTTGTGTCTCATTCTGCGCTCCTGACCTCGGCAAGTATTTTGACTATTCTGTGGTACATTAAGTCCAGCCATTCTAAGGTCCAGTTAGACGTTAGTCCTAGGTTCTAGGTGTGATACAATTCTGTGTGCTGGATCAATTATAATCCTGACAGTGGCACAGTCTAGATAGAACTGTAAGAACATGGCAGGTAATTCTAATGATAACCAATGACAGGGCAGATGTTCCAACAGTAGGCAGGGCCGCCATCAGAGTGTGACAACCATGACAGTTGTGATGGGCTCGGCAGTCCAGGGGGGCAAGCTGCCTGGGCCCTGGGGGGCAAGCTGCTTGTCAGTATGTGTGTCAATATATTTGTTTGTTTGTCAGTACGTATGTCTGTGTATCAGTATGTGTGTCTGTTTGTCAGTATGTATGTGTGTTTGTGTATTAGTATGTATGTCTGTGAGTGTGTCAATATTTATGTCTGTGTGGTCGTATATATGTTTGTTTGTCAGTACGTATGCCTGTGTTTCAGTATGTGTGTCTGTTTGTCAGTATGTATGCCTGTGAGTGTGTCAGTATGTATGTCTGTGTGCAGTATGTGTGTCAGTATGTATTTCAATGTGTCTGTGTGTCAGTATGTATGTCTGTGTGTCAATATTAGTGTCGGTATGTCTGTGTGTCAGTCTGTGTATCTGTTGGTCAGTATGTGGAACTGTGTGTCAGTGTGTGCATTTGTGTGTCTGTGTATTTGCATACAAAAGTATGCTTACATTCAAACACACAGTATGTGTGTATATATATATATATATATATATATATATAAATATATATGTTAAAAGATACACACACTATATACATATATATATATATATATATACACACATACACTATATCCAATACACACACACACTGTATCCACTACACAAACACACACCCTGCATCTACTCTACACACACTGCATCCTTATGGGTGGGTTTGGAGGCAGTCCCTGTGGGCAAGCTTGGGGGCGGGCACCAGGGGCCCAGACCTTGAGCTGTGCTAGGGGCCTCAAAATTTCTGATGGCAGCCGGACAGTAGACAACATCTCATTGTAGATTTGGAGACTTTATGACCTCAAGATGCAACACAATTCTGCCATTAACCAGCTGTGATCATTGGATATTTTTTGTCCATCCTCCTCACAGTGTGTATAGACAATATAGACACATGTCCTCTTCCAGGTTGATTCATAACATTTCCAGGTTGATTCAAAACTTCTTCATTATTGCCCTGATGGTGGAAATGGGCATTTGCAATGCTTTTTCTATTTTCTTCTAGGCACTTCCCATTTTGTGAAGCTCAACAACTTTTTGCCACACTTCACAACTATATTCCTTCGTCTTGTGATGAATTACTAAAGGAATTTCATAAGAATTTAATGTTTTTCTTCAAATTGATTATAGATTTTGTATTCTTCAAATAACAATCAATCTATGATACTTCCTTTACTTATATTGAGATTTTAATTACATTTTATTATTTTTTACATGAATTGCCAGTGGACAGTGCATTCCTGGCAACTCAGAGCTCTGTAGTGGTTATGGTGCTTGCAGTCAATTTTAAATCAAGATAAGAACTGAAATTCCTAGCCTGAAATCTGTGTATGTAAGCAGCAACTAAACATGTATTTAAAAAATATCTTTCAGTACATAGAACATTCATCTGCGCAGCAACTGATTGCTATTTATAGTGTACTTGTTACTTGAACCAGTTGGTATCTGTACAGCAGGAGACTTTCCTCTATTTTTCAATTTTTATCGATGAATTGCAGTTGCTGTTTTGTTATTAACAGTGGATAGTTTTCTTAGGCTGCGTGTTACTATAACAGACACAAAGCAGGCTGCAAATTTCGTATTCTTACTGCTAATCATTCTTCATTCTCATTAGTTGTCCATACACAAATCAGCAATAATTAGTGTGTTTCTATCTATGTATGTAACATATTTTAATAATGTGAAACTACATGCTGTTTATTAGCACGCTACCTCGACACAGGAGAAGAGCTATTTGTGTATACAGTTCTATTTTTATATGCTTTGTAATAGAGTGAAATCACTAAATCAAAAAAAGAAAATCCAGGTGTAACTTATGCCTGAACTTTATGAATTTTATGGTCCCTATACTGGTATGTACGTCTCTGTGTGGCATCAACTTATGGAAACTGCAGCACTTAGAATAGCTGCCTACTACTTCACCTAGCTTGATCCAGTAGTGTATTTGCGTAATCCCTGTATTGTTTTCCTCCTGAAGCACCAGTACTATATAGTGTTCCTGTGCCTGCTGGTAGACAGGCCATCCCCCGAAAAGCAAAATTAAGCTAAAAATTTTTAGTTTTAGTTACCTTGTTTCAGCTACAAGGCTCCCTTGGTGTTGTTCAGCTCTCCTCCACAAGAGCTGTCATGGAGGAGGCATGCAATGTCCAATACAATGCTCCTCCTAGAGCAGGATTGGGAATCTAATGCGCCTCTTGTGGCTGTCAGTTTGATAGCTGCTAGTGGAGGAGTTTGCCCTAAAATGAAAACATTGTAGATTTTGACACACTGCAATATTTTACATAGTAGGGTTAAGGGGACAAGGGCAGTGCACCCAGACAGGGCCAGATTAAGAGCACAGTGGGCCTGGTGCTGACAATTATGACAGGCCTAATTACAGAATCATATCGACCAAAAACAGTAAAACACTCCCAAGCGTCATGTATCTGATGGAGATGGTGCTGGAGAGAAAGAAAACAGCAGCTATAAGAAAACACATACCCTATGCTAATCTCTCTCTAATTTATGTTTTCATCTTTCAAGTAAATCCATAACCCCTAACAGCAGTGTCCAGTCAAGCAGGAAGTCAATGGGCATGGTAAAAGGGTGTGCCACTGACACAAATCACGTAACCTGCAAAAGAGGCGAACATGCCCAAAAAGAGGATATGTCTGCCCAAAGAATTAGAAGGCCAGCCTGGCATGAATGCATGTCAGGCTTCCTGCCAATCATGCAACTGGCCAACTAAGCGCATACTATGCAGACAGCACCCTGAGCTTGGCATAAATGCATCTAATGATGCGCTCACTCAACGCTTTCTAAGGACTGTCCCCTAGCACTCGCTGGTCCACTTGTCTCCTTACCTTCTTACTAGCAAGCAGAAGCTCCTGGTATATGGTCTGGGACAGAGAAAAGCTGTATGTAGTGAGTGTAGAAGAAAGGGAACATGCCACAGTGTTAGAGAGACCAAAGTCAGCATTACCTTAAAGGATCACTATAGGGTCAGGAACACAAACATGAATTCATGACCCTACAGTGTTAACACCACCATCTAGCCTCCCTGGGCCACTCATGCCTCCATAAATATAACAAAATATTACTATATTCAAGCCTGAAGCTGTAACTCTGTATGCTATTAGACTCATAAAAACAAGCAGTCTGCTGACATCATTAGAAGTGGTGGCCTGATCCAATCACAGTGCTTCCCCATAGGATTGGCAAAGACTGACAAGGAGGCAGATAAGAGTCAGAGCCAGCATGATTCAAACACAGCCCTGGCCAATCAGCATCTCCTTATAGAGATGAATTGAATTAATGAATCTCTATGAGGAAAGTTCAGTGTCTGCATGCAGAGGGAGGAGACACTGAATGTTTGGATGCATTTTAGGCAGCCATGACCCAGGAAGGATCTCTAACAGCCATCTAAGGAGTGGCCAGTGAAGTTATCACCTGGCTGTAATGTAAAGACTGCATTTTCTCTGAAAAGACAGTGTTAACAGCAAAAAGCCTGACGATAATGATTCTACTCACCAGAACAAATTCAATAAGCTGTAGTTGTTCTGTTGACTATAGTGTCCCTTTAACTATATTCATTGTCAGCCAGTCCACACAAGTTTTGTTCCCATACATCCCTCTTAAGTTTCCATACTTAAGTAAGAGTATGTAAAAAGTAGTTAGGGTTGCCACCTTTCTTGGAAAAACTATTTGCATAATTAAATATGTATGGGTGACATCACATGATGTAAATCACAAGGAGTGACATAAGAGAAAATGCTGTAAAATCACCAAAAAACTACTTAGTTTGATTCTGCTGTATAGATGGATTCCTCCCAGTGCCCCCATGTCTCCCAGTGCCCTCATGACTCAGTGCCCCATGTGTCGATTACTCCAGGTCTCAGTGTTCCTATGTATCAGTGTCTCAGTGCCCCATGTCTCCCAGTGTCCCCTAGTGTCGTGTCTCCAGGTCTCCCAGTGATCCTATCTATCACAGTGTCTCAATGCCCCATGTCTCCCCATGTATCCCAGGGTCCCCATGTCACTAGGACACTAGGAAGACGGGGAGACCTGGGGACACGGGGAGACCTAGGGACACGGAGACACCAGTGACACTGGGAGACTAGGGGACTCTAGCTGGGACACATGGGGACAATGGGAAAATAGGGGACACTTGAAGACATGGGGACACAGACACCAGGGACACAGACACTAGAGACACTGGTTGAGGGACATGGGGACATTGAGACATGGGGGCACTGGGAGACATGGGGACACTGAGACACCAGGACCACAGACACTAGGGACACTATCTTGGAGACGTGGGGACATTGTGACACTTGAGGCACTGAGAGACATGGAGACACTAGGGAAATGGGGACAGTGAGACACTGGCAGACTGGGGGCACTGGGAGAATAGGGGGCACTGAGACACCAGGGACACTGGCTGGGAGACATGGTGACACTGTGTCCCAGGGGCGGGCTGGGCCGGGGGGCAGGGAGGCAATTGCCCCCCAGGCCGCCCTAAATTCCTGTAAGGCCGGCCGCGGCGGGCCGGCCCTTTAAATACTGCAGCCACCCGAGCGCTCTGTTAAGAGCCTCAGGCGGCTGCAGCTTCTCCCCTCCCCTCCCCTGTAGCGTGGCCGAGCTGCACTCCGGTCCGCGGTGGCCGGCCAGCCGGCCGGAGTGATAGGAGGGTGCACACTGAGTGTGCACTTCCTGTCAGTCCGGCCGGTTACAGGAAGCAGAAACTCCTGTTCCGCGCAGAGTTTCTGTTTCCTGTTACCGACCGGACTGACAGGAAGTGCCACACCGAGTGCACCTTCCTTATCACCGCCGGCCGGGCCACCAAGGACCGGAGTGCAGCCTCGCCACTACAGGGAGGGGCAAGAAGAGAGGAGGAGGGAGGGGGCAAGGAGGTGAGGCAACAACAGGGAGGAGGGGAACAAGAAGAGGGGGGAATAAGAAGGGGGATAAGAAGAGGAGGGGGGATAAAGAGGAGGGGAATAAGAAGAGGGAGGGGGAATATAAAGAGGGGTTTATAAGAAGAGGGGAGGGAGGGGAATAAGAAGAGGGGAGGGGGGAATAAAAAGAGGGGGGAATAAGAAGAGGGGAGGGGGGAATAAGATGAGGCGAGGGAGGGGAATAAGAAGAGGGAGGGGGGAATAAGAAGAGGGGAGGGGGGAGTAAGAAGAAGAGGGGTGAGTAAGAAGAAGATGGAGTAAGAAGAAGAAGAGGGAGTAAGAAGAAGTGGAGTAAGAAGAAGAAGAGGGAGTAAGAAGGGGGGGTAAGAAGAGGGAGAGGGGGGAGTAAGAAGGGGGGAGTAAGAAGAAGAGGGGAGGGGGATAGAAAGGGGAGTAAGAGGGGGAGGGAATAAGAAGAGGAGGGGGGATAGAAAGGGGGAATAAGAAGAGGGGAGGGGGATCAAGAAGAGGAGGGGGGAGTAAGAAGAAGAGGGGGAGAAGAAGGGGTGATAAGAAAAAGATGGGGAGTAAGAAGAAGAGAGGAGGGAGAAGAAAAGAGGGGGAGTAAGAAGAAGAAGAGGGGGGAATAAGAAGAGGGGAGGAGGGGAATAAAAAGAGGGGATAGGGGGATAAGAAGAGGGGAGGGAGGGGAATAAGAAGAGGGGAGATAAGAAGAAGAGGGGGTAAGAAGAAGAAGGGGTGAGTAAGAAAAAGATGGGGGAGTAAGAAGAAGAAGAGGAGGGAGTAAGAAGAAGAGGGGGGAGTAAGAAGAAGAAGAGGGGGAGTGAAGAAGAGGGAGAGGGACAAGAAAAAGGGGGGAGGGCGGAGTAAGAGGGAGAGGGGGGGAATAAGAAAAGGGGGGGAGGGCTTGAGTAAGAAGGAGGGGAGATAAGAAAGAGGGGCTAGAAGAAGAAGAAGGTGAGTAAGAAGAAGAGTGGGGAGCAAGAAGAAGAAGAGAGTGGGGAGTAAGAAGAAGAAAAAGTGGGTAAGAAGAAGGGTGAGTATGAAGAAATGGGAGGGAGGGGAAGAAGAAGAAGGGGGAAGAAGAAGAAGGGGGGTAAGAAGAAGAAGGGGGAGCAATAAGAAGAAGGGGGTTAAGAAGAACAGGTGGGGGAGTAAGACGACCAAGGGGGGAAGTATGAAGAACACAGGGAGGAGGGGGGTAAGACGAACACAGGGGGTGTGAGGAGAACACATAGAGGGAGGAGTGAGAAGAGCACAGGGAGGGTGGGTGAGTGTGAGAAGAGACCACTAGGGGAGGGTGGGGGAGAGGAGAGACCACTAAGGTGCAGGGGAGAGCTCTACGGGACAGAAGGGGCAGCTCTATAGGACAGAGGCCAAGACAGGGAGTTCTTTCACACTACGCGCGCGCACACACACACACACACACACAATGCATCCCTATACATACACAGAAACATAACATGCTTCCCTTACACACAGAGAAACACACAATGCATCCATTACACACACACACACACACAATGCAACCCTTACACATAAAGACAATGCATCCTTTGCACACATACACAGAAACAGACAATGCAAACCCGTACACACATATGCAAACACACACACTTCTTTTCTTACATACACACAGAAACACAATGTATCTCTTACACTCAATGCACACACATACAGACACACACCTTGCATCCCTTATGCATACAAACACAGATTCACACAATGCATCCCTTACACACAACCAGAAACACATAATACATCCCTTATACACAAATACACACTGCTTCCACTACACACAAACACACTACATCACCTGCACAAACTGGTAACCCTATACACTACATACCATAAGCACACATATTAGATCCTCTACAATAACACATAACACATCCCCTACACACTCCACTCCCTGTGAGCGAACTCATGGGTGGGTGGAACTTATGAGTGGGCCTTATGGGCATACTCACCGTCAGGCCCTGGGGCCCAGACCTTGAGCTGTGTAAGGGCCCCAAAAAATGGAGCTGCTTCCAATTCTCCCAGAACATTGAATTTTGTGACCACAGCTGCAAACAGCCTCCAGAGATCCTGTTCTACACCAGACCAGTGGAGCCAAACTGCAGCCCATGATCATCCTCATCTGCTTGTAAGTAGGCAATCTAGTATATTATTAGTGACACTAATCTATAATGTACCTCACATTAAAGGGACACTATAGCTTAATGAAGTGGTTCTGGTGTCTATAGCTGGTCCCTGCAGGCTTTTTAATGTAAACACACACTGTGTGCAGCACTGGCGTTAGTTCATATGGGTGGGGCATTGTGATGTCACATGGGGGGGCAGCAAATTTTTATTTTGTCTAGGGCGGCAAAAATCCTTGCACCGGCACTGATCCTGGGCAGGTGCACCAGTCTACTGGTGACCCACAGGAGGGGAGTGCACTGATTGCACTGCACTCTCCTCCTGTCCAGCCCCATCTTTACCGCAGTGCAAGTGCCCTCTGCCCCTAATTTACAGTGGCTCACACTCACAACAAGCAGTGCCTGGAGCCGTGAAGGAGCGGGTATGGCAAAGAGCTACTGATTAGCATAACATCAATATCCGTTATAAAACCAGGAAAAGGTGGGCATGGATGGTGAACTGATTTGGTGGTGCAATGGGCCACTTGACTGGTTTTGCCCCCCAGGCCTAAGGCTGCCAGCCCTCCCCTGCTGTGTCCCCATGTGCCTGTGTCATAATGTCTCCCAATGTCCCTTAGTGTCTCAGTGTATGTCTCCTTGCAGCCTTTCCCCCATCCCTTACGTCCCTGAGCTGTAGGCTGTCTCTGCAGGGTGGGAGTTGCTGTCTGGACTCTCTGTAGCTGTACCCCTGCAGATCAGTGAGTATAGATAGGCAGGGAGGAATATGCTGGAACTTCCTATCCCTGCCTGTCTCCACATACAGCGACCCCTACAGGCCAGTGCTGGTATTGCATAGTAATCTCTTGTTTATACTGAGAAAAATACCAGCATTTGTATTGCCAGTATCACTGCAATATTGGCACCAGCCAGGCAGCCTCAAATACTGGCTGTGCCAATAAAATAAAAGCCAGGTGGAATCCCTAAGAGTAGTGTGTGAAAAAAAAAAATAACTTTTTTTTTTTTTAAGTCAATGGGCCTATTCCATGGGCCTGGGCCTGGGCCTGGGCCTGGAGCTGCAGCTCCATCAGCCCCTATGTTAATCCGACCCTGCACCCAGACCATTTAATTTAATTAAGATGAAGTGGCTTGGCTGCCTACACTGTTATAACATAGGGGTAGGCAGCTCCAGGCACATCCTTCTGTAATAGGCCTATTAAACAAAGTTCGATATCAGCAAGTGAATAGTAAAACATTTTCAACTCCTTTTTTGCAACTTAGTATAAAGCACTGCATAAAAGAACAACACATTTTGAGTTACAACAGAGTCATTACTATGTTTATGTGTAAAAAGTATTTTGACACCTAGTGATAGTGCTGTGCACTGCAGCTTATCATCCCTATATTATGTTTATGTCCCTAAAAAATAATACCTTGTGTTAAATGAACGTATAAGTACAGATTAATAAATTCCAACATTAAATAAACTATAGAACACACTCCCTAAAGGAACATCATTTGCACATGAAGAGTGGTTTGAAGTGCCATTCCATACTATAACGTCTCAGGAGGATCATACCCATCAAGAGTATTGGACTAAAATTCAAACACCTCTCATTCACTTGAAAGAATTAAAGCTAATCTATAATTCAGGTAGCAACATTTATTAAGGTACTTATGCTGATAAAATTTTAAATATAAAACAAACGCACGGAAATGGGGAATTGTGATAGTATGCAGCCCACCACTTACACAATAGTCTTTAGATTTCAATAGTATTGCACAGACCCCACTGTATTAACTCACTATTTCCTCGCAATGTGCTGTGCGCACTGAGATATTACAGAGCCACCAGTAATGTACAGTGTGTTCTGGGATATTACAAAGTCCAAGTACAGTGTACTACAAGCATGTCAAACTCGCGGCCCACAATGGACATCTTTGTGGCCCTGGGAGTTTCAGGTATATGCTTGGGCACCTGGTTTCCCCACTTTGCAAGTGCCTACTTTTCTAACATTCACCTGGCTGGTGAGGAGAGGAAGGTGGATGCAGCGAGGGAGCTCAGCCTTTCTGCCGGGCGCCGGAATATGACGTCATATTCCAGCACCCGGCATCACTAAACTTCGTGCAAGGGAGTAGTGAGGAGCAGGAAGGCTGAGCTCCAAATAGAAGATCCCCACTGGACCCCAGAAATAAATACAATAATGTGAGTGTATGCAAGAATGTATAAATGTGTAAGTGAGTGTCTGTCTGTGTGTGTGTGTCTGTCTGTCAGTGAGTGTGTGTGTCTGTGGGTCAGTGACTGTGCCTGTCTGTGTGTGTCAGTGAGTGTGTGTGTGTCTGTCTGTCAGTAAATGTGAGTGTGTGTCTGTGTGTGTGTCTGTCAGTGTGTGTCTGTCAGTGAGTGTGTCTGTGTGTCAGTGAGTGTGTGTGTCGGTCAGTGTTGCGATGGCCGCAGCTGGACAGTGGAGGACCTGGAGGCATGAAGGCACACAACGCCACGTCACATTCCAAAGTGATGTCGACGTGCTCCAGCTTCACAGGGTTTCAAGAAGTAGCGGGAGGATCTGCTTTGGCACAGGGTGCGGATGGCACTATTTGGCGTATACCAGAGGCCAAACTCCGTAGTCGCATACTGACAGCGGCAATGTGAGTAGAGTCTGCTAGTTGGCTAGAGGAGGGTGCTGGGATTCAGTATATGGGGTGGGGGGACTGGGATTTAGTAGAGGGGGGTGCTGTGGTTTAGTAGAGGGAAATACTGTTTTTTTTTATTCTGTACTTTAAAAAAAAAACTAAGTTTCTATGAAAATGTAAGTATATATATATATATATATATATATATATATATATATATATATATATTTCGGCCCACATAAACTTAAACCTTGTTTATTTGGCCCTTGCTAGACTTTGAGTTTGACATTTTTGGTGTACTGGGATATTACAGAGTCCCCAGTAATGTGCAGTATGTACTGAGATTTAACAGATAACCTCTGTAATGTGCAGGAGGTACTGGGATATCACAGAGCCTCCATTAATGTGCAGGGGGTACTGGACATTACAGAGCTGGACTGGTGGAAAAGAAATACCACAGAAAAAATAAACTAGAATTAGAAACTAGTGAAAAGAAAGAGGAAAAAATAGAATCAAACAAAAGGAGATGAAAAATATATCACACATACATATACACACACACAACAGACACACTAAAGGGACACTCCAAGCACCCAGACCACTTTTGTCCATTGGAGTGGTCTGGGTGCCAACTCCCACTACCCATAACCCTTCAAGTGTAATTATTGCAGTTTTTGTAAACTGCAAAAATTACCTTGCAGGGTTAAGTCCTCCTCTAGTGGCTGTCTATTAGATAGCCACTAGAGGGACTTCCGTGTTCTTAGAACACGAAAAGTGTGTTATACGACGCTGGACGTCCTCACGCTATGTGAGGATTCCAGCGTCACCGAAATCACCATAGGAAAGCATTGAATAATGCTTTCCTATGGGTAGGTCTAATGTGCGGGGGAGGAGAGTAGGTGGAGCCTGACCCAGCACCGAAGGACATCGGCGCTTGACTCCGGTAAGTCACTGAAGGGGTTTTAACCCCTTCAGCAACTTGGGATGGGGGTGGGAGGGAGAGGGGCACTACAGGGTCCTGCAGTGCCAGGAAAACTAATATGTTTTCCTGGCAATGGAGAATCCCTTAAGTACACTGATATGACTCACAAAATATACTCATATATTTTAAAATTCATAGGCTTTAAAACTGCCTCACATACCTCACACATGTATATGTATAAGACATAGAAACACATTCACACTAGAATTTTCACATTATATTACATACATGTAAGCCTGTGTTATACATGTCAGGGTGTGTTATACAGTATTACACAAATCCCCCAATTGTAGAAAATTGAAATCCAAATTGCAAAATAGAGGGTTAAGTGGGCAAGCTGTGAATAAAGTGAGTTGAAAAATTTCTCCAAATCAGCTATTGCTGCCTTAATTGTGCCATTTAAATTTTGAAACTGGGATTACCGAGCCCCAAGTAATGGGTTTTAGTATATTGAATGCACACCATATTGTATATAGGCGGTAGGGAGTATAAATTTGGCTAGGCACTGGGTGGCAAAATAACACTAATGACATAATGTGCAGATGTTTTATAGAACTGATATACCCAGTGTGCATGTGTGAATTGAAATATAGGTTTATACTGATATATTGATCATTTATATGGGCACTTGGATATAGTTTTACATATGTCTGCAACATCCAGTTAAAGGAACAATCCAAAATCCATAACCACTACAGTGCTTTCAACTCCAGGCCAATGAGGCTCTTAGTCTGGCCGTGGTTCATAAGTTATTTTATACAGCTTTTTGATTATTTTGCTTTTGATTATTTGACATTTTTGTACTATTATCCACATAGCTGTGCATGAACAAAAGCTAGGGATCATTTACTCTACGTTTAAATGTATTCCCATTTATTTAAAAGATTACTTTCATTAACTCAGATGGCAGGATATTTGTCAGTTCATGATGCACATAGAATTAATTGTTCCTTTCCATGTACTAATTTGTTTCATACATGAAAAAAGGTAGAATTTAACTACTGCTAACAGGTCAAATGCGATGTGAATGACCAGAGCCTGGCCCTCTTGCAAAATGTTCTGAGTTATTAACCATGTACAAACCCTAATATTCAGAGTAAATTACAGCTCATTGAAGAGGAACTACTACTTCTCTGTAAACGATACCATTGAATACAATATTGAAAGTCACCTTAATAATAATCATTTGTGCAAGCCTTTTATTTTTCTTATGTGACTCCATTTCCTTTTACAGGTATATATTTAAAATGTAGCACTTGGCATTAAAATCCATTTCAGTCCAGTCCAGAGGTACACAGCAAAGGTACAAAGTACAAATAAGGAGGAGATCAAAAAAAATATGTTTTTTGGAGAAAAGTGGAACATTTATAATGATGGCTGACAGGAAATCAAAATGGAAGCACTCAAGCCCTGAATAGGGGTAAATACAGCAGATTGGATTTCTGTATTCATTTTATAGTTTACACATCACAAACACATATTTGCTGAATACAGGTGGGAAGTAAACATATCTTTCCAGCCTTGTGCATTAGAGCTTTTCTGGAAAACTGGCACCCTATCTGAGTAGAATGCTTTCTCCAACTGTTCCCACCTCCTATAACCTCTGATCCTGTACTAGCACGATATTTAGCCTACGTCAATACAAAAATAAAGTGGCTCGATCCTCCTTTTCCTACAAAGAACCGCAATTATGGAATAACCTCATGGACACAGTCAAATCTTCATTCAATGTAAAATTTTAAGAGATCTGTGGAAGTATACCTCCATACAATATGCACCTGTCATGGTTGAATATATTTATTACTTATTAAAATCTTTTGAAAATAGTGATTACATATCACAGAATCAATAACTCAACTACCAGTTTTGGCTTGATCAATGTCTATAAGTAAAAACCTATTAGCTTTCCTGGCCTTTAATGCTAAACGAAGAGTGCCCAAGAGCGCATCCCCTCTTTGCTTCTTGGAATAACGAGGAAGCATTAACATGATCATCAGTGGGTGACTTTGAATGTCTGATAATGTCAGCTGACCACTTTCAACCTATCACAACACTTGCTGCAGGTAAGAATTGGCATGGCTAAAATGAAGTGTGTAATCTCTACCCTGCTCATACTTCCAATGGAGGCTGAGCTGTGGGTGGCCAAGGACCCTCATTATGTGTTAAAATGCTCACAAATAGTTTAACACTGAATGGAGAAACAGCACCATGGGACTATACCTGATTCAATAAGATGAAATGGTTATAGTGCCTACTGTGTCCCTTTATTTAAATCTTATTTTCTTTCAAATACATGGATTATTAATACATTACATTCACAGTATTGGTACCATGGACACAAGTACTAGAATAAAATAGGGGATGACCTGACACAGAATCATATTAAATACCAAATCAATGTGGGCAGCTACACACCTAGTAGAGTGACTTGAAAGAGGATTAATATTCAAAAAGTATTAGTGTGTGCGCTCCTATTGATAAAATGTGAACCAATAATATATGATATTGATATTTAATGTATATACACATAGACAACAGTAATTGATAGAATATAACTCTCAATAATAAAAAAACACTATATAAGTACCATAAATTAACATAAAATAAATTCTGATTGAACTGCCGTAAATAAAAAACTGCTGTCAAAAATGTATCACACTGTAGAATAAAATGATAGATAGTTTAGCTGTTACAAGCAAACAGCTCAAAAGTGTAGGCTGTAGCACTTCCTCCCAAAAAGGAAGGAAGGGGTTTCACCTACATTGTGAATCAACCCTGGGTCTATAAACCCCCCTCACCTCACAAAAAATAGCAAACAGTATGATGCCAAAATATATATAGTGCTCTAATCACAAAGAAAAAAATATATAATACAAATATAAAAACCCACAGGGGGAGTAAGCATGTAAGCAATAATAAAAACACTATATAAGTACCATGAATTAACATAAAATAAATTTATGTGCCGTAAATAAACTGCAGTCACATAAATAGAGAGCTAAAAAATATTTTTGATAGTTTAGCGTAACACTGTTACAGACAAACAGCTCAAAAATGTAGGTTGTGGCACGATCCTCCGAAAATGGAAGGAAGGGGTTTATCACCTAAGTGGGGAACCAACACTGGTTCTATAAAACCCCCTAAAATGGCAAACAGTGTGATGCAAAAATATATATAGTGCTATAATCACAAAACAAATCAAAATATAAATCAAGTATAAAAACCTGCAAGAAGGGTAAGCATGTATGTAGCTAACGACTTCGGACCAAGTCCAAGGGGGGCCCCCTCCCACAACTCCGGAAAGATGCTGTAGCAGGGATGGATACAACCAGCAAGCTCAATCTTTATCTGCAGAGATGACTATGTGTGCCGTGGGCACAAGGTTTGCATTTTATAGTTACACTTTATTGCAAATCCTTTTAAAGGGGAAATGTCACTTGTTACGCATTTGCTTTTTAAATGTCTATAAGTACAGGTTTAGATAAGTTCAGGTTTTAGATAAAATCTGTCAATTTATGAAGTTAGTATCTGCCAAAGCTTATTACAGGAACACTCTGTGCAACATAAAACATCATTACAATAACGTTGTTATGGGGCCTATCATATATAGGGTCCTGATCACCACCTTCCCTTATGGGGTTAAATTATGTGTTAATGGTTGCGTAGACTGTGCCCATACCTTTCTCACGCAGTTTTCTTAGCAGTAAGCTAACCATAGGCTGACACGCTCAGCCTTTGACCAGCACTCATTGAAACTGAGGTCTTGGTTGGATGAAGAGAGAAAAAGTGAGCTTCAATGAGTACCGGTCAAAGGCTGAGAGTGTCAGCCTATGGTTTGCATACTGTTAAGAAAACTGCGTGAGAAAGGTATGTAAGAGTGCTTTTTACACAACTGTGGAGTTAAACCATTTGTAAACGGGTTAACCTCTTAAAATACAACGGCACTAAGAACATCCAGTTTTGATTATAACATTATTGAGAGGAAGTTAGTATGGTGTCTGGAGTGTTTCTTTAAGAGTCTGAAAAATACTGTCTAATAGCAGTGAATAAGGGAAAATTAAATGTCCCCCCAAGATCCTTAAACTGACCTAACTTCAAGGTTTAACAAACGTTTGTTACAGTCTTATAGTGTTATAGTCTTAATGACATCTCTTACTATTTGTTGTATGTTGCACAGAGCCTGGCCTAAACCTGCAAGAGATAAGGACATTTGGGACTTGTTTCTAACCTTGTCAGTAAATAGAAATTGTAGGCTGTCACTATTTACAACACCTAGTACTTAGTAGGCTCTCCTTTTTACCAACAGGGTTCCAAGCTTGTCACTATTTGTGTCGAAAACATTTTGTTGCTCAAGCAAAACAGAAAAAACATGATGGTTGCCAGGATTACATAACCCAAACATCCTAGCAAACATATGCATTTCGCAAAAGAAGAAAAATAATATTAAGTGACAAACAAAACAATATTTATGCTATATCTCACTATTTTTGATCAGTTGGCCAGCAAAAGCATCTGCTCAAAAAAATTCTGAAATTATCTACTTTGTTAAAACACAGAAAGGCATGTACCCATTATCACCACAGCAACCAAACCTTGCAGTTAAAAAAGCTTATCCTAAATCTTAGTACTTCATGAGATTGGCCTTAGTAGCAGACTGCAGCAGTGTATACAATGTATTAACAGTGGTTTAGTTCTATGCCAGATACATATCTATGTTGTTAGAGATCAAATCGAATGTTTGATTATTTGACTATCTGCCCCTGTCCAAATTGGTTACTTAATTGCGTGCACACTTCCTAAAAGTAATTCACACCGGACACAAGTTTCAGGTTCATGAAAGACTTCAGGAATGTGTTTATTTTGAGGGGTGAGAGCCCCTTTATAAGCCAGAAATACATCATATGCATAGTCATAGATAACACAAAGTATACATTCAACAATTGGTTAACAGTCTAAGAATCTTTCCTGATACCATCCCACTGGGCGTGACCCCAGCATCGTCACATGACATTCCTTTGTATCCCAGCACCATTTTATTACAAGTGGCAAGTTCTTGAGAGAGAGCCGTTACTGAACAAAGGAGGCAGCTCGCAGTGCAGGCTGGACTGGAATTGTGGGAAGGCTCATCTTGAGGTAGGGGAAGAAGGGCTTGGGGGACCTTTCTGTAGTGTATTTAATTAGGGGGGTGGGCAGTGTATTAAATTAAGAGGGTGAGCCGTGTATTAAATTGGGAGTAGGGGGGAGAGAATGTATTGGATTTTGGGGAGGGCAGTGTATTTAATTGGGCAATGGGGGACTGCAATGTATTAAATTGGGGGAGAGGGGGAGGGTAGTGTAGTGAATTGGGGGGAGGGCAGTGTATTTAATCGGGGCAATGGGGGAGATCCATTGATCCCAGTCTGGCCCTGGTTTCAAAGTAATGTCAGAAAACATGTGTTGTAGGGGATTAGCTGTTGTCAACTTGTTTCCATCAGGTCAGAGGTTGCTGCTAAGTTTTTTTGCATTAGCAGCAGCCATTAATGTAAGCCAGTCGTAAGCCACAAGGCATCAGCTTGCTTTCAGTTGTGACAGCTGATGACTAACTCTGTGTCACTACGTTTTGCTGTTGGTAAACAGCCCCTAGTTGATACACATACCTTAGTGCGTAGAGGCTGGTCAGTAAAAAGTTGGGACAATACTGGAAACAAGGCTAACTTTATAAAAAGAATTATAAACACTCTTGTAGTTTGATGCAGCAAATAAATCTTACAGCAGTCTATCTTTTCAAATATTGAATGTATGAACCACTGTTATTGCTGCTGTTTGCTATTGTAGTATTGTTTTTACTTGTATATAACACAAAATGCATGGGGTTTGAATGTTGCATTCTTAATGATACATCGTATAATAAAAACACAAAGCAACGTCTTCCTTTAATATGTTTATTTTGATAAATTGAAACATTTGGAGATTGGCCATGAACCTTTATCACAAATTTCACAATTCCAATCTAAACATCAACATCCATAATAATAAAAATATACCATAACTTTTAATCAAAACCAAATAAACCATTAACCATTTGCAGGCTCTGCCCCTTAAAGCCAGGAGCCATAAATATATATTAAAACCAAATAAACCAAATCCACACTCCTGTGATGCCCAGGAGGGTGACTTATATCCCATAATAAGGTCACAACAAAATTTATAATTGAAAAGGGGGCGGGTAGGTGGGGATGCAGCTCAAATACTTACAAGCAGCCCACCTTTAATTGTCTGGCACAAGTTGAGGTAAATTAATTTTGGCGCAATAAATTAATATTTCCGAGGTAGATGGCTCGCGCCCCAATCTATCAATCAGGAAACCATCCCTGGGCGCGAGCCTCCCACCTGAACAAGCAGCATGCGCTTCCCTGCGCCTAACTCCCTGCTCGCGCTGCATACTTACCCAGCAGCCTCCGCTCTATCAAACCCCAAGAGGCTGCTCCTCATTTGTTCACCCGCCCAACATTGGGTTTGAAGATTGCATTCTTAATGATACATAGTATAATAAAAACACAAAGCAACTTCTTCCTTTAATATGTTTATTTTGATAAATTGAAACATTTGGAGAATAGCCATGAACCTTTATTATGGATTTCACAATTTCAATTTAAACATCAACATCCATTATAATAAAAATATACTATAACTTTTAACCAAAACCAAATAAACCATTAACCATTTCCAGGCTGAGTCCCTTAAAGCCAGGAGCCATAAATATATATCAAAACCAAATAAACCAAATACACCCTCCTGTGATGCCCAGGAGGGTGACATATCAAAACACAAAACAAACACTTATACAAAGTAAAAGAAAAAGGCAAGCTCCTCACTGGGTAAAGTAAATACCACCTGATAGTACAATATCCTTGAACACCGTTGAACACATTGAACAGAACTCATGCATGCGTACATGCAGGCTAAATTGCGTACGCGCAACTACTATTTGGACTCGAGAAACAGGCAACATAAACATAGAAAGATATACATAAATGCACCAAAGTATATTCAATTGTGTGTCCGATTCTGATTATGAACAGACATATAGATCCTGGGAAATATGAATAGGAAAAAGAGAAAAAAAAAAATAAAAAAAAATAAAAAATATATATATATATATATATATACATACACACACACATGTGACATGTATATATTATGTAAAACATCCCAGAAAATGTCTGCTGACAATCCATACACATACAATAAAACAAGTTTATAGGCAAAAATTAGACAAAAGAGGAAAGGATTAAATCAACCCAACCAAATTTATATCTATATTGAGGCCTGACTTGAGGGATTTTAAGTTAGACCTATTGCCTCCTCTCCAATGTATTGGCATCTGATCTATTCCTATGGCTATAAAATTATGCCACTTAAAAGATGGACATGCATTACAGTGTCTAGGGACACCGTGGTCAGTTTTCCTTTTTCGTATATTGTTAAAGTGTTCTCGTATTCTAACGAGTAGCTTGCATGTTGTTCTGCCCACATATTGGGCTCCACAGCCACATTGTAGCATATAAACCACGTAAGAAGAGAAACATTGTATAAACTTCTTAATTTGATATTCCTTCTGAGTATAAGTGCCAGTAAAATGTCTTGTTACACTTTTTTGCTGCATGCATGTCGAACAATTACCACAACTATAAAACCCTCTTTTACTTTTAGTACCCAATGTTATCATTCTTTGGTTCGTATTCTTTCTATCTGGAAGCAAACTTGGAGCTAATTTGTTTTTGAGATTGTCTGTTTTTTTTTAAATCATAACCGGACGAAAGGCAATAAAAAGTCTATTGGAAAATCATAATCTTATAATAAAGGAGGCTGATAAAGGAGGCAGTACAGTGATTATGGGGAAGGATTATTATGTGGTTGAGGCCCATAACATCTTCAATGATTCAAACACCTACAAAGTTCTTAAAGAGGACCCTACAAAAACCTTTTTAAATAAACCAAGGAGTCTACTACAAATGTGTTTAGATCAGAACATCTTATCTACAATAGAATTTAATTCCATCTTTAATCCTTTCTGTAAAATGGCTATATTTTACTTCCTGCCGAAGATTCATAAGAATCTATTAAACCCTCCAGGACGCCCAATTATTAGTGGAATAGATTCCTTATCATGCAATCTTTCAGCTTATATTGACTCTTCTTCAGCCACTGGTTGCTTTAACCCCCTCACATATTAAGGATACCAAACGTATTCTACAGATCATACAAAAATTAAGAATGGAAATCTTATTTTTTAGCTACAGTGTATGTTACATCCCTGTACTCTAATATACATCCTCTAAAAGGCCTTATAGCCATTATGGAGATTTTAGAACGACAGAGTGATCTATGTAGCATACAAATTGATTCTTTGGTTAAATGCATCGATTTTGTCCTTACTCAGAATTATTTTTGGTTTGATTCTGTTTTTTATTTTTCAGCTGTGTGACGTCGCCATGGGGAAGAGGTTTGCCGCAAGTTTTGCCAATTTATGTTTCCCATTGGGAGTCACTGTATATTAATTTGGGCCCTTGTCTCAGAGGCAGTCTCATCCTGTGGCGACTCTACATAGATGATGTTTTGATAGTGTGGGAAGGTTCACCCGAAAGTCTGTCCTCCTTTGTTAATTATATTAATCACAATGATTATAATCTTCATTTCACCTCTTCCATACATGAAACACAGATTAATTTTCTTGATCTGATTTTGTATGTGGGAGAAAGTCAACTCCATATGAAAACCTTCTTCAAACCGACTGATTGTGACACTGCTATTGATAGCAAGAGTTTACATCACCCTTTATGGTTAGAAAATGTCTCTAAGGGACAAATGACAAGAATCAGGAGAAATAGTTTTGACCTAAGAGTGTTTGATGAACAATCAAAGATAATAAGAACTAGGTACATAAAAAAGGGCTATAAACATAAAAGAATGGAGAGGGATGAAGCGGTGATAAGGAACCTAGACAGATCAGAACTTCTTACAGAGAATAAAAACAAAAAGAAAGATTCCGTCAGCAGAACAAATTGAAAAATGCCTTTTTGACCCAATATAACGTTCATGCAAAAAAGATTGAAAAGGTGCTAAAAAAACACTGGCATATCCTTCAAAATGATGACATCTTAGGTAAGATCATTCCTAATCATCCGGTTATGATTTTAAAAAAGCAGACAATCTCAAAAACAAATTAGCTCCAGGTTTGCTTCCAGATAGAAAGAATACAAACCAAAGAATGATAAAATTTTGTACTAAAAGTAAAGGAGGGTTTTATAGTTGAGGTAATTGTTCGACATGCATGCACCAAAAAAGTGTAACAATACATTTTATTGGCACTCAGTCTCAGAAGAAATATAAAATTAAGAAGTTTATACAATGTCCCTCTTCTTACTTAGTTTATATGCTAAAATGTGGCTGTGGAGCCCAATATGTGGGCAAAACAACATGCAAGCTACTCGTTAGAATACGAGAACACTTTAACAATATACGAAAAAGGAAATCTGATCACAGTGTTCCTATACACTAATGCATGTCCATCTTTTCAGTGGCATAATTTTATAGCAATAGGAATACATCAGATGTCAATAAATTGGAGAGGAGGCAATAGGTCTTTACTGCTGGCCAAAAAAAGAAGCTCAATAGATTATTAAGTTAAAATCCCTCAAGTCAGGCCTCGATGTAGATATAGATTTGGCTGGTTTAATTTAATCCTTTTCTCTTTTTTGTCTAATTTTTGCCTATAAACTTGTTTTATTGTATGTGGATGGATTGTCATCAGACATTTCCTGGGATGTTTTATATTTTTTATATTTTCCCTTTTCTCTTTTTCCTATTCATATTTCCCAGGATCTATGTGTCCGTTCATAATCCACTCATAATTTATACATATTTGTTAAAAATTAATCGGAAACACAATTGAATATACTTTGGTGCATTTATGTATATCTTTCTATGTTTATGTTGCCTGTTTCTCAAGTCCAAATAGTAAGTGTTTGTGCACGATTTAATTTGCACGTACACATGCGTGAATTCCATTCAATGTGTTTTTAACAGACACAGCCGAAAACCGGAAATTACATCAACCTACAGGAAGTGAATTGCTTTCCATGGTGGAATACACCTGAGCGCCAGCTGATCAAAGGTCTGAAATCAGGAAACATACATAAACAGAGAAGTGATGACAGTGTCCCAGATCCCTGAGGAAGTCCACAGATTGAAGAAAACGCGTTGTATATTATTTTTGGGACTTTTATTTGTTTTATTATTGTCCCTTTACTTGATTACTGTTCCTGCTCCACCAACCCTTTGCAGCGTGCTGTTTCAGGTCCACCTTGGGTGGAGACATGACTGAACATATTGCCCTCTTGTAAGTGTTTGTTTTAACCTTATTACGCTATTGGCTCTCCTTTTATAATTTACAGTTGCTAGTTGATGTACCAACAAACGTATCTATACCACTTTTCTGGGGAGACAAGCCTGAATTTCCTGACGTCTTGTGAGTTTTCTCACTTCTCCCCCATCACCAACCCCCCCCCTTATTTCTGTACTGTATAACGCTATGTGCAGTTTTTGTTTTCTCTAGATATTGTACTATCAGGTGGTATTTTTATTTTCTCCAGTGTGGAGCTTATCTTATTCCTTAACTTTGTATAAGTGTTTGTTTTACCTTGTTTTGGTGGTGCTGTGGGATTCACCACATAAGCTCCTTGTAACGGATCGCCTGGCACCCCGACTGGGTACCTCCGTTGAAGGATGCTCCTAGCGCTTCCTGAGGACTCCAAGCACTGCAGCAGACACCACAACCACCGAACTGGAGAAGCATATGAATCCTCTCAAGCATATGAATGCTGTAGACAGTTGAATAGGAACCATACGAATAGGTTTACTCTCCTAGCAGTCAAACTGGAACAGCATACAATAAATCCTTCCCCCAATAATGAGACGACACTTCACTTTGAGGGTTAAAACAGGAACTCAGGTGCTGGCACACCCAGCCTGGTTTTTATTACAGTCTTGCAAATACAGGACCGCCCACAGGGAGGTATAAAACAACCAATCACATCACATTTACATCCCACATATTCCCTCCCCTTATCCTGAGAGGAAACTCAATTATACATACAGTTAAAACATACTTTCTACCCAACTTTCATAACTCCAAAACCATACATCACATTCACATAAAATTACATATTCACAATCAATCCATTCAGGGGAACAACATATTCAAAAATGGCACAAATCAGACAAGGGGTTCAAAAGTTAGTAAAAAGTCCTTTGTGACTAAATGAAGCATGGCTTTCTGGCCCAAACCAGTTTCAGAGTCTTCTATCCTGGAGATAAGTAATTCAATTATCTCCCAGGACAGACACAAGACTCCATTAAGCACATGGTTGCAAAAAGACACAAAACACTTTAAAATACATAAAGTCACCTTTTACACATAACACACAGACATTTCACATATCCCCAGATAGCTGGGATCTGAGCGCACAAAACTACCGAATAGCGCTCAGATCCTATTCACACAGTTCAATTGCCATGGAGCCAAAGTCTTTAACTACACGAATGGGCTCCATGGCATAGCTATCTGGGTTAACACATTCACATAAAGTCTGGTCCATAGTCCAAAGGCAAGAGGCGGGCAAGCAGCCCCCTCCAAGGACACGTGGCGAGGCCGGTTTCGCCACACTCCTACTTTACCTATACACCTCTATTAGTGACTAATTTTTCTGTTTTTTACACTTTATATCCCAACGCCACTTAGCTTCTGGGCAACCAAACTCGGTGGCCCCCCAATGCCCATGGCCATCTCCACCATAGACTGAATACACAAATTAAATATATCCAATCCTATGTCGTACAAATCAGTTTCATTGCTCCTATAAAAACTTGCGCAACTGCCCTCAATATCTATGTGCCTGTACAAATGCATTCCCAAAGGTGGCAAGAACTTTTGTAGCGCTCTGTTTCATTTTCTCAGCACCCTTTTCAACGGTTTCAAATAGCTTACTTTTTAGCCAGCAATGTCTTGCTATAATTTCTGACCAAATAAAATGAACTTCCGGAAAAAATTAGTGCTACAGAAGCCAAATCTTTCTTAATCTCTTAAACAAAATTCACCGATTTTATAGCCCCAATGTTTTTACCTCCTAAATGCACTCTTATTAAATCTGGATAGCGAAAAATTTATAAAGATTGTTGCAATATTTCCAATAACTGCACCATGGACTGCACCACGGATGCCTTACTAAAATACTTGAATTGAAGTGCTCTTCAAACCCATGTTTTTGCCATATGTGCACTCCTGTGCCCTCTTCTGGGCCCAAGCTACAAACGAGTGACCAATAACGAAGGCAATCATCGGCTTCCTACTGCCTAACAGAAATAGAGATATTAGAATATGCACCAATTTTATGAAACACTAAACTTTGATGAAACCAGTTAACCACTTACACATAAAGAATTCCTTCATTTTTTTTTTACATCACATGAGGTCTGACATATAATTGAAATCTGTTAGAATCCCATCTTCCCAGCCCTTGAATGATTTCATCACTTTATATACACCTTGCCGGTCCGTTGTAGCTCCGATTCTGAAGGAATGAGATGAGTGACACTCCTTGCCTAAACCTAATTTATCCAGGCATATCTTAAACATTTTTATAAATTGAAACTTAGTTAGTGGGGTAGAATCAACATGCATAAAGAATGGACCTTCCACTTTTGGCCGCAATAATAAATATTCTTCTGCCACTCTCACTGGGCACATGATTGAACCTTGGATGTCAAATAATGACAACCATCTGCCTTTACCTTCTTGGTCAGTTTTTGATTTACTAATAAATATCATAACCTTCTTATTACTAACTATAATATCCTCCCCCTGAAAACATGATAAACAAATTACTTCTAGAAACTAATTCCCCAATCCTTAATGCTGCAAAAAAGGCTATTATAAACGAGCATCTAAATAAAACTAGCTCAAATGGTGAATAACATACTACTTCCAAAACATCAAATAAATGTGCAAAAGCTGAAAATGAAGTGGGCTTTCTATTATCCCTAATTTGAAACTTTCTACTATAACCTTTAAAAGCTGATGGATTATGAAATACTGTTTGATTGGTTTACAATTGCACAACTTATGAAATAAATCCACCTCTGCTAAATTGCATGTTAACTTCGATTTAGAAACAACTTTCTGCATTAAATTAACTACAAATTGAACTGCACTCTCCTTATCCTCTCCCAATGGATTAGTCCCAATCATATTGTTAAAATTCAACCACTCGTTCCATGCCCTGACATAAGTCAGCCAACTCGAAGCGGTCACTGAATTCCTTAAAAAGGCACTCAACTGTCCCCAATCAATTTCCAAAGGTCTGACGGAAACTGGATTCCTTTCGCAGCTGTTCGAGGTGCCATTTCTGGAACTCCTGTAGTTGTAATCGTAAAAGAGCATCAGCTAGTCTATTCAATTTACCTGTTATGTGCCTGGCTTTTAGCCAAATATTTAAATACAAACACCTTAAGACCAAATGCCTAAGCACATTGATTACGTTTTTACACTTAGACTGCAATGAATTGATTACCATGACTACACTTAAATTGTCACATGTGGCCTCTCCATTCTTCCCCCCATAAGTATATGGCTGCTACTATGGGAATCAATTCAATGGGAATTCAAATTCAATCAATGTTAAATTCTTTGTTAACCCTTCTTGCGCCCAAGACTCTGGCCATTCTTGCGCACACCACCGTCCACACCGATATATACCGAAACCAATGGCACCTTCTGCATCTGTAAACAGCTCCAGACTGTCAAAATCTGTGTTCTCCCTTTGCCACAGTGACATTCCATTCACATTTTCCAAAAACATCTTCCACATTTTCAGGTCCTGTTTTACTTCTCTTGTTACTTTAATGTGTGCAAAGGGAGACTTGATTTTTGCTATTGCCATGCCCAGTTTCCTAGAAAATGCTCTCCCCATTGGAGTCACCCTTGATGCAAATATCAACACACCTAATAAGGACTGTTGCACCTTTAAGGCCACTTTTTCACAACCCATTACCTGTTGAATCAGCATCTTCATCTCTGATATTTTTTCTTCTGGCAACCTAAACTCCATATTTGATGAATCGATGATTATATGAAGGAATTGTAAACAACAGGTGGGTAATACCATCTTATCTGCAAGAAAATCATCCAAATAGTGCATTATGTGCTTTAAACCAGACTCATACTGAACTATCCATTCAATGAAAGTCGCAAATGCTTCAAAATATGAACAAGACAGAGCACAACCCATTGATAAACACTTATCGAAAAAATACTGCCCTTCAAATTGAAAAGCTAGAGAGTTAAATGACTCCTATGGTGAATAGGTAACAACCGAAAGGCAGATTTAATATCCCCTTTTGCCATCAGTGCTCCCTAATATCCCCTTTTGCCATCTGAGGTAATATCGTGCTCACCCATAGCCCTACATCTTTCATACCCCACTTCAAGTTACTATGAACCGCTTACTTTTGATGGAATTGTTCATCATAACAAAAACCATGCAAAGCCCCCCAAAAATTTTTAAGCCTCCAAAATAGCTTCTGCATGCTGAAATAAAACCACAACACAATTCGGATATTTCACCTAGCACACTGGAATAAATTAAAAAGGCCTGAAGCCAATTGTTAAGGGACCTGGGTATAAATTTTTTCTTCTCTTCACCCCTTTTCTCCCTATCCAGCTTAATAAACTCGTTTGCTGTAGTTGGAAACGATAGAATATCAATGTTCTCCCCCTTCCATATCCTATCTTTTATTGACTTACTTAAATGAAAACCCAGAGGGGAGCTTTCACACCCTAATGCTTCCTTCATATGTTTATTTCACTCTAACCACCTCCCTCACAGACTGCGTCACTTTAGGACTAACTGCGACTAATTCCTTGCCTTGGTCCCAAGCTCTTGCTAAACTTGGTGTCTGTAATAATTGAGTAATCTTTTCAAGTGAAGAAACTACCTCACTTAAAACAGCATTATTTAAATTTTTTGTGTGACTCACCCAGCTCATGACTGTGACCAATGACCTCCTGGGCAGCTTTGTTGTCTTCATACAGCCTAGGTCTCTCCCCAGCCTCTTTATTCTTCTACCTTTGTTCTTATTTCCTGCTCCACTGCCTCTTCTTGCTTCTTATTGGAGATGGTGAAAAAATCTCTCTGGATCTTTTAAGCCTTGCCGCACAAATCCTGCAGGGGTCACTCTCACCAAAATTATCTTCTAGCACTGGCCCCTTAATTGTAGGAGGGTGACAGCAAGCACCCTCCTCCATTGCATGCTCCTCCTGCAGTTCAACACAGGGCCGGCCTTAGGGATGTGCAAGCTGTACGGCCTCACAGGGCACCATGGACCATGGGGCGCCATGTGGCCAACACAGCTTGCAAATGGCCAGTGTCAGGGGAGGTAAAACAGGTACCCGGGTGGAGAATTTCATTATTCTCCACCCGGGTCTGTAAAAAAAACAAACAAAAAAAAACCTAGGGGGTGGGGGCGGGGCTTAACGAGCAGTAGGGGCAAGGCTTATCACAATGCGGAGGCGGGGCTAATACCTACCTGTAGTCCCTGGTAATACCTACTGAAGCTGGACAGGAAAAGGGAAGAAGGAAGGCATCCTTGCTTCCCCAACAACCAACTGCATCCACTACCCCTTCCAGAGGTAAGTCTGGGTGTGTGTGTATGTGACTGTCTGTATGTGTGACTGCCTGCCTGTGTGTGTATGTGTGTGTGACTGCCTGCCTGTGTGTGTGACTGTCTTTCTGTGTGTGTGTGTGTGCGTGTGTGTGTGTGTGTGACTGCCTGTCTGTGTGTGTGACTGTCTGTCTGTGTGACTGCCTGCCTGTGTGTGCGTGTGTGACTGCCTGCCTGTTTGTGTGACTGCCTGTCTGTGTAACTGCCTGAGCCTGTATGTGTGTATGCCTGCCTGTGTGTGACTCCAGTTGTGTGTGTCGCTCTAGCTGTGCCGTTGTGTGTGCATGTGCCTGTATGTGTGACTATCTGCCTTTAACTGAGTGTGTATGTGCCTATCAGCGTGCATGAGTGTCTGCATGCCTGTAATGGAGTGTGTATGACTGTCTGTTTGTAATGGAGTATGTGTGACTGTCTGCTTGTGATTTTGTGTGTGACTGTCTGCCTGTAACTGTGTGTGACTTTCTGCCTGTAACTGTTTGTGATTGTGTGCCTGTGACTATGTGTGCCTGTCTGCCCGTAACTGTGTGTGTGTCTGTATGACTGTCTGCCTGTAACTGAGCGTGTCTGACTGTCTGCTTGTAACTGTTTGTGTGACTGTTTGTGTGACTGTCTGCCTGTGCCTGTGTGTGACTGTATACAGGCAAGTGAGGGGGGCTCCGTGAAGAATTTAGGTTAAGGACCTAAGGCCGGCCCTGGTTCAACCCCTTCCTCTTCTAACTCATTCAGACCTGAAGTACCAGGGGCTGACTACAGGCATGCTTGCAAACACTCTGCATCACCACAGCTCAAAGCCTTAACTTTGAGCTGTTCTAAAAGAGCCTCAACTGTGCCAGGCATTTTCCTGAGGTAAGAGCTTCAGCTTAATACTTACAACAGCCAACTTTCAATTTGTCTGGCACAAGCTGAGGTGAAATAATTTTTGGCGCCTTTAAATTTCCCGCTGCTAGGTGGCTCGCGCAGCAATTAACTAATCAGGGACCTTACCTGAGCACGAGCTTCCCGCCGAAACAAGCAGCACTCGCTACCCTGCGTCTAACACCTAGCTCATGCTACCTCTGCACATTCAACCTGATACCTACCCACAAACCTCTGCTCCATCAAACCCCATGAGGCTGCTCCTTATATGTCCACTCGCCTGACATTGTCAATGCCAATAGTCATTAACCAGACATGAATAACATTTCGAAAATTGTTTAATCCTATGCAAATATATATTTAAAAGGCTATAACTGTGTTGTAATTGTTAGTTGTAAATGAAGTTCCCATTTAAATAACCATTGTTTGTGCTTTTAACTCAACAGACATTTTTCTGCATGTAGGTGTATAAATCTGTCATTTTATCAATACTAAATTACTTGCCATTTTTATTCATGATTTTTCTCTGAAAGGATTAATCAAATAACTTCCATCTGCAGTCAAGTATTTTAAAGTTAAGGTCATTCACTATCTAGATTCACATTTGGATAGCTTTGAATGGACCATTCCAGTAATATAAAGGTCATTTCAATGAGAGTGAAACAATCAATGAGGATAAATTTGAGTGCTGTTAGCTATCTACTCTTTCCAACAGTTCAATTTTAAAAATACAAAATAACCAAGGAACAAGCCTTAAAGGGTAGTTGATAAGATTTCCTTCGATAAGATCTTTCTTTCTTTGAATCTGTGGAAAATACCAAAAATAGATACTGTTAGCCTAAGATGGATGCCTTTCATAAGACATTGCAACATGCAGTCTATAGTGCTTTTTTCAACTAATTGCATAGCTAACGTGCTTGGTTTAAAGGACAATATTTCATTTTTCTTAAGATGCTATGTTCCATGGACAGAGAAGAAAATGCTGATGAAAATGAGAAAATACTTTGGGGCCTCTACGTAAGATAGTAGGATAGCAAGGGGGGGAATACAGGTACAGCAAGAGATTGTGTAGGTGTGCGCATGTTTTGTTTAACTTATCTATCAAAGAACAGTCCTGTATTCTTGACAGTGGGATGTCTTCCTAGAAAACGCATTTATTTGGGACGTCGTTAGAGGTGGACCGAGTAGGTGAACCCGGTAACAGAAGCATTGCAGGAGAATCGTACCAACAAGTTTGCTTCTACCTCTCACTCTATATGCCGAGCTGTTTATTTGTATCATTGGCTCTGGATTGGAGTTTATTTGGTGAGTGCAATCAGTTGCATTTTTTACGTTGGGTAAATAAAGATAATTATTCTCGATTGGAGCACCTTGTATCTGCACTTTCCTTTTTTAGATATTTTCTTATAGTTTGAAGAGTATGGATCAAGCAGCAGACAAGTGTTGGGACTCCCTAGTATTCTGTTAAAATAGGCCGGTGTAGCAGTACTACTAACTAGTATTTTAAACCCAAAAGAGGAATATTGAGGCGCTTCAAATACCACACTTGGAACTATTGCTATTTATTAACAAGTGTGTTTATTAACACTTGTTAATAAATAGCACCAGATCCAAGTGTAGTACTTGAAGCTTTTTCTAATTGTAATGTCACAAACTTAACATTTAACATGCTAACTGACATCTGTGGCGATGTAACTCTTTTTTTGCACTTTCTCTGAGCATTGCACAGCCTGACCTTATGGTGAATTTACTGGAATGTCCACTCCTGTGAACACTGGCAACTGAGTTGATGTTTTCTGCTTTTGAATAATAATTCTCACTATAGAATGATGGACTTTAAATTGTTTGGAAATTAGCTTATAGCCCTTCCCAGTTTCATGGGCAGCAACAAATGCTTCTCTATGATCATTGGTGATGTCTTTCCTCCTTGCATTGTGTTAACACACACCAGAATGCTCCAGACCAGCAAATCTAATCCTCTGACTTTTATAGAGGTGGTCACATTTGCTGATGATAAATTAATCAAGGGCATTTGGTGAGCAGCACCTGTCTGCTACTTAGCCTCTAAATCTCTCCGGGAGCATTAAGGGTGTACTTTTCACACATGGCTTCTCTATTATGGCTTTATTTTTGTTAATCTTGATATGGTGTAATATGTCATGTGTTGTTGTTCATCTGAGGTTTCATTTACCTAATTTTAAGACCTGCCAAGAAACAGATTATTGGTATTATGTTCTGATGTGTAAAACCATAGAATTCAAAGTGGGTGTAGTAAAAAGGAACAAAAAAAATAGGTATTCATAGATGGGATCTGTGTCCATAGTAAATAAATACTTGTAGGAAGCAGTCCATAGCTAAATCTGGTTGTGCTTTTAGATTTATTAATCAGTGAAACTTTTAAATTGTGTATATATATCTATATTATAAAGAATGTACTGCTGTTTGAAGGTTGGATTTTTTGTATTGATTCATTGTTATTAAGGTGAATAGAGACGCCTTTATTTTTCTGTGGGTTCAACCAGTCTATGAAAGATAACACCGTGCATAGTTTAATCAGCTTGAATATAATGCTACTATTATATTCCAGTGAGATGAATTTGAAAACCACTCTTCATGCTGCTGTGAATGCCAGTAACATTATTCGTACACCTATGTATTTAGAAACACTTTTCCAAAACCTTGTAGCTTGGTTAAAATGATAAAGATTAATTAGATGCCAGCATCGATTGAAACATTTCAGTCATCTATTATTCCATTTATCTAATTATATTCACATTTCAACAATGTTTCTATGAGCTTTTTGTTCTGGCATTTTTTTAATTAATTTAGGATTGGGACTTTGAAATTAAACATGCTGTCTTGCTATTACCTTGTGTTATTTTGTATGGCGTTACAAATTTGACTGACTGGGTTCCTACTGTCTTTTGCACAATTACGCATATTATTTTCAAAAGTTATTTGCTTCAACACAGGTTTGTGTCTCCTAGCAATTGATTTGAATAGTTTTTAATTATTTTAATTTTGTATCACAATACCTAATGCTGATATTGGTTGTATATAGACGGTTTATGTCATTAATTCTAATTTATAATTGAGCAGATCAACCTCCTGATTTTAAACATTTAATTTCATTTTGCCTTATAGTATTTTATATCATGTAATTAGTGAAAATGAAAAAGGCACTTTTCTTCAATGGGTTATATGAACTATCCCATGCTGTAGATAAGATTGTTTGTAAAGTAAAGACATCTAATTTCAATGCTAGTTAAATGAACATTATTTAAAATTGAATTGAAAAAATATCAAACTTTTACCTTTAAAGTTACTGATTTAGTTCATATGTGCACAACAGAATATTTTTGTGATGTGAATTTTTTTTTAAAGGCATGGCCTGTTAAAAGTCTGGAGGGGGGGCGGAGCCTAACTGCAGAGCCAGCCGGATGCACTATGGACGAACTCCGGGTGAAAAACTGCTAAACTACCAACTAGATTGATTATACTTGACAGTCCACTGCCTACAGCACTCAGTTCTAACATGTATAAATCTACCAGAGTTTGACCGGTGCCCGGCAGTACTGGATCTCAGAAAGATTGCGGCCTACTACACGTGGGCGAGAGGGAGCTGGCCGATCCTTTTGCCTTTGGGCTCCTTGAATTTGGCAGGGTTCATCAGAGCATATTCCTCCCTCCACCACCGGTGAGGGTAATCTTGTTGTGGGGTCTGGAGGCACGTTAGTTCAGCTACACAACGGGACAGATACCTCCTGTAAAATGGCGGATGTTCAGTGCACCCCTGTCAGCAGAAAACAGCTGCCTTACATCCTGCTAACCTAAACAAGTTATATAATGATTTCTGGGATAAGAAGATATATAGTCAGCAACATCCCCTCATACCAAGCATCCCCTCTTCAAATGAGCCAGAACCAGATACTAGCCTTGAGCTAGGGCAGTTCCTAGGCGAACAGGAGAATCCTTACCTAAGTGCAACTGGAGACGCAACTGGAGACGCAACTGGAGACGCAACGGACACTGCTTCACTCGGAACTGCAAGCTAGGCCTCAACGTTGCACCTACCTGTGTCTACCTTGGACAGCCAGGTTCCTACGGTGACCTCTGCAGTCAAGACAGCAAGTACACCTTGACCATGGCCTGATGGAGCAATCTGCTACAAGCGTCCAGTGCCTCTATGACTTCTTAGTATTAAGCAGGTGTCACAGTTACTATATTACCCAACACGCAGAGCTATGTAACACACAATGAACAAGCAGTAGAATTGCCGGACTTAAGGTAATAAAGAATGGTCAAAATATTAGCCGAGGGCAGGACACAGAAAGAGACACAACGAGGAAGCAAGCCAAAAGTCAAGGATACCAGAAATAAGGGAAAGTCAAAATACAAGCCATAGTCGAAAAACCAAAAATAAGTAGAACCAGAACGTACTCTCTGACAACCAACTAGTGGAAACCACGACAGGGCACTGACCAAATGCTATTTTGAGTTTAAATAACCCTCCTAAGGTTATGATTGGTTGAACATAGCCTTTGACCCCAAATCTGTGTGCGCATTGGTTGCGTGATGTCACACGCATGTCGGTGCCATCTTTGTTGAGGATGGAGGCGGGGCTATATTGTTTCGTGGGACTGCAGGGACCGGTGTTCATTATAACGCCGCACCGGTCGGGGATCGCTCCACGAGGGTGCTGAATGACAAGCTGACTTGTCAGGTAAGTTATTTATTATTTTAACAGCGTGACCGCAGCGATTGGATGTGGCAAGCTGTATGAAGGCGAGTTGGACATGACAACAGGTGTGTCTTACCTCTGAAGGGGATTGGGAAGCCTGGGCTCCTAACCCCAGTGTGGTCCAGAGTTGCAGGATAATCTCTGAACTGGGACAAACAACAGTAGCCAGACCTTCTAACAGCACTAAACATAGTATTTCTAGTGAAAGTGAATATGCTCCCAATCAGGGCCGGCCTTAGGTCATTAGGCGCCCTGTGCGAAAAGTCTTCACGGCGCCCCCCCCACCAAGTTGATTGTATACAGTCAAACACACAGGTACACGCAGACAGTCACACAAACCGTTACCAGAACTCAGACACGCTCAGTTACAGGCAGGCAGACAGTCACACACACACACACACACACACACACATACACACTCAGTCACAGGCAGACAATCAATGAGCCAAACATGCAGTCACAGGCAGACAGTCACACACAGTCATAGGCACACAGTCACACATACTCCATTACAAGCAGACAGTCATACACACTGTTACATGCATGCAGACACTCACGCATGCTGATAGGCACACACACTAAGTTAAAGGTAGATAGTCGCTCACACACACAGACAGGCAGACAGTCACACAAACCGTTACAAGCAGTCAGACACGCTCAGTTACAGGCAGGCAGTCACACACACACACAAGCTCAGTTACAGACAGTCACAGAGCCAAAACACACAGTCACACAGTCACACACAGTCACACACAGTCACAAGCAGACAGTCACACATACTCCATTACAAGCAGACAGTCATACACACTCTGTTACAGGCATGCAGACACACACACACACACACACTCAGTTAAAGGCAGATAGTTAAACATACAGGCACATGCACAAACACTATGGCACAGCTACAGCGACACACACAACTGGAGTCACACACAGTCAGACAGTCACACACACAGGCAGACAGTTACACACAGGCAGAAAGTCACACACACACAGGCAGGCTGACAGTCACACACACAGACAGTCACTCACACACACACAGGCAGGCAGGCAGACACACACACGACAGGCAGTCACACAGGCAGACAGTTACACACAGGCAGAAAGTCACACACACACAGGCAGGCTGACAGTCACACACACAGACAGTCACTCACACACACACAGGCAGGCAGACACACACACGACAGGCAGTCACACAGGCAGACAGTCACAAAGGCAGGCGGTCACACACAGGCAGGAAGTCACACAGACAGACAGTCACACACACAGGCAGACAGTCACACACACTCTGTTACAGGCATGCAGACACTCACGCACGCTGATAGGCACATACACACTCAATTAAAGGCAGATAGTCGCTAACACACACAGGCAGAAAGTCACACACAGACAGTCACACACACAGACTTCCCTCTTTCAATTATGGCTGAAAGGGGGAGTGGATGCAGTTTGATGTTGGGGAAGCAGGGACTCCTTCCTTCTTCCCTCTTCCCGTGCAGCAGTTACCAGGGGCTTCGAGTAGGTATTAGCCCCGCCTCTGCCTTGTGAAAAGCCCCACCCTGCCACTCGGTAAGCCCCACCCCCTCGGTTAATTTTTTTTAAATTATAGACCCGGGTGGAGAATAATGAAAACCAGTTTTAGCTCCCCTGCACTCCTGTCACCCGGCCATGTGTGAGCTGTGTTGGCCACATGGCCCTCTCTGGCTGCACAGCTCGCATACCCTTAAGGCCAGGACACTCCCATACACAAATAAAATAATCCCTCCTCTGTGCCTTGGAGATAATTTAATAAGGAATCTAATCCAATTATCTAAAAGCACAGAAAATCATACTTTTTTACAAAAAAAACAAAATACCTTTCAAACACACAAAACACCCACAAAAGTTAAATCCCTTGATAGCCCTGATGTGGGTGACCAACATATACAAAAATGTCCCAGTTTGGGTTAGGGGTTTGGAATTTTTATGGAAGTCATAATTTTGACTGACCATGCACATGGTCCTATGCCCAAAACAGTGCTGAAATCAGTGCTAACAGGTTTACCTGCAGGGCCCATAGTCTGGGCAGGAGGACAGTTTGTCACAGTAGAGTTTGTCACCGTAGGGGTAGAATTAAATTGATCAAATGTATCCAAGGGTATTAGCATTAACATAATTATCTTTTACTGGAAATAACACTAAATAAAACAATGAAAATCAGCTACAATGTATGATTATTATGATTCCTGTGATGAGTTATCAGATAAATGTATATTCAAGATTCAGCAACATACATCATAATCAAGCTTATTTAGGGCACAGCCAGGGCACATATTGCATTGAAGCATATAAACGAGCAGCAATGTATTTATTTCTCCTCCTTCACATACTGCGCTCAATGCCAGAAAGGGCAATGCTTAAAGTGAACCTGTTATGAAAAAATAACCTTCTTGAAATTGCTCCGCTCAGAACAGGCGTAATCAATAGAAATCCTGGTGATTTAAGAGACATGGCAATGAAGAGATCGAAGGCACAAGTGGGCAATACCTCTTCCACAGCCCTCACCTCCTTGTGGCGATTCTTCACAGAGAAATCAGAGCCGAACCCGCAATACAAAATGGCGACGGCCGGGAAATCTCCGATCAGTAGTGCACCATCAGACAGCTCAATGGAAGGTGCTAATTTGAGAACACTTCTCACACAATTACCCTCCAAGACCGACCTCAAGGTGATGTTTTCCAAAATGGAGAAAAGTTTTGGAGAAAAACTACAAACATTCCGCAAAGAGGTAGGCCACATGGGCACCAGGCTGCATATACTTGATGGCCCTGCAACACTTTAATATGCACACCCTCCAACAATCCCACACTGAAGCTATATTATTTTTACAATGAAAAATAGAAGACTTGGATAAAAGGTGCAACAACCTCAGGGTGAGAGGCCTTTCTGAGACACCTGATGGAGAACAAGAGAATATAATAAAAATTCTCACAACCCTTTTCAACCGGGTCCAAGACAGGCCACAAGACGCCATTATCAAATTTTAATATATAGATGGTGGAACTGCACTCAACGCTTCACTTTGGAATCTCAGGGTGCTGCTGGATCAGTCTCAGTACCAAAGAGAACATGTATAAAGTATAATTGTAGAAAATAATTCATGCACTCCAAATTGTTCCAAACGATAGGCAAAAATTGGACTAAAGAACCGCACAACGTTTCTACCCCTTAGAGCCTTTGACAAGCTACTGAACACATCGCTTTACAAACAATATATAGGTGCATAAAATAATTAACAAGTGATAAAGCATGTGAATTACTATAATCAATCAATTATACAATCAATCAATAATAGTTAAACAATTGTCAAACATAATCATCTCTCCAATCATTTTTCCACATACGAGGAGTGTCACACCTCACAGGATAGTCAAGCCAATAGAGTACTATATTCTTAAATTATTCAATTAGTGAGACAATCTTTTTTAATGACATACAATGGGGCTAGGTAATTTCACCAAAACTTTGATTTACTTGGTGAAATTACCTAGCCCCATTGTATGTCATTAAAAGAGATTGTCTCGCTAACTGAATAATTTAAGAATATAGTACTCTATTGGCTTGACTATCCTGTGAGGTGTGACAATCCTATTATGTGGAAAAATGATTCATCCAGATCTCCCACCCCTGATGTTGAATGCATCAATCACAGTATTTCCTAAACCAGGTAAAGTTCCTACTCTATGCAAAAGTTTAAGTCCCATCTCCCTGATCAACATTGATTTTAAGATTTTTGCCAAGATATTGGCCAACATGTTCTTCCGGAACTAATATATCCAGATCAGGCAGGGTTTGTACCAGGTCGAGAGGCCAGGGATAATAACACATGAATCATTAATATAATTCACGGGGCAGTATCATCTAAAACCCCAACCTTTCTGCTCTCAGTCGACGCCGCAAAAAGTGTTCGACAGAGTAGATTGGGATTATCTCTTTTCTACGCTTGAAACACTGGAGCTGGGACATAACTTCAGGCACTGGGTTAGGGGACCTACAGCCACGGTTAATGTTAATTGGCAGAACTCGTCTTTGTTTCAGATTAGCAACAGCACTAGGCAGAGATGCCCTTTGTCACCCCTCGTCTTTGTTCTGGCTCTGGACCAATGACAACATTCGAGGCTATGGGACCAGGGGGAGGGATATAAAGGTTTCTGCCTTTGCGATTGACGTGCTCCTCACCTTCACCCATCCAGAGCAATCGCTCACACACATCAACCACACCTGCCACTTGCAAAAAATATTGCAGGTTCCGCACCCCCTTATACACCATAATCTGCAAAAATGGAGATTACACAAAAATATATAGAATTTATCCCTTTGTATATCCCCGTTATCAAATAACCCAGACCTCCTAGGAGGCCGAGGAGCACTATTTCTGATGAAAATGCTGGGATTGGCGAACCCACAATTTAGTGACTTACTAACAGCAGATGAACCTCCCAAAATTATTGCTCATCAGGGGCCTAGAGGGCACCCTTGCTGAATGACGCTCTGAGATGCTCGCAATTGAAGCACTGCCTGATGCATTCAGTTATACCGTACTAGACTACAAGGGTGTGACGAGACCAATCTCGCCACATTGCATTGGAGAAGCCTGGTTGCTCGCCTGCTGCCTCTGGACTATGGCCCCCTGTTAAAAGACTTTGTTTCGCCTGCAGAAAAGCTGTATTTGCGCTTTTCTGCCGGTTGTTCGGTAGATTAAATCTACCGAACAACCGCACGAATGAATAGACCACCTGGGAGCTGGAGTGTGAGCTTAATTGACGAATGCTGGGTGGCCGCCATTCGTATCCCGAACAAGAGGTCGCGGCCATTTTAAACATACGAATGCTCAGCGGTGTCCGTCTCTATTTTCATGGAACTAAAATCGGACACAGTTTTGCGCGAACACCGCTGAAGCCGTCGACCTCCCTTCTTGTCGTAGTTTTGTTTGAATGTGTTATACCCCAGATAGGAATCCCATGGAGCCCATTCGTATGAAACTGACTGTAAAGACTTTGGCTCCATGGCGATTAAACTGTATTCGTGTGGTCTGAGCGCCATTCGCTTAATAATGTGCGCTCAGACCTGAGCTATCTGGGGATATGTTAAATGTATAGTTTTAATGTAATGTGTCTTACATGGTGTATTTTAATAGTAATTCATGTTTTAGTATCCCCACGTGCATAATGGCAATTTGCCTTTGTCTTGGGAGATAATTGAATTACTTCTCAATTATCTCCCAGGGCAGACGGGAGGAAGCCAGGATGCATTGTGGGAATATATTGTGACTGTGTGTCCTATTTGTCTACTTGTCTGTCCTTTGTCACAGTCTCCCATTTGGTCCCCTAGGGGAGTGTCCACCAGGTGGGAGACCTGCATAAATACTGGGCAGGTAGCCCCCATTAAACAGACCACTGCTTGACCCTCAACACGGAGCCTTGTCTCGTCTTTGGGGGGATTTACTGAATGCTGATAGAGACTGATTGCTAGGAGTGTAAGCCGCTTGGATGCTTTTCCTATTCGTCTGGTAGCAGCAATTCGTATGGTTCCTGTTCGTCTGTTTGGAGTGCTATATTGGATGCCGTTCAGGAGTTTGAAGCATTCACTTATTGGCAGTTCGTGTGTTTGGTGTTCTGCAGTAGCTGTGCCTGCATCTCTGGAAAGGGGGCCGATCGCCTAAACGGTTTTAACCCTGGGCGAGCAGGAGGTGCACACCTTCCAAAGGAAACAGATGCGTGGACTACACATACATATGTCAGAACAATGAGTAAGCGCTGAATAACACAATTTAGCAGCAACCCTATAAGGGAATCCCTCAAAAACCCTTAGAATAAAACACAAAGAATACAAGGAAAGGGCTGCGCTTAAAAAGTACTTAAAAGGTATTAAGAGTCCAGATAAAATTGATGAAAAAAAAGGAAGAGGATCTTATCTGGCAATGTCCGTAGTATTTAGTCCGGAGCAGTAATCTTGCTTTCTATCTTCCTTATGGGCCGTCTCGTATGTAAGAGATGAAAACAAATACAGAACCCAAATGGTGTAGTATATCTTAGTAAAACGGAAATTAAAATATAAGACTTGAATGCAAACTCACATTTCCAAGAGCTAGAACCTGCTCTGGTGTAAGGGGCGTACAGTGGTTTAGATCCCCGCTTATGGGATATGGAATGCTTATCCTTCACGTGCCTCGTCCTTCCGTAGTGTGGGAGATACTCAAATAAAAAGAGACAACTAATAGTGCTCTCTGTATAAAACTGAAGATAAAATATAAAATAAAAGTGGATACTCACAAGGCAGGAGCAGGTCAATTGCTCCTGATATATCGCGCTGGTGGAATAATCCCCACCTAGGATTGCTTGGAGTCCAACGAATAGTGCCAGGTAATAATAATAAATATATGTGTATAAAAAGATAAGTGGCACAATAAAAAGTTACCAAATATACTTTAATTATAACATTACACAATATAAAAAAACCATAAACGCGTTTCGCCAGTCAGCGTTATCAATATGGGTAAAGAACCTGATACCTGGCAGTGGATCATTTAAATAGCATATACAGACAATTCAAAAATTGGCGCCAAAATTAGGACAGCCAATCAGATTACAAGTAAAAAATACATATGATAAAACACAGTTAAAACAATAAAAAAGAGGTACATAAGTGTAGACATAAGAATGACTGTTCTAGATATATAATTGAACTTTAAAAACGATCCGTTTTTCATAAAATATATTATGTGATGCACGGTCACATGACCGGCATCGGAACCGAAAGGGGTAATGGGATATGTAGTATGACGCTGGCCGGCACTGCGCAGCCGCCGGCGTCATATAGGGGGACTGGCAACTGGCGTCTGCACGCATATGAGGTGCGGCCAGACGCCAGTGAGCAGGGGAGATCGGTGTCAGCACGCACGTGGTGCGGCTGACGTAGATGAAAGGGGCGGGCGTCCTGATGACGGCGGCACGCACTCGGCAGTGGCCGTCGTCATCAGGAAGTGAGTAGACGACGGCTAGCACAATGCTGCAGCCGTCGTCAAGGAAACACAATAAACAATAAAGTGGGCAGGCTGTAGCCGGCAGGAGGAAAGTGGAGGGGAAAAATGAAATATAAAGAAGAAAAAAAGAATATAAGTAAAACCATGAGTATAATGAGTGAAGAATAAAAATAAATATAAAAGTAATAAAAATCAGCACCATGCCTACCCCACTCAATAGTGGGAGCAGGCAGGTGACTAAACAATAGTGAAAAAAAGAGTAAAAACAGTTTAAAAAGATTAAAAAGATAAGCACATGTTTATAAAAAATTAAACAAATCAAATTCAACATTCAGACCATAAGGTGCAAGAGTTTGAAGTTTGTAAACCCATTCCATCTCTTTCTTACCTAAAATATTTTTAATATTTCCACCCCTGCAAGGAACCACACATTTTCCTATGGCAATGCACTTCAACATTTTAGGATCTTTGTTATGTATAATAAAATGTTAGGATACTGAATGATTTAGGTATCCATTTTTAATGTTTCTGCAGTGTTTGCTCAAACGTATTTTTAAGCACCTTGTGGTCATTCCAACATATTGGAGGCCACAAGGGCATTCGAGCAGATATATCACATTTTTTGTGGAACAATTAATAAAATCATTTATTTTATAAACCATGTTTGTCCTTTTTGATATGAATTCCGTTACTTTAGAAGGAACATCAGGGTTGGTGGATTTACACACAATACACATTTTACACTTGCAGAACCCTTTAATGTGTGGAAAAAAGGATATAGCGGGGGGGTTTTTTTAAAAAAATTTTCTCTTGTAAAATTATTAGTCAAAATAGATTTAAAATTTTGGGCACCCCTGAATATAATGTTCGGTCGTTCAGGTATAATTTTATTTAGTAATTCATCTTGTTTTAGAAGGTGCCAATGTTTTTTTATAACTTTTTTAACATTATTACTCTTGTTATTAAAATTAAAAATAATCGGTAAAGGCATTTCTGTGTCCGTGGTTTTGGGTTTATATTTTAAAAGTTCATTTCTATCTTTCTCTTGAATTTCCATGATTTCTCTTGAACATACATATGTCAGCCAGAGATTTAGAACACATTTTTAATAAAACGATGACTGCATCAGTTAGCCTATCTAGACGAGAGTCCTTCTACAAACACATAACAAGTTAAACGCATAATATGTTAAACAGTTAATTTTTAAACTCAACTCTGTATATGGTGATGTTTCCGTGCAGTTTCCTCTACCTTCACAGGAACCTACACATCCTTACCAGCCTGGTGATCTGGTCTGTATCAGACAGCTGAACAAGAGCAGGAAGGGAAAGTTTCCTTTGGGCCCACCTCCACAAGTTTTGGCCCACAATTAGCTATTGATGCTGGAGGTGTGAAGGAGATGTGGGATATATGGAACATATATGGTGGTCCTGCCCGCACGTAAGAGAATACTGGAATAATATAGTAGCCAAACTGACCAACACACTTGAGCTCCCACATACCTTGCCCCGTCCCAGGTTTTGTTGGGATGGCCTCACACTTTTCAGGACCCACAAAAACAGCACCTGCTGTGGTTTTGACTGAGGGATGCGAATAACCTTATACCGGTGTACTGGAAAAAAAACTGAAGTCCCCACAGTAGCCCAATGGGTGGACAGGGTGAAAACTATGAGGGAAATGGAAAATCTGTAGTGGTCCACCCAGGGTAAACATAATAATTACCTACATATTTGGAAGTCCTGGTTAAGATACTGGGCACAGGAGAATGGTTAGCCACAAGACGCTAATGCATAGACCACATGGTACCCACCATACCCTAACCCTTCCTTCCCCTCAACTTCCTGACAGGATATCCATCCTACCTCCCCCCCTTCTAATCTCCCTTATATAATGTTTTGTTTTACAACATAGCTATGCACACAACAATATAGACCACAATGGGGCTCGGCAGGATAAGGAGATGCATTATACTTATATGTGATGGAATCCCCTGAGACACTGCCTTCACACGGGGCCTTCGCAGGCACAGATGGGTATCTCCTGAACTGAAGAACCCATTGTCAACGTATAGGGCTGGGTATATATATATATATATATATATATATATATATATATATATATATTACACAAGATCCAGCGCACTCACCTATCCACTAAACAGCAACTTCAATGTTGAAAGATTTTATTTGTTTTTTTAAAAACACCTAATCTAGGCAAAAATAATGGGGGTTTAGTTACATTATATGATCATACATTGCATAAGCCTGCCACAACGTCAATGTACCCCATCTTTGGCAGGTCCTACACTAACAGCCTAATGTCTGCTCTTATGAGATTAACCTACTTGGGGAAAGAAATTCCATCTGGGGCTCTCTGCAGTACAAGGCTAAATAGGGCCCTGGGATGAGGCACCTGTGACAGGGAGGGGTGCAAAACCAAGGAGTTGGCTAGACTCCCAAATATATATAAAACAAGAGGGGGTTGGCTGCACTCACCTTAACATGCATAAATGGGGGTGCTGCTAGGGGCCAAATAATACAATACACAAGATCCAGCGCACTCACCTATCCACTAAACTAATATATATATATATATATATATATTGTTACTTATTGCACTGAAAAGTATTGTAATACAGGATAATGTGCTTATATGCTGTGTATGTACATTGTATACGCTTTCCCCCTGAATGTCCCTTTCTCCTATCTGTACCCCTATGTTTTTATTCCAAAAAAGTTAAACTTGAATTAAAACAGAAAAAAAAAGGTATAGAGAAAATCTTAAATTCAATCTAATGAGCTGTTTTCGGGGCATGACAAAGGTACTTTAAAACAGTGATTATCAGGGAGTCAAGATATAGCCTCTCTATTCTAGGCAAGAGCTTAATACAGCAGTATGGATTCTTATATTAAATATTTTCAGAACTCAAAAACAAATGTGTTACATGTATAAGATTAGTACATATAATGTTTTATTTATACTACATTTGTAACAAAATCTATGTACTACATACAAATAATGTAATCAACTCCTTGTTTGAATATTACTGTAATCAGCACTGAGTCATATTGCTATGTTTATTAAAATAATGTTTCAATTTGGTAAGAAAATATAAATATCAGAACGCAGGTGGGATAAAAATTAAGTCACAGTACATTCTTTATCCTCTCTGCAGACTGGTCGTGAAAGACAAACGATGTCAAATGGAAAATATTACCCTTAAAAAAAATGCAGAGATTTTTTTCTGCAGAAATAATTAAATGTTTAGGGGAAGTTACATGGCTGAACCTGAAATTGAATGAATAGATTCTATTGAGTTCAAAACTCAATATATGTTATATTATTGGGGTTTAGGATCCATATACATTAGGCTATGCATTACCAAACCTCTGTCTTGGCAATAACTACAAATATATTATTTTTGGCACACATTTTAGAAACATATTCCAGTTAAGTTAATTTATGAAGTGCTACCTTTTACTTCTCTCTGTAAAAACATAATGTTCCAAAATTATAGCACAGTATACCACTTGAGGGACTATAAAACAGGAAGGGTCTCCACACACACAGCTGCCATAAATGCACTATGTTAGATTTAAAGAAACTCCTAAAGTCTGTTTAAATCGGTCATTGTAATGAAACTAAGACACTGGTATAGATATATGTATGAAATAGTTTGTTTTTCATTGTCACCTGAATAGAAAAACTAAACTAGAAAGATTGTCATCAAGTTTTTTTTTTATTTGTGTATATATATATATATATATATATATATATATATATATATATATATATATATATATACACTTTAAATATCCTGCTTAAATATATTAATCATAAATTATTCTAGAATACTACAAAGGCACCCCAGAGTGTCTCTGGAATTTAATTTTATTGAAAGATTATTTTAAGATTATTTTAAGTATTGGTAAATTATTTAGCAAGATTTTGAAAGAAAATATAAAACTTAGTACAACACAGGTAAGGAAACAAGTTAAACAGAATAAATATAAATGTTTAAGGCTGATCATACAGGACAAAAAGACAAAATTTAGTATAAGGAAAAGAACCAGACAAGAGGCAACAAAGGGCAAAAAAGGGTAAGGAAGGGAGAAAAGTAAGGTTCATAAGCCAACATGCAACATCTAACTTCTCTAGTGGTGATGGTGCTATGTGAACTCTTGTACTGTTCCTTAGAAAGGGGAAACTGTTTTTCAATATTTTTTCTCTTACCTGGGTCCCGCCAGACACTGAGCCTTCCACAATGGTGGCTGAACTGCTTTCAGCTTCTACAGACCTGCATAAGCTAGTTGTTGACTCTGATAGCATCAGCTGACCACACTCAGACACTTAATGAAACTCTACACAGATTATGCACAAAATTAATATTTTATCAAACAGAACGAAATCTCATTCTGGGCTGGCTCCATGGGCCTCTTGACAATGCTGGAGTTGGAGCTGAGCTTCTGGCAGCTATCCTCAGAATCTCTGTATGTGCATTGTTTCAAGAACACTAAAATGGTCACAATGTTTGGAGTAATATTTTAGGTATGTCATTGAGATGCTACCAAGGAAGCACATTTAAGTCAAGCAATCTACTTTGTGGTATGTTTATCTGCATTGCCATTATATTGTTGTGAAAGAGGTTGGTGAATCACCAAATGTGCTTGTAATGCTTTAACCCATTCAAGAAAGGGTGGAGTGTGATGTGCTTTCCACGATTTGGTAGTTTCCATGGTCAACATGTGTTCTGTATGGAAATGTTTGTGAGAAGATTTAGATAAGTGGTTACTATGTAACACTGTAGTGTAATTTTTAAAATTTTAAGTCAAAGACAAGAAATAAAACTTTGAACCATTTTCCAGTATGGGTGAATAAGTAGACAAAATCAGATAGAATATATATCACTTGTCCAGGTTCACTCTGACAAAACCAGGTAATCTTCACTGTTTAAAAGGACACTTGAAAAACAATTAAACACTTCAGCTTTCTGAAGTGCTCTGTGTGATGTGTTTTTCATCTTTATTTTATAAAAATGCCAAATTCAAATCAGAATTGTTACTTTTATAAATTAACCTTGTTACATGGCTGTCAGTCAGACAAGCGGTTCTGTTATTAATTGGAAGTTTTCTCCGTGGTGCTAAACACCTGAGTCGGGCAACAACGCGGACCACTTGCTTTGCAAAGACTTTTGAATAAGCTGTAATAGAGAAGTGTCAGAAGGTCTGGGAAAAAGGGGAGGGCATGCTGTAAGATATGTAAAAATGTAATGTAGCTCTAAAACAAATGACATGCATATTTTATTATTTAAGAGTATATCAAATAACATTTTATTATAATTGTTTTTAATGGAGTGTTCTTTTAATGTAAATTGAAGTTTGTTTATGTTAAAGATCTTCGTATTAAAATTGGGTAATAGTAACAACCCCTGGATGTTGGGCTAAGGTAACATCCCCAGGACGTACTTGAAAACCAGAGTAATCTGAATGTACCTTTCCTGGTTTAATACTTTTTTATTATTATTATTATTATTATTATTATTATTATTATTATTATTATTATTGTAAGACCCATTTTAAAAAGTTGCCCTGGACACTTGCCTATAAAAGATCAAATAAACTGTACAAAAAAGATGGTTTGCACCTTTCTCAAAAGGGAACAAATGTTCTCAGTGAGCAGTTCAGAGGTTTTGCTAGGATGTATTTAAACTAGGAGGGGGGCAAAAGGGTGATAAAACATCAATCCAATTGTCCCCCAAAACAAGGACAGAAGGTGCCTGTAGCAAGTGTATTAAAAAATGATAAGCTTAGAGTCATGTCTACAAATGCTCGCAGTTTAGGGAATAAGATCCATGAACGTGTGGCAATAATGGCAACTGATAGTGTAGATTTAGTCGCTGTTACTGAGACATGGTCTAATGAGAAAAATGACTGGGACATAGCAATACCAGGGTACTCTTTATATAGAAAAGATAGGGAAGGCAAGAAAGGGGGAGGGGTGGCCTTGTATGTGAAGGATAGCATAAAATCTAGTATAATAAAAGTTAGTGAGGCAAACATAGAGTCTGTTTGGGTTACGTTAGAATTTGGTAATCACACAGTAACTCGTGTAGGTGTGATTTATAGGCCCCCAGGACAAATTGAAGAGTTAGATAATCTACTAGTTGAGGAAATAGCTAAAATGACAATGAAGGGGGAAGTTATCATCATGGGTGACTTTAATCTTCCCGATGTGAATTGGAAAACAAAAATAGCTGCTTGTGTCAGGAGCACACATATTCTAAACTCCCTACTGGCATTGTCTCTAAAACAAGTCGTTGAGGAGCCAACATGTAAAGAGGCCATACTAGATTAAGTGTTAACAAATGGAGATTTGGTATCAGATATTACTGTAGGGGAAAGTTTAAGATCCAGTGATCATCAGTCAGTGTGGTTTAATATAAGAACAGTGACTGAGTCACACCACACAAAAACAAAAGTTTTAGACTTTAGAAAAACAGACTTTTCTAAAATTAGAATATATGTAAAGGAGTCATTATCAGACTGGAGCAATTTAAATGGAGTCCAAGAGAAATGGGATTATTTAAAAGTTGCACTACTGAAGGCAACAGAAAATTGCATTAGGCTTGTCAGTAAAAGCAAAAAATTCAAGAAACCACTGTGGTACTCCGCAGATGTGGCCAAAATAGTAAAAAACAAATAGTTAGCATTTAGTAATTATAAAAAAAAACAGTGAGGAAGACAGAATGATCAATAAGATTAGACAAAAAGAGGCTAAGCAAGTTATAAGAGCTTCCAAATCACACACAGAAGAGAAAATGGCACAGTCAGTATAAAAGGGGGACAAAGCTTTTTTTAGATACATAAATGAGAAAAGAAAAGTAAAACAAGGATTAGTTAGATTGAAAACAAAAGAAGGAACATATGTAGAAGAGGATAAAGGTCTAGCTGACTGCCTCAATGAATATTTTTTATTCGGTATTTACAGATGAAAATGAAGGAAAGGGACCTCAGTTAAAAAAAAGGATAAATGAGTCATTTATTACACGTGAGTTTACAGAGGAAGAGGTTCTATTTCAACTGTCAAAAGTAAAGACAAATAAATCAATGGGACCTGATGGAATACACCCAAAGCTGTTAAAAGAGCTTAGTGGTCTACTAGCAAAACCATTAACAGATTTATTTAACCAATCATTGTTAACAGGAGTAGTCCCAGAAGATTGGAAGTTAGTGAATGTTGTGCCCATTCACAAGAAAGGTAATAGGGAGGAGTCGGGCATAGGGTAGGATAGGATTGTTGAACATCTAAAAACACATGGATTTCAAGATCAGAGACAACATGGGTTTACTTCAGGGAGATCATGCCAAACTAATGTTATTGTTTTTTTTGATTGGGTAACCAAAATTATAGAACAGGGTGGTGCAGTAGACATTGCTTACCTAGATTTCAGTAAGGCTTTTGACACTGTTGAACATGGAAGGCTTGTCAATAAACTGCAATCTTTAAGTTTGGAATTCCAATATTGTTGAATGGGTAAGGCAGTGGCTGAATGACAGGCAACAGAGGGTTGTAGTCAATGGAGTATATTCAAAGCTTGGGCTTGTCACCAGTGGGGTACCTCAGGGATCTGTACTTGGACCCATTCTCTTTTAATATTTTTATTAGTGATATTGCAGAAGGTCTTGATAGTAAGGTATGTCTTTTTGCTGATGATACTAAGATATGTAACAGGGTTGATGTTCCAGGAGGGATAAGCCAAATGGCAAATGATTTAGGTAAACTAGAAAAATGGTCAGAGTTGTGGCAACTGACATTTAATGTGGATAAGTGCAAGATAATGCATCTTGGACGTAAAAACCCAAGGGCAGAGTACAGAATATTTGATAGAGTCCTAACCTCAACATCTGAGGAAAGGGATTTAGGGGTGATTATTTCTGATGACAGACAATGTAATAGAGCAGCAGGAAATGCTAGCAGAATGCTTCATTGTATAGGGAGAGGTATTAGCAGTAGAAAGAGGGAAGTGCTCATGCCATTGTACAGAACACTGATGAGACCTCACTTGGAGTTTTGTATGCAGTACTGGAGACCGTATCTTCAGAAGGATATTGATACCTTAGAGAGAGTTCAGAGAAAGGCTACTAAACTGGTTCATGGATTGCAGGATAAAACTTACCAGGAAAGGTTAAAGGATCTTAACATGTATAGCTTGGAGGAAAGACGAGACAGGGGGGATATGATAGAAACATTTAAATATATAAAGGGAATCAACACAGTAAAGGAGGAGACTATATTTAAAAGAAGAAAAACTACCACAACAAGAGGACATAGTCTTAAATTAGAGGGACAAAGGTTTAAAAATAATATCAGGAAGTATTACTTTACTGAGAGGGTAGTGGATGCATGGAATAGCCTTCCAGCTGAAGTGGTACAGGTTAACACAGTAAAGGAGTTTAAGCATGCGTGGGATAGGCGTAAGGCTATCCTAACTATAAGATAAGGCAAGGGACTAATGAAAGTATTTAGAAAATTGGGCAAGCTAGACCAAATGGTTCTTATCTGCCGTCGCATTCTATGTTTCTATGTAACCCTTGCCAAATATTCAAATGCATACTAAGGGCTTAGTCACTTTCAGATTTCTATCTCATATTTCAGTTGGCTACTGTGCCAATGACTTCTTTTTTGAATAATGCTTTTTTATGCTAACACATGAGATATATATATATATACATATATATATATATATATATATATATATATATATATATATATATACACATACATACATACATACAAACATGTGATACTCGAAAAATGAGAATATCGTGCAAAAATTCATTTATTTCAGTAATGCAACGTAAAAGCGGAACTAATATATGAGATAGACGCATTACATGCATAGCAAGACCGTTCAAGACATGATTTGTCATAAGTGTGATGATTATGGCTTACAGCTCATGAAAACCCCAAATCCACAATCTCAGTTAATTAGAATATTGTGAAAAGGTGCAATATTCTAGGCTCACAATGTCCCACTCTAATCTTCTGAGCCTTTAAATGGTCTCTCAGTCTGGTTCAGTAGGAATCACAATCATGGGGAAGACTGCTGACCTGACAGTTGTGCAGAAAACCATCACTGACACCCTCCATAAGGAGGGAAAGCCTCAAAAGGTAATTGCGAAGGAAGTTGGATGTTCCCAAAGTGCTGTATCAAACACATTAATAGAAAGTTATGTGAAAGGGAAAAGTGTGGAAGAAAAAGGTGCATAAGCAGCAGGGATGACCGCAGCCTGGAGAGGATTGTCAGGAAAAGGCCATTCAAATGTGTTGGGGACTTTCACAAGGAGTGGACTGAGGCTGTAGTCAGTGCATCAAGAGCTACCACACACAGACGGATCCTGGACATGGACTTCAGATGTCATATTCCTCTTGTCAAGTCGCTCCTAAACAACAAACAACATCAGAAGCGTCTTACCTGGGCTAAAGAAAAACAGACCTGGTCTGTTGCTCAGTGGTCCAAAGTCCTCTTTTCTGATTAGAGCAACTTTTGCATCTCATTTGGAAACCAAGGACCCAGAATCTGGAGGAAGAAAAGAGAGGCACACACTGCAAGTCCAGTGTGAAGTTTTCACAGTCTGTGTTGATTTGGAGAGCCATGTCATCTGCTGATGTTGGTCCACTGTGCTCCATTAAGTCCAGGGTCAATGCAACCATCTACCAGGAGATTTTGGAGCACTTCATGCTTCCATCCGCAGACAAGCTTTATGGGGATGCTGACTTCATTTTCCAGCAAGACTTGGCACCTGCCCACACTGCCAAAAGCACAAAAGCCTGCTCCAATGACTGTGGGATTACTGTGCTTGATTGGCCAGCAAACTTGCCTGACCTGAACCCCATAGAGAATCCATGGGGTATTGCCAAGAGAAAGATGAGAGACATGAGACTGAACAATGCAGAAGAGCTGAAGGCCGCAATTGAAGCATCCTGGTCTTCCATAACACCTCAGCAGACCTACAGGCTGATAGCTTCCATGCCACGCCGCATTGAGGCAGTAATTGCTGCAAAAGGGGCCCAAACCAAGTACTGAGTACAAAAGCATGCTTATATTTTTCAGAGGTCCGATATTGTTCACTCCTTGTTTTAATGATTGCATGTAATATTCTAATTTACTGAGATTGTAGATTTGGAGTTTTCATGAGCTGTAAGCCATTATCATCGCACTTATGACAAATCACGGCTTGAACTATCTTGCTTTGCATGTAATATGTCTATCTCATATATTAGTTTCCCCTTTTATGTTGCATTACAGAAATAAATTAACTTTTGCACGATATTCAAATTTTTCGAGTATCACCTGTATTTATATATATATATAGACTAAAGAATGCAACTACAAGAGTCCAGATAAATAAAATGTTAAAGTTTTTGGAGTAAAAGTAAATGTTATTTCTATGTGTAACTAATCTTAATGTTAAAACAATTTGTGCATCACATTCTCAAAGGGCTTATTTCTAGTTAAGAAGTCTAGATACATTTGTTTGATATTCTCCTGATGTCTCTGACTACATATAGCAAGGTAAGTTTCAGTTCCCAGAAACTCAAAAGTAAATGTATGATTTCATGTTGCCTCAGATCAAATGCTTTAGATTGTTAACTGTAGTCCAAACTTTGGGCACGGTGTTGTCTCCTGTATTGGTTCCAAATCAAACTTTTTTCTCTCAAAGTGAGCACTAGATAATTTTACCTTCAAACACAGAAAGTATTTCTCTTATAACGTCAAAAATTCAACCATGTCTTGACCTCCAGGAAGTTCACACAGAGAGCTATGTGAGGACCCTTGACACACCTTTTGGTATAACTTGTGGCGTTCTGGGTACATGAAGAATGAGATGTCATACAGACAAATACTGTACTCATGCATAATTATCAATAATATCAGCAAAACTTTTGTAACACTGACTTAAAGGACAACTGTCACTTTTCTGTAAATTACATTATTGAATGAAACAATGAAAGTCACCTATAACTTTATTAAAGTTGCTATAGTGCCTGCAGTCCTATCCCCTTCTCTTACTCTCCAAATCTCTTTATTTCACTAATTAGAAGGATTGGAAGTACAGTTTCAAGCCACTGCCCCAAACCCTCAGAACACGAGAGCCAGAAATCTTAAGTCCCGGCTCTCATACAGCAACATACCATGATGTCACATGTGCATGTATTCAATGATTCTCTATAGCAGAACCTTATGCACACTGTGGCGAGGAGCATTTGATTGGACTTTCATCCTGTCCCTCAAGGAGACTGCACTGGAGAAAAGTTGAGTAATTTGTTTAATTTTTTTTTTTTTTTTTTTAATACCTGGAGGCGCGGCTAAACTATACAGTTATGTCAGGACTGTAGTGTTAGGAATACAGATATGCATTCTGGAGGCTACTGTGTTCCTTTAATATTTAGTATTATACTGTGATTTATTTTAATCATTTAATTGTATATTAAAAATTAACAATCTACGTCATGAAACATTTTATTTCAGGCTCATTGTAGGTGTACATTGCATTGAGGGAAGGGAAACAGAGATATTGTTACTGTTTTTCCATCTATCTATAAAGTAACAATGCAGACTGGCATTTGAAAAGGATAAAGCTAATGATTGTCAGTAAGCCAAGATCGAGGCATTCATCTCTAGGGTAGAATGGTGGGACTTTCCATTTGTATTTTTATATGTCAGACATCAAACACATTTTATTAAATATATTAAAATCCTGGAAGTAACAATTCTCACTTACATTACAAGTTAAAAAAACAAAAACAAATACAGTTCAGACAAGGCAAAGACAAGGCAAAGCCAGGGCAAACAGTATATATTATTCAAAAACTATTAGATTCAAGATCTTATTAGATTCTAGTCTTATCTATGATACTGTTTGCTATTATGCTCTTTCAAAACGATATTTATATGGAAGATTTCTAAAGTCAGAAGGACAGGACTTGAAACATGGAAATGTATGTTACCTTGATTAATTAATTACAGTGGCTGCTTTGGAATATCAGCCAAAATTAGTTAATTGGTATCATATTGGTAGAGAGTATTCCAAACACCAAGGAGCGTTTTGAAGCTCTGCCACAAGAATTAATATGATTCCAGTATAAACGTGGTGACTGGCAGTTCAGTATAGGACATCACTCTTACCTCTATTTACTAGTATAAGCCACATATTGTTGTTGTTATTTTGGTATCGCCTGTTAATAATTTACAGTTTATATTTTTAGCTCACATAAGACTTCGCCATGACAATTATCTAAGGAATATCAAAAGAAATCTAGCATTTGGGTGATGTTCTTTGAACTTCCTTTTATCACCTTGATACAAAAAGCATTAGCAGTAACAGTACCTTTTGAAAAGTGTCTATGTCACATATAACCAGAGCTTGATGCAAAACTTTTTGCCACTAATGTGAACATGGATAGAGACAGAAAATAATGACTAAATGTATTTAAATAACTTTCACCCAGATGCTAGTCGATTTCTCCATTAAATCCTGTGCATTGCTACATGTGCAACAGTAATTGGTCTGTCCAAGCTTAAGACTTGAATTACACAGGTTCAGTGTAAGATGATTGGAATGCAGTATTCCATAAGATGAAACAGTTTGCTGCCAAGAAAACCTAGGGATACATTACGGTATGAACCAGGCTGTATATGAGAAAGCTAACCTGGATAAAAATAAAATGATTTTGACAAGCTTGGATTACCTCTCTGTAATACCTAGATAATAACTGTTGGGGAAAATGTTTTCAGACAATTGTTTAGAATACATTGTTCCCTACTGTAGGATGAACAAGCAGATCATTACAGAAGTTGTAATATAAAACAAGCTTTAAGGAGCAGGAAATATAAAATTCTTGGAGGACGTCCATTTTAGGGAGGTATTATATGGAATAAAACATGCAATGTTTTTTTCATTAAGCAGTAACATATTGCATTACCTTTATAAGATGAGCTTGTGTTTGCAGTGAAAATGTTCTCAAAAAAGTTAAAGACATCACGTAACAGTCTTGTCAATCAAATATAAGGAACAAAAATAAAATAAACATTCAAGTGAATATTTATGTGAGTGGAAACCATAAATTTACTTAAATAATATCTAAAACAGTAACAAAATCAGCATGGGTACATACTATTGAGATGCACGGTAAATTAGTTGATTTCTAAAATATTACCCATGAATCATGGGCGTCTGCAGGAATTTTTCCAGGGGGGGCATAACTGTAATGACATCCATGCCTGGTCCCTTTTTGACAGTGTCATGAAGGGGAGGAGCATAGTCATTATCACATAAAGCCAGGGTGAAAAGCGTTTTCACGAATATGGTGTCAGGAATACATGTGTGTATTCCTGACACTATAGTGTTCCCTTAAGCAAATTAAAGGAACATTCTGGTCACCATAACAACTTCATCTAAATGAAAATGCTATATTGCCAGGAAGCTCCTGGGTGCTCTCTTTCCTTTAAGGGGTTAAACCGCTCTCAAATGGTCTTACTAAAAAGGCTTCTCCAGCTCCAGATTTACAGGTCACTCAGTGGCATTCGGCTTCTGAAACGGAGTGACAGGAAGTGCAGATTGATGCCAGGCATGGGTGCTACAGATTGGCTAGAGTGGTCAGTTGACGCTCTAAGTGCCTACTCATAAGAGCAATGCTCTATCTTCTACTCTTCTCCTTTTCTCTCATCTCCCTCAGCCTCAAACTATCTCCTTATCCTCACTTCCCTCAACAACACAATTACATTAACATTAATCTGCTTCACTCCCCCTTCTCTCATCTCAAGCCTTGCACTAATTTTTCTATTCTCTCTCTCCTGCTCTAACTCAATCTCATCCTAGACCCCACTCATATACAACCCACTCACACCCTCTGTCACTATCTCTCCTCCTATTTCTAGCAGCTGGTGATGTCTCACCCAACCTGGGGCCCTTCACCTCATGTGCTCACATTAAGACAACCAGAAACCACACAAACCTCATCCACATACCCTGCAGTTTATCCTCCTTTACCAATATTCAGTGTGCACTCTGAAACGCCCGTTCAATCTGTACTAATGTTAAATCAACAGCTATACATGACCTTGTCATCTCTAACTTAATCACAATATTGGCACTCACTGAGACCTGGCTGTCCCCCTCTGATACCGCTACTCCCGCTTCTTTATGTTTCGGTGGACTACAATTCTCTCACACTCCCAGACTTAATTGTAAAGGAGGTGGTGTAGGCATCCTTCTCGCCCCTCAATGTACCTTTCAACCTATCCTCCCTGCCCCTGCCCTTTCCTTTACTTCCTTTGAAGTTCACACTTTTCTTCATGGCTACCCCACTTTCTCTCCTCTAGCACTCCCTCAAACTTGGGGACTTTAACATCCCAATCAACAACCTCAACTGTCCTGGGGCCTCCTGTCTGCTCTCTGTAACCTCCTCCTTTGGCCTCACGCAGTTGTCTACTTCAGCAACTCATACGGCAGGAAACACTCTTGACCTCATCTTCACCAACCTCTGTACCACCTCTAATCTCTCCACTGTTCCATTTCCTTAGTCTGACCACATTCTACTAACATTTGACATCAGCATACCCCATATCCAAATTTCACCACCCTCAACTCTCTAATCTCGCAGAAACCTCAACTGCCTTGATCTCCAGCATTTTTCCACAAAACTCAATACTCTCCTTTTACCCATCTCAAATCTAACTTGCCCTGACTCAACTATCTCACTCTACAACTCAACTCTCTCTTCTCAACTCAACATCATGGCACCTCCTACAATTAAACGCAGCAAGCGCCCCCAATTACAACCCTGGCACACCAAGCTGACCCGTCACCTCCAAAAATGTTTTAGAACTGCTGAACACTGCTGGAGAAAGTCTCACTTTGCATCTGACTTCCTCCACTATAAATTTATGCTACGCTCCTACAGCCTGGCTCTCTCCACTGCAAAAGTAAACTACTTTAACACCCTCATAAGTACACTGTCCCATCAACCAAAACACCTATTTCACACTTTAGATGCTCTTCTTCGCCCTTTTACTCCCCCTCCTTCTACCACCTTGTCCGCCACAAACTTTGCATCTCACTTCACTGAGAAGATCTCTACAATCAGAGAAGAGATGGCTAATTATTCTCCTTCCCCTACCAATACATCACCCAACCCCACTCCCTCTACCATTCTACACTTATTCGCACCTGCTACAGCAGAAAAGGTTTCTTCTCTTTCCCCTACCATTACATCACCCAACCCCACTCCATCCACCACTCTACACTCATTCGCACCTGCTACAGCAAAAGAGGTTTCTTCTCTGCTCCGGTCCTCCCGCCCCACCACCTGTTCCCTCGATCCTATTCCTTCATATCTCATCCGCACTCTGTCTCCCTCTCTAGCTCTTCCCCTCACTAAAATTTTCAATCTCTCCCTTTCCTCCGGCACATTTCCCTCACCGTTCAAACATGCAACCATAAAGCCAATTCTGAAAAAGCCCAGCCTCGACCCCAACTCCCCATCCAACTACCACCCTATCTCGCTACTGCCATTTGCCCCCAAGATCCTCGAGAGAGTTGTGTACACCAGACTGACTGATTTTCTCGAAACCAGCTCTCTGCTTGACCCCCTTCAATCTGGATTCCGCACTGGTCATTCTGTCGAAACAGCTGTGACCAAAGTATCCAACAATTTACTTGCTGATAAATCTCGCGGCCATTACTCTATCCTAATTCTCCATGATCTCTCTGCTGCCTTTGATACTTTTGATCATCAACAGCTTCTTTGCATTCTCCGTAATTTTGGTCTACGGGATACTGCTCTCTCCTGGTGCTCCTCCTACCTCTCACAGCGCTCTTTCAGTGTTTCTTTCTCTGACTCTGCCTCCTCCTCTGCCCAACCACTCTCTGTTGGCATCCCCCAAGGTTCTGTCCTTGGTCCCCTACTGTTCTCTTTCTACACTACCTCCCTTGGTAAACTCATCAGCTCGTTTGGCTTCCATTATCATTTCTATGCTGCTGACACGCAAATGTACCTGTCCTCTCCTGATCTCTCTCCTCCCATCTTGACTCGTGTCTCTGAAAGTTTCTCTTCAATTTCCAAATGGATGGCTGCTCACTTCCTTAAACTCAACCTGTCCAAAACAGAACTTCTGGTCTTTCCTCCCTCAAGTGTTTCTACTTCTGTGTCTGTCTCCCTCCAAGTCAACAGCGTTACCAACACCTCTACCTTGCAGGCTCACTGCCTGGGTGTTCTTTTTGACTCCAACCTCTCCTTCACCCCTCACATCCAATCAATCGCCAAATCCTGTCGCTTCCATCTTAAAAACATAGCGCGCATCCGCCCCTATCTAACCCCGGATGCGGGCTATGCTCTTGTTTTCTCTCGCCTGGACTACTGCAATACTCTTCTCAGTGGCATTCTGTGTTCCCAGATTGCACTGTTGCAATCTATAATGAATGCAGCGTTTTCCTGTCCGCTCGCACCTCCCACACCTCCCCGCTCTGTCAGTCCCTGCATTGGCTCCCAGTTAGATATAGGGCTCAATTTAAAATTCTGGTGCTTGCTTATAAGTCCCTACATAATGCTGCTCCAACCTACCTATCCTCCCTAATACACAAGTATGTCCCGTCGAGGCCCCTATGCTCTGACAAAGACCTATGTATATCCTCTGTCTGTACTCCCACCTCTAACACTCGCCTCCAAGACTTTTCCAGGGCTGCACCTCTTCTGTGGCTCCTCCATAAGAATTTCACCCAGTCAAAAAATCATTGAAAACTCACTTCTTTAAGAAAGCATATCAATTAAACTGTTAGCAGGTTTTTATCCTGCACCCTCCATGACTCCTCTCCTGCAACTGTCAAAAATTACTTACTAAGCCCTTAGCGTATATTTTTCTAACAACTTACTTCATAAACCTACTTTTACCCTTTGTGTCACTATACCTCACTCCCTCTAGCATGTAAGCTCATTGAGCAGGGCCCTCCACCTCTCTGTTTCTGTACGTCGAGTTGTCCGGTTACAATTAAATGTCTGTTAGTCCACCCTTTGTACAGCGCTACGGAATCTGATGGCGCTATATAAATAATAAAATAATAATAAATAATAATAAAAATGTTTTACTTTTGTATGTATGGGGAGCTACTGATTGGCTTAGAGTGTCAGTTGACCACACTAGCCAATCAGCAACACCCCTCCCCAGTGGCCCTCAGTGCTTCCTGACACTCAGTAAATAAAAGTGAACACGTTAACACTGATATTTTTTTTTTTTACCTGGGGAGATGAGAAGGTCCAAAGTTTCCCTGCCAGGCCCAGGTACCAAAGCCTTATGATGTGGTGCCTAGAATAAAGTGGAGGGTTCACTTGTCTTTCCTGCTCTAATCTCATTTTCTTCTCCTTCATTTGACACAGTCTTCTTTTTCTTCTGACACTGTCTTCTCTCCTCCTTGGCTCCTTCTGCTCCTTTATCTTTCTGCTCCTTGCTGCTTATTTTGCACCCTTCTGCTCCTTTCTCTTTCTGATCCCTTTTTGCTCCTTGCTACCCTTTTCTGCTCCTTCTCCTACTTTACCTTTGTGCTCCTTCTGATTCTTTCTTCTCCTTTACCTTTGTGCTACTTCTGTCCCTTTCTGCTCTTTGCAGACCCTTCCTTCTCCTTGCATACCCTTCCTACTCCTTGCAGCCCCTTGCAGACCCTTCCTGCTCCTTGCAGACCCTTGATGCTCATTTCTGATCCTTCTCCTACTTCAGCTTTGTGCTCCTTTTGTCCCTTCCTGCTCCTTGCTGCCATTTGCGATCCTTGCTGACCCTTTCTGCTCCTTCTACTTTAACTTTGTGCTCCTTTACCTTCCAGCTCCTTGCTGACCCTTCCAGCTCCTTGCTGACCCTTCCTGCTCCTTGCAGACCCTTCCTGCTCCTTGCATACCTTCCTGCTCCTTGTTGACCCTTCGTGCTCCTTGCAGACCCTTCCTTCTTCTTGTTGACCCTTCATGCTCCTTGCAGACCCTTCCTTCTCCTTGTTGACCCTCTGTGCTCCTTGCAGACCCTTCCTGCTCCTTGCAGACCCTTCCTGCTCATTTGTGTTTCTTTGTGCTCCTTCTCCTACTTTACCTGTTGTGCTCCTTCCTGTCCCTTCCAGCTCCTTGCTGCCCCTTTCTGCTCATTTCTATTCCTTCTCCTTCCTTCTCCTCTCTGCTCCTTCTCTTACGGTAACTTCCTGGTCCTTGCTGACCCTTTAAGTAGGCTGTCCCCCCCATCTCTCACTTCCCTGATCTGTAGGCTATCTCTCCGCCCCATCCCTCACTTCCCTGATCTGTAGGCTATCTCTCCGCCCCATCCCTCACTTCCCTGATCTGTAGGCTATCTCTGCGCCCCCATCCCTCACTTCCCTGATCTGTAGGCTATCTCTGCGCCCCCATCCCTCACTTCCCTGATCTGTAGGCTATCTCTCCGCCACCATCCCTCACTTCCCTGATCTGTAGGCTATCTCTCTGCCCCCATCCCTCACTTCCCTGATCTGTAGGCTATCTCTCCGCCCCAAATGAATAGTGGGCAGGAGAAAAAAGAGAAAATAATATAAAAAGAGAGGGAGGAGAGGGGACATAGTCTAATTATAATTAGTACATTATTTTTACATATATACAAAAGCTTAACATGATATTCTCAGTGTATATCTATACCAAGTGACTTATTATACTTAAAGTGCATAAAGTATAGTGTATATTTAAAGGGATAAAATTATATCAGAGGACTTCACCGCGGACCTGGAGGTAGAAATAACTCTCACTACGACCCCAGGAGAGACATCTGCCTTACCCACTAAGGACCGGGAGCCGGTTACTGCGGCAATTCTCAACATAATGCTGGAGAGCTGAACGCGAACTTCGCAGACATAGAACAAGCCAACACTAGACTCACTCAGCTGGAAGCAACAACCGGTGCCCAAGACACCCAACTCACCATTATAAAACAGAGACTGGACAATATACAGTGGGCTCAGCAGGATATGGAAGCTCGAATTGAGACACTAGAAGACCATAGGCGACATTACAATCTAAAACTGTGAGGCATTCCAGACACAAATAACATGGAGGAGCTGCCACACTACCTCAGGAGGCTATTTGCAGCACAAATGCCACCCAAACAGGCAAAAAGCATGAAAATAGACGGTATCTTCTGCATACTGAAATCTCTGACTGCCCCAGCGACCCCCACGGCTGACCTAATAATTTGCTTCCTATCCACTCGAGACAGGGCCCTATTCCTCACAGCAATACTTGGGACAACACCACTACAGTTTGAGGGCTCACTCATCTATGTGTTCCCTGACCTCACAAATAACACCCTGTCCTGGCGCAAGTCGCTGTAACTAATGCTGCAGATTCTCTGAGCCAAAGCAATCTCCTACCGCTGGGGGGCACCCAGACAACTTGTGTTTTCATATCAAGGGACAACTTACCGGGCAAAGAGCCTACAAGAGATGGAAGCAAGCTTGAACAGACTGTGCCTCATCGCTGGATCTGGAGCCACAGACACATGCTTAACCAACCTGGATCCCTCCAAAATCTCAATATTCACCCCTAGGTTACCCAAGGGACACTGTCACAGTTGGTCACTTGACTGTCACCTAACCGGTGTCCCATGGTGGTAGATGCAGGCATCCTCCAATATAAGAGCCGGCTAAACCCCATGTTCCATGTATAATTTACCTCTTTTGCAGTTTTCTTTTTCCTTCTTAAAGGCGATGTTTGCTAGAGTCATATTTTATTTTTCAGATATACATTATGACCCTCTGGGTTGCAACTCAAAACTCCAAAATGGACGCTTTTCAGTCGTGAACCTACCCAGGTTCCCTCGCAACTACAACACACTACCCTTACTGTTATATGACCAGTATAGGCATTTTACAGAGGGTATGATTCCCCCCTCCCCCTCCACACAACCCACACTCCAGTAATATTTATTTTACTCCTGACTGGGGATAGAGTCCACTAGACTAGCTTTATTCGATGGCTTTAAATCGATAAAATTAACAAAAACCCTCTCGTCACCAGTTACAGCTATGAGAAATTATACTGAATAAGATGTTACTATAGAGCAGTGATGGCGAACCTTTTTGAGTCTGAGTGCCCAAACCACAATGCATACCAACTTTTTCCCCTCAAAATGCCAACACGGCAATTAAACCTGAATACTGAGGTTTAGTTTAGAAAAAAAAACAACTTGTACAGTTGTCCGAACTAATTAACTTCTTTTGTTTGAAAAGAAGAACACAGAGTTCAATGATACAAATTTTAAATAATGATATAAATAGATAAAATGAAGCTTAAATGGGGGGTGGAGCTAGCTCTCAACAGCAACGGTTGCATACTCCTTGAGCTCTGACAAACGGGCACAAAAAACGCCCAAAACCAGCTAAAATACGGGGTGTGATACCCCCCCCAACAAGCTCCGGACGGTTCTACAAACAATGGGGGGAAAAGTAAAAAAAAAAGTCTGGATTGATCCAGATTCTATGCCGTTATCGGCGACCTCCTGAGAGGGCCGCATGATGCTGGGAGACCTGACATGGCGGCGGACTTGGGAGATTTCTCCGAAAAATCGGATGACTATTCCCTCCACAATATGGAGGAGGAATCAAGCCTTCAAACACTACCCAGCCAGCAGCCAAAGGGTCAGAACCACTCACCACAGGAATACTTACCTGCCTCCTGGCGGACCTCCGTCAAAGCCTCTCCTCAGAAATTTCGCAGGTGAGAGAAGACCTCAAGGGGTACAATGGGCGCCTAAACGCAATCGAACAGACTACCACAACACATGCAGCCCACATTCTGGAGCTGCACAACCAGATTGGCACCCTCACCACAGCTCACACCACTCAGAGCCACCAGCTCGCTGCAATGGAGGACAAGAGACGGTGGAAACACCTGAATATCAGGGGTCTCACAGATAATATCACACAGGCAGAACTGCCACACTGCCTGCGCAGGCTCTTCACAGCCCTTCTCTCTCCCAAAGAAGCAAAAGGCATCACACTGTAGGGGATGTTTCGGCTCCCCAGGCCTCCTTCAGCCGCTGCCTCCAACACCAGCGACCTACTGGTCAAATTCCAAAATGGCCAAGGAATCCATCATGAGTGCAGTGAGAGGGAAACACCCGTTCTGCTTTGAGGAAATGGACATTACCTTCTACTCAGATCTTTCCCACCCGACCCTACAGTGGAAGAAAACACTACGACCCCTCACATCCATATTATCGACGAAAGGAATCAAGTATCGCTTGAGCCTAACACGCGTGCTACTCATTCAGCATGAGAACACGGAGATCATGGTGGTGGAAGCATCGGAGATTGAGGCAACCCTGACCACGCTGGGCCTGAACCACACCACAATGTCTGCACCGACAGCATGGGATCTGGCTAACACTATCCCGTTCATCCTGGCAAATCAGAGCGCACCCAGCCGGGCATCTATCTGGCAGCTATCTAGTTTCTTTTGTATATTTTTACTTAAACCTTGCTTTTTCATTTTGTAAGGCACATGCGCCCCACGGGGCCAGCCTCACACAGCTGAACTGTTGATGCAGCATAAGTTATACCGTTATTATAATCCCCATTGTTTATGTTTATGCTTATGCACCACTTAAACACCATGCTACATACCATGCAATACACCAGTAGCGGGGAAGGATCGTACCCATCTGTACTACCTCCCAGGCCAAAGCAGGCCACGACCGGAATTACCCGGGAACACTAGCTCCTTATTGACCACCTACTCCCCCCCCAGCTCTACGCTAGTAGCCACATACACCCACTCAACCAAGTGGAGCTGCATCTACATAGCTTCCAGTCCGCTCTAGATATACACCACAATACCCCTCATTTTCTGCTAATGCACAGCCATACATGCCCTTGACACCCACACTCTCTACAATCACCGCTCGAGGCATGATTATGGCGATAAGCTACATTACCATAAACAACAAAAACCGCAGGCAACATTGACACCCTGCCAAATGCAAGCAAATGATTAATTGCGATGTTACGCTTTGTTGAATGTAGTACACGCAATATCTATATCACGTTAACTGTGAAAAATAAAGAATTTTTAAAAAAAATGAAGCTTATATGTATTAGTATCTCCAACAAATGCAATACATATACACACAGACATACTGCTAAATACACACACTGCATTGAGGGGAATGAATAAGATGTTACTATAGTGCAGTGATGGCGAAACTTTTTGAGCCTGAGTGCCCAAACCACAATATATGCCAACTTTATTCCCCTTAAAGTGCCAACACGTCAATTAAACCTGAATACTGAGGTTTAGTTTAGAAAAAAAAACAGCTTGTACAGTTGTCCGAACTAATTAACTTAACTGTTAAAAAAAAATTATAATAATAATTTTAAAAAAAATTCAGATTATGGAACAGCACAAAAAAATATATGCAGTTGTTAATTTTTACAAGGCTACACAATTTGGCCATATGCTGTAACTGAATCCCCATATTTGTTTGCTGGGATAGGTGATTTTAAGTAGCCTTGTAAAATGTAAAACTGTACATTTGTTTGTGTGCTGTTACCTAATCTGCATTTTGTATATATTGGGATCTTTACAGCAGCACCTCTACTTAGAAATGCATGTTCCAAGTGTTCCCTCAATTTCCCTTTTTTACTTTAAAACAATGAATCAAATTGCAATACTCTTTTTCTACAAGCTAAAGCAACATGTATAACAAGCATCTCATGTTGAACGTTCGGCACTCCAGATTTTGTGGACTACATCACCTTCGAAGCATTGCCAGCATTACGGCTGAAAGAGCATTATAGGAGATGTAGTCCACATCATCTGGAGTGCTGAAGGTTACCTACCCCTAATCTAATGGATGGTTAGGAAGAAATCATAGCGAGATTTGGCATGATAAAGTGCACCTTAGTAAAAATACTGTATTTAGTATGAAGGGCCGTTATTAAGTAAAATTTGAGAATTCCATTCACACAGATGTAGAACTGGTAAACTAAAACCGTTTTGACAGATTGATACAAACATGTATTTGTTTCTTGCATAAGCCCAGAAAAAGGTTCCATATATTTTCTATTTTCATCAGTATTATTCTTAAAGGGGAACTGTGACATTTCTGGAATTTACACAATTCAATAAATAAAAGTTGTTTAACCTTTTTTATGAGATGCTTAAATTTGTTTGAAAATTTTAATTTTGCAAAGATTTAGAAAACAACATCACACTCAAGTTCCAAAAAGGCACATGCAGGTCTTTCTCTATGCTAACTGCCAGCTGCAGTGGGCAGAGCTTATAACAAAGATTAACAGTGCGCGAAGATAGGGCTGTGGCAGACCGCCAGGATACCACCACCACGGATACCCTTTCCCAAAGTCAAGTAGCTCTATGGACCATGAGAGTCAATATCACTGGTATAGCCTTCCCCCCCACACATTAGTCGAGACCGAATGCTGGTAGTAGATCTGTTTAATGCAGGCAAGCACTCTCAATTTATACATACAGTAAACTTCTTCCTGTGCCTGAGAGATAATTGAGTCAGGAAACTTACAACTCAATTGTCTCCCAGGTACAGAAAAATATATAATAAAAAAAAAAAAAAAAGTACCCCCCAAATCCATGGAAACTTCGAGAGTAACATCCCTGGATAGCTCTGATCTCAGACATATCCAAAAAGCACTCAGATCAGTTTGGTGGTTTGGAATTGCCATTGAGGTACAGTTCTGACCGGCTGACCACGAGGTAAAAGGCCCAAAATAGTTCCAGAGAAATCGTGTCAATGGCCGGTCTCAGTTCAAGGGTTTTTATATGAAAACCATATATAATATCTGAATGCTTTTAAGTGTCAAATTCTCCCCACAGTCGGTAGTTTATATCTCCCGAACGCTGATCATATAGGTGGTTGGGAACTTGAACGAGCAGCGATGCCATCTTCTCCGGTGCCAAAATAAGTGCCAGACACTCGAGGACCAGGTACTGCTGCCTGCATTCGGGAGACAAGATGGCCGCCAACCATTCTGTTGACCACATGCGTTCGGTTACACGAAATGGCAGCCACCCAGGGAGCCTTCTAGTAAGTGTTAATTCCCCTTTAAAGTTTAATTTTATTATTTTTCTCAGCATAATTATTTAGAGGTCTCATGTTTGTCAGAGCTATTATGTTGATGCATTTTTCAGATGTTATTGTGTCCTCTACATTATTTTAAAGGTGATGGTTGGGATGACTTACCTAAGTGTCCTAAGGGGACACTACAGATGCCTAAAGCACTTTAGCTTGCATGCTTGCTTTATGTGTGAAATTGTGTCTGTTTTCATTTTACAAAAAGTGCAAAAGTTGTCAGTTTTATAAATTACACCTCTCTGAGCTTAATTCTTAATTCTGAGCCTACTGAAACACCTGCTTGCATGGTTCCGTACAGATATAGCGATTCTCCGTGAAGAAGTTACTGCCATCACAGACAGGGTGGAAGCCACAGAAGAGGTTGGTTTCTCATTTGCGGAGAATATGTGAGGTACAGAACACGTGATTTTATCCAAGGCTACCTAATGACAATTCAGTGTAAAAATAAATAAATAAAATTAAAAAACATCTGTTGCCAGTGTGCAAAGCTCAATGGTGATAGGCACAATGAGCATCTTCCTTGCAGCTCTGCCTTCAAAGGGAAACCTTGAACTCCTTTCCTTCCCAACGTGTGCTTCTTTCCTGCCTCCCTGTATTGTTGTAATGGATCCCCTATACGCGACTGAGTATATCCATTGAAAATCTCCCACGTCCCAAAGTTAAACAGTGATTATAGCTCTGATCCACCCAAACATCAGCCAAGACTTGATGAAGGGTACAAGAATAATGTTTTATTATGGCCCAGTGGCCTGTTTAGATACACAGGTGCAATCCATTCACTTTTACAGTAAGCTTGTCCAGGCGCCTCTTCGTCTGGGAGATAAGAGAGCCTGCTTTTGATTAAACTAATTATCTCACAGGCACTAGAAATACAAAATATTATGCAAAAAAAAACAAAAAACACCTAACAACACATATAGGAACCCCCACAAGTATTATATCTCTGGATAGCAAGGATCTAAGCGCACACAGTGTCCAAATAGCGCTCAGATCCTACGAATACAGCTGAATCGCCACCAAGAAAAGTTTTGACCGACTGCACACGTGGCATCTGCCCAAATTCGTTCCAGAGGGAAAACAAATGGTAGCGGTCGGTCACTTTCGGGAGTTCCAAAATGAAGAAAAAATATCGAACGGTTCCCCTGGCTCATAGGTAGTGATAGCTCACCTGGTTCGTGCAAATAATCCTATTGAACAGTGCTCTCCTGTCTTGTTGGGAACAAAAGCAGGAGTCAACGCAAGATCACCGAGGTTCTCACGTGGATGTATCCGACCTTGAATACATACACTCGATGACCAAGTGCAGCTGCCTGCGTTCATGAGACAAGATGGCCACCATTTTCCACACAGAAAGAGCACTTATGTTTGTGGTTAGTTTGTATTTAATGAGCCAGTGGGGTGGTCGGTGTTCAGTAGATTCCGCCTGCCGAACTGATGAAACGCATTTGTGTTCGGGGAAACTTACAATGCAAACTAGAGGGGAACTGTCCTTAGAATATGAGAAGTAGTGAGTTTGTCACAACTGTAATTTAATTCTTTATATTTTTTTAACTTCACTCCTTCTCCTGTCCACCTCCTTCCCCCCACTCCCCTACCCATGCATGCACTCAGCCGGTAGAATGGTCCAATCAAATACATCTCTATGAGAAGGAATTAATTGGACCACGAGTGCGCAATGGTGGGGAGGGAGCTGGTAAGTTTATTCTTTATATGATAAGAGAGCTAGTGAATAATGGCCAGTGGGGAATTGAAAACTAAATAAAATTATTTTATAAAAAGGGAGTAACACTTTATGGTATCATAGTTTAAATAACAACAAAACGCACGAAGAGTAAACTGCTTTACAATAATCTGCTTTAAATTATGCAACTAGGTGCTAATCTCATAAACATTCCCTTAAGTGCCCCCAATAACCATATATACACAAAAAATTTGAATGCACATTATGATAACTGCAAAAATCTATTTGACCAATAAATCCTTTATTGAAACAAATAAAACATACAATATACCGAATCAGATTGACAAAACAAACAAGGCCAAGTACTATATACAAGAGTAATTACCAAAATTCCATAAGCCTAATAGGACAGAGCATGAGCTACCAATATGTTTCGGCACCTTACAGGCTGCCTTTTTCAAGGGTGTTTGCATTCAGATTTGTTTGTGTATACTATATATGATATTTTAAAGAAACAATTCAGGAATGATAAGTTGTTCCACAGACACACCCATAACGCAATCCACTTCTTCCATTTAACACGATTCTACATATTTTTCCTTATATTCTTTTAACCTTTTTATTGTAATTTGAGTATCTATATTCTAATTTGTTTGTGGAAATGGCAATGCATTATTAGTTTACAGAAAGTACAACCAAAGATTTTATTGGCTGCATATATTCCATGTTAGGGTTTTTAAGCACAGAAGAAAAAAAGTTAAAAAAATTAAAAAATGAAATTAAAAAAAATTGATCATAACTGTTATTGTTTCCTTTCGTATGTATAATGTAAAAATCAATAATAATAATAATAATAATAATAATAATAATTATAAAATTATATTATATAGTATTCAAGTCTTGCCAGTTGTCAGAAAAAAAAAAATCGGTTTGCAAGAAAAAGTGTATTTTTTTTAATTTGCATAGCAATTTAGCCTGCCAGTGAATATTCCATATTTCAGTTATGCAGCAGCTCCAAGTATAACATAAAATGACAGCTCATTTTTCATATAAACTATAAATGACCAACCACATTACATCTTTAAATGTTTTATGTTACAAGGAGTTCTGTGCTACTGAATAGTGCTTTTTATGATTACTATCTAGAAGCCAACAAAAAACAGTGATATAGAAAAGAGAAATTATTTTTTCTAGAGATTGTAAATGCATAATCAATTAAAAAATCCAGACTTATCATGACAATCATGTAGTGCCAATTAAAGACCAGTGCTTGCCTACACAAGTGATATAATCACACATATATGTTTTGGCTCCACTCTTGTTATAATTCTGCATGTGTTCCAGTCTACTGACCTATTTAACAGCTTGCTCTATGGCCAATCTATATAGGGACCCTAGTTTTCATGACAATAATAATTATGTTAATATTTATGTAATAATAAAAAAAAAACAGGGGTTTAACTAGAAGATTATCTATGTTAAAATAAATAGGAAGCTGTAACGGAGCTCCTAGTATTCCAACCGAGTACCGCCGTTGATGGATGCTCCTAGTGCTTCCCAAGAACTCCAAGCACTCCACTTGACACCATGAGCACTGCAGACCGAACCTCTCTTCCTGCAGAGAGAAAAGCTGGAACAAGCTCTTAACAGAGCTTAGTGATTATAGCCATGGAGAGTATACAGTGTATAACAATCCCGAGTGTAAATGCAGCCTTTTCCCCTACACATGAGACGAGGTTCTATGTTGAGGGTAAAACAGGAACTCAGCAGTCTGATGGTTTATTGGCACGTATATGCAACTTTTCCCACAAGGTTACCACCCACGTCGTCTTGTGGAACAAGCAATCAAAACATTACAATACAGTCAAACACTCCCATTCATTCCAGCAAAATCCTCCCCTCTGCCTGTGATAGAATTATTGTACACAATGGGCTAATGTAATTATCACAGGCAGGAAAATACACAGTTTTACACAATATTCATAGCTTTAAAAGTATACATCACATTCACCAGCATATTCTGAACCAGCATACGCGGTATACAGACATATGTCAAAATCATGCAAATTGGTCCAGTGGTTCAAAAGTTAGATGGAAGTCCTTTTTGACCAACTGCAAGCATGGCTTTCCTGCCCCAAACCAGTTCCACAGAGTTAGGCTGTGCAGCCGGTCTATCTTCTGCTCTATCCTGGAGATAATTGGCTTAACTGGGTGTGGTAAGCCAATTATCTCCAGGTACAGAAAATATCTCCATCTCAAACAGCAGCAAAAATACACAAAAATACATAATTCCCATTACACTGAACAGAACCCCACATTCAACCAATCCCCAGATAGCTTGGATCTAAGCGCTCAATATATCTGAACAGCGCTCAGATCCCATGAACAGAATAAAATCGCCATGGGGTTAAAGTTTAGCACAGGCTGATGAGAAGTTGAGGAGGTACAAAGCAGCCAGTTTCATTTAAAAGGCCAGAACAGTCTTTTGAACACCAAGTCCAAATAGTGTTTTTAAATGGCAATACTTCCCAGGGGCCATAGTCATGAGACAGGAGGCTGGCAATCAGGCTTCTCCATAAGCCAGGGGAACAGGGCAATTTGTCACATATCTAGAAGCCAACAAAATACAATGATATAGAAAAGAGAAATTATTTTTTCTAGAGATTGTAAATGCATAATCAATTAAAAAAAAAGAACGAGTTACAAAAGGCAGTTTGTAACAGAAGCTGTAACGGATCGCCTGGCACCCCGACTGGGTACCTCCGTTGAAGGATGCTCCTAGTGCTTCCCGAGGACTCCAAGCACTCTGGCAGACACCACAACCACCGAACCGTAGGAGCATATGAAGGCTATCAAGCATTGAATGCTGTAGACCGTTGATTAGGAACCATACGAATAGGTTTACTCTCCTAGCAGTCAAACTGGAACAGCATACAATAAATCCTTCCCCCAATAATGAGACGACACTTCACTTTGAGGGTTAAAACAGGAACTCTCTGTACTGTCACATACAGTCTCTTTTATTCCCAATCCACAAACATAGTACAGCCCACAGGGCGTTACAAAACAACCAATCACATATCAGTTACATCCCACATATTCCCTCCCCTTATCCTGAGAGGAAACTCAATTACACATACAGTTAAAACATACTTTCTACCCAACTTTCATAACTCTAAAACCATACATCACATTCACATAAAATTACATATTCACAATCAATCCATTCAGGGGAACAACATATTAAAAAATGGCACGAATCAGACCAGGGGTTCAAAAGTTAAGGGAAAGTCCTTTGTGACTAAATGAAGCATGGCTTTCTGGCCCAAACCAGTTTCAGAGTCTTCTATCCTGGAGAGTAATTCAATTATCTCCCAGGATAGACACAAGACTCCATTAAGCACATGGTTGCAAAAAGACACAAAACACTTTAGAATACATAAAGTCACATTTACACATAACACACAGACACTTCACATATCCCCAGATAGCTGGGATCTGAGTGCACATTATTAGATGAATGGCACTCAGATCACACAAATAAGCCTTTCTGCAGGGGAAATAAACAGTTTAACCTGCAGGGCCATAGTCCAAAGGGAGCAGGCGAGCAACCAGGTTTCTCCAGTTCACAGTGGCGAGGTTGGTTTCGCCACAGAAGCCTATCCTATGCAGCTGCAATCTTCTATTATTTCTATTAATTATTTATAATGTGATACATCTTTTTGAGCTTTAAGTGTCCAATCCATCTATCTCCTAATGTGCCAGTTTGATATTTCTATAGTTTGTTTATGCTTTTTCTTTTATGAAATTTCCCTGAACATAGACCTCTACTGGTGCGCATGCTCCGTAGTGCATCCTCACTTATCGTCCAATTTGTTTTACAACGGAGTCCTAAGAACAGAACTTTAGTAAGTGAGGAGTGCCTGTTATGTGAAAACTTATAAAAACATACATACAAAAAAAATGTAAATTCAATTATTTGTCTGTAGATTCTATGAACATTTTTACCAAGGTCACTTATAATATTGCATGTAAAGTGGTATGCAAACTGGAAGATTACTGATATAAAGTTTGGGAAGTATCCGAAGGATTTGTGTCCGACACAGTATTGGTGGATGTCTTGAACAACCTTGCCTCCAGACAGGGGAGAACAGTTTTAAATTCAGTATTCAACCCTAATTGGTGGACAATTCCACACAAAACAATTTGCTTTTCTACTTAGGATCCTCTCTTCGTTCACTTGTATGACATTTTATCATTAAAAAAATTGGTGGTTAATTTACATTATTTCATACAGCATAAACATGAACTTACATTGCAGATATTTTTGGTTTGCATTGTTTTTAAACTGAGAAAATGGTCAAAATTGCGAGATGGAAGTTGAGGTGAGTACTGTGATTATTTGTTTTATCCTGACCTAATAAGCTATCATGGCCTTTTACGCACTATATGTCTTTAGAAATTTTTATTTGTAAAACAACAACTGTTAAATGGAACACTATAGCATTAGCAATACAAATGTACATTCCTAATGCAATAGTGTCCTGTAGCAGTTTAACTTACCAAATACATGAAAAAGGTAGTTAACTTATCATTTCTCTCCTGCTGTGGTGCTCTCGGTGGCTCTCTGGAAGACTTTTAGTGACCCCTAATAGTCATTCATATTTAAAATGTCCACATAGTTGAATTAGTTTGCTTCATACTACATGTTTATGTAGAATTGTTTTTGGAAATAAATATTTTTTTGGGATCTCAGTTTGGATTTGATCCCTGAGACTGTTAAAAAAAAAAAAAAGTCATTATCTATCTAATCTGCCTCTGTGTCTGTCTGTCTCTCACAATGTTTTATATTTATTTCTATCTGTTTATCCATCATTATTTTCATATTGTTACATAATTGCTTAACTTATAGGTCTATTTCATTTTTGCAAATTTGAATATATGAGGCATTTGCTGTGTATAAAATACAAATACTAATTTCTGATTACACTTTGGGTGTGTTTGCTGTGGTTGAAAACATGCTTAAAAGAAAAAAACAAGAAAACAAGAAAAACAAGAAAAAAAAAATCGCATTTACGTCTGAAAATTTCTACCTTGAAAGCAATTTTGTATGATTACGACTTTCATGCAAAATCACAGCGTAATTGCACTGTGCTGCAGCTCTTAGCAGTAAGCTGAGAACAGAACTATCTTTGTCACTGCTCCAAGAATTACACTCCGACAATGAAACAGAAAAAATATCTAGAGAAAAAGACAATTTGGCTTAGCTGACCACTCTTATGTTTCAGCTTACATGTTTATGTGATGCATGCCTGCTTTCCATATGGAATAAAGAATGCAAGACACATCAATACACTATTTGTATGTAGTCTTTGTTTATTTGCTTGTTTGGCTTTTAATTGTCCAACTATTGATTGTCAATGAGGTGATAAAATGAAAATTACCCATTAATAATACTAACTTACAGCCCATTTCACACCTGCAGTTTCAGCAAATCAGTGATTGCAGATTGATTGGCTTTGTCCACTGCTTAGTGGAATTATTTGGTTAACTCACGAAGACTTTCGTCAGACTGTAAAATGATAAGTTTGCACCCTTAGCATCTTTCTCACTCAATATTTATTGCCGCTCTTGTGTTCATTAATGTGTCTGCTCTTTTGAGGTTTTGGAAATAAGACTCTGGGCTAGCAGTATAAATATGGAGTCCCAAGGTTGAACAAAGTATAATGTTCACTTATCTAATGGAATGTGTGTGTCACTACTGTTACAAATGTATTTGAGGGGGAGATGTTTTCAGCTAAGAATGATATCATCATTAGTAAGAGATGTGTAATATTTTCCGCTTTCCTGATAAACACTCATTGACATCATTATTATACTTGTTTTTTTATCCATAAACAATTCATAAACAAACAAGTGAGGTTCTCTTTCCATTTGTCTACCGTATGTTACAAATTTATACCATTTCATCATAATACACAGCAGAATCTGTTAAAACTATTATTCGTAACATTGTCCGTATCTTTAGAAAAATTAAAATACATTATTATTGCTATTATCGTGAATAGTACGTGTATTGAGGATACCTTCGCTTATTTGAATGATGAACCATTCATAGAACCTATCAAAACCTCATTGTACCACAACTTCAACGTGGTGGAGATAGCAGTAATATGTTAAAGAAAGATACATTTTGGATTTATGAACTAAATACGGTGTCTCCTTATGGCTTGAATGAATTAATATCCTATCACCACTTTATACATAATTAAGCTACATCAAATCTGGTCAAATTTTTTTATTTATTTATTGTTATCCATTATTTTTTATCAGACATGTTTTCTTCAGATAATTTTTTTAAAAGAATTTTGCGCAAGATCAAGATAATTTGTTATAAGATTTTGTATTGTTATGAAGTGCATATACTCACACACTAAACACAGCTGTGTTCTATATATGTCTACATTTCTGCAATTATAACGTTCTTTTGGATTTAGATTAACCTTTTATGGCACTGCTTCACTTTCTTAAGTACTGTACTACTTTCTAGTACAGTTTCCTTTTTTTGAATATACTTCATATATGCACTTTATCATTTGCACGCAGCCCTTTACATCTATATGTGCACTTTACCTGCTTTAAGCGCAAGCATGCAATCATTCCTTACTTTTACTGGACTTCTTGAGCTTGTTATTCAGTCCATCCACGCATAGTTATATTATGTGACTTACATTTCCTCCTCAATAAGGAGTTTCACTTGTTTAACATTTTCTTGATTATATATGATATCTTTTATTTCTGGGGATCTTGATCTCTATTCCTTTCTCTGATACGGTGTACACGCTTTGTGTATTGATGTTACCATGGTGTTCTCTGTAATAGTGTGTAACCATGGCAACCAGGTTACTTTCTTTTTCACTACTTCCGGGTAGGACATGCACACGCATATGGTCCGGGAGGATGCTGATTCCGATCACCCTTGGTGAGTTATTTAAGTAGCATCCAGAAGGGAACCCCCAATACCACTCTGCACCGACAGAAACCTGCAAACCTGGACAAAAAAGGACCACCCTTCACGCAGATGCGAACCCACGCACCAGCTCCCCTAGCATCCGTCTTAGATCGTCGAATTAACAGAACCAACCTGCCCTCAGATATCCGAAAGGAGCAGCGCAGTTGGGGCCACCAATTCACCCACCCGAAGAGCACGAAAAAAAACATAACAAAAAGGCAGCCCGGAACAACTTAACCTCATACCCAAAGAAACAGACCTGCGGCAGGAAGTCTAACAACTGACACAAAATTTTGAAGGAGATTGGACGACGCGAGTCTGGTCAACAACATTTCTTCCAAAAAATAGAGAGATAATAGGTTCTGATCCAGAAGTCCCAATACAGAAAGGGGCTAGTGGATCAGTACCAAAGTGTGCCCAATGTTGCTCTCCCCAAGATGGGGAATAACCCACAGTGGCAAAGTAAGCAGTAGTGGACTAGAGAGTCCTGACTGGGAGAGTTAACATAAATTAAAGAAAAGGGGGGCCCTACCTTTAATAGTCCTAGGGAGAAAACAGAAGTATAAAACAGGACACAGGGAAGAACTACAAGGTATGAATATAATGTATATGCATGTATGTGCACACACACAATTGCCTATAAATGTCAAGCTGAGTGATTGCTGGCAATGTCTAAGTCTATGCGCTGTCTCAGCAAATGGACACAAACAGGTATAATAAGAGGTAAGGGGTATAGAGGCTTGAAGGAAGGAGTTAAATACCCCAGCAGTACTTCCAAACCTTTAAGATGCATGCAACGCAAAACGCTTTTGTAACATCCTGCCAACCAAACCAACAAAACAAAAAAGAAAGGGCGAACAAGGACCCAGAGAGAGAGTGTGTTCCCAAACCTCCCTGCCTCCGATGCAATATCTCCAACTGACCCCACACTGCACTTCGGACGACAAACCGACACATGGACTCCGATAACGAATCCCTCAACAGTCGCCTCAGATGTCGGAAACCAGGTCTCATAGCTCCTTCTGGCAGGTTATCCCTGTCTGCGCCGGCTCCGGGGCTGCCTCACGAAAACCAGTCCCACTGAAACCGAGAAAGAGAGTCAGCTATCATGTTCAAGGTGCCAGGAACGTGGTGCACCACAATCCATACATTATGCTGCAAATACAACAAGATTAAGATGCAGACGTGGAGCGATTGATCACATGCACCACACTCAAGTTGTTAGTCGAACAATCACTTTCCAATTAGCAAACTCCTCAACAGACACCGAAAAAACTGCAGGAATGTCAAATTACCCATGAGATCGCTGTCCGGCCAACCCTGTGGCCAACGTTCTGCACACCAACTCCCCTGGAAATATGCCCCGGAGCACACAGACCCTGAGGCATTCGTGAACAACTCCAAGTCTACAATGGTAATCGCAGAATGCATCCAGCAGGACTGCCCATTGTACGTCCCCATAAAGGAACGCCAAGTCTGGGGGTTCTCCCTGAGGCGCCCAGTGATATGAATAGAATAAAACGGTTGTGTCACCCCACCGTTGCTAGGGACAACCTGGGACAAAACGCCCTGCCCATGGCCAGAACTCGACATGTGAAATTAAGGTGCCCCAAATAAACCTGCATTTGGCGTAGCTAAACTTTCTTTGCGCCTTTCACCTGATTCACCAGGCACATCAAGTGCACCAACTTATCCTCTGGAAGCTGAAACACCATTGCATTTGAGTCGATTTAAATGCCCAGGTACGACAACACCACCAACGGCTTGACCGTCGTACCCGCTACCACACCAAAGTCCGCCGCTACCCGCCAAAAGGATTCCATAAGCACCACGCAGTCCTATGAAGAACTCAGCCCTACAAACAGGAAGTTGTCAGGTAATGGGTCAGCAAGGCCAGACCCGCCACCAGAGAGACAACCCACTCCAGAAATGAAACAAACATTTCGAAATACGAACAGGAAATAGCGCAACCAATGGGTAAACACATATGAAAAAATTACAAACCTTGGAATTGACACCCCAACAAGTGGAAACAGTCTGGGTGAACCGGGAGGCGGCAAAATGCAGCTTCGATGTCTGACTTTGCCAACTGGGCCCCTGCCCCGGCGTCTTGAACCAACTCAAAGGAGGCGTACCGCACCCTAGACACCTCCTTATCAATACTATTGTTACGGGCAAATGCAAATATTACAAGTTTTAGAATGAAATGTTGTATTTCTTAAACTGTGTACTTTGTCTTTAAGAGATATTGCAAACTGACAAGGTGTTAGAAATGGAAAATATTGTTTTTCATAACTGTTTCTTTAAGCAATAACCTCAGTGCATAATATGTTTGCGCCATTTTGTCCCAGACGAATTACAATAACAATAATGCATAAACAAGCTTCAAGGCTATGCTACGACTCTTGCAGTACACAATATACTGTGGTAACCCCAAGTTAATGGAACTTCCCCAAATCCGGGAATCTCCCACGACTGTACACTTACGACTTAGTATAAACAACAGATAACCTATTCAGACTTTAAGATGCCATCTTGAACTAAGTCTGGAAAATTTCCATGACGTATACACCCTTTAGTTATGGCCTTGTATGTTTGCCAAATTAAGGGAGGTCCTAAAATGAATACAGTAAAAGAAGTGTTACTTTTTCGTATTTGAACTACAGTAACCTAAAATGGAGACACCTAAGGTATAAATAGGTGTACTTTTAAATGTTAAGACAGAGGAGAGACTTGGAGACAGACGCTGCTCCATCTTAAAATGACAGAGAGGCTGACATGATGACATGTTCAGAAGGGTATGTTAACCTATTAATGATATTTGCAAGCATGTAATTTAATCTTATAAACTCTGCTATAATGGATTTTATATTTTTATATAATAAATATCCAAAAGACAATCTTGCTTCCAAGACAATCCTTATTTTATATTGTATTCTCAATTATTTATATATGTTAAATAGAGGATCTCTTACACTATATAAAATTATGGCTAAGATATCTGTATGGTTAGTCCTACTAAGTTCTATGCTTTAAGACATTATAGTGGTAAATAAGGGAACCACACGGTTACAATTGGCGACCACGAAGGGACTTTGTACTTGGAAGCTTTAAATATAAAATAAATACCTAGGTAACCTCTTATACGTAAGAGAAGACACAATACTTTGTCATGGCACAAGTCTTGAAATATCAAGAATCTATTGAGCTACTTGTAGCCCAGACTCAGAGAGAGATCATTAGAGATGATTTTAATGTGAACAAGGCACTGTGAGTTTAGGTGTCAGGTACAACGTAATTAGCATACAATGCTGAAATTGTGGATCTTAACTAATATCATAATAGAACAAATGCCTAATACACCAGCATAGCATGGCCCGTTAGTTCCAGGACAGTGGATTGCAGACAAGGGGATATGTTCTGCTTAGTATGCATGCACAGGAAAAAGATTAATGCAAAATGTTGTCAAAAGAAAAGTGATAAGACAGAGCGATGAAATTTGAAGTCTAATTCCAAGAATGCAAAGAAAAATGCATTATGGCTTAATGAAAACATTCATGCAACAGACAGACAGGATTTTTAATTATTGCATTACTGCGTTCTGGATTCTAATGTCCACTATATAAGAAAGGTTTTAGAAAACAGTGATATTTTCCATATTGTCAGTTAGGCTAGCTGTTGATTGAAAATCAGGAATTATAACAGCATAACTATTTTTTCAGTCTGGAATTTCCAGCCAAGGTTGCGGAGATAGAGACATGTAAACATTCCAAGGAATTGAGAAGTCGTTGTTTTATATTCCAAATTATGAACAACATTATTACATACAGCCATAAAGAAAAATACATGGCTTTTAAATGCATTCAATGCAGTACACTGCAGCATGTATTTTATGTACTATATGCCAACTAGCTCATATTTTTTCCTAAACAGAGTTGAAATTATACTACCCTCCTAGAAAAAAGGGCAACAGGTGGTTATATATCCTTTGCTTCTCTAAATTCTCTGCATAAATAAATAAATATAAAGAGTAGGTTTTAAAAAGTCCACAGTCAACCACACATGAAGGGTGAAATAATTGCTTCTTTAAAAGCTATATGCTGCTGCAATTATGTATATAAATACTGATCAGGGCACAGAGTAGAAATAAAAATACAGTTTTAAATCTCATATATGAGGATTCAGTTCCACCACATATTCTACAATTCTGAAAGAGGCTAATTTTAATAATATGTTGTAAGAGCATTGTGAATATATATAATGCAAAATTAATTTGATATTGCAAAGCCTGCAATATTCTAAACAGACATTAAAATTAAAAAAAGAAAAGAAAAATAATAATGCATAAAAAAATGCAGTGTCAATTAAAGTGATAATACTCTGATATATTAAAACACATTGCATATCACATATCTGCTATATGAAAAGTATAATTAAGGTGACATTATTAAGGTATCATTAGGGTCCAATGCCCCCTCACATCTATTTTATAGAATCTATACTTTTCAGTGGTCACCTCCAAAGAAGCCTCTGAAAACTGGGGGGCTCAGAGGGGTGCTCATCCCAAAAGGAATCAGATTCCAGACTTAATTTTTTTTTTTAAATAAATAAATGATAGAAAAGGAATCACGGGAACACCCAGAACATGCATTTTGGGATATAATCTTAATTTGCAGATATTTTATGCCTTAAAGACATAATTAAATATTTAGACATAATTTAATTAAATATGCAGGTATCTTTAAAAATTAAGCAAAGTTAAAAAATAAATAAATAAAATAAATAATAATAATAATAATATATATTTTTACCACAATATAAACAGCTTTGTTAAACAGATTCAAGTACAAGTACTTATGTCAAGAAATATGCAGAATACGTTTACAACAGGCAGGTTTAACATAAATGCAAAGTTATTGTTTTTTGGGGATTTATTATTGCCCAAGAAATCTCTGAACATATTCAGAATTTTTGAGAGCAGCAAGTAAGACAGCAGATTGCAATGGACACCATTACAATATTGCTTTGCCGATTGAGGTCAGAGCTTTAAAGAATAAATAAATAAATGTTCTATAGCTCACTAGACTACTGGCTTTTAATGAACAGATTGCACAACACTTATAAAATAGTTTGTTATACTGCACATTATAGCTGTGACAACATAATACACAGGGTAACAATGCAATGTCACTGTTTAATAGACTTACCCAGTATTTAAGGACGACATGTTTCTTGCAAAGTCATCGGGACTTTGAGGGAGGTTCTAACTACGTTTAATTAATTAATTAACTTACTAAAGAAAAAGAAAAAAGAAGAGGTTTTGTTTTTCCCCTGCAAGTGAGTTTTCAGCGCAAGGTCATTTTGTGTTCACAGACTATTCGGTTTTAAAAAGCTGTTCTTTATCTCACATTATGAACGGCCTTGTAATTCCTATGCAACTAAAAGTTGGCTTTTAAATGTTATTGTTTTAACTTTAATATATCATAGTTAATACAGAGAATAAAGTAATTTAAAGAAAATATATTGAAAGTATATTAATTGATAGGATTTCATTTATCTATTTTGGTCCACTGTTCACTGATCTCGAATCTCAGTCTGGTGTTCAAACAGTTTTTCTTACGATACGTCGTGAGTTTATATCCACAACTGCATTTTGCTTTGTGGAAACAAATTGAAAGCCTGGCATTGTAATACATGTATGGACATGCTTATAACAAAGCATGGACCCTCTCCTCATGTAGTTGGTCTGTAACAGGCACTTTGATGCAATGTGTCTACCAACGCTTTTCTGTGGTCACTGGATCACATCGCATACCCTATCTCTCTGTCATGATGCAGAGTTTATGCTTGCAAGGATATCCAGACCTTATCCACCTGGTATCCGTATAAATACTCCTATCGTTTACAGGGGTTAATTACATAATAACCATTGAATGTAATATGTTGGTTGTTCTTCCTATAGATGAAAGATAGACTTGCCCAAAAGCTTTTTCATGGCTAGGACAAGCTCTTATAGAGAGAGGTAATGTACTTCTGACTCCTGAAAAGGAATATTGGTGGTCACAATATGGGAAATACTGTAATTCATGTGTTTAGTAATCATAAGCATTTGCTTATTGCCACATTACTGATGTACTGTTTATTGAAAAAGTAATATCTAACATACTTTTTGGATTACTATATATTGGAAGTTTGCCAACATCTCATGGTTATAAATATGTTTTTGTATGTGTTGATGCATGTACCAGGTTTAGTTGGATCTATCCTGTGCGAAGTGCAACCTCTGATGCCACGTTTTCTAGTCTCACTTCCTTAGTATGCATTTGATAATCCCAGGACCATCCATTTGGATGGTGGTCCTGCAGTTACTGCAAAGGAAACCTAAAACTGGGCAACCACATTTGGGTTACTTTGGGATTTCAGTGCCCCAACCACCCCCAAAGAAGTGGGGTTGTGGTCTGGGAGAATGCTGAGGTTAAATGATTATTAACCAAGTTACTAGTTGCTTGCCCCACACAGTGGTATCTATTTATTCCTATGGTACAAATGAGCATTCACAACATACCTGATGATACAAATGGTGAGACACCATATGAAATGTTGCATGTTTTTCACTGACAAACATATTTCTGCACCAGGGAGAGCTTAGAACCATTGGTTCTATTAGAGAAATGTAGGAATTTTTTTTTTCCAGCCCACCTCGCCTTGCACCACCACCTATTTCCTTCTGTTGGCCAGCTTGTCCTGGAGAGGGTGACTCAGATAACTTTTACTACAGAGAACAATCAGAGCCAACAGAGAACAGTAAGTTTTGATATTTTACAACCTGCTAAATATTAACAGGACATTCACAGAACCACTGACTGACACAATGGATGCTGTTAAACATGGCAAGATAAAACAAACAGAGGACGACAGAAATGCCACCAGAATCATAGCCACGTAACAGACTGAATCATGATCTGACATCTGAACCTGCAAATGTGAAGGAGAAGGATGAACAGACAGACGTGATACATTCACAGCTAACATGGAATGTACGAAAAATGAATCATCAACATCATTATAAGAAAGACTCTGGAGAAAACAGACTGAACCTGAATTATCTTATACAGTAAGAAAGAAATTCAAAGATGGAAGCAAAAGGATGCTAGAAAATTGGCTATGGTGTCTCCTTCTTATAGTCTGCAGCATTATCATAACATCAACCCTAGCTGTTGTTTTAAAACTGCATTAGGATTACGTTAACAAGCAGGAAGCACCTGAAATGAATTGGACTGCACACTATACAAGTTCTGTGATCGTGAGGACTACCTCCAAGAACCATCTCAAAAGGAGAGACACAGCTCACAGTGAAATGATTGCTAATGTGACCTACACTGGTGCTATGCTAATTCTGGACATTGCTATTATGTTTCCAGACAGAAGATGACAGGAAAAAGAAATAAAGGCTGATAACTGTCAACACCCAGCTATTTCTTAAGATGGACCATGGCACTGAGAAAACCTGATTGACTATCAAAGCACCTCACAGTACAAGACACAGATTGTTGCCTACAACTCAGAAAAAGTGGTTAATAGGAAGTTGCAGAAGAAGAGGAATATAGATTTCCTACTGGAGTGAAAAACCATCCTGGAACAATATTCTGTAACAATGAACTTTACAATGACATTTGGTGGCATATAAATTTGAATTCGGAAGAAACACATCAATTATCGAAAGAAACCTTGATGCAATTAATAAATAATAACAATACCGGCCTACTAAGAGCAGATGCTCTGCCAAGAGAATGGAATATAAAAGACCAGCGGTTACACTATCATTCATGGACCCATCCGAGGGGTACGAAAGGTGGTGAATGAAGCGAAAAGATCCTTGCTCCATTTTGGGAACCAAGCCCAGAGGAGAGAAATTAGGGAAAGGAAGGCCATCAAAGGGCCCCGCAATACGTCCAAGGAGAACCTCCCTCTCGAGCTTGTCTTCCAAAATGATCTCCTTCCCCACCACTGACTGCAAATATCCCGCAAAGGTTAGAGAGGCTAAAGGAACACAGGGGATCCAAAAACCTGTCAAACAAAACTTGCGCGTCCTGGCGCCTAGGATACCGGTCGATACTTTCCACGCTCACTGGCTTCCTCCTCCCGAGATATGTTGTCCTTACCTGAGTGGGGCCTTCTTAAAACACCTTGATGCTGGGTGAGCCCCACCACAGTGTGAGCACTCATGCTGGAATCTGCAGGATCCATGCCACCTTCAATGGCTCTCATTGAAGAGCCAACATACTCCCTTTCATGGTCCTGCCGACACACTAGTGACTTAAAAGCTTTGATTTACTCTATTAGACTCACTCACAAGACGCTGCCTTGCATCAGCAAACAATTAACAGATTAGAAGGTAAGTACCTCTAAAATAAACACACCGTCACGGGTGGCAGTACGGAGACCAGGACCCCTGTGTGCCTAATGATGATAGGAGTCAACCTCGTGGAAGTGAACAATCAGGGCCTGGTGCAGGGTAACCACACGCCCCCTGGTGTTGAGCACCAGGGTTTGTGCGGCCACATACCAGGGTCCTGATGCAGATTTTGCGGATCCCAGGAGCTAGCTGAAAATATGCAGACCTCCCAGGATCTGTATAGGGAGGCTCTGCAGCAGATATGTATACAGTACTATAAACAAGGCAAGACTAGAACAGGCACCAAACAATATAAGACAAGACTAGACGAACCTAGAACTGGAACAGGACAGAAAGCAGAGTCCAGAACATGTACACAAGACATGAGGGAAACCAGAACAAGGCATGGACTGCACAAGACTGTACATGAACTTGGTAGACAAAATAAAACAAGACAAGAGATACAAGGCAAAACAAGAGGAGACATAACAAGGTACTATATATGTAAAACATTGGAGATTTAGACATACATAAATGCTCAAGATGTATGCAGCCCACCACTGCGCCAAAGTACTCCAATTACAGTGGGTGCTAACTGCCTAGATATGCATGACTAAATAAACAAAAATAAAACACACACAGCACTTACCTGCAAGTGAATGAGCAGAGAAAATGAAACCACTGCTTGCAGGACCAGACTGAAACAAAAGGATTAATGGCAAAGGAACAGGTGTGGCAACATAAAACAAAGATTTAAAGGAATCCAGGAGACTGGAAATTCCAGGAACAGAATAAAGGAATGAACTCAGAAAACCCAGCATAAACAAAACCAGACATAGAATAGAAAACCAGAAAAACTAAACAAGAATTGTAAAAAGAGTACTAGATCCCAGAAGCCATCGCCAGAAATGATCCGCAGCAGTAACAGGACGTGACACACACTCTGCTTCATCACAAAGAAGGTTGCATTGCACCAGGAGGCAAATAAAAGAGCAATATAGAGGTAATGCTAATGTTCATTCTAAATGAAAATGTATTATCAAGCAGTTAGTAGGGAGGCTGTTTTAGTCACAATCAGGGAAGGTGTGGTTAGGACTCCAGAAATAATACACTTTGAATTCTCATCCTGAATTACCCTTGTAGTGCTTACCCCCATGCTTGTTGTAACCGTTTACAGGTTTAGTCACCAAAGTGAGACTCATTGGGAATTTAAAATAAAGTTCAAATATAAAGCCAAAGTAGCAAAAGTGGCCTTAAATATGAAATTTTGGCTAAATTTCGTACCCGTTTCATCTAGATGCAAATAGGAAAAGTACATTGCAAAAAGGAGCCGCCCTTTCTATGGAAATGATCCCATTAAATAAAACCCTGAAATCAGGAACAGTATGTGAAGACTACCCTGCACTAACAAGCTTACATTCTAATATTGTGCTTCTTATATACTTAACTCAGTCTTATTTTCCAATTACCAGCTTAGCAAATATGACCAGAATCAAGACCATTATTCATCTAGTATTGCCATAGCTTTACAACAATCTTTTCTATTATCTATTTTTTCCTTATCATATTCACCACATGTCTGACCTACTAATACTAAATCTTACCACTTCTTTCAACTCAGCAGTGCATTTCGGTTTGAAAAATGTCATGCCCTCAATATCCCACAATGCACTGGTTATATTTCCTCCTACTGTTCTTGAATATATTCTGTATCTGACCTCTAAAATATCTCTCCACTGATGTATGATTTAATACAACATAATGTTTAAGAGAATTAATATAAGGCTTTGCAATGCCCAACTGCTCACATCAGGCAATTGCTCAACCTGTGTTGGATCTTTTATTCTCACATTCAGACATTGTACATCTTTTAGTATATCGTATTATACATCATTATCTTTGTGAATCTGCAACAGAAGTTTTTTTCTTCATGGATCTTTTCAAAAGCTGTACCCTCTAAAAAGAGAAATTAGAAATTAATTATACAATCACCAGTACTTATTAATCAAGATAAATGATGTTTTCTTATTAGTAAACAGAATTTTATCTCTAATAGGATTGGTGTTCCTATTTAGCTCTACTTAGCATTTTCATCTATAATATTAACTGGCTTTCAATATTATATTTTGGTAACATTTTATTAGCATTACTAAATAAACACAAAGACACATTTCCATGAGAAATTAGTGTAATCATACCTGTAAGCCTTTTTCTTTTTTCTTTATTTAATAATTTGTTTACATTTTTTTATTGGCATGTAACAAAGGTTTACAAGTGAAAGAATAAACATGTGCAGAACAACATGTGCATATAGAAGATCATCACATGAGAAAATATAAAATGTGAAACCTTACTGCATGAGCTGTTAATTAACCTTTTAAAGATGGAGACAATTGTCTGAGTTCTGAATCAAAACCTAAAATTTGATTGGAAAGTTTGTTCAATCATAATTTACCTCTTTCATATTAAGTGCAACCACACTTATGTATAATTTTTTTCAGAAGTAATAGTGCTTTCATTTTACATCAAATATTTGTATATGGAACACAATTTAATATGGAAAATATTGCAATAAAACACACATATTTGTATACTGTGATAACCTACAAGTACACCAACGTCAGCCATGTAGAGGTTTTATGTTTTGGAAAGTTGCAGGGTCAAATATAAGGCTTGCCCATTTCAGTTTACATTTGAGACCGTATGGCAGCCCAGAAATGAAAATTACCCCATCATGGCATACCATTTGCAAAAGTAGACAACCCAGGGAATTCAAAATGGGGTATGTTCAGTCTTTTAAGAAGCCACTTAGTCACAACCCTAGCCAAAGTTAATGTTCATATTTGGTTTTGCATTTTTCACGCAAAAACTGCACTTTCACTGATGATATAATCGTCATTATATGTATACTGCTCTAAGAAATTCATATTTGTACAGTGATGACTCACAAGTACAACAGTAACCCCTAACAGTACAGGTTTTAGGAGTTTTCAGAAAGTTACAGGATCTAACATAGGCCTTGCAAATTAAATTCTCTAGTATTTCTGTATGTGTTGTCAGGCAGGCCCACCAATATATAATTAATAACTTAACCCCTTAAGGATGGAGCCAGATGTACACGTTGTGAACGAAACAAAATGTAAACAAAACCTGGCATTTGCGCTACATGTCTGTCCAACCGTAATTCAACGCTTTCATAGTAAATGCACCCACCCTTATTATATATCATTTTATTCAGGGAAAACAGGGCTTTCATTTAATATCAAATATTTAGCTATGAAACATAATTTAATATGAAAAAAAATGGGAGAAAATAAGAATTTTTTTGATTTTTTTAGTTCTACATGACATTTTAACTGTCAATGTCATAATACGGTTTGCTTTTACTGCAATAAAATACACATATTTGTATTCAGCAAAGTCTCACGTGTAAAACAGTACCCCCTATGCACAGGTTTTATGGCGTTTTGGGAAGTTACAGGGTCAAATATAGCACGTTACATTTGTAATTGAAATTCGCCAGATTGGTTACGTTGCCTTTAAGACTTTATAGTAGCCCAGGTATTAAATTTACACCCATACCATTTGCAATAGAAGACAACCCAAGGTATTGCAAATGGGGTATGTCCAGTCTTTTTTAGTAGCCATTTGGTCACAAACACTGGCCAAAGTTAGCGTTAGTATTTGTTTGTGTGTGAAAAATGCAAAAACGCCAATTTTGGCCAGTGTTTGTGACTAAGTGGCTACTAAAAAAGACTGGACATACCCCTGTTTGCAATACCTTGGGTTGTCTACTATTGCAAATGGTATGCCATCATAGGGGTAATTTTCATTGTTGGGCTACCATAGGGTCTCAAAGGCACCGTAACCAATCTGGCGAATTTTAATGTGAAAAAAATAAAACGCAAGCCTTAAATTTGACGCTGTAACTTTTGAAAACACTATAAAATCTGTACATGAGGGGTACTGTTGTACTCGGGAGACTTCGCGGAACACAAATATTTGTGTTTCAAAACAGTAAAAAGTATCACAGCAATAATATCGTCCGTGTAACTGCTGTTTGTGCATGAAAAATGCAAAAAACTTCAATTTTACTGGCGATATCATCGTTGTAATACATTTTACTGGTTTGAAACACTAATATTTGTGTTCAGCGAAGTCTCCAGGGTAGAACAGTACCCCCCATGTACAGGTTTTATGGTGTCTTGGAAAGTTATAGGGTTAAATATAGTGCTAGCAACTTAAATTCCCTTTACTTTCGGCATGGGTTGTCAGGCAGGTCCCGCTAATTGTAATTAATGAAGATACCTAATTATGTAAAAATATTACATAAATATATATGTAGAATTAATATATGTATATATATATATATACGTATGTGAATCTATATGTGTATATATATATATATATATATATATATATATAATTTTTTTAAATATTTTTATTTATATATGGGTATATATATAGTGATATATACGTGTATATTTATGTATGTAGATATATATATTATTTCGTTCTACGTGTATTTTGATATAAATATAGATATATATATATATATATATATATATATATTAATATCACAATACAGTTACAACGAAATAACACACATCTATATATTTGTTAATTATTTTTTTTAATTATTTTTTTAATTTTATTTTTTTACGTATTTACATATTTAATTTTTTATATTATATATAAATATATATATAACAATAATTATATATATATTTAATCAGTATCAGTCTACGTGTAATTTGATATTAATAGATATATATATATAATTATATATATATTAGTAGTAAAATACACCTATACAGTGTACGTGTGTGTATGTATATGTGTATATATATATATACTTAGATCATATATATATATTATATATATATGATCTAAGTATTTTTTTTTTTTTTTACACTTTACTTTTTAATTAATTTATTTTAATTTTATTTTCAGCCAGCAGGGGGACCACCTGTCGTCACAGGCAGCCCCCCTGCTGTCAATGCAGGAGGCAGCTACCCCCGGCCATGTGATTGTGGGGTCCTCGCAAAGACCTCACTCTCACATGGCCGGGGGGGCTTCCAGGGGTGTTGGACGTGCCGCGGGGGGCTCCCTGGGAGTCCCCCCCACCGCGATTGCAGGCGTGGGATCGCCGGCGACCGGGTAAGTAAAGAAAGACCGGAGGGTGTACAATTACGCCCTGCGGCATTTAGAGCCGCCTAAAATAGGGCGTAATTGTACGCCATCCGGTCTTAAGGGGTTAATGTAGTTTATCTATAAATAATTATTTTTATTTACAATTTCGAAGTGTACTATAATAAAATAGACTTAGAATAAAAGTATATACACATAAGGTAAATAAAAGAGTACTCCAAAGGATTTTTTCAAAAGTGTATAATTGAAAGCAACGGTTTGACCCTCCTGGATCTTTATCAGAATACATCTAAACGTCGAAACTTCAAATTCAATTATACACTTTTGAAAAATCCTGTGGAGTACTCTTTTATTTACCTTATGGACTTTTGCGCTTAGAAGCACCAGGGTATTTCTAAATCAGTTTGTTTGGTGTTATGGTGAGTGCCAGAAATCAGACTTGTTTATATATATATATATATATATATATATATATATACATATATACACACATATAATTTGATCCTAATTATATTTATGTATTATTTATACTCAATGACCTTATTTTATTAAGTATACATTGGAGGATCTGCCTGACAACCTGGCAGTGCCCCTGCAGGCAATTAGTTTGGCTAGGTGGGATTGGCTGTACGGAGACTGTCTCAGATGGGTTGTCATGATCGCAGCTGAGGGTAAGTATCCTGGCTGCCAAGAAGGCCCGATAGACGGGGAAAGTCTCCTGCACAATACAGCAATACATACAAAAGAAACTCGGTGGTTTCAGACTACTGATTTTTTTCAGACATAAGCTGGTGAAAGTGACTGGATTCCAACCGAAAAACCAACTCTCATATATACTAAAGCCAAATACAGTTAGGAATCTGCAGGAATTGCCCAGCCAAATACAGTTGGGAATCTGCTGAAATTGCCCAGCCAAATACGGTCGGGAATTTGCAGGAATCAACCAGATCCAATAGGTATCTGGATTAAAAACAATATTTTCACATCTGAATCCTATACAAAGTATAGTATCTGGCAGTTTCAGAAAGCACCGATATGAAACTGAATAGGAACCAAATGGATCTGGAAAGATGCATATTTACATATTATAGTTCACTTGCTTTTATGCAATCTAATGATAAATTTAAGTACTAGTGAACAGCAAATCCATCTCCCCACTGTTTAACTTAGCCTCCACACTAGATCCTCCTCCTGAATATTAATACTAAGGCCTCCACCTGCTTCATGTGGGTGAGAACCATGGAGGAAACTTGGTTCCCCCTTATATTAAAAAAGTCCACACTCATTGATCCTGGATTGATGCGGGTAGGAAATAAGGATGTCTCACCAATTTATTGCCCTAATTTGCTGGCCGTTGGTGGGCTCATTGGGGTGGAAAGTAAGCAGTCCACCCTCCTTTTATTTTAAATTCCTTGCCCAATGTCAGTAGGTTGGTACTATTTCCCCCCCCCGTTATTTCACAGCAATGGCTGCACAGTCGCAAATTTCTAAAGTTTACAAGATATCTGGCAGGTGGGGGACATAGGGAGGTGAAAAATGTAATCTTATTGACCCCCGAAGACTTTTTATTTTTTAACTATTTAATGTAGTGGCTAGCTAGCAAGCTCTGACCAGTCGTCACATAATTAACCCTTGCAACGCCAACATTTTTAAACTATTTGCCAACTGGCTACTAGTGCTGCCAGCAGGTAACTAGTTAAAATTTTATTTTAAATCCAGACTGGATCTAGGTCTGGATTTGAAGCATTCAATTCCTTTCAGCCATCTGGCAGAGTATGGTGCAGCTGAAATCCAGACCAAATTCAGGTCCACCAGGGACCTGAATTAATACAATTGGACATTGTTGAAGAGGGTGAATAAAATTTGGCATTTTCAGTTCGAATGATCCCGTATGCAGCAGGGTGGTCTTGCCACATTCAGTAGGGGCCTTCAAACTTTGGAGAATAACCCTAGTTTGAAGGCCCTGTGCTGAATGTGGGGTTGTCAGATTGGAGACTCTCGATCTGACAAACCCTATCAGAAATAGAGGGAGTGACAGATTGTTTCCAGGTCAATGTGACAAGTAACTTGGCAGCCTTCAAAAGATTAAATACAAATATACGTTTTATATTTAAATGGAGATAGGTTGTTACAATGCAACAAATAGCCATATGGAGAGAATGATAGAGACTGATCAAATATGTGATTCCACCCAATACGTGCGAATAAGCCGACTTCGGTTTGACAGCGTCAACACTTACTCTCTATTGAAGAGAACATATGATGTTAAACAGATGGGTTATAATACCACTGTGTTAGCAACATATTATTAGCTTCTTGGAGTTAGATATTTATCAAGTATGATGAGTGAGATCTAACATTTTTTACCATTCCTTATTTGCAAGCTGTAAGCAAAAATCATCTGACCACCCCACAGTAAATCATGTTCTGTACACAGTAGGTGTAGAGTAATTGCATTATCCACATGGAACTCTAGTAATCAATGAGGATAGTTTATTTAATAAATGGTGGTAATGAGCAACTTGAAATTTTCAATTTTAATTGGTACAGAAATAGTGTTCATTAAAGTACAATATGTCCAGGTGCAGAGATTCTACTTAATTAGTTTATATCCCTTGTGACCAATCATATAAAGTTGTATCTTCAGAAAAAAAAGACTTGTGTGGTACTCCAGGGGGCAATAAACCCATAATACCCCATTATTGTGTGATAATAATGCTCGTCATAATTAAATCAGGACTTTGTTTTGATATCTTAAAAATGTGTTGGGCTTGTGTCAGCCACATGTGCCTTCAACCCAGATAAGTGTGGCTTCTGAGATAATTGATGCACAAAGTCATCCTGTTCCCTTTTGTGTTGTAGCTATGGGCAGTATGCCTGCAATCTCATGCTGTATATTACCAGGTGTATCCAGAAGAGCATGAGCGTGTGTCACCAACCCAGTGGTGTATCTTGGATTTGTGCTGCCCAAGGCAGGACTAAACTTGGACATCCCCTAACCTAATTTTGCCCCCCCTTCCTATTTAGCACCAACAAACACACTGACATACACTCACTAACTGATACACAGTCATTGGCACACACTGTTAAACCAACACACCCACTCCCTGAGAGACACACACTCTCAGATACACAACAGTGACATACACACACTGACACACTCACAGGCATGTAGATCTTCACTAATTTGATGCACACTGACAGACACACACACTGACAGACAGACACAGTGACAGACAGACACACTCACTGAAAGACAGACAGACATACACATTCACTGACAGTCACATACATTTTATAATACCCTCAAAAATGACTACTTTTTTAAATTATTTTAATTTAAATCCATCCAGACTCCTTACCTAGAGAACTGGAGTGGATTCTTTCTCTGTGGTCCAGCATTGCTGCTGTTGGCTGGGGACTCCTATGCTGGTGTATTCTTTTCTGGAGGGGGGGGGGCTCCTATGCTGCTGGGGGAGTGGGGAGAATGGTGGCTCCTGTGCTGTTGGGGGGATTCTTTTGCTACTGGGTGGGACTCCTGTGATGCTGGCGGGTGAGTGGGGGCTCCTGTGCTGCTGTGGGGAGCAGGGGCAGTGGGAGTGGGGGCTTCTGTGCTGCTGGGGGGAGGATTTGGGGCTCCTGTGCTGCTGAGGGGGGTAGTGGGAGCTTTGTGCTGCTATGGATGAGGGGGCGAGTGGGGGCAACTGTGCTGCTAAGGGGGAGGGGGAGGGGGGAGGAGGGGCTCTAGTGCTGCTGGGGTGGGAGTGGGGGGCTGCAATGCTGCTGGGGGGAAGTGAGGGGCTCCAATTCTGCTGGTGGGAAGTGGGGGCTCCAGTACTGCAGGGGGGAGTGGGGGCTCCAGTGCTGCTGAGGGGAGGAGTGGGGGCTCCAGTGCTGCTGGGGGGGACTCCTGTGCTGCAGGGGAGGGAGCTTCTGTGGCTGCTGGGCGTGGAATGGAGATGGCAAAGTAGCTGTAATCTTGCTCTACTCCCTCACACAACACTTGCTGATGCCGGGGGCGAAATTACGCCATATTCCGGTTCCCGGTATCACAGAAGGGTGCGTGAGGCAGCGGAGCAAGAGAAACTCTGAGATCAGCACTTCCTTGCTGCCCTCCTACAAAGCTCGTTGCCGCCTGCCTTGAAGGGGGACACACAAAAGGCTAACAAGGTATTTGCTGGGGCATTTGGGGGGCTGCTTTTTGTTGCCCCCCCCCCGCCCACCCCCAGAAAGTGCATCCAAATGTAATTATAACTATCATGGGATACTTCTAGCACCTAATAATGTATTCAGACTAAACTATGTGTAGTTAGACTCATGTCGAGACTAAACCTTATAGAACTGCAAACATAGAGCAAACACAAAGCAAATTCTCACTAAGTGGGGAAGATATCCCTTAAGTAAACTGAAAGTAACATTAATTTAAAATCCTGTTCCCCTGATATTGTCAGAATGCAAGTGCCAACGTACTAACTCATCAGTCATGCAGGTTAAAAATATCTTGTATGTGAAACATAGCCTACCATAACTTGTCTTGCTTCCCTTACATCTGGTAAAAATACCTTTAATGTAAAATCTTAAATCATATTATTACAAATTAAGGTGCTAATGGAACACTTACATAGTGTAGAGCTATAAGATCTAGCTCTGGTGTGTAGAACTGCTTGGTCTGTTTCGGGTGGCCACTCCCCTCTTTAATACAGCATATATACCCAGGGTTCCTCAGGATAAAGGAAATGTGCAACAATAGTGAAGTTTCACTTTAAAATGTGTGTCACTTATATATGGTAATTATACTTACAAGTGCAAAGCCTGCAGTGTGGCTCAGTATAGAACAGTGATGGCTAACCTTGACACCATAAATTGTTTCTGGACTACATTTTCCATGATGCTCAGTTAGTTTTTATACACTAAAAGTCAGCTGAGCATCATGGGAAATATAGTTTCAGAAGCAATTTATGGTGTCAAGGTTAGCCATCGGGTATAGAAGCTTTATGTGGTTTACGCCCCTTCTTTAGTTATGCAGTATTCTGGAGCATCCTGCAGGAAGTATACCCCCTTTTTTAGTGTGAGTATATTATTCACACTTGCACATACATACACTCAGATACACACACTTGCACATACACACTCAGATACACACACTGACACACAGGTACACACACTGGCACATACGCACACACACTCTGATACACTGACACACATATACACACATTTACACATACACTCGCACAGATATACACACAGACACACACAGATACACACACTGGCACATACACACACAGATACACACACTGTCGCAGAGATATAAATACACACTCAGATACACACACTGACAGATACACTGACACAGTTATACACACTGGCACAGACAAGCACAGATTAACAAACTGGCAGATACACAAACAGATATTCACACCCTGGCACAAATATACACACACTGGTACATACACAAACACTCAGATACACTGAGACACAGATTCACACTGGTACATACACACACAGATACACACACCGGCACAAAGATATACACACACACTCAGATACATGAACTGACACACAAATACACACACTGGCACATACACACTTAGTTACACACACTGACACAGATACAAACTGGCACATACACACACAGATACACACTGACAGAAAAACACACTGGCTCATACACACTCAGACAGTGGCGGCTCTAGACTTTATGAGGCCTTAGGCGAAACTCAAACAAGAGGCCCCCCCACTAACACTCAAAAAAAAAAACATATAGGGGTTGCATCATGTGTATAATGAGCTGTAGTTATAATGTATGACAGGCTTGCAGCGCTGGATACAGAGAGCTAGTATTCACTGTTGGAGTGAGTGTGGCACGGTTGAAGGAGAAAGTGTGACAGGGCGAGGGGAGGTTAGAGTGACAGGATGAGGGAGGGTTATGTGACAGGGTGAGTGTGGCGTGGCTTGGCAGGATGAGTGACAGGATAGAAGTTAATGTGATAGGGTGAAGGGGGATGAGTTTGACAGGGTTATGGGTTATGTGTTGTACGGCTGGAGGAGGGAGTGTGACAAGGCGAGGGAAAGTGAGTCGGACAGGATTATGTGACACGGTGAGTGTGGCATGGTTGGGCACAAGTGAAAGGGTTAATGTGAAAAAGGATGAGTATGACAGGGTTGGGGGTGAGTGTGACAGTATGAGAGAAAATTAGTGTGATAGGATTAGGGGGATTAATGTGATAGGGTGAGTGTAGAAGAGTGAGGGTCTGTAATTGTGGTATGGATGGAGAGGGTGAGAGCGACAAGATTAGGAGAGGTTAATGTGAGCAAGGCTGGGTGAAGGGGGCATGACAGCATGTGGGCGGTGGCTGTATGTGTGTGGAATTGTAACGGTGGGTAGGTGAGAGTGTGGGAGGCAGTGTTGGAAAGGGTGACAGTGTGTGCAGGGGCAGTGTGTGGGAGGGGTGTATGTGTACCACTGTATGTATTGGTGACAGTGTTGGGGGCTGACAATATGGGGTTCAAGTGTGTGAAAGGGTAACTGGGTGAGAGAGCAGTGTGGAGGAATGTGACAGTTTTGGGGGCAGGGTGTGAGTGGGTGACAGTTAGGAGGAAGATGACAGTGTGGGGTAGCAGTGTGGAGGATGGTGACAGTGTGGGGGGCAGTGTATGACAGTGTGGGGGGACAGGGTGTGTGGGACACACTAGAGTGAGGGCAGGGTGTGTGACAGCATGAGGGGACAGGGTGTGTTACAGTGTGGGAGGGCAAGGTGTGTGGGACACAGTGTAGTGAGGGCAGGGTGTGTGACAGCATGAGGGGGCAGTGTGTATGACAGTGTAGGAGGGCAGGGTGTGTGACCGTGTGGGTGGCAGTGTGTGGGAGACAGTGTGGGGCGTTTTGTGTGAGAAACTGTGTGGGGGCAGAGTGTGTGGGAGACAATGTGGGGGGCAGGGTATGTGGTGGTCACTGTGGGGGGCAGGTTATGTGGTGGTCATTGTGGGGGTCAGGGTATGTGGTGGTCAATGTGGGGGACAGTGTCTATGGTGGTCAGTGTGATGATTAGTGTGGGGGGCATTGTATGTGTTGGTCAGTGTGGGGGACAGTGTCTGTGGTGGTCAGAGTGGGGGAAGGGTATTAGGGGCAGTGTATGTGGTGGTCATTGTGGGGGGCAGTGTATGTGGTAGTCAGTGTGGTCATCCATGTGGGGGGCAGTATATGTGATGGTCAGGGTATGGGGTGGGCAGGGTATGTGGGTGGCAGGGCAACGTGGGTCCAGTGTATGTGGTGGGCAGGGTATGTGACTGGCAGGGCAGTGTGGGGGCAGGGTATGTGGGTGGCAGGGTATTTGGGGAGCGGGGCAGTGTGGGTGGGAGGGCAGTGTTGGGGCAGCGCAGTGTGGGAGGCAGGGCAGTGGGGGTGGGAGGGTAGTGTTGGGGCAGTGTGGGTGGGGGGCAGTGAGGGTGGGAGGGCAGTGTTGGGGACAGTGAGGGTGGGAGGGCAGTGTTGGGGACAGTGAGGGTGGGAGGGCAGTGTGTGTGGAGGCTGTGACAAGCCTCCACACACTAAAATACCTTGTATTGCAATATAATTCCCTGGTGGTCCAGTGGCAGCAGTCCCTGGTGGTCCAGTGGCAGCAGTCCCTGGTGGTCCAGTGGCAGCAGTCCCTGGTGGTCCGGTGGGATGACTTCCGTCTGCAGCTCTCGTGACCTTGTAACCCGCGGCAACGCTCTGTAAGCCCGCGAGAAGCACATTATGTGATCTGCAGCTCTGCACTCGGCGGAGCTGCAGACCATGTGGAGGGGCCACCTGGCCGCATACTGGGCAAGCCGCCGGGCCCCCTCTCACTGTCGGGTCCTTGGTCATTGACCGAGGACCCGACAGTTCAGTCTGCCCACAGGCGATTTAGGCGGCCGCGAGGCCCCAGCAAGCGCGAGGCCTTAGGCGGCCGCCTAAATCGCCTAATTAGAGAGCCGCCTCTGCACTCAGATACACACTGACAGATACACTGATGCACAGATACACACACACAGATACACACGCTGGCAAAGATACACACAGATACACACACAGTAACACAAACACAACTTGACACACAGATACACACACTCAGCACATACACACACTCAGATACACAGTGACACACAGATACACACACTCAGATACACACAGTGACACATAGGTACACACAGATACATACACACATACAAAGGTCATAATGTTTATATTCACAGTCACCCTCCTGTTAGGTTACCTTTTTTCTGCTGACATGCTGCTGGCAGAGGTTGAAGTGCTGCTGACTGCTGGATCACTTCCTCGCAACATCCGATACCACAGGGTATTGCAATACCGATTGGGTGGCCCTTAGTGCTTGGACCATCCAATGTGTAAACGCCACTTTTGTTCTTGCGGAACCCAAAGGTTCCACCAAATACCAATTGGGAAACACTGCACTAAGGGTTGAGTGTGTGTGGTTTTTTTTATGACAGTTGCAGGAGTGGAATCATGGTATGGGGAGTAAATGCTGTTTAATTGATATGCTTTCTTGAAAAAGTGAGTTTAAAAAGTGGAGACTGGGTGAAAGTCTAATGGAGCAGGAAGGGAGTTCCATAGAAACAGTGCAGCCCTAGAGAAGTCTTGAAGGTGAGCATCAGAGGTGGAAGTACGAACAGAGGCAGAGCATAGGGGCCTAGAAGAGAAATACTTGTGTATTAGAGAGGATAGGTAGGATGGAGCAGTATTGTGTAAAGATTTGTAAACAAGTATCAGAATTTTAAATTGAGCCTTATTTCTAATGGGAAACCAATGCAGGGACAGACAGAGGGGGGAGGCATGGTAGGAGCGGGCAGATAGGAAGATGAGCCTTGCAGCCGCATTCATTAAAGACTATAATGGGGCAAGTTGGGAACATGTGAGACCACTGAGAAGCGGATTGCAATAGTCAAGGCGAGAGAGGATAGTGGCATGAATCAGCATCTTAGCCGTGTCCAGGGTTAAATATGGGAGTATATGCACTACATTTTTTAGATTAAAGTGGCCGATTTAGTGATCGATTGGACATGAGGAGTAAAAGAGAAATCGGAATCAAAGACAACACCTACCCAGAGAGCCTGCAAGGTAGAGTTGATGGTAGCACCATTGACTTGGAGGGAGACTGACACAGAAGTAGCAGCACTTGAGCTGGAAAAAACAAGAAGTTATGTTTTGGACAGTTCAAGTTTAAGCAAGTGAGCAGCCATCCAGCTGGAAGTAGCACATTACAGAGGCTTTCCTATGCTATGTCAGCCCTGATATCATGTGCAAAAAAATCCTATACAAGGTAATATCAGTAGAAGTACTCTGATTGGTTGGCTAGAAAGCCAACCAATCAGAGCCCTTTGACAGGCAAGTCTCAATTGACTGCTGCTGATAACTCCTATAAGCAGGTACCGATAAAGTCACAATTACACACATATGTAAGTTACAACAAGTATGCTTTTCAATGACAATTCCCTGATTTATCAGCATAGCCCCTTTTTATTACAAATGAAGCATTACACGTTTTTAACTGATTACACATAGTGCATACGAACATTAAATTATATAGTCCCAGCATTATGTGTAATATATGATTTTCACTTACTCCCATTACCAACTATTATGGTTTTAGGTGTTAGTCAATATGTCAGATATATTTTACATTGTATATAAGCCAAGAACATTACTATTTCATTTTCGTTTTTATAAAACCTATTTCCATTATTCCTTTCTAATGGTCATATATTAATAAATATAGTTCTAATAACTGGTGCTGTTTGAATGCCCTCAGCAGTTTCACAGGAAGTAAATTCTGTACTGTACTTCTCAAAGTGGAAAGGTTAATTAACACAGCATGTGCAGAGATAAGAGGTTGCCATTTAGAATTACAATTTGAAATATTTCGTTTGAAATGTCCTATATAACATTCAGATAAGAAAATAATTATTTCGCCCAACTTATGTCAGAATGGTATTAAAGCAGGAAAGCACTTTATTTAAAATGAACAAAATATAACAATACATAGTTTTACTTTAATTTCTACAAATTACTTTTACAGGTAGAAAGTGAACATATGAATGCTGTGTTACAGTCATTACTTTCGATCAGTTGAACTACTTTGCCTTTTAAATCATCTTACATGTGTTCTTTGCATTGAAATGAGAGCTCCATAAATATTCAGCAAAAGACAAAACAAGATGCAACACGCAACTTCAGAAATGCCAATCATTTATTTTAAGTGAAATGGAGGGTGCACAGCTAAGTGGTTACTATCCCAAGGGTAATATTCGATGGAGTAGAGTGCATTCATTAATAAAAAATACAGATTGCATTTACTCAATGACTGATTTCTACAGGTCACACAAGTGTAGCAACTACAGTTAATCTTTCAGTCAGTGTTACATCATTTGTCCACTGGAGACTAAGACTCTTAACTTTTTAATAGTTATTTCCTGGAGCTTTTCTGCTCATATTCATAAAAAACCTTTCTTTGAAGTAAAGCATCTGTTACATTCAGTTCATTAAATTTCTTTACAACGTAAAGTACAACTAAAAGATTGCTGGCCTCATTTTCTAGGGCACATAGGATCAATTAGGGAAAAAGTGTTAATTGTGCAGTAAATCACTTCCTGTAGCACGGGAGGGGTTTATATGCCACATAAACCTGTTACAAAACTAAGCAAACAAACAAAAACATCAAAAGGACAAATTAATTGAATGGTTGGTTTTTTATGCAGCCCTTTTCTAAACTCCTTTGTTTTAGCAAGATTGTAAAACAATGTAGCAATGAGAACCAGCCAGTGAAGTTAAATCATATTAAACCAAATTTTCATTTCTGCATTCTGTTTATCACACATTTGTAAAAAAACAAAAAAAAAAAAAAAACTTTTTTTGAAAAGTAATCAAATAGTAATGTGTTCAAAAATGATTATCAAGCATTTGCTTGTAGTTTTTGATTTCCCTCCACCCATTCAAAGCCATTAAAGGAACACTCCACACATCTGTGTCTGGGGTCACTCATATTGATAACAGTTGATAGAAGTGCTGATTATAATAGAAAACAGCACTTTCATAATTGGAGTCAAAAACATCCCCCTGAATCAGACAGCCTGGAAAGTCTTCTTTTGCTTCTATTGCTGCCATGTTAACACACCTTCAACTTTTCAACCTAGCTGTGTTACAAGAAATTGAGAAGCACAAGAAAGCGGAAGTCTCATGTGTGTTTAAATGCTTGCATCTTCAGCACAGAGACTTCTGATTGGAGTATTCCCTGGTACAGACTGGAACTTTGTGTTGGGGAAGAAGGGGAGGGCTTGCAAAAGCTGCAGACACTGGGTCTGCAGCTTTGCAACCTATTTTTTCATGTACCGCCAAAGAAAACCTACAGATAAAAATATATGAATGGTTTCTTTAGGGATATATCTACTTAATTGTTATAATTAATTGAATTGAGTGTTTTAATACCATGTAGTACTATATTACACATGCAAAATTTCTAGGAGAAAGATTAAATTTATCCATCAAGTTAAAAAAAAGAGTTTAATGATTCATTATCATAAAGATCTAATACTTTTTTATATCAAAGGATTGCAGTGAGAGATTGCCAAATTTTCTATGTATAAGGAAAATGATAAAATGGGGCTAGATCTGGTGATATAATTCAAAGTATTCTGTTTCTCACTTTTCTTTCTAAATTTAGCCATCTCACCAACCCATCCATATTTGATTAGTAATATTAAGTTGTCTATAATGTTTACAGTCTATTCATAAAAAAATAAGGGTCAACACCTCTACAATTACTCCTTGGATCATCCCAAATTTGTATTTAGTTTTATGTTTAACATAAATAAATGAGAAAACCTACATGTTTCATGAATGTTTTGGTAAGTCTGGATAACCCAATCCTCCTATCTTTCTTTTAAGTGTGAACCCAGGAACTCTTGGCTTCTTAGAGCCTCAGACATATGCAGATAAAAGTATTTCAATTTCTTTAATTATATTAGAAGGGACTGGAATGGCTCTAAAAAGGTACACAATCTTTGGAACTAAGTATGCTTTAAGTATGTTTATTCATCCACAACACAAGATCTCTAGGCCTTTCCATCTAGAAATTGTATCTTTAAGTTCTGTAATCAATTTCTACATATCTTGGTCTTAGAGTCTGAGCAAAATTTGATTCTCAAATATTGTATCTCAGTAGAGGACCAGTCCAATATTTCATATTTTTTTAGAGGCTGCAGATTAGAATCATAAATATAAAATTGCATTATTTGAGTCTTAGAAAAATTCAGTTTATAGTTGGAAAATAAACTAAACATCTAAAGTATTTTTAAACTTTATCGCCTATTTTTAATTGTTTTATTTATTATATTTTATTGCATGAATAATATCAATAGTAATACATCGACAGTTACACGGATCAGTTATTTTTACATATTAGAAAGATAGTATGACAAGTATTGTCTGATCAAAATACATACATAGCACGCATTATAGGTTTGTGGATTATGCATTTTTTTTTCGTAGCATTATACTGTTAATATCAGGATACAAAATGCATACAAAATCTTTCAGGGTAAGGATGGTTACATTCAGTTGTACATAAGCCTGAGCCCGTCAGTCTATTCATCACATTTACATTGGGTGCCAGTATGTTGTAATTTTTGTCAATTGAGCTAAGTATACATAATTAACTGAACAAAAAACTTAAACGTAAACCAAAATTAGTGTGGTTACACTGTTATGCGAACAGTTGGATGCAATTTAGCAGCCCAAGTCATTGTAGGTCATAGGTGGTTATAAGTGGTTAGGTACAATCATTTTGCTGCATGGCATATGCCATTCTCCTGGTTGTATTTATATTCGTATGAGTGGTTCATGTTGTGGTGTCTCTATTCATGTTCCCTCCTCCCTCATGTATATTACCCAGGGTTGCCATATGGCAGTATACTTAGTAAGTTTGCGTAGCGAGGCCCATCTGAATTCTTCGAGCACTCTGTAATGCTGAACTTTGTTAAGCCAAGCAACAATTACGGGAAGGTTTGGGCTTTTCCAAGCTCACGCTATTATCGATTTAGATGTAGTTAAGAGTTATATGAGCGAGTGTTTGTATTTACCCAATGGCACATCAATGAGGTGGAGGAGCATTTTGGTCAGATCAAGTGCAATCTTATGACCCATGATAATTTGTATTGTTTCTTGCACCTGCATCCAAAACCCAGTAATTTTGGGGAATAACCACCAAATGTGTTCTATCTTATCGGGAGTAAGGCCACATCTCCAGCAAGTTGGTGGGTGTGATGGGATAAATTTGTGGATTTTGGCTGGATAAAGTTTATAATTGCTTTCTTGTAGGATGACACTAATGTGTGCATGAAAAGTGTAGGAAAAGATCTTGTTCCAGTCTTATTCTGTTAGTTGCGATGCTAGTGTCTCAGTCCATAATAGGGGAGTGTAGGTTGCATATAATCCTGGAGGAGTTTACAGCAGGTAGAGCAAAGTCTAGTTTTGGGGCATGACCACCAAATGTGTTCTATCTTATCGGGAGTAAGGCCACATCTCCAGCAAGTTGGTGGGTGTCATGGGATAAATTTGTGGATTTTGGCTGGATAAAGTTTATAATTGCTTTCTTGTAGGATGACACTAATGTGTGCATGAAAAGTGTAGGAAAAGATCTTGTTCCAGTCTTATTCTGTTAGTTGCGATGCTAGTGTCTTAGTCCATAATAGGGGAGTGTAGGTTGCATATAATCCTGGAGGAGTTTACAGCAGGTAGAGCAAAGTCTAGGGGGAATAGAGTCTGCAGAGCAGGTCAGTTCAAATTTAGTCAGGTTATGGGTTCTAATTGTGGTTATGAAGACTTTTATGTAGGCGTGCAATTTTAAATGATTTGAAGGTCTGCAGGGGTGTCGGGTGTTTGAGGACAAGGTTGGCTAATTGTAGGTGTTGTAAGGACATGTAAAACTGTTTTGTTCTACTACTCTACGCAGCTAGTAGCTATCTTTTTCCATATTGATAGTGTTGCTGAGATAGTAAGTTGGAATAGAAGGCTGGATGTTGGTGTCACAGCTACTAGCCACGGTAATGCGTTCAGGAGAGTGGTTACAAATTATTGTACTATCTGAATCCAGAGTTTAGCCTCAGGTTTGAATGACCAGTTCACTATTCTGCCTAGGTGAATTATGTAGTAGTATAGCTGTATGTTGGGCAATCCCATTCCACCCCTGTGCTTGGGTGTGATTAGCATTTGGTATGCTATGCGGCACCTTTTATGTGCACAAACAAAGGAAGTGAACAGTGATCACAGTGTCCCTAAAAAAGGACTATGGGATATTGATTGGGAGCATGTGTATTTATTGCCTAATTTAAAAAAAAAAAAAAATAACATCAGATTATGGCATTTGTTGATTCATTTCTTGAGTAATCATAGATGAAGTTATCAAATACCAAATTATCATATGTATTATTCAGTTTCTGTTTTTCTCTCTATCCTTATCTGCTTGATTTCTGTTTCATTCTTTTATTTATTTAACACTATTACCATTTTATTAGACAATCAAATACAAGACGGACTAACAAACATACAGACATTTGAAAAGACATTTGCTCGGTTCGCGGTGGAACCCAAAAAAAAAATAAGTATAAAAAAAAAAAAAAAAAGAAAATTCCCATATCAGGCTCGAGGAGAGGGGCCCATATATTTCCATAAACGAATGGAAACCATATAGCTAGACAAGAAAAACAGGAAAAACTTCATTGTTGAGGGTCCAATTTTTTTCATCCATTTATCCCAGTAAGTGTAGTAATGTCCTTTATTAAGTGAAAAATTTGTAGTAGTATAGTAGCTCTATGTTGGGCAATCCCATTCCACACCTGTGCTTGGGTGTGATTAGCATGTGGTATGCTATACGTGACCTTTTATGTGCACAAACAAAGGAAGTGAACAGTGATCATAGTGTCCTAAAAAAGGATTATGGGATATTGATTGGGATCATGTGTATTTATTGCCTAATTTTATTCCTATGGGCATAAAGTTACAGCACTGAATGATGTGATTGTGACTGAATGATCCCTACAAAAGATGCTGCCAAGGAGCTTGTCCATGCTCTACTAACTTCCCACATGGATTATTGTAACCCTCTCCTGATTGGTCTTCCCAAAAGCCCTATCACCCCCGATACAGTCTGTAATGAATGCCGCCGTCAGACTTATTTTCCTCTCTAGTCGATCCTCTCACACCTCACCCCTCTGTCAGTCTTTACATTGGCTTCCTGTATCCTACAGAAGTCAATTAAAAGTGATAACCCATACATATAAAGCACTGAACAATTCTAGCCCCTCTTATATCTCTTCAAAGATCCATAGGTATGCCCCTCCTAGTTCCCTCCGCTCTGCCCGTGACCACCTCCTGACCGCTGCTCGCACCCGTACGGCCAACTCACGCTTGCAGGACTTCTCGCGAGCGGCTCCCTTCCTATGGAATAGCCTACCTATCCCCATACGACTCTCCCCTAGTCTTCAATCCTTTAAGAAGTGCATTAAAACCCATCTCTTTAGGAAAGCTTATGGCCTCCCAGAGTAACCTCTACCTTACACACCTGTCTCTTGCTCTCTCCTATAGGGCAGCACTTTACTCTCTCCTCCAGCTCTGCTTCACTCCGAACTTATTTGAATGATATTTCCTGTCCTAATGTGTTTTATATCCCACCTCCTATAGACTGTAAGCTCGTTTGAGCAGGGTCCTCTTCAACCTATTATTCATGTAAGTTTTCTTGTAATTGTCTAATTTATAGTTACATTCCTCCTCTCATAATATTGTAAAGCGCTACGGAATCTGTTGGCGCTATATAAATGGCAATAATAATAATAATGATAATAATAATAATGTGTAGATTCATCACCACTCATATAAATCCCACTATCACTTTTTTATTACTTTGTATTGAAAGATTGAAGAAGTAACATCATTGGATCATGAACAGAGGATCAGCAGCATTATCATCTCTCATTCTATCAAGATCTCTGCTGATCAGTCATGTAAAGGAGTCGATCTCTGAGACATTTCTTTATAATTCTAAGACATTGATATAACATATTATTGGATGACAACCTACTTCTGTCAAAATCTGCTGTCTTCTGCCTGCTTTAGGTCTCTCCACTCATCCTTCATTGGCAGTAGAGAAAGGAAAGAAAGCTCCCAGACTTGAGACGTGTAGAAAATTGCTCAGTTCATTGCCTTGTTATTTCTTTTGTACATATACTTGCATATATACAAAGTCTGTCTAGAAAGTATCCAGCCATGTAATATGAAAAAAATACATTTATTGAAGAAGATACAAGAAACATTGTACATAAGACAATGGGACTCAGTCCTCTTGAAAGTAGGGACCTTGGGACCTCACATAGTTCTCTTCCACTGTTCAAAACACACAGCAATCTTTCTTGCAATCACCCTAATCTCATCTTTTTCAAAAGTGATTTTAGTTTTGGGAAAAGCCAGAAGTCACAGGGTTGAAAATCTTTCAACAGATTCTCAAGCATTTTTGAAGCATTTGTACAACACTTTATTTGCACTGCACTCATTGCATTGTTCCCGAAAGACTTCTAAATCATCCAAATAGCTTCTACTGAGAAATATTCAAGTTTTGCATAAAATTTTATGCAGATTTGTTGCTCTACTCTCTGTCATTTGAATGAATGCGACAGCCACACAGTGCACATACTCACTCAACGACATCTAGTGCCTCCACTGACTAGTACAGTGAAATATTTATTGTTCATGCATGCGCATTCAAGTCCACTCTTTTTGGCTGCCAGGTTACATCGATGGCATGTCCTCATTTCAACAATGGCTGGACTTTTTCTGTACAGACCTCCTGTATTGAAAATTTTTACCAATTTTTTTCTTTACTAATATGTTATTTCTACACAATAGGCTAGTGTTTAGTCCAAAATATATTGGTCTACATGAAAATTCTTGTTCTTGGGAAGCACCTTGGCTTAGAGTACAGAGAGTTGTCATTTTTGGAAAATTTTAAAGCTGGATAAAAGTGTTAAGCAGTGTCCCTCATAGTTTAATTCTGGGATCGCTTCTATTTAACATATTAATAAATTATCTTGTTATAAGCAGTGAAAGTCATATTTCAGTGCTTGCAGATGACACAAAACTCTGTAAATAAAAACAATGTGAGCAGGATATTACTTTGCTGCAGAGGGATTTAGATAGAGTAGGGGACTGGAAAAGAGAACACCACAAGTAAGACCAGTAAACATGGTGAAAATTGAATGTAGATAAATGAACTTTGGGGTAAATAAATGATTGCGAAGGAGATTAGGGATTTGTTATAGACAACAAATTAGGCAACAATGTGCAATTTCAATGTCAATTTTGAGCACTTGTAAGGATACTATGACACTAGAAAAAGTGCAGTGGCAGGCTACACAATGAATAAAAGGAATCAAACATGTTAGTTACTATTATAAAAAAAAATTAACTCGGTTTAGTAAGCCTCAAAGGGAATATGATAGCCTTATACAAATATAGTTTGGGCCAATACAAAACATTGTCTGATACAAGCCATTGACCATTATTCTTAGGAAGGACATAATGCCAGTCATTTAGATTGGAAGAAAGGAGATTTAGTCTAATGCAAAAGAAAGGTTGTTTTTTTTACAGTAAGAACAATAAGGATGTGAAATTCTCTGCCTGAAGAGGTGGTTTTATCAGAGTGTGAACATATGTTTAAACAGCAACTGGATGAATAAATAAATACTTGTAAAAACATATTCAGAGATATCATTTTTAGTTTATGGGTTAATAAATTGTTGACCCTAGAATGGCAGTCAAATCTCTCCTTGGAAAGAAGGATTTTTTTCAAAGTTTGTTGCAACATTGGAAGCACTTCAAACTGTTTTTTTTGTTTTCTTTTGGATCAACAGCAAAATTAGACGTAAGAAAGGTTGAACTTGATGGTGTTACATATTCATCCGCACATAAAAATGTGGTTAATGGCATTTGCCGTCCTGACAGGAAAAGTTGTGCCGAGCAGCATTACTGTCCTGACAGGAAAAGTTCTACCGAGCAGCAATCATGCACATGGAAACCTGGTAATTGCTATTGGGGTCAAAGGCCGGTTACAGCCAATCAGATCCACAGGAGGGGTATTTAAACCCAATTCTCTTTTTGCTCATTGCCCTGTCGTAGTTTCATCCTTATGGTAATCCGAGAGTGCGTTCCTGATCTTGATTTTCTGGTATTTGACTTTGGCTTCGTTTTGACTTCCCTGAATTCTGGTATCCATGACTGATATTGTTGTGTCTGATTCTGTGTTCCTGACCTCGGCTAGTATTTTGACTATTCTTGGATACGTTAAGTCCAGCCATTCTAAAGTCCGGTTATACGTTATCCTTAGTCCTAGGTTATCCACAGTTCTGCGTGCTGGATCAACTTGTAATCCTGACAGATGGATGCATGTCTCTTTTCAGCCTATGGAATTATGTCATTTCTCTGCAAGCATTACTTTATTCTAATTTGTATCTTCATCCCGCAAAACCAAACAAATGAAACTATTGTTTTCCACATAAATGCTTAAATGCTTAAAGAAAAGAGAAAATGAATCTGTGATCTTCTCACCACATTGACATTTGACCCTTTAGAGAACATCAAATAATATTAGGTCACAAAAAAACACATAGACTGCCAGACTCTCCGCTCTTAACATTACAAGGGCACCCGCTTACCACAGCAAAATTGATGTCACATGTCAGAACCCTGTTATCTAAGCTCGGACACAATCCGGCTGCATTCTCCGGGCACTCCTTCCGCATAGGAGCCGCCTCAGCAGCCTCAAGCACAAACGCACCGGTCCACATCATCAAAAGGCTCGGGCGATGGAAATCCTCCATATATAACGCATATATTCCGCAACCAGAGAAAGAGCTTCGCCAAGCTTTCAGAAACTTGGTCTTGTAAAATGCAATAAAGTGTGTATTTTCTCGAATTTATCTTTTTGCCCTCTTTTATTTACAGGCCCACTCGTACGTTGGTTTCGGCACACCACAACCAACTTTGCTCACAGTTACTATCCATCACGTATTTAAATTCCGAGCACAAGTAGAAAGGCCATTAGGCCTGAATTTGTGGGAGGAGTAAGTCCCCTACTTAAGCTCCCAGCCCCTACTCACCGCTGCCGCTCAGCTGATTGTCCCCACCCACCTACACCCTGTTTTAACTACATTATCCTTGGTGGGCCCTCTTTTATTTACAGGCCCACTCGTACGTTGGTTTCGGCACACCACAACCAACTTTGCTCACAGTTACTATCCATTACGTATTTAAATTCCGAGCACAAATATATATATATACAAATCCACTGTCATCTGATGTAAAAAAAATCCACATGATATTTCTGAAAACTCAGTATCCATTTGGCAGCCTTCAATGTTGTCTGCATTATCTATACCTTTGGAAGTATTCCAATTAGCAAGAATATGTTTAGCGCAGATGAATTGCTGCTTTAAGCACATCTAATTTATATATTATTAAAAAGGATTGTTTCTAAGGACCCAAGAGGAACATTTAGTTTTCATTATTAATGCCCGTGCGCTTGTGCTCATTTGTAGTCACTGAGCTGTTTGCAGATTCTAGGACTGAACCAGCTTGTCATGAATATTCACCCTTTTTAGTTCATCAGCTCTTTTCAAACTATTCTTTATCTTATCAAAATTGAGAGAAAGCACTTTTCTTTTGCATGAGAATGCTCTTTGTTTTATACGTTACAGCAGTTTCGAAAGGTTCTAAAAACAATCGTCTAGTACAGAAATAAAACTCAGAAACTTACTCAAGTTTCAAGATGTTTTTTAATTCTTTTTTTTTTCTTTTTTTTTAAAGATGTTTAGTCTAGAAGCAGTATGTCTCAAATTCTCCCTTTTCCTTTCATTCTACTGCCAAATTAAGTATTCTAGAAGTTTTATAGCATAATAGTAGTTTGTATGCTTAATAGTGCAAAAGTAAGTGGAGCAATATTACACACAAATAATAAGAAAATGGTATACAAACGAGTTTGTATGGTTGCTTCCAGCAGTTGGTAGTAGAATATGCAATAGAAAATACAAGGAGAAAAAGATGATTGTGTAGATTGTATATATAAAGACACTATAAGTTAATAAATCTAATAGTACATCCAATACAATATAATTGATGTGAAATCTTGAATAGTACTCAATTAGTAAAGTGCTATAATATAAAAATCTTTACAATTTATTGTCTGCCACATGCAGAAAAAAAATATAAAATAACACAAAACAAATGAAAAAGCACTATTGGCAGTGGTAATAGACACAGTGAGAAGCTTTGCCTCTTACTAGATACAATGGTGAGACAACCCGGCATACGCCGTTGCTCACAAAGTCAGCATAAACAGTGGGTGGGCTGCTGGTAACTCGATCGGCGTGTTAGGAGTATCTGTGCTGCTGCAGACCATAACGGTCCCCCGTGCTGTGTTGTTAAGTAAAGCCGCTGCGAAGATTCAAGTTCCGTAAGCTCCTCTTCTCCTTCTGGTGACGTCAACGCGTTTCGCCTTAAATAGGCTTCCTCAGGACGTGCTGTCGACTCCATGTTGGAGTTGGGTATATATGGGCAAATGTTCACACTCTTATTGGTAGTCCTCTGTTTACCTCATTTGCATATTAATAGTGCGATCGTGTTCAACTCCGTCATATACAAATATAAAGGTGTGCGTAGCACAGATTGACACCCCTCCTTTATGGGTGAAAGAGTTTAAACATCTAATTATTATAATTATCCATAGTATTGATTGTAAAACATAAATTGTCTAATATTGCCCCAATTGGTGGTTTAATAAAAAGTGTCCCTCTTATGCAATCTAAACATTTAATATAGTGGCATTTTCAAGTATATACTCTTATAAGCTCGATTTTCCAAATGGCAATATTAATATGTAATACAATATTTACATATAAAACAGCATAATAAAAAAGGAGAAAACATATAATATCTCAACCTAAAAATCAGATGGTAATTATAGTATTTAAAGTGACAGATTCTATCTTTTAATTTATATATTGCATAAATAGTAGAATTCAAATGACATAGACAGTGATAAAACAACATAATAAAAAAGGAAAAAACATATAATATCACCTAAAAATCAGATAGTAATTATGGTATTAAGTGACAGATTAGCTGAGATCATAAAGATTGATCATCCAGCCATGGCAAAACTGGCACGGCGTGGGAAAATGGGAAGAAAGGTGAGTAAAAAACACCTTCCTCAAACGATCGGAGGGGGCAGGTACCTAAACGCGCACACACACACTGACTGGCTCTCACACACACACTCTGACAGGCTCACATACACACTCATGCTGACAACAGGCTTGCACGCACACACTCTGACAGGCGCTCACACATACTCTTGACAGGCTTTTGCTCACACACATACAGACACTCTGACAGGCTCTCTCTCTCACACACATACAGATACTGACAAGCTCTCTCACACACACTCTGAAAGACTCGCTCACTCTGACAACACACACACACTGACAGGCTCTCTCACAAACACACACACAGTCTGACAGGCTCTCTCACAAACACACACAGTCTGACAGGCTCATACACAGACACTCTTGGATTTTTGTTTGAATTGAAACCCACTCAGTCTCCCTACCTTTGGGAGAGCTGAGTGAGTCTTTCCTGGGGTCCAGTGGGGCTGCACTCTTCCTGCATGCGAAGTAGCAGTACTCTGCCTGTAGCTCCTTTCTGCTCCCTCGCGTTTTGTAATAATGCCAGGGCAGGAATGACGTAATATTCCGGCTCCCAACATCATTACACAGCATGAGGGAGCAGAGAGCAGATGCAAACAGAGTACTGCTCCCTCGCGTGCTGCCCATAATGCTCGGTCAACCGCCTCCATGTACCCACGGGTGGCATCAAAGCTCCCTCCCACACTAACTAGAGAGCTGGCAAATCCCAGATGCCAGGGTGAAATTTCTAGTCGCCGTGGCGATCTAGTGCCTGGGATTTGTCAAGCCCTAATATATATATATATATATATATATTTTTATTGATTCAATCAATGTTTCTATTAATTGTTCATGGTCCTAGATATTATTTTGGCAAGGACTTAATTGGGGAAACCCCGCACAGAAACTAACTTGCTAAGCATTTGTTTAGACGTTTTTTAAAAGTTTGGGTTTTCGAGACAAATTGTCTATGCACTGTAAATATTTACAGGTGATACTCGAAAAATTAGAATATCGTGCAAAAGTTCATTTATTTCAATAAAACCGCTCCTGAGCAACATAAGTGAGGGGACTATTGTCTAAACTGTGCGTTGTAGCTGTAGTTTTAAGACAATAAGTTGGGTAACAGAGTGCCCAGTAGTATCTGGGAGTCCCAGCCAGGTATTTACACTGGTCTGGGATATCTCTCAATTTGATACAAACATTTGTATTGTCTGCAAGTCTCAGACAATTGTTGATTTTATTCTATTTGATTTATTTTTTTGTTTTTGTTTTACACACTAGTGTTTTTGGGTGTTGACTTTCACCAGTTTTTACATATTGGAAATGTATCATTAAAAGTTAAGTTTTAATATTCACGCACCAAAGTTGCACGTTAAGTTCTCTACTGTACCCTTACTGTTCCCTGCAACTAGTATGGTATTACACTTTAGGACACTCTGCCAATATCCTTTCTCTCCTGTTCCCCTCACACTTTTGTGCATTATTAGTGAATTAATTGCACTAGGGGTTAACCCCCACTCAGGAGATAAGCTACTGCATACCTTCTATGTTTATGTTTACATGTCTGTCCGTGTGTCAGTGTATGTGTGCCTGTCAGTGTATGTGTGCCTGTCAGTGTAAGTTATTTAGTGTCTGTCAGTGTGTGTGTCTGTCAGTGTGTTTAAAAAGTCATGAGGTAGTTTCTGTTATGGAGAGTTCGTGTCAGTGTGGGTAAAATCAATGAGTGTGTGTGTCTGTCAGTGAGACTGTGTGTCTGTCAGTGAGTGTGTCTGATAGATACACTGACATACACTGTCAATGACAGATACAAACTCAAAGATTTGAAACACATTCACTGACAGACACACTGACACACACTTTCTGACAGACAGACACACTCTCAATGACAGATACACACGCTCACTGACAGGCTCACACACTCACTGATTTGGCACACACTCTCAATGGCAGTGAGTGTGTGTCTGTCAGGGTGTGTCAAATTAGTGAGCGTGTGTTACATAGTTACATAGGCTGAAAAGAGACTTGTGTCCATCAAGTTCAGCCTTCCTCACATTTGTTTTTTGCTGTTGATCCAAAAAACAGCAAAAAGACCAGTTTGAAGCACTTCCAATTTTGCAACAAACTAGGAAAAAAATTCCTTCTTGACCCCAGAATGGCAGTCAGATTTATCATTGGATCAAGAAGCTATTACCCTACATTGAAAAATTATATCCTTGAATATTCTGTTTTTGCAAGTATGCAACTAGTTGCTGTTTGATCATCTGTTTGTGTCTGTCATTGAGAGTGTGTGTCTCTCAGTGTGAGTGTGTGACTGTTAGTGAGTGTGGATGATTGTAAAAGGGGTGGGGCTTATAGATGGAGAGATGGAGCCATCATAGAAACATGCGTGTCAAAATTTGACATTCACAAAGGGACAGACAGGAACTGTGTTCTAACTTCACTGCATAAGACTAAGCTCCACCTGCAACACAGAATATACGGTAGTGTCCCTGTTTCTTTTAATATTTTGATAGTGCCATTTTCAGTTAACACTTTTTGCCACTGTGATTGAAACTATAAAGTTGTTTAACCAGAGCAACTGACATGTCATTTCTCCTTGAGGGATCAGTTCTGGACCAATTCCTCTTCTTTTCCATTCAAATTTGTTTCATTATTCTTTTCTTGAACTGTAGCAGACTTAAACCGCAGCCTCATTACAGTCAACACTTTAAGGGGACCCTGTTTAACCTGCTCTGTGATTCACTAAAGGAAATTCACTGGAGATGTTATATTTAAATGATCAAAAGTATCTTGAATATATATGTAGTTGAACAGTAACAGCAAGGCAGATTCAGGCTCATGAATCTACATCATTGAGATTCATAAAATGAAACAGAAAAGAATAAGACATAGGCCAAGATTTATTTAGAGCCAATATTTGTTATCAACAAATTGTCAGCCTCAGATAAGCCATTCAATCATTAGGAATGCTTAAAATCACGCTGTTAAATGCTTATCAAAAATCAATAATTTTCCATCTTTTATCAAATCCAATAACCTTGTTTAACATAGAAATGATCAGATTTGGAGGTTAAACCCCATTTCTAAAGACTATAAACCTTAATAAATGCAGTGAAAAGCTCGAAAAAGACAAGTTGCTGATAAATAAATATTTTTCCTAGTTTTCTTCTGTTTGTGTTGTAGTTGATATGAGTATTTTTTTTTTATCATTTCATCCTTTGATATATCATTTGATTTGATATTTCACACACAGTTGTCAAGGACTAATGCCCACACACGCATCTATGGAACCCTTTCCCTTTACACAAAGATGTATTACCTTGCCTGAGGATTGCCGAACTTAACATAGAAAAGAATATAGGAAAAGGAAGAGAACAGTCAGACAAGCCAATGTCGGAATAGGAGAAGAGAAAGAAGGATAATCATAGAACAAAGCCAAGGGTCTAGGATCCCAGAGTAACGGATAAACCAGATGCAAAGCAAAGGGTTAAGGATACCAGAATAGCAGATAAACCAGACACAGAGAAAAGAGTAAAGTATACCAGAGTAACAGATAAACCAGATACAAAGCCATTGGTCAAGGATACCAGAGTAACAGATAAACCAGATACAAAGCCATGGATCAAGGATACCAAAGAAACGGATAAACCGTTACCAGAGTAACAGATAAACCTGATACAGAGCAAAGGGTCAAGGTTACCAGAGTAACAGATAAACCTGATACAGAGCAAAGTGTCAAGGATACCAGAGTAATGGATAAACCAGATACAGAGCCATGGGTCAAGGATACCAGAGTAACAGAAAAACGATATACAATGCCAAAATCAGAAACCAGAAAACTCAGAACTATAGAAATGCCCTCTTGGACTACACAGACCATGACAGGGCAAGGAAGTGATGTTAAAGAAAGGTATAAATAGTTCTTGGTGTGTATTGATAGGCTAGGGCAGTGTTCCCCAACCCAGTCTTCATGGGCCACCAACAGTTCAGGTTTTGTGAGTATCTCCATTGGAGTAAAACTGGGAAATACATAAATCCTGGACTGTTGGTGGTCCACGAGTACTGGGTTGGGAAACACTAGGCTAGGGAATGAATTGGGTTAATTAGCAAACAAGTATGAACGGAGTGTGATTATTGGGCTAATTTCCTTCTAAGGAACCAAGAAAAAGAACCGAAGGTAAGGTTCATACCCCCTAGCAGTTATTGCATGCAGGTGCATTTGTGTGTGCGCACATATGAGCAAGCATGTGTGCAGCCGCAATGTCAGCTTAATGTTGGGACACTGCACCGAGAGGAGGTATGACAACAGTGACAAAGTTTTTTTCATTTAATTTTTCCTTCGCTTTCTTTTTAAGGGTTTAATGTGCATCATTACATTTTTCCCTAGCCTGAGCAATAGTGGTGGTATGGGTTGCAGGAGGGGTGCCCTCGAAAGGCACTGAGTAGGGCAGTACATATACATTTTCCAGCATCCCCTTCTCTGTCCCCCACTCCACCTATTTTATGTTTGTTGTTAAACTATTTTTCTGGTATTTAATATTTTGTCTCCATGTTCCGGCTCCCATTTTATAGTGATACTTTACATACATCAATCTTAAGGATGAATCTTTGTCAGACAGGAGTCTACTAACTGGTATTCAATCTATATTTCTGACACATTATTCTTTTGATATGTAATGTCAAACAGGTGGTCAATTTGAGAGGAATTCACTTGCAGTCTATTTATATTATCATACTGAAGGCTAGTTTGACTCCATATAGACAAATGTAATCATCTAATCTAGACAAATGTAATTACATCAGTTGTTTTTATATGTTGTTGATGTTGTTGATCCTCTGATGTTGTTAATCCTGTTGTTGATGTTGTTGATCCTCTGGATTTTTAAGATGACAATAAAGGTTATATTGTAGATTTCTGGGCACATCATTCCCTTTTCTTGCTTTAAAAGTATTGGATTTTGACAAGGTTTAATCTTAGTATTATTTGTAAATATAGTTTCTCAACATCTAATGCCATAATTATTTGTAAGTATTTGTTTAACCCCTAGATGACCAGACCGTTTTTCAATATTCTTACCATTAAGGACCAGGGCTCTTTTTACATTTCTGCTGTGTTTTTGTTTAGCTGTAATATTCCTCTTACTCATTTACTGTACCCACACATATTATATACCATTGTTCTCACCATTAAATGGTCATTATTTTCATCATATTATATAATTTACTATAAAAAACATTATAAAATATGATGAAAAAATGTAAAAATCCACACTTTTTCAAACTTTGACCCCCAAAATCTGTTACGCATCTACAACCGCAAAAACCACCCATGCTACATAGTTTCTACATTTTATCCTGAGTTTAGAAATGCCCAATGTTAACATGTTCTTAGCTTTTTTTTTTTTAAAAAGTTATAGGGCTATAAGTACAAGTAGCACTTTGCTATTTCCAAACCATTTTTTTTTTTTTCAAATGAATGCAAGTTACATTGTAACACTGATATCTGTCAGGAATCCCTAAATAACCCTTCACATGTTTATATTTTTTAAAAGAAGACAACCTAAGGTATTAAACTTGGGGTATTTTAACTCTTTTCATGCAACCAATTTACCACCAATCTATGCCAAATTTTAAAAAAATAATAATAATTGGTGATTTTTTTTGACACACATAGCAATTTTAGAATACATGTACGGAGAACTTTAAGGGTTACTGCCAAAGAACACCTCAATATGTGTTCAGCAACATCTACAATGATAGCCCCCATGTATAGGTTTTGTTGGGTTCTCTGGGGGCTATTTGGAGGGTGCGCATTCCAGTTTTCCAACTTGGAATTTTCTCAGCTAGTCATCATGCACCCATGTCCTATTTGGGACATTTTTTTAAACCGGCCAATGTAATTTTCCCCCATCAAACCATATATTTTGAAAAGTAGACACCTTAGGGTATTTCAAATGGTGGTATCTTAACACTTTCCATGCACTAATTCTACCACAAGTCTATGTCAACCCTTTGGGTAGTAATTTTTTTGTCTATTTTTCACACACATTGTACTTTTGGCATGAATTCACAGCTCTTGTTACATATTACTGCCAAAGAAAACCACAATATGTGTTCAGCAACATCTCCTGAGTACAGTAATACCACCCATGTACAGGTGTGTTGGGTTCTCTCGGGGCTAAAAGACCTTATTTGGAGGGTTGCATTCCAGTTTTCCAACTTGGAATTTTCTCAGCTGGTCACCATGCATCCATGTCCTATTTGGGACATTTTTGAAGCCGGCAATTGAAGATTATGTTAGCTTCAGTGTACTGATAATATTAATTTTAATAATGACAGGAGGCGAGTATTTTGAATAATCTTTCTTGACTAACTCCATAGCAGTAAAGAAAAGAGTGACACAACTGAGAACCAATCACAATGCAGTATAGGGTATAAGAGGCGTGACATATGACATCATTTCCTCTTTAAAAACTGCAACATCACAAGGTCATAATGAAGAATAATAATAGAACAGCTTGTAAAACTTCATAGAATAAGATAATGGAAAACTAATATGAATAACTTGAACAGAAACAGGTAGAATGCAAACGAAGGCGTCCTGCTTTCAAACGATGATCCTCCATGACTTGATGATAAGGTTCCATGGTGTGATGATGACGAAACCTTGCATGGAGTCTTTAATATTTCCTTGTGGTTTCTGATTAAGCTGAAACGAGAATATAAAAGGTATTAGATTCCAAAATGATTGTGTAAAAAAATGAATATCTATCCCTTAAATTAACTTAATAACATCTAGCATTAATAATAATAAAAACGTCCTCCCGTCTAACGGTGTTAACAAAATATCCCACCCATATTGAGTATATGTATAAAATCTTTGAATGAACGTAAGTAAGGAATTAATACAATGCAACCATAAGTTAGGTATTTATACAATAATATGAGAAAACAAAAAGCCGTAGATACATATGAAAATAATAGGGAGGGAAGAACGAAAGAGAGTAGGGAGGGAAAATACTCGCCTCCTGTCATTATTAAAATTAAGATTATCAGTACACTGAAGCTAACATAATCTTCAATTTTATCACATGACGGAAGGCTTCGTATTTTGCAATTTTAACGCTAGGAAAGTAGAGCAAATGCTGGGTAAATCAAGAGGATGGAAGTAAAATGTCCTAAAAGTGGATTCTCTGGTTCAGTCTGCCGCCCATAAGATGTCTGAAAGGGAAGCACTTGCCGCATAAGCTGAAGAGGCTGAGGCCCCGCGAACGGAATGTGATCCAAAACTTTGGTCAATACCGGCAAGGGATAGTAGCCATCTAACCCATCTGGCCAACGTAGTGGCCGAAGCTGGACCATAAGGGCGGACGTACGAGATGAGAGGTTGACGATTGGAAGATTGCGGCAACATCGCGGTGGCTTCCACGCAGTGACGGAGAGTGGAGACCACGCAGAGTTGCGGGTCTGAAGGGAAGAAGGGGGTAGAAGACTGAGGAAGAGTTGGACTTTGTGCGTCGTGAGATCTGAAAGGTTACCCCCGCTGGGCAAAAGGTAAATGCGTCGGCATCGAAGGCTCGTACGTTGGATACCCGTCGAAAGGAAACCAGACAGAGCAAGAAGGTGAATTTCGCAGTAAGTTGGCGGAGTGACAAATCTTTGCTGGGAGGCCAATCCCGTAAGAATTGTAAGACAATGTCAACGTCCCAAAGGCTTGAATATTTGGGTTCCGGGGGGCATCTAAGGTGCAGGCTGCGGAAGAGTCTGCAGACGAGTGGGTCCTGACTGACAGGTGTCCCGTGGGCCGGAGTATGGGTCACTGAGATGGCTGAACGTACCACGTTGATAGACCGATATGACTTTCCGGCTGTGAATAGAGAGGTTAAGAAATTCATGATGGAGGAAGTAGGTGCAGTAAAGGGATTGAGATCCCGTCCCAAACACCAACTTGTCCAGGAGTGCCATGCTGATAAGTAGCACCTCCTCATTCCTGGGGCCCATGAGTCCCATAGGAGATCCTTAGTTTCCTGCGATAGGTAATCGGTTCACCAGGAACCCCGGAAAGAGTCCAGGCCACCAGGGGAAGGCGTTCCTCTGTGACCAGCAGATGAGGTAGTCCCAACGACTTCCTGTGGATGGTCGGAGCCTCTGGTAGGAGGAGGGGGTCCCTGATTGACAGTTCCAGAAGGTCCAGGAACCAAGGTTGACTCTGCCAAAGTGGCGTGATGAGGGTTATCCTCACCCTCTGTATGCAGATCCGGTGAAGGACCCTCGTTATCATTAAGAAAGGCGGGAATGCGTAAGCTCCGCCTTATGGCCATTGTTGTAGAAAAGCGTCTGTTGCTAGGCTCTCCAGCTCTGGTTGCCAGCTGAAGAAGTTCTTCGTTTGTCGGTTGTTGTGGGAAGTGAATAGATCTAGGAGGAAAGGGCCCCTCTCTGCGTTTAGTATTGTTAAAACATGAGGGTCTAGTTGCTAATCGCTGGCATTTCACCAGTGGCGTGAGCACCTGTAACGGAACTCCCCATACTCCGACCGAGTACCTTCTGTTGATGGACGCTTCTTGGCTTGCGCCGAGGACCACAAGCACCGCACCAGACAACACTACCACCGCAGACCCCACAACCGCCGTAGCTTAACTGGAGTCTGGCCGTCTTCCTTCCACCCTGGATCAGCTTCTGTCCTCCAGGACCGTGTGGGGAAGACTTCTCCTCCAGGAGAGCATATCAGGAACAAGCTCTTAAAAGAGCTAGGTGATTAAAGCTCGAGGGAGTTTGCAGAGCATAGCAATCCCCAGTGTGAGTATAGCTGTCCCCTCCAATCACGAGACAAGACTACGTGTTGAGAGTCAAGAAGATCTGTGTTTAATTAGCACCAAAGGGCCTTCTTTTATAGAGGTCTTACACATACAGGACCGCTCACAGGTTTTTTTTTTTTTTTTTAATATAAATATACTCAAAAATCATAACAATCCGTCCAGTAGATCAAAAGTTAGTCAGAATTACTTTTCTGACCGGCCACAAGCACATTTTCCTATGGATTCAAAGGGGCACTGTTTTTAAAAGGCCAGCACTAGTCCAAATAAAAGTCCATGAGACCAAGTAGTGGTTTTAAAGGGCCATACACCCCAGAGCCATAGTCATGTGGCAAGAGGCTGACAAGCAGGCTTCTCCATAAGCCAGGGGAGCAGAGTAGTTTAGCACATAGAAAGCCAGTGGCAAATGGCAGTTTGTCACAGTACCAGTCCGCCGTCATTTTCTACCAGATATTCTGCCAGCAACGTGATGTTGCGTGGTAGGCAGTAGTCAAAGATCTCTTTGGTGAGTTCCACTAGTGCTTGGGAACGTGTGCCTACGAGGCGGTTGATGTATCTTACCACTGAGACGTTGTCCATTTAGAGCATGATGCAGTCGTTGGATCGTTCCTTTGACAGGCTGCGAATGGCGAATGATCCAGCCAATAGTTCCAGGCAGTTGATGTGCACCTAGAGCTCCTGGGAAGTCCATACCCCTCCTGTGGAGGAGGTTCCGTCCGTTGCTCCCCAGCCTGATTGGCTGGCATCTGATTCCAGCACAGTCTGGCTGGTTTCCGAATATGGCCCTGCCGTTCCAAGCCTGCATGCAGTTCAGCCACCAGTGCAGTTCCTCCCGAACCTCGTCCGACATAGGGACCGGTTGGTCGTATGTAGGTTTTCTGCGAAGGAATTTGGGCTTGAGGCGTTGCATGGCTCTGTAGTGCAGGGGTCCAGGACAAATGGCCTGGATGGATGAGGAGAGAAGGCCTACGATCCGTGCCAGTAGGCGCAGGGGTATGGCACAGAGTGCATGATGTGGAGTCTATTTAGAATACGAGAAATAGAATTGATTGAGCCGGGGTCATCGAGGACTTGGGGCGATTGATAACGAAACCTAGAGACTTGAGTAGATGTATCATGTAGGTTGTGTGCCTCCTCAGAGTCCCTGCATCCTCGTCGAAGATCAAGATGACGTTGAGGTAAATGATGCATCTTATGCCGTGGGCTCTGAGTTTCGCCACTACTGGCTTCATCATCTTGGTGAAGCACCACGGGGCGACTGAGGCCGAACGGGAGGCAGGTAAATTGCCAGGGTATCCCGTGCCAGAAGAAGCAGAGGTAGGGGCGGCTCCTTTTGTGTACCATGATGGTAAGGTACGCATCTTTGCGGTCTAGACAGGTAAACCAGTTGTTGTCTCGAAGCAGATCCTGGAGAAGGTGGATACTCTCCATTTTGAAATGTCGGTATACTACTTGAGAATTGAGCTCCCTGAGATTGATAACGGGGCGAAATTCGCAGGTCTTCTTCCTGACCAGGAAGATGTTGCTGTAGAATCTGGTTGAATCCGGGGCCGGCTGCATGGCACCTTTCGACTGTAGTTCTCGTAATTCCGAGTCGCTTAGACGGGCGTCCGCCCATGTAACCTGGATCAGATGTGGAGGGGCCCGTTGGAATGGGGTCGTCTTGAACTCTATTTGATAGCCCCGCACTGTTTGGAGGATCCACGTGTCTGAGGATAGGTCTCCCCAGTTCTGGAAAAAAAGAGAAACACGACCTGCGATATGAAAGGAGGTTAGAGGCAGGGAAGAATGTTGACTTACCATTGGAGAATCGTCCTCGGCTGCCGCGGTCACAATCTGATCCCCTGTTTGGTAGAATGGTTGAGTCCTAGTTGTGCGGGGGCCGGATGGTCAGAAGCGGCTGGCGGCACGGCCCCTCTGCCGGCCAGCCCTGCCAAAAACACCTCGGGTGTTAGGGCCGCAGAAAACTTTCCGCATCGATGTTTGAGCCTTGTTAAGAGACGTAAAAATATTGACCCTCTTGTTCAACTCTTTTAGGAAGGCCTCTCTGAACAGTTTGCCCTGTGCCAAAGGGCCTAATTCTTTATCCCCAAGTTCGACAAGTTTGTCGTCGATACGGTAAAGTGCTTCTCGGCGCCTCTCCAAAGAGGGGACTACATTGGTGTTCCCGAGGAAACAGAAGCACCTTTGTGCCCATTCTCGGGTATCTCGTGCCCACTCACGCACCGCATCTGGGGTAAAATCATCAGCCCTCTCATAGGCGTCATCTGCCATGTCCATAATTCTTGCTAGCGGCCCAATATCACCTAGCAGCTTGTCCTGGGCTCCCTTAAAACCACATTCTATGCCCTTGCGCGGGTACAGACCCCCTCGGGACATGAAAGTGATCATGAGTGGGTCGAATTAGGGTGTGTGTGCCACCTTGTCTGGCAGAATTGGGCAAGGGCATTCTGATTTCATCCGTTTCCTCACTTCCTTGTCCAGAGATTTTCTGAGCCAGAAGTGCATAAATCTGGCTAAATGTTCGGGAGGGGACCACTCTTCCGAGCGGGGATGACGGATGTTTCTAGGGTCAAACATTTGGAGGCCCGAACTGTCAAGGAAAATCTCTGTACCCTCCTGTGGGTTACCCATGGATGTTTTTTTTTTTTTTGTGTTATTCCTCTCACATTGTACTTTAGGCATGGATTCTCAGTTCCTGTTATGTGTTACTGACAAAGAACACCCCAATATGTGTTCAGCAACATCTCCCCGAATACAACAGTGCCCCCAAGGTACAGGTTTTATGGGTTTTTGCAAACTTACAGGTGTCAAATGTAGGACTTTCCCTTTTTCCATGTTTGCACATTGATGCATCTTTTATTGCTGACTTCATCATCGTGATAAGTTTTACTGTTTTAAAAACTCATATTTGTCTTCAATGAAGTCTCCCGAGTATAACAATACACTCCAGGTTTTATGGTGTTTTGAAAAGGTACAGGGTCAATATAGGGCTTGCTCAATTCAGTTTGCCAGATTGGTTTGCTGGATCTGTGTTGCCTTTTGAGACCATATGGTAGCCCAGGAATGTGAAATAACCCCATCATGGCATACCATTTTCAAATGTAGATAACCCAGTGTATTCCAAATGGGATATTTCCAGTCTTTTGTAGTGGCTATTTAGTCACAAACACTGGCCAAAGTTAGTGTTTTTAATTGTTTTTTGCATTTTTTTACACAAAAATTGCACTTTTACTGGTGATTTTATTCTAATTTTTTTATGTGTATATATATCTCAAAGTACACTTATAATGAAATCATATATATGCATTTTATATGTATTATATATTATAATATACTATTCATATGTATGTATAATATGTATGTGTGTGTGTGTGTGTGTGTGTCTAGGCAGCACACCTATGGGAGGGGGGTCCCCTCAAATCCCCTCAAGAAAAATATAGAATAAAAGAAAGAGAAAGAGAAAGGGTGCACCTAAAAATAAGTGAAAACAATACTTGTATAAATGGTGATAAAAGTCCAAGCAGTACTGCAAAACAGTCCAAAATACAAAGTAGTTCTGCGTCCGGAGGGAAATATCCTTATAGTGCAATGGGTGAAATATATGGTCTCAGATGCAGGCTTATTGTCTCGAGGTGGATATGCGAAAGAAGCAGAAGACAAAGAGGACTCCACTGGTACAGTATGTTGTAATATGAGATATTGGGTATATAAAAATAAAACTACTCACAATCTCCAGAGCTTAAGTCCAGCTCTGGTTTAAATGGCACGAAGTGGAACAATCCCCACTCAAGGATATAAAAAGCTTCAATGATGTTTCTTCGGTAGGATAGTTCAGTAGAGTAGTCCAGGCTCGAGATAAAAAAATAAAATATATAGTGCTCCCTGTATAACTATTAGGGATAATAAAATCAGGATAAAAATACTCACGGTATATTGAGCAGACGCACTGCTCAATGGGTAGCGTATGGGTGGTACAATCCCCACCTAGGGATTCTTGGTACTTCGTTGTAGATGATAGAACAGTGGTGTCAGGTCAGGATAAAAAGTAGAAAAATAAAAATATGTAAAATACCAAAATTAAGGTAGTATATTCCTATAGTGAAAAAAGGAATCGGGCAACAATATAAAAGATAGCCAAAATTCCTTTATTAACACTTGAACAGTAAAAAAAGAGTTTCTAGATGCGTTTTGCCACAGCTGGCTTCATCAAGTAGAAACATATAGGGAAAAACAGACCTGACATATACTCTTTATATAAGAAACTATATAATTACTTAGGTAATTTGAATTTCCCGCCAATATGACGTCATTGGCGTCATAAGTGTGGGTATAATTTACTATGAGTATAAAACCATAATAAAAGCCCATATAACTATAAAATATAGGTGTGGAGTGTTTCATGTATTCACATTATTAAAAACGAAACATATAACTACATAAACTTTGAATATCTAGCTTCCGACACCATGTGATGCGGAAGTAAAACGGACGCGTGTCGCGTGGTGTCGGTGAACCGCATGCGTCATCCTCAGAGGGAACGCATATGAGGTTGGGCAGGAACTGCTGGTCTAACACATCACCCCGTGGGAGGAGTCTTGTGTCCGGGGTGACGGGACCAGCATGAGTGATATTATACTGTTGTGTCGTCTAGTGTAGATAGATTTTGAGGTTAGGACTCTATCAAATATCCCGTTCTCTGCCCTTGGGTTTTTATGTCCAAGAAGCATCATCTTGCACTTATCCACATTAAATGTCAGTTGCCACAACTCTGACCATTTTTCTAGTTTACCTATATCATTTGCCATTTGGCTAAGCCCTCCTGGAACATCAACCCTGTTACATATCTTAGTATGTACCATCAAGACCTTCTGCAACATCACTAATAAAAATATTAAAGAGAATGGGTCCAACTACAGATCCCTGAGTTACCCCACTGGTGACAAGCCCATGCTTTGAATATACTTCATTGACTACAACCCTTTGTTGCCTGTCACTCAGCCATTGCCTTACACATTCAACAATATTGGAATGCAAACTTAAAGATTGCAGGTTTTTTGATGAGCCTTCTATGTGCAACAGTGTCAAAAGCCTTACTGAACTCTAGGTAAGCAATGTCTACTGTACTACTCTGATCTAATATTACAATATATATATATATATATATATATATATATATATATATATATATATATATATATATATATATATATATATATATATTATATATTGTGTGTGTATATATTTATATATATATATTTTTAAAAATAAATAATAATTATTTTAAAAAATAAAAGTAAAAATAATTTTAAAAAAATTTAAAAATAGTTTTTTGCATTTTTAACACAAAAATAAATATAAATGCTAACTTTGGCTGTTTTTTGTGACTAAGTGGCTACTAAAAAAGACTGGACATACTCCATACTGAATACCCTGGGTTGTCTACTTTCTTTAAAAATATGTACATGTGAGGTGTAATTCAGAGACTTGTTACAGATAACAGTGTTACAATGTCCCTATTGATAAATTTAAAAAATATATATTTTGAAACAGCAATGTCTTACTTGTACTTACAGCCATATAACTTTCAAAAAATGCTAAAAACATGTTAATACTGGGTATTGCTAAACTCAGGACAGAATTTGGAAACTATTTAGCATGGGTGTTTTTTGGCAGTTGTAGATGCGTAACAGTTTTTGGAGGTCAAAGTTCGAGAGTGTGTTTTTTACATTTTGTTTTAAAAATAAATAATGTCATCTCTAGAAAGACCATTTAATGGCGAGAAAAACGGTATATAATATGTGTGGGTACAGTAAATGAGTAAGAGGAACATTACAGCTAAACACGAACACAGCAGAAATGTAAAAACAGCCCTGGTCCCAAACGGTAAGAAAGTTGAAAAGCGTTCTGGTCACTATGGGGTTAAAGTACACTTTTGCTTTGCAAAGCAACTCTACAATGAAGAAAAAGTGTGAAATTGACAGACCACAAAGTCGTTGAGACTTTCAAGAGGGCACATTTATGTCTTTGATAAAAAAATGTATACATGCAAATTAATATTCAACAAAAACAAAGAATATGAGAAACTTAGTAGCTTGCTCTTCATCTTCGGTCAGTTGCCGTTCAGATGTAAAAAATGTTAACTTGTGCCATTACAAAGAGAATGTATATAATTTGCAATCTCAAACTGATCCCACCATTAGGACAGTCTAGAACTGAAATGTCATCAAGTTCTCTCTGGAAGAGATACAGCAACCCTGGACTATCTTGTCAGCCTTCTTTGGGCCTTGTCAGTGAGTTGTTGCTGCTCCCCTCTTGACATAGTAGGCTTGGGTTCCACAAGTGGAGTCCCAAGCAATTGCATTGCAACAAATACAAAGAATATGAGAACACAGGGAACAGGCAAAAGTTTAGATAAACTCAGTAACTTGCCCCGCATTTAGTCCACAGTCAGGTCTCAAAAATGTTTTTACACACTTGTGTCATTACAAAATAAACCTAAATTAACGCATATCATACTGATCCCACCCATACAGGCAGTCCATAATTGAAATTTCTGCAAGATCTCTCTACATGATCGTTTTGGCCTTCTTTGAGCTGAGTTGTAGCTGATACTCCTCTTTAATATTCACCTTTTATAGCCTGTCTAGCAGTTATAACTAGAGTTAACTGATCCACCATATTTTACTGTATTCATATCAATTCTACGTGATGTAGGGTGGTGGATGTTGCTGAGGACTTTCCCACAGTGTGCTGAATTTAATGTGGAGCATCAATATTGTATTTCTCTCAAAATTTTTATTGTCTTTTAATTCTTTTAATTTTAATTCTCTTTGTTTTCTACATTCACAATTACCCACAGTATCAGCCTGCAAAGAATATGTTTGATAAATGTGTGTGTTAAGATCCCCGACATACTCTTCTCCTTTGCAATACAAAACAAATGTTAGCACAAGTATAAATATTATTTGCAGACAAGTGGTTAACAATATCAAGGTGTGCCAAATGGGTAAGAATTAGAATTATACTGTTTTTGATAACAGAATGCATATTGTATTGTACAAAGTTAAATGCATATTTAGGATGTAATACACATGGCTGAGTTGGTAAGGGAAGTGTATGTCATAAAACATTTAATTACCATTAAATGTTTGTTTGTTTGTTGGTTTTTGTTTTTTTACAGTAATTATTGCCAGACTGTTTAGATTCTAAAAAAAAATTCCTGCCATCTCAAAATTTCCCTGCCTATTGCTTTCTTTTAAACCTACTCATTTTCTGGTTCTCTTTTACCGATCAATAGCAACAACCTTTAGTCTTACCTTTCACTATACCAACGTTATCTCCAGCAGTCTATCTACACATTAACCACTTTTATTAACTTGGAAACATGCACCATTTAATGTCTTTTCAGCTATTCCTGCTGCAACTTTAGCAAATAATACAAAATCTCTTATTTTCTGTAGCACTCACACGTGACTAAACAATACAGAAATTTTTTTGACTTAAATGTCCTACTCCACAATTTATGTGGCATTCTCCACAACTAAGCCTCACTCATATTTTTGTTAAATTTGATGTCTGCTTTGCCATACCTATCATTTTATCCATTTCACTGCCCAATGCCTCAAAGCACACTTCAAGGATTTAAAATTAACGTGACCTGACAGGTTATTCAAATGGCACCAAACCGCATCCTAAGAAGACTTAAACTGTGACACTTTATTGTAGATATCTGCTTCTTTGCAGATGTTGCTCCCATTTGCTGTTTTGCTATTTTCTACAAACCTGTGCACACACTAATACTGTGGATTCCTGTTGTTTACAATATTACACTACCCAATTACCGTTTAAGGGTTAAAATATGCAAGTATATTTGATTTTTTTTTTTTTTTTTTTATTCTACCAGCTTAGATCACTAGTCTCAAATATATGTGACAATACTAAATGTTAGATAGTTGTCTAGGTTGAAAAAAAAGACTAAAGTTCATCAAATTCGACCCTAAAGCCCATTCTTTTATGCTGTTTTTTGGATCTATGTCAACACTGCACTTATTTTTCCAAAGAAGAGTGCAGTTATACCGTTATTGCATATATATTCATTTAAAGATTGATTAAAAGTTGTGGAATTTTAAAAAGCTGTATGCCTCTAACAAATCAATAGACACCAAAACAATGTCAACCAAGGTGTATTTTTAAACACATTTGACCTAATTTTGACACACTTGACACATTTGTAAGCACATTGACCTAATAACCAATTCTTTTCATTTACACACATAGCATAGCATTTTTTTGAAGATGGGATGCTTAGCTAGCAGGTGAAGTAAAAACATAAATCTCAATAATTTCATATATTGATTGATATATAGGTCACTGCTAAAAAAGCCTGCAAAAACCTTTGCAGTATACTCAATGTGCTCAGAGCCCTGCCTCCTCTACTCTTAGTGGATACTAGAACGCAGCTATAGAATTAATAATTATTATTATTCAGCTGCTGATTTGGTTAATTACAAGAGCATGCGTTGAAAGGTGTTTTGAGTCCCATTCTTAGTGGACAGTAGAACACAGCTATAGAATTAATAATAATAAATAGTATTACTTATTATTAATTCTATGACTGTGTTCTAGTGTCCACTGAGAGTGGGACTCAAAACACCTTTCGACGCATACTCTTGCAATTAACGAAATCAGCAGCTGAATAATAACAAATGTTATTATTACCCAATTAATGGTACTCATTTTATCGACCTTGGAAGGATGAAGGGCTGAGTTGACCTTGCTGGGATATGAACCTGTGACCTTGTATTTTTGAACAGGCTCATGTAGTTAGGGTATTTTTGATTCTAGTTAGGGTATTTACCATCTGAGCTGGCATTAAAACTACAACATGTCTATGGTGTGTGGGATATGAGCTGCCGTCTAAGAATGTGCATGGACATGAAAACTAAGGATGTGCATGGGCAAAAAATTCAGTTTGGTTCGGAAATTCGAGTAAGTAAAAAAATTTGTCTGCATCTGCAATTCGGACCAATGGCATTTGGTTCGGCACTTCGGAACTGCTGAATGTCGTCACTTCGGAACTTTGATGCTTGGTACTTCGGCACTTCTGACATTCGTCATCATCGGAATGTCCAAAAGGCATAAAAATTGTAAGAATGTACATTTGGAACAAAACGAATTGCACATGTCTATTGCTCATTTCATTGGACTGGGAATAGTGAAACTGGATTGGGCAAGCAAGCATTATATTGCTCAAAATGAATTAGCTTATTGGTCAAGATTCCTGTCATCATTCACGTAATTTTCCCTCCCTCTCTCTTGTTTTGCCACTTTTCAGAAATCTGAATCGCTTTGGCACTTCCAAACTACTGAACTTCGGCACTTCAGGACCTTTGGGACTTCGGCACTTCGGACATTCCTAAGCATTTGAATGTCCGAATGGCATGAAATTCGTACAAATGTACATTTGGAATGAAATGAATTGATCATGTCTATTGAAAACCAGCAATGGAGCAAACATATGTGTGTCTATTGGCAAGCAAACATTCATTTTACATTGTAATGTAACCTATGCACATTTTCCTGAGGGAAGAGATTATAGAGCTACTCCAAGGAACTTATCTACTATAGTTGACCCACATGTTAGTGCAGTCACTTAAATCATATTAAATGTATGAAAAAATAATACAAACATATTCAAAAATAAGATACTTTTATCTGATAGCATTCAAACATACTCAGTAAATTTCCCAGAAAAGGAAATAGCTGGAAAACATTTTGGCACATTTTAGCATAAGCTCCTTCCAAGAATGTGTTAGTGTGTTATGTATTTCATCACAGTGACCAGTTTCATTCATGAAACATACATTCAATTGTTGCTTAAGCTTGTAGATGTTGTAGCTGGCTAATGTCAGTCTTCCAGTAGCTCCATTCTTGTATATTTAATTAATTAAGCTACAGTCACTGGCACCATATATGTATATATGTAAAAGATTTAGGGATACAGCTGTCTAGAAAAAAATATTAACAAAACATAGTGTAGCATTGTTAAATAAATCAATTAATGACACTCGTTTTTGGTAGCACTCACAAGATAATAGTATGTACAATCGCCTCAAGGATGCTTAAAATGCTGGTGCAGAGGGGCTATATACTATTTCCACCCCTTACATTGCTCCTTCCAAGATGTAAACGTGGAAATCCAGGTAAGTAAGTATATCAAAAATACATTTATTGGCTCAGAACAACTAAATAAGTTTCAGGTTAAATTCAAAATCAAATAAAATTGCAATAGTTTCCTACGCGTTTCAGGTACCAAAAACTATTAAAACAATCAAAGCCAGAAAATAAACACAGATAAAAAATAAATCTAATTGCTCCGACTCCCAATGTCCTTTCATAGGGCTTGTTCCCTATCGTCTATTGGTGATGTGGTGTGGTGGGTATCCCCTCTCTTGGATTGGTTCTTCAAATGTGTCACTCCAAACATATATGAAATAAGTAAAGTTGCTTGTTAGAAGAGGTGTGTACTTCTATGGTCTACTATACTCTGTGATATATTTGAGTGAAAACATGGATTTAAATATACTGCAATTTATAGATAATTCTCATTAAAAAGAAAACAAAGAAGAAAAAAGCCTTGTAAATGACAGGGTTTGTTTTCTTTTAAATAATGGAGATTGCTAAAATCATGAATAATATTCAGAAAATGATATGCATGACATAAAAATATAATTTTTGAAATTGTTACCACCACTTAAATGAAATTCCAACACAGTCAACATCAGTATTTCAGAAAGGTTCTGCAGTTGGGGGAGAGTGGATGACACTTTAGGAAAATACATCTTAAAATCAATATACAAAAATAATAACCCACTATTAAAATACAATATATCTAGCAAATACTCCACTTGACATTAAATAAATGTGTCATGTACATTCTTTAGTAATTACAATATCAAATTACAATGCAACAAAATAACAATCCTGTATAATAAAAACATAAATATGTAACTATAGCCTGAAAAATGCAGCTTTCAATTTTTTTTTTTTAATTATACACTGATCAGCCACAACATTTTCAAGCAACTGCTTAACATTGTGTAGGTCCCCCTTGTGCTGCTAAATCAACTCTGATATGTTGCAGCATGGACTCCACCAGATCCGAATGTGTCCTGTTTCATCTGGGACCAAGACATTTAAGACCTGCAAGATGCGAGATGGGGAGTCTATGAAGCGAATATTGTGTTCCAGCACATTCCACAGATGCTCAATTGAATTTAGATCTGGATAATTTGGAGGCCATGGTGACACCTTGAACTCTTTAACATGTTCCTCAAATCATTCCTAAACATTTTTTGCAGTATAGCAGGGTGCATATTCCTCATGAAATAAACACCTGCCATCAGGGAATACCATTGCCACGAAGTGGAGTATGTGATCTGCAACAGTTTATAGATAGGTGGTACGTATCAAACATCCACATGAATGCCAGGACACATGGTTTCTCAGCAGAACATTGGGCGTTCATGATCCTTGCACTGGTACATAAGTTGTCCTTCCTCGCAACAATTTTGTTAGGCACTAACCAACCAGGAACACCCTATATGACTTGCTATTTTGGAGATGAGCTGACAATCTAGCTATCACTATTTTGCAATTGTCAAAGTCACTCAGATCTTTTGCTTTTTCCAAAACATGACTGTTCACTTGCTGCCTAATATATCACACCCGATGACAGGTGCCACTGTAATGATATAATTAATGTTATTCACTTCACCTGTCAGTGGTTTCAAAGTTGTAGATGATCAATGTAGCAGCAAGGTGGAAACAAAAATAGTTACCACACAGAAAATAAAAAGCAAATGGTGCAGACATCTATGGAAGGAAAGTGATAAAGGTAAAGGGACAAGAAGAAGGAAACAAGGAAATTAGATATACTTTTATTCCACCAATCAGATCCCTCATATTGAACTCCTCTATCATTTCTGTGGTTATACATTAAACACTGTACTCTCTTCTAGCCCATTTTTTTGTTTGGGCCCCTTCCACAACCTCAAATCTCACTCCCACCTCTTCTCACTTTTTCATCTCTCACTCCTGGCTGCTGGGAACATTTCCCCTAACCATGGCCCTTTTCCTTTTCTTCCTCCTCTACCTAAAAATCTTTACATGTTATACACATTCCCTCTTTCTCAACTTCTGCCACCTTTTCCCTGTGCTCTCTGTTATGTCCACTCTGTCTGTAGAACTGACAAATCTTTCATTCATTATTTCTTTATCTCTATCTCCCAGTCCTCACTGAAACTTGGCTCTTCTCCTCTGACTTTGCTACCACTGCCCTCCTATCTTTTGGCAGCCTCTAACACTTACATATCCCAGACCTGGTGACTACAAAGGTGACAGCATGGGTCTCCTCCTTTCACTTCAGTGCACTTTTCAACTTATTACTTCTGTACCATCATTCTCCTTCTCTTCCTTAAAGGTCAATGTCATTTCTCTCTACACAACATGGTTATCTACCTCCATCACGTGAACTTTGGCCCCTTCTTGGAACACATCTCAGCCTGGCTCCATCATATAGATTACATTTCTAACTCTGTAGGCTTAAAATATCCCTCTATGACTGCCTCCATGGTATTCATGCAATGGTCTAATTCCCCTATCTATTAAGCCAGCAATACTATAGATCTTATCTTCTACAACCTTTGTTTTATCACTAACTGTATTAACACATCACTCTCTCTTATCACCCCCACCTAACCTGCAGTCTGTTCCTGCCACCCACCCAATCTCCCTCTCAGGTCACACCTAGAAGCTACATAATCTTAAAATACATTAAGCAGCCGTCTTAAAATACATTAAGCAGCCTTCTAATCCCCTTTACCAATCTCAACTACCACATGGTCTTCTATTGCAACTTCCTTTTATAACTCTAACCTCTCTAGTACTCTAGATGAGATATGTCCACTCACTGCCCACCCTGTCTGTCAAACTAAATGCCAACCATGACATATGACATATGCAATCTCTCTCATCTGCAATTGTGCCTTCATTGACTAAAATCTTCAATCACTCTCTTTTATCTGAAACCCCCCATTCTTCAAACATGCACTGATTACACCCATACCAAAAAAAGACTTCTCTTGACCTCAATGCTTTGCCTAGCTATTGTCCTATCTCTCTTCTCCCTTTGCCTCTAAACTCCTTGAAACACTTAAATTTGACTTACAGACTATCTGAACTCCAACTCCTTACTTGACCTACTTGGCTTCTGCTCCAAACATTCCACAGAGATCGCCCTTGCCAAAGTGACCAGTGACTTACTGATGGAAAAGTTAAAAGGCCATAATTCGCTACTTTTGCTGTTGACAGCCAGCTTCTCCTCCTCACTCTTTGTCACCTTGGCCTTGAGGACACCGCTCTTTCCTAGCTCTCTTTCTACCACTCTTACCTCAGTGTCTCCTTCTCTAGTTTCTCCTTCTTCTATACCTCTCTTGGTTAGAGTTCATCAACGCTCTTTACTAGGACCTCTTCTTTTCACAATTTCCACTGTTTCTCTTGGTGATACCCACCTCTCCTTACCTGATCTTTCTCCCATTCTGCTGGACCATGTCTACACACTTTAGTAAAAGAAAGAAATATGGTACAGATGGATAATAATAATAATACACACCTGTGTGTTTTTTAGTGATATGTTTTCTTTATTGATTCAATAATATTGTTTTTTGCACTCGTCATTGGCTGTTCATATTACAACTACAATTGCAACCTTCTACTTTTGTGTAAATTCCTGAAAGATCCATGTCTCTTACATCACCATTTTGATTTTAATATCTAGAGTCAGTTAGAAAACTTCAATGTTATTCTCATTGTATGTAAGTGCCTGGAGGAGGCACTTGTAGCCCTCTACTTGTCATTGATCAGTCTATCTGATATTCAAACTGTACGCACTACCTGTGATTAGTTTTCCATGGTTCACCAATAGTCAACACAGGCCCATATGCTTAAATTGAAAATGCATCAAACAGTGACAGAAGAAAATCTGTCAGTCGATTGTTAAAGTGTCATATTTTTGCTGGTGGCTGTCAGGATTAACACACATCAAAACTCCTAGAATGGGTTTTGTGTTGCAATGTCAAAGCACAAAATGAGAGAGAAGGAAAAGAATACAAATATACTATTAAAACTATTTTTAATGTGTTATATAATTATTATTTTTCTTTTATATATTTTTGCTGTGCAAAGGATAGGTACAAACATGCTCAAGGTACCCCAACAGCAGTCCTCTAGCGATATATCAAGCTGTACATTCAGGGGTAGTAGATTAGGCTTGCACAATTTTATAATAGGTAAATAAACATGCATGAGAATTCAAGATCAATAACAGGAATTAGTGAGACTCGTTTACATATGTGTAGACCATGCAAGACTTGCAAATGCTGATTAAATCGCATAACATGCTAGCTGGGAGTACAATAATAGGTTAGGTGCACAGTAACAGATTAGATAGATAAGAACAGGCTATTAGCGGTGTAACACTTCGATTACTGCCATGTTGGATAGCATGAGCGAGTTCAGTGGAACAGATGTCTGGATGTAAAGGCTGTACTAGACTCTCTAATGTTCACTGGTATTGTGTAACATGCTAACTGGGTTCATACTAACAGGCTAGTAGCTGGTGTAACCCCTGGAATACCTCTCTTGTAGTTTAGCAAGTATTGGCATAACCAGGCAATTAAAGACACCTAAACATAAAAAAGTTAAACATAGATTCAACGGTATTGTCTGTCTGGGTACAGATGGGCTAAAATGTTGCAGCATGTCCTAGTGGATGCTCGGGAACATACGGCACTGTCAGCCAATGCCTCAGGTTGGTGTAACCACGGAGTCCCTGGGAGCTGCTGGGCAGTAGATCATCCGATGCCCGTCTGGAGGCTGTGGGTACATGCTTGGGGTGGACGTCAGTGAGCCTCCTCATCTGCGTTTCGGGACCCTCTGTGTCCACATGGGCTTCACTGTGCATTTCGGGTGGGGTGCCCCTCCTGCCCTGAGACCTGTGTGGGCGGCGGTACAGTCAGCCATCTTAGTAAGGCCACGTGTCTCCTGCCTGTCAACCTTGTGACCTGAATCAGGTTGTGGGTGAGTGCTCACGCTTTGGGGTAGACCGGGATGACCCCCGCCGATTCATGGGGGGGGACCGTGGGCCCTGGCACAGAAGCTCGGTCTGTCGTGGTGGCAGAAGAGCGGTCATCTCCCCTGCACTCACCACGTTTGTAGGCCTCATACTCCTATCAGGCAAATGGTGCTCAAAACAGCTCTTAAGTGGTATCAATTTGTGCAACTGAATGTTGCCTATTGTTTGATGACTGTTTCATATCGATAACTTGCTGTTAGGGCAGTGAAAGTTCACTTTAATCGCTGCCTGCAGCAGGAGCTGTTGAGGTTTGCTTCCTTCCTCTCATCTCTGCGGTCAGGCCCTGCCCGCCATGTTATATAATTATATTCCATGGTGACTGGCTATTGGTAAAGGTCTCCAATGAATATAAAGTTTAGAAATGGCTTTACATCTGAACTCTGAACAGAATAAAGTGGCAAAACCGATGGCCTAAATGTTCTAATGGAAACATTTAAAGATTTGTTAATAAAGTGACACAAAAGTCATGATTTTACTAAAAAGGTGAGCATTTCCAGTTTGTCTAGCTAAAATACTTTAAGCAGATTTTATATAAATACAGCATTGCTCAGCCACAGTGATCATAGGCATTCACTTTGAGCCCTGCAAATAGCTCATCTGTCAGTCCGGGACCACTGATTGTGGCCAGAGATGACAGAGTGTACCCTCATATATCCAATGATACCTGGTCTTCCTTGGTACCGGCAGGGATTAAATGGCATGACAGTCAATGCCACTGATGGCGAACCTATGGAACGCCCGGCCCTCTCTGTGGGCACGCGGCCATAGGTCGCCGGGAGAGGGGGCCGCTGGCTGTCTGCAGAGTAGGCACCTGCCTGCCTGAAACGGCAGGCGCCTACTCTGCTTCCGTGTCGGGAGGCAGGGGGAGGGCTCTAGGAAGCAGCTCTCCTGTCCTCCCACGCTATGCTGTGTGGAGCTTTGCCGCGCTTTACCATGGCAATGCTCCACACAGCATCACGCAGGAGTACAGGAGAGCTGCTTCACACAAACCTACTTACCACCACCGGACCACCAGGGATAGCTGTGTGACCCCCCCCACTCCTTCACCAAAGGTAAGAGGAAGGGAGGGGTGGATACAGAATTAATAAATATATATTTACCACCCCTACACCCCCACACAGCCCCCTACCCGCCCACATACAGCACCCTACCCCCCCACATCACCCTACCCCCACACACATCACCCTACCCCCACACAGCACCCTTTCCCCACACAGCACCCCTACTCCTACACACACACTGCATCCCTTAGATACACACACTGCACCCCTTTAGACACACACACACTGCACCCCTCAGACACACACACTGCACCCCTCAGACACACACACTGCACCCCTCACACACACACACACACAGCACCCCTCAGATAGACACACACACACAGCACCCCTCAGACAGACACACACATTGCACCTCTCAGACACACACACAGCATCCCTCACACACACACACACACACATAGCACCCCTCACACACACACACACACAGCACCCCTCACACACAGCACACCTCACACACAGCACCCCTCACACACACAGCACCCCTCACACACACAGCACTCCACACCCTTACACACAAACACATACACTGCACCCCTTAATGCAGTATGTGTGTGTGTATTCAGCAGTCTGTGTATGTGTGTATTCAGCAGTCTGTCTGTGTGTGTGTGTATTCAGCAGTCTGTGTGTGTGTGTATTTAGCAGTCTGTGTGTGTGTGTGTGTGTGTATTCAGCAGACTGTGTGTGTGTGTATTCAGCAAACTGTGTGTGTATTCAGCAGACCGTGTGTGTGTACTCAGCAGACTGTGTGTGTGTACTCAGCAGACTGTATGTGTGTACTCAGCAGACAGTATGTGTGTGTGTGTACTCAGCAGTCTGTCTGTATGTGTATTTAGCGGCCGGTGTGAATGTGTTCAGCAATCTGTGTGTATGTATTGCATTTGTTGGCTATACTAATAAATATAAGCTTAATTTTATCTATTTATATCATTATTTAAAATTTGTATCATTGAACTCTCTGTTGTGTTCTTCTTTTAAAACAAAGTTGTTAATTGGTTCGGACAACTGTACGAGTTGTTTTTTCTAAACTTAAACCTCAGTATTCAGGTTTAATTGCCATGCTGGCACTTTGAGGGAAAAAAAGTTGGCATGTATTTGCGGTTTGGGCACACAGCTCAAAAAGGTTCGCCATCACTGGTCTATGGTGTCAATGACTGTTAAAGCTCTGCACTGCATGATAGCATAGACCGTCATGTTGTTTGCTAAGGGGTTAAAGGTATGCAGAGAACAAAAACAAACTATACTTCATTTTATAATCATGTGCACCTGCTACAACTCCACCTGCTGTCCTTTTTAACCCCTTAAGGACTGGACTGTTTTTGCGATGTTGTACATTTGCAACCAGGCATATTTTTACACTTTTGTGGTGTTTGTGTTTGGCTGTAATTTTCCGCTTTCTCATTTACTGTTCACATACAAATTATATATTGTTTTTTTCAGGACAAAAGGGGCTTTCTTTACATACCATTATTTATATAATCTCATGTATTTTAATTTAAAAAAAATAAAAAAAATGATCAAAAATTGAAAAAATTAAAAGGTTTTTTGACTTTTACTTGAAAAATCTTTTACTCATCTACAAAAGCGAATGAAAAAAACTGCTAAATAGATTCAAAATTTTGTCCTGAGTTTAAAAATACCTAGTGTTTACGGGCTTTTTTGCTTTTTTTTGCATGTTATAGGGCTATAGGTACAAGTAGGATATTGCGGTTTCAAAACATACATTTTTAAAATTTATCAATAGTGACATTGTAACACTATTATCTGTCATAAATCTCTGAATAACACCCCACATGTACATATTTTTTTTAAAGTAGACAACCCAGGGTATTCAATATGGGGTATGTCCAGTCTTTTTTAGTAGCCACTTAGTCGAAAACACTGGCCAAAGTAAGCATTCATATTTGTTTGTGTGTGAAAAAAGTAAAAAAACTAAATTGAGCGCTAATTTTGGCCAGTGTTTGTGACCAAGTGGTTACTAAAAAAGACTGGACATACCCCATTTGCAATACCTTGGGTTGTCTTCTTTTGCAAATGGTATGCCATCATGGGGTAATTCTCATTCCTGGGCTACCATACGCTCTCAAAGGCAACGTAACCAACCTGGCCATTTTCAATGTAAAAATATTTGACCCATATATTTGACCTTGTAACTTTCAAAAATGCTATAAAACCTGTACATGGGGGGTACTGTTTTACTCGGGAGACATCGCTGAACACAAATATTAGTGTTTAAAAACTGGAAAACTTATCACAACAATTATATCATCAGTAAAAGTGCTGTTTGTGTGTGAAAAATGCAAAAAAAGTAACTTTCACTGACAATATCATCGCTGTGATATGTTTTACTGTTTTGAATCACTAATATTTGTGTTCAGCGAAGTCTCCCGAGTAAAACAGTACCCCCCATGTACAGGTTTTAGGGTGTCGTAGAACGTTACAGGGTAAAATACAGTGCTAGCAAATTAAATTCTCTGGAATTTCGGCCTGGGTTGGCAGGCAGGTCCCTCAAATTGCAATCAATAAAATTACTGAATTATGTAAAAATATTACATAAATACGCACGTAGAATTTAAATATATATGCATATTTATATATTTGAAGTCTACGTGTATATTTATATAATTATTTATGTCATTTTGTATATGGACATATGTATATTTCTTATTATTTTTATTTATTTTTATATACATAGATATATATACAAATTCATTCTAAGTGTATTTTGATATAAATATATATATATATTAATTTTAAAATACAGTTAGAATAAAATTTCATATAGCTATATAATTTTTTTAAAAATTTTTATTATTATTTTAAAATTTTTTTATTTAATTTAAATTACTTATTATTTATATTTTATAATAATATATATATACAATATATATAGTTATTATATATATTATATATATACGTGTGTAATTTAATTATAAGTGTATTTTTATATTAATATAAGTACATATTAATATAAAAATACACTTAGTATGGCATTATATATGCCTTACACATATATAATTATTATAATTTTTTTTATTAACATTAACTTTATTTTATTTTCTGATTTTACACTAGCAGGGAGACTGCCTGTCAGCACAGACAGTCCCCCTGCAGGCAGACACATGGACACCTATTGTGACCATGTGATCGCTGTGTTAAGCGATCACATGGCCACAGGGGGTCCTAATTCAGTGTGGGGAGACTGTCTGGGCTGCAGGCAGTCTCCCCACAACCGGAGCCACGCTGATCGCCGCCGGGGGAACGACGGCGATCAGGTAAGTAACGGAAACCGTTAGGACGGTTCAGGACCGTCATCGGTCCGCAATGGGAAAATCCCGATGACGGTCCTGAACCGTCCTGGGTCGGGAAGGGGTTAATAAATACACACATTATACATAATGACTGTAACTATGCCAACAAATACAGGCCTTGATCATAACTTATTGTTTAAAATCACAATCACACTGTTTGGATATTTGGAACAGTTTAGGTAATATTGGGTCATTATTATGTATTATGTTGTGCAGTTATGTTAAGCTTAAAAAAGCACTCTGAGCACCGTTACTACTATAGGGCACTGTAGTGGTTATGGTGCCAAAAGAGTGCTTCGACACTTTGGAAATTCGGTAATTCAGCTATTCGGACATTCGGAACTAAACGAATTGCACATGTCTATTTGTTATTCAAAGAATTGTGCAATTTTGCTCCATGGCATGATGCTGTAAGCTTTATATTGCCTGATATTGCTATTGTGGCATAGTACTTCTTTTTGCACAGCAAAAATAAAGAATTGAAAAAAAAATTATTTCACATCTTTCATATCAATTATTTGTTTTGTTATAATCATAACGTTTGTGTAACACAAATGATAAAAAGTTGCTAAATAACTAACATTATAAAATTCCAAACACTCTTATGTAAGCCTGTAAGTAACACTTGATTACTTACAGGCTGTTATAAGTAATCTGCCCTCACATTCAACAGTTTGAGAATACACTGAGCAGCAACATCATTAAAACAATCTGCCTAATCTGCCATGTAGGTCTCCCTTGTACAGCCAAAGAAACTCTGATGCGCCGAGGCATGGACTCTACAAGACCTCTGAATGTATCCTTTGGTAGCTGGCATTAAGACATTAGCAACACACCCTTTAAGTCCTGCAAGTTGTGAGGTGGGTCCTCCATGGATTGGATTTCTGGCTTCAGCACATCCCACGGATGCTCAGTTACATTTAGATCTTGGGAATTTGAAGGCCAAGGCAACACCTTAAACTCTTTATCATGTTCCTCAAACCATTCTGGAACAATTTTTGCATTGTGGCATTTTTCTGCTAGTTTCCCAGCAGAACATTGCCCAGACCACAGCACTTCCTCTGCTGGCCTTCTTTCTTCTTAAAGTGCATCCTGCTGCCATCTCTTCCCCAGGTAAACAATGCACAGGCACCACATTTCACCTGACCTCAAAGAAAATGTGATTTTTCAGACCAAGCAATCTGTCTCCATGGTACAGTCCTGATGCTCATAGAAGTAGACAGGGGTCATCATGGGCACATTGACTAATCTGCGGCTTCACAGCTCTTCCGTGTTATTTGACCAGAAATGCTAGCCTTCGCTCTCCCTGCATCAATGAGCATTGGGCACTCATGACCCTAATGCTGGTTGTCCTTCCTTTCACAACTTGGTAGATACTAGCTACTGCACACCGGGAACACCCCACAACACTTGACGTTTTGGAGATGCTCTGACCCAGTTGTCTAGCCATCACTATGTGGCCCTTGTCAAAGTCACTCAGATTTTTTTGCCTTTCCATTTTTCCTGCTTCCAATTCATAAAATCCAAGAACTGAAAGTTCAATTGCTGCCTAATATATCCCACCCCTTGCAGGTGCCATTGTAGCAATATAACCAATGTTATTCATTTCACCTGTCAGTAGCTTTAATATTGTGGCTGTAATATACCTGAAGTGGAACTCCCTGTACCCCAGCTGGGTACCTCCGTCAAGGACTACAGTGCTTCTGCCCTAGCCGCCGTGGCCTCACTGGAGCCTCTCCTTCCTGGAACAGGATAGGGGACTGTGAAGAAAATAAACTTTTAATTGACATTTTCTTCTTTGTTCGGTACTTTCCTGTTTATTACCTGTATATTGAATGTATTGGTTCGGTAGTTTAAACTACCAAACACCGACCACCCTCCTGGCTCATTAACTACAAAGGAACCAGCTATTAAGTGCTCCCTGGGCGGCCGCTGTTCGTACAGCTGAACACCACGTGGAATAGAAAATGGTGGCCATCTTGTTCACACGAGGGGAGACAGCGGGACTTGGTCGTTGAGTGTCTGGAACTAAAATCGGACACTCGACCTCGCGAACCACCGCGGTAGTTCTGTGCGAACGGACAAGGGGAGCAATCGCTACTATGAGCCAGGGGGATCCATTCGGGACTTTTGTTCGGTTTTTACCTATTTGTGAATTGACCGACCGCACACGCTGAATTTGTGGAACTGTTTTGGGCAGGAGCCGCGTATGTGGTGGCTAAAAGGTACCCTCCACACTTTTTTAGAACCCCTGAACCGATCTGGGTGAAATTTGGATATGTTGGTCTCCCAGATCGGGGCTATCAGGGGATATGTGGGGATACCTGGTGGGGAAAGGGGTGTTCTGAGTTTTAGGGGAAATTGTGTGCTCTCTGCCTGGAGATAATTGGTTTCTTCCTTAACTTATCTCAATATCTCCCAGGCAGAGAGAAGGTGTGTATTACTGTAAATCTGTATGTTGATTGGCTGTTGTCTTTGTTTGCTGTGGGAGGTCTTCTTGCAGAAGGATTTCTCATAAAAGCCTGTGTGTTGTCAATAAAATTCATTCCTGTTACACCCTTCATGAAGTCTAGGCTCATGTTTGGGGGATATTCTATTTGCTGGGAAGAATCACCTTGGAACTGCATTTCATCTACCTTATTCCTCTACTCCCTGCTGCAGCTATAATCACTCATGCTCAGCTGTTGGGAAAGGGAACAGAAGACCGCAGCACCATAACCACTGCAGGTCTTAACAGGGACTAGTTCTATTCCCTCCAAGGGACTGGATGACACACAGTCCTGGGAGCTGTAGTCCTTACAAAGTGCTGAGCAGTGATTATCCCTTTCCCCTCCTAGTAACTAGACAACACATAGTTCTGTGAGTACAACTGATTTTAATGAGCCAAACTCTGCCTTTATGCACAGACCCCAGCATAGGGTCTCCATTAAATTCAACACAAGCCTCTTCCAGAAATCGGCCTGTCCTGGGAGATAATTGAGCTAATGACCGGTAAGCTAATTATCTCCCAGGAACAGAGAGCCCAACACAAAATATAAAAACATAACAGTACCCCAAAACGTAATAAAAACATACAATAACCCCACAAATAATACATCCCCAAACAGCTCTGATCTGAGCGCTCAAGTTCTCCAAACAGCACTCAGATCCATGCAGTGTAGGGGAAACACCACCATGTTAAAGTTCTGAAAGGCCGCACATGTGGTCCTATGCCTAAAATAGTTCCAGGGCATTTAGTGCTTTTGCCGGTCAACTTTTGAGAGCTCCTGCCTCCAATATATGGGGTGCTCCACCTGGCTCTCAGGTTGCGTTTGTTCCCCTTAGTCTCAGGCACCTTCCCTCCAAAAAGCACTCTCCTGGCTGGTTGCAAAGTGGTTTAAAACCCCGGACCTCATGCCAAAAACAGTTCCATAACATTTGCGGCTAAGTCCTGCTGATGTGACCGGGGACCAACAAAGTCCTTGTGCCAAAATTAGTTCCATATTATTCGCTGCTAAGTCCTGCTAAGGACCATTGGTGGGCTAGGTTCATTCAAACAGCCGCCAGGGTGCTAGCGCTCGGTTCTATTCGTGAGGAGGTAAAGTGCTGAGCCAGGGGCACCCAGGGAAAGCTTCTAATGGTGGCTGGGCAGGGTAACTCCCAAATGGTGTCTCAGTCGGTGGGTAGAAGGCCAGCTACAGTCGGTGGGCAGAAGGCCAGCTTCCACACTCCTCCAGGAGTTCATGGTAAACGTTCGTGGGAAGGAGCGTTTGTCACAATACCAATAACATTTTAAAAATTCCTTTTCTGGTATGTGGAAAGACAAAAAAATTTGTTTTGTTTTATAAACTGTTATATACTCACTATTAAACCATTTATTGCTTGGATAATTAATAATAAATCAAACCCATTGCACACACGCTATCAAAAAATTAACCCCTGTTATAATCAAATAAACATTTGATTTTTCGTACAATGAAGTAGAAACTGATTATAAGAATTTGAGAACCCCTTTAATTTTGAATAAAATACATGTTACCATTTATTTCATGGAAACACAACATATAATTTATATACACGGTTAAAGCACATATTATCTAATTTGGTGAATATATGTATGTATCCTCCTCACAATAAAATAAATCAATCCTATTGCACACACACTATCAAAAAATTTACCCATTATAATCAAATAAACATCTTTTTTACAATCAAGTAAAAACTGATGATAAGAATTTGAGAATCCCTTTCATTTTAAATAAAATACATGTTACAATTTATTTAATGGAAACACAACATATCTTTTACATACACTGTTAAAGCACATATTATCTGATTTGGTGAATATATGTATGTATCCACATCACAATAAAATATGGACACTGTAACATCTGTAAATTTTTTATATATCTAATTTTTACATCTAATTTTTCTAATGGAAATGCTCAAATATTTTCTTTTCCATTAAAATGTAGTTTTCACTACAGTACTATACAAGCAAAAATAACAAATTCCTATTTTTGAAGAAAAATCACTATGTGAGCTTTTAAGGTAAGGTTACTTGTCTATTTATATCTATGTTTTAAATAGAATATTGTAGAGTTATTCGCAGCAAACCATTAAAGCTGTTTTTATCTGCCATGGCATTGTTTTATGTACTCTGAATGAGATCCAGAGAGGATTAGAAAAAAATCAGTGTAAAAAGCCGAAACACTGCACAGCTGGGAGATTCCATTTCTTTTACCAATTTAAGATTGCAAAACACGGCTTAGAATGCAGCTGATATATTTAAAGGAATCCAAGTGCTAATTTTTTATCTCTTACCTTGAAAAAGATGTCTTCAGACTAATATGGATATTGACAAGACTGAGTGTTTACTGGTGGAAAAGTGTCCTTCCCAAGACAAATGAAAGCAGATATTATACACGCATTTGGTAATAAGGCTATACATAGGAAAACATTAACTTGCATAGTACAGATTTCATATAATTGTCATGGTTATCTAGCCAGCTGGAAATTGCTGATAATTCACAAGTGAATTTGCAACTATTACATCAAAATATGAATGTTTATATTTTTTTTTTTTTTGCAATTTCACTTTTTTGACCTCCATTTGTAATTTCTAATTCCTGGTTGAAGTGTACCTATAATATCCCCACTTCAAAACAATACTTTTACCTTAATGCAGTTTTTTTTTTTTATGTATGAATAAACTGATCTGTTTTCTGTATAATTACTATTTCAATTACAGCTTTTTTTAGTTGCAGACATGTTTGAATTATTTAAGTAGTATTAGTAAGTTAGTTGTGATTTGTTTATGTTTCTTTCTTTAATTTGCTGCATTCCTACAAAGTTACGTATGTGAATGCCCTGTTCAAAATAGCATGTCTAGGTGGGTCCTGGGTAAATTTTTTAGTTGATTTTTGTAAATACCCAAGAAAAAAATGTTAAAACAATGAAATAAATACTGCCAGAAAACAACACAATATTACTTGTATACATTTCTGGGACTTCTCTGACATCATTGCAATCATGCAATGATGTCATCAAGCGATCATAATCTGAGCAATTTCAGTCCAGGTTTTTGGCAGGTTTATGCATTCTAAGTCTCTCTATGATGTCTTCTGGGGCTGCTCTGTTTGGTTTACATGGTGGGAGGATTATTTAATGTTTTCTTTTCATGGGGGTAAGTGTATCTGTCTCATTGAAGGTCATTGTACATTGAGAAATGGTTTTGCAGCACTGAGATGCATTGGATACTTTTGTTGTGCTTGTTCTTTTTTATTTATTATTATCTGGTTATTATTTATTTATTATCTGGTTATTACTGTTTATGCCACTATTAGTGAGTCATAGTGGTTCCATAGTAAGCCATTAGTGAGCCACAGTGGTTCCGGAACCAGCTGTACAGAAGTTTTTAATGAACATTTTTTAATTTTATTTTTCCTCGTATTTTTGTAATTTTTATGCAACACAAAAAAATTGTATTTAGACAAGGTCAAGTAGCTCCACAATGATCAAGCATTTCTATTAAGAAGACACTTATGCTAAGTGACATTGACTTTGATATGATTGCTAGTGCTGCATGTTGAAATAGTAACATAAATCATAAATAGTCTGTCAGAATGGAAAATAAATTGTGCTGTAATGAGTATAAAAAGAAACTGCATAAAGTGGAGATTTTCCCTATTTCCCATGTTTCTGCAGCCAACCCCTTTCTTGTGTCTTTTTTTGTGTGCTGTAAAGTGCACGTTACCAATAGCATTTAATGTATCCTTCTCGACCTTACTTGAGTTCTTACCACAAGTATTATAGATAATAGGCCCAAACCATGCTGCATTAGATCTATAACATGAAGAATGCAAATTATACTGTTTCATTCCACAACAAAAATGCACATATAAAAATGTGTTTTCCATAATGTATTGATGATGTGACGTCACACAGCCAACACTCTGAATGTCGGACACAGGGAAAGTTATCTGAGTTCGCCTGTTTACACTAAGACAACTTCTGTAATACTATGTTACAGGTTATCTGGCAATCTAATAATTTAGATAAAAAATTTTATTATTATTGATGGTACAGTGATCCACTTTACTTTCGTTTTGTTGTATATAACACTCCACTTCACTTTGGTATGTAAAGATTTACCCACAATTTAGTTTCTTATTTTTATGGGCTTTTTTCAGATACCAGGATTGTATGTTAGTGCATCACTTGATCTTGACCTTTGCACAGACTTTAAGGATTTATAAATGTACCGTATTTTTCGCTACATAAGACGCACCACACCATAAGACGCACCTAGTATTTAGAGGAGGAAACCCAGAAAAAAATATATTCTGAACAAACTGTTCCATAGTGTTTCTTAACACCCCCCTCCCCTGTCCCATAGTGTTCCTTACCACCCACTCCCCTCTCCTGTCCCATAGTGATCTTTAACACCCCTCCCCTGTCCCATAGTGATCTTTAACCCCCCTCCTCTGTTCCATAGTGATTTTTAACCCCCCTCCCCTGTCCCATAGTGATTTTAACTCCCCTCCCCTGTCCCATAGTGATTTTTAACCCCTCCTCCCCTGTCCCATAGTATTCTTTAACACCCCTCCCCTTGTCCAATAGTGTTCTTTAACCCCCTTCCCTTGTCCAATAGTGTTCCCCCCTCCTCATCCCATAGTCTCCCCCCTTGTCCCATAGTGATCTTTCCCTCCCATAGTGTTCCCCCCCTTGTCCAATAGTGTTCTCCTCCCTCCCCTCATCCCATAGTGTTCTCCCCATCCCCTCATCCAATAATGTGCCCCCCCTTCCCTTGTCCTATAGTGATTTTTCCCTCCCATAGTGTTCTTCCCCTTGTCCAGTAGTGTTCTCCCTCCCTCATCCCAGTGTTCTCCCCCATCCCCTCATCCCATAATGTGCCCCCCCTTCCCTTGCGCCATAGTGATCTTTCCCTCCCATAGTGCCCCCCCCCCTCCCTTTGTCCCGTAGTGTCCCTTAGTTACTTACCTGTATTGTAGCGTGGGCCGGCAGAACAGCGCGCACCGCGGTACAGGAACTTAAATTTCAGTTTCCGGTTTCTGGATGGACTGAAAGGAAATGTGAACACTGAGTGCGCACTTCCTTTCATTCCGAGCCGGAAACTGAAATTTAAGTTCCTGTACCGCGGTGTGCGCTGTTCTGACGGCCCACGCTTCAAGACAGGTAAATAAAGCTTCACATTTGCTCCATAAGACGCACAAACATTTCCCCTCACTTGTGAGGGGAAAAAGAGTGCGTCTTATGGAGCGAAAAATACGGTAATAGTTTTATTGTGTGCATTGGAGTGCTTTATACTTTGCCTGGCCTTTTATATGTGATTTTTATTTTGTGTATGTGCAACACCAGAGTGACCAATGACTCATGTTTGTGATGTTTGTTTAATATGTTTTCAGGAACTTTTTATTGATGTATAGTTGTTTTTTGTTTTTGCAACCCCTTTGATTTATTAATATAAAATTACAGATCAACAGTCACCTGAGCTTATGAGGCATTTGCATCCTTTTTTAATATTGCATTTTATTAATATTCACTATTTAAGCTGCCTTATCTCCTAAGTAGTTACACCAAACAAGTGCACCTTCATTTGCAGAACTAAAACATCTGAAAAGAAGGTTTGTGTATGTAGTGGACCCCAGGTAACCTGACTGGTTACCTCCGCTGTTCCCTTCCTTCAGCCTTTCAGGAACCATTTCAGGACCCCCCCAGTAACTGGACGATACACAGTTCTGGAGGTAGAACACCATTTTATTGGGCCACACTCGGTTTTTATGCATGTCCCTGTGCAAGTTTTTTTTATCTCAAGTCAACAAGGGTCATATCCTCCAAGGGAAGCATCTCACCCAGGGGAGCACTCATTAACTACTTGCAGTTTCACACAATGTTGCCATTTCGAACATTGCGGTTTCACACTTATGTTGCAAGTGCGAACGTTCTGATTATCTGGGGGAACGTTCTAATGAGGTATCAGGGTTGGAAAACAATTCACGAATACCCCCCACCCCCGCCCAGCGTTTGTCTGCACTGTAGCGGCCACCCAGAGGAACCCTCATTAATTGTTTCCCTTGCGGTCTCGCATCTCGGATCGAGGTGAGAACGTTCTATTTGATCGTTCGTACTCGTGTTCTAAATGGGATATGGGGGTGGTCCCCATTCGGGAGATGAATGAGTTTCTTTCGTGGGCGTTCTCTCAAACGTGGAGGGGGCAAAGTATACTAAAATTATAGGGGAACACTCAAAATATGGAGGGGTCTTCACGAATAGGCAGTGGTTCTGCCACATTATAGTTATGGGAATGACCAGATTTATGCTGTCAGATACCAACCTACCTAACAAGTACTGTGGAGAAGCTATAAAGGCAGCTACTTACCTGATAAATATTCTACCATCAAGAAAATCTCTCATAAATAATGAAGCTGCCCTAAGCCAGCTAATAGTATATTATACCTACTACTCTTTCTACCACTTATATCTAGTAAATAAGTAATTAGTTAATGCATAAATCCAAGAACATATTCTAAAAATGTTGTTGGGGAAAATATAAATAGCAATAGCAGAGCAGCATATTGCCAAGCCTGCTTGAAAAAAATGTGTTTTAGTTACTCAGAGACTGGTATATATTGCTTTGCTGAAAAATGACAACACTGAAAATAGCATTGCACAGGGAAAACTGCATAGCTAATCCTAGATTCGTACATTTAATATGTTTGAGAAAAATATGTATATTGATTATGCATTGTCTATGCTTTTCAAATTCAGAAGTGTATTGTACTAATTAATAAATTAGAAATGTATGTTTTGGTGCAGTAAGATCTCCCTTCTTAAGTAGGTGTAGTTCATATGATTTCATATGATTTTGATATGTTTTTGTTTTTTTCCGAAGTAAATTGCTTTTTATTCTTCTTCTAGGGAGAAACAGATTTAAGGAATCCCAGTAAAAACAGCTGAACAGGCAGATTTTAACTTCATCTGAAGCAGGCCTCAAAAATAAGATGCCTCCGAATGGCACCTCTGGACCATACTTTTGTCAGGGACATCAACATTTATAATCAAAGAAAACATATTTAGGTTTTGATACGGTCCAGTTTGGCCACTTAATTTCAACTCTTAATAGTAAGGGAGATGTCGGAGAATAACCAGGCAATATCCAAGATCATCAACAAGTAGTCAAATCCAGAGAAGGTGAATTCCTTGTGTCTGGTCCTGAGTTGAAGAGGTGGGGCCTAAGGAGGGGGTACCTGAAGTAAGGAAAGAATTACCGGATAAACACCACGAGGAACACATTAACAGTACATTGTGACACTGACAGTGTACATTTCAAGAAAACAGCATTACGTCCATCAGTGTCTTCTTAAAGATAAAGTATTAAAATAATAACGACATTAAAAGCATAGAATGAAAACATTTTCCTCAGTTTTCTGACCTGTTCTCTGTGGAGATAGTACCAGTGTAGTGTTTCTTTTGGAACAATTAATACATAGGGTTATGTTCTTAGTGGGGAATCTCTAGCACACATTGTGAGTGGTAAAGTCACCTTTCCTTGTTCACGTCCTTCTTTTTATTACTCCAGTTATGCAATTACCATAACTGAGCATTCAATACTAATGGGGAACTCCATGAGCGGTAAGAGTAAGAGAGGGGAAAACCTTTTGTTTGCTGGACATTGTTAATGCAAATACTTGGCTACAGGAACTTAGCACAGCTGCGTGGACCTCAGAAACACACACATTATGTTGATATTTCATTTTTATAGTTCCATCTTTTAGTTTGTGAGCATAGACGCCACAGAATGAACTGCTCTGCCATCACTGTAAGCATGTAACACATATGGTGAAGCCAGAGGAAGTAAAGGAGGTTAAAGAATAGGAACCGCAACAGGATGTAAAGAGTAGTAAGACTAACCCCCACCCTCCCAATGCTCTCAGTATGTTAACTGAATTGTTAGTATATAACTAGACTGACAAAGTTATTTACTATAGTAAGAATTAACAGGTATTCAATGTGCATTCTAACTGAATTTCAAATGCAAGGCCAAAGAAGCTGTACTGGAAGCATTGCTGACATAGTGAAGCTTTCCATTTCAGCTACTGTGGCCGTTAATTTGTAATTCCCTTTGCATTCACTTTAAATTCCCAACAATTCTCACTTTAGTAAGTAACCCTACGAATGCTTTCATTTTTCTGATTATTCAGAACAGGATATCCTGAAGTATTTGTGTGTGTATACAGTCATGTTCTAATAAAACAACAACTGCAACACTAATAAGAAGTGTAATGAATGGTATGCTTCATATTGGCAGTACAACAAATGTATATGAGCTCAAAATGTGTCAGTTTAACTGCTGCGTACCATGAGAAGACTGATTTACCATACCTAAGGGGTATTAGCATAGAGTTATTAAGGAGAAGGTTTAACAGGGTTAAGCAAAATGTTTAATCTAAACTAAGCTGTAAAATTCACAATGGGAAAATGCACCCAGTATACATATACATATAAAAAATTGTAACAACCTGGAAATTTAAACCAGGATCCATAGACCAAATAGAGATCTATAATATTCACAAATAAAACATAGCGTAATACAGTAAAAATAGAGAAATATGTGATGTAGGTAGAAAACTCACAAACAGATGATATATCAGGCTTCTCACAGCAACCAGGGGTTAAAGCGAATCAGATCACTTGCATACCTCAAGTTGGACCAGGGATGTTGGTAGGTGACTTTAGGCCAAGATTAAATTTTATGGCTACTTGCAAAAATATTGACTAAAACCCCTTCTAAAATCAGCTCCACTGTGTGCCCTAAGTCCAACCTTAAACCATAATGTGTTCAGAGAGAGTTTAGAGAAGAGCTACTAAACTGGTTCATGGATTGCAGGATAAATCTTACAAGGAAAGGTTAAAGGAACTTAACATGTATAGCTTGGAGGAAAGATGAGATGGAGGAATATGATTTAAACATTTAAATACACAAAGGGAATCAACACAGTAAAGGAGGAGACTATATTTAAGAGAAGGAAAACTACCACAACAAAAGGACATAGTCTTAAATTAGAGGGGCAAAGGTTTAAAAATTATTTCAGAATGTATTACTTTACTGAGAGGGTAGTGAATGCATGGAATAGCCTTCCAGCTGTTACATGAACCTGCTATATTAATCCCAAACCATACTGTATTAACCCTTCACCCCACTGTATTAAAACTGTGCACTCGTGTCAATAACCTGACACATCACTGTATAATTAACTCTGGTGCATTAAAGTAGCATTGTCACAAATTATGCAATTGGAAATCGTATTTCTCTCTCTGTATTACTAGAGACTTGGGGCTAACAATGATATGAATACAAAATTAGACCCAGAACTTGCCCCTACTCAGTGATCAAGCCACTGTCACATTCCCCCTCCCCCCATCCACCCCCGACAAAATTCCCCACCCCTCACAGCAACTTTGAAAAGTACTTTTTGGGCTCAGTTATGTTACCACAACTATCCTAGAATTACCCCCTTGACATGCAAATGAGCACACACAGATATTGCGTTTCAGACTTCCATACTGCATTTCTGCAGATATCCTTAGCAATAAACATTGTTTTAAACAGAGCTTTTTTTAAAACGAAAGTATGAGTTGTGATCCAAAAGGAGCAATGACCAGAAACTGCAGTTGGACTGCAGTTTCGAACTGGTTGCTCTCGTCAGCATGGTTAAAGAGAATACTAATATGCTGTTAACGTTGCTTAACACTGATTTAGGTAAAACAAATATGCAAATGGCAGTTACAATTTCAAAGAATGGACCAGCAACTTGTTGGTGTAGCATTATTGGAAACTTAGATCTCAAACATCTAAAGTGAGAATATTGGCCATATTTGCTTTAATACTTCATGCTTTTTAATTTGAAGAGATGATTTTTCTTTCCAGTTTTATGTTCTTCCTATGTGAATATGAGCTTTATTTGACAAAAGAAAATACAGTGTAGAGAATTTAATTTGTTATTTAGCAGAAAAACTGAAGTAGAATATAGCGTCTGCTTTTTTACAGCCCATGGAGACTTGTGTTTCAAACTCCCATGGCTTCTGAGCAACAAATTGAAAATGGTTGAACCTGAGCTTTCTTCCGGCCTCTCTTTATAAACATATACATAAGAGCCCACAGTACTGCAGGCTAACAGCAAAAGTCAAATCCTGACACTGAGTTATGGATTCTTGACCAACATCAAAGAACTGATCACAAAGAGAATGTCAACAAATTTAACTACAAAAAAAGGAAAGTTAGAAATATAAAGCTAACAAAAAAGACATTGAGATGTAAGGATGAAGAGAATCGGATAATATATAGAATTCTACTATCAAATCAAATATTCATTTAAATCAAATATCTGGCACTAATATATGGTGAAGGAAAACAAAAGGATCCTCACATACTTTTAAGTCATGGTACAAACAATGGTAACTAGTTGTTTTTCTGTCACTTGACACAACATTTAATTGCTTACTTGTACACAGTAAACATAGAAACATAGAAACATAGACAGTATATAAACAGTATAGAAAGTATTTTTGTGTAAAGAAGGACAAAGTGCAAAAAGCTGATTAGCTACGCATCATTGTCTACATCAAATTAAACTAAAGTTGAAATTCCAGACAAAATGTGTGTGTGTGTATATATATTTACATATATATAAAATGTATATAGCTTGTCGGCAACAATTGCTAAATAAAAGAAATTGTCACAAGTTTTACAATATGTTCACTATCCCTACTAGGAAATTAATAAGGTAAAGAAGTATTTTTGCAGTTGACTGACATTGGTCTGGGCAAACCTGTATTCTCCTGAGACAGCGGCAGACTGATTTAATTAGTTCTAGCAAGGAAACTGATAGCACAGAGTAGGACAAACACTTTTAAAGAATTTAAAATGTGGATTAATCCAGCAGTTAAAATTTAAACTTTCTGAATACACCTGGATATCTTATTACTGGACAAACAACATGAAACTGGACACAGTACACTATGAAATTTCAAGCAATGAAGACAATCTTTTCATAGAACAATTTATCATTAAATGCAAAGAAGTTCTGCCTTTTGTGCTATGTGCTGAGTATTAAATTTCACTAAGGAGACACAGAGGTACTTTTGATGATGCTTATCTCAATTCACTATTTAAACAGTAACAAAGACATCACCGAAATCAAGGCTTTGAACAAAATCTTTGATGCTCTCATTATGAATGATACCTATTGGATGGTAACTCTTTATTGAGTAACATGCTCAAATGCCATTCCAATTCATGATCTCAAATAATAGCTGTTAAAAAAATTGAATTAAGAGATATCAAAACAAACATTGTACGACTACTTTCTACTTTAGGATTTTACAGCAGACATGTTTATTTGTTTAAATCTACTATTGTTTTGAATGTCTTATCTTAATCTTGTCATTGTGTTTAAATGAAGAATACTTTCATTTTGAAGATTTTTTCATTTTTACTTTATATTTTCTGATTAAAACATATCAGGACAGATTTTAGATGCAGAGCTGCAGCCAATAAAAATGTGTTGCCCTATGTGTGTTTGAGGAATTGACATCCCCAGCATGTTCTACCACATGTCTAATGCAATCACTTCCAGAAATGCTGTATTTATTAAACTGCTAATGTTCGATTTACTGCTATAAACACAAACACATTAGTACAAACAAGGTCAGTTCAGTAGCAGTCTCCTTGCACACTGAGATCATCACATGAACGCATAATGAATTTAATAGGCTTTTTGCACCACACATTTATTGCACCCATGGGCAGATGTTAGCATTTCACATAAAGCAATATTTCTTTACAACAGTCTCTCAGTTTGTGCTTAAACAGTTTTATTGCAAATTCTCAGAAGGCAGTAGGTTAATCATAAACTGACCACCCACATATTAGTATGCATGAAAGATTTATGCATGCATTTGTATTAATATGCGAACAACCTTTGTGACTACTTTAAAATTCACATACTTTCCACACACTGACACTAGTTAAATGCCTGAATACCTCAGATGGTCAATTAGTTTTCCGAAATATATAAAGAAATTACAGAGGAAATATAGAGGGAAATGCCATGCAAATACATGCTTTGTCATATTAATGTCACAATAATTAAAGAGAAAATTTTTTTTTTGTTAATGTATAGTCTGTTTCATGTGCTCTTCCACAGAGGGTACTTAATCAATGTCACTTCATTTATATCAGACACATATTACATAACAAGCTTCTCCCACACAGCATCTGCATGCTAGGTTTCCAGTCTTTCGCACATATTAAAGGGACACTATAGTCACCAGAACATCTACAGCTTTATGTAGTTGTTCAGGTGAGTATAGTCTGTCCCTGCAGGCTTTTAATGCAAACACACTGCCATTTCAGAGAAGGTATGGAGTTACCAACTAAACAGCTCTAAGAGCAAAAATAAGAAAAGCCCAGTTGCTTTGTAGATAAGTCCCTAATTTGGTACCATTATTTGTGGTAAATACCAAATTAGAGAGCTATCTACTAGACATCTGAAAGATGCTGTTTAGATTTAAGTGTTAAGTCTCTAATTTGCCATTTTAATGTAAATTAATGGATCCAAAATAACTTGGTTCAATTTGTTTTTCAAATTTGATTGTTTTTGGTCATTTTGGCTACTCCCAAATTCCGAATTCGGAGCTTCTGAAATCTGATATTTGGCAGAAATTTGATTTGTCCAATCCAAATGCACATGTCAAGATAAAAGTAATGATTTCACAAGAAATCAACTTTTATATAAAGTGACAAGGTTGCATCCTCCAATTTGTCATCAGACAGACTCTAGGTTCTCTAATAGCTTAATGTGGTTACACAATGTGGAAAGCACTGCTTTTCATAGAGAAACATTGTATGATACTGCTTTTCCAGAGACAATTCTAATGCTTATCCATAAACAAAATTGCAGGTAGAGAATGGCGATTTTTGCAGAAATGCCCTGCATCCTAATTTATATCTATAAGAAGCATTAGATCATCAGTATCGTGGGTACAGTGCCAGTGGACAGAGGAACCATATCACTGATAGATTACAGGTATATAACCCTTTTGTATACAGACTCTCCAACTCACCATGGTTATAAATAGTGTTTATTTTTTTACATTGGGGTGTAACCATTTTAAAACAGTTTGCAATATCTGACAGTGGGTTACTAAAGGAAAAAAGTAGATTCAGAATGTTCAAAGGAATAGATATTTTTTTAAAGTCTATTAATTGAGTCCACTGTAGCAACTATCTGTATCATGTAACTGTAGCAACGCCCATAAAGAATCTGCAAATAGGGAATCACCAGACTTGTGTAACTACAATGGCACACTTTTCTATTCATGCTTGGCATTAAATAGGTAGATTGCCACACACACTGTGCCCTCACCCTTGGGATTCAAGTGAGGGACTTTTAAAAAAGTAACAGGGATGCAAAGATTACTGCCATCCCCCAGGCCCCACCAGTGGCCAGTAGGTCGGGATATTTAATAACAATAAATGGGGAACATCCTTATCTCAACCCCCAACCGTGGTTAATGTGTGGCAACATTTACAAGATTCAGAGGGGAGGATCAGAGTATTCTGACAGCCAAGTCTAGTCGTGGATGATTCATTTTAAAAACAATATGAAATTAGGTCAGTTTTTAAGAGTCCAAACATCAGAAGAAAAAAAAAATGAATGATTAATGGATTGTGATTTCCTGACATATTTTCTACTCATGCTCCTACGCAGTGACTTGTCCCCTGTTCACTCTTCATTCCCTTTGCGGGTCACTATGAATAAAAGAAGCCCTCTGGGACAATTTTACTTGCTTTAAACACTGCTAATACATTAGTATATTTCTGAACCACCTGGACATTATTTCATGAAGGGTGACCTTGTAACACAAATTGCACTCCAGGTGCTCCAACAGTCCTCGTCAATCTTTTTACACACTTCTAGAGAGAAAGACAGAAAGGCTGTGAAAATGTAGCACCTGATAATTGACAAAGTGCACATTAAAGGCACACTATAGTCACCTGAACAACTTCAGCTTAATGAGGTTATTCAGGTGAGAACTATAGCTCCCTGCAGCTTTTCTCATGTAAACACTGTATTTTCTGAGAAAATACAGTGTTTACATTGAAAAACAGGAACACCTCCAGTTGCAGTCACTCACAGTGAACCAGAGGGACTTCGGAGTTGATGGAGGCATAATATGCCTCCATCCACTCAGATCTGCTGTCAGCAGAGCACAGGGCAGCACTGTGCACAGCATCCTGTGATTCAGTATCTCCTCCCTATGCATGCAGACACTGAACTTTCCTCATAGAGATTCATTGATTCAATTCATCTCTATGAGGAGATGCTGATTGGCCAGGGCTGTGTTTGAATCATGCTGGCTCTGCCTCTGACCTGCCTCTTTGTCAGTCTCAGCCAATCCTATGGGGAAGCACTGTGATTGGATCAGGCTACCACATGTCAGCAGACTGCTTGTTTTTCTGAGTATAACAGCATGCAGATTTACAGCTTCAGGCTTGAATACAGTAAGATTTTTACTATATTTATGGAGGCATGAGGGGCCCATGGGGGCTAGATGGTGGTGTTAACACTATAGGGTCAGGAATACATGTTTGTGTTCCTGACCCTATAGTGATCCTTTAAAGCTGTTGTGAGATTGTATTTCTCCCCGTCTATAGAAGTACAAAATTTCATGGTTATAACATACAAAAACAGATTACTGTAGATAACAATCTATATAACTGCATGTATTTCACGCTTGTGACACAATCACGTGTCAACCCAACCATAAAAGACTATTTCTGACAACACGCTCTCTTAGTCATAGTTCATGCGTCTTAATACATACCATGTGCATTCCTTACAACTCAACATTGATCATAATCATATGTACAACATGAGAAATATACATTATTCCATACATTACTGAACTATCCATATATATAGCAATAGAATTCGAATTGTCAAAGATGTCCCACAAAATGCCATCAACGTCCTTGTCCAAGCGATCCCTGTAGCATAAAAATCTGCAAAAGACAACATATAATAAATTCAAATAAAGATACAGACCATATGACAAATCCTTCTCTTATTGAGACCCTTAGGATATAATGTTTGCAATTCATATATCCAATACTGTTCCCGTTGTCTTAACAAAGTGACCCTAGAAACACCTCTTAGTGGGTTTGACCACCTGTAAGATCATGTATCGCAATTGGGAAATTGCGTGTTTCTTTTCTGCAACCACTGGATATTGCATCTTGTTGGTCCTAATACTACTTTTATGCTCTCTGATCCATGTGGTGAAAGTACATGTGGCCTCACCCATATATGCCAACCCACAGAGGCATTTAAGCATATAAACCACAAATTGGGATTGGCAGTTGCAATATTCACAAATCAGATACTTCCTACCCATCTTTGAGTGTGTAAAATGGTTCCCCATAATCACTCCATTGCAGTTAATGCAATGTCCAGAACGATACATACCAGCTATCGCCGAAAGCCAGGTTTCTGCTGTATCAGACTTCTCTTGTAGATCAATATTTTTCATCAAATGATCCCTGTGGTTCTTATGACGCTTGAATGAAAATAAAGGTTTCTCATTAAAACAAAGACAAAGTCTAGGGTCAGATTGCAAAATTTTCCAATTTCTGTTAATAATATGCTTAATCTCCCTAAAATGAGTAGAATAAGTTAATACACATGGGATGCCCTTATTATCATCCCTTATCCCTTTTTGTTAAAGCGTTTTCCTCTAGAGCGACTACGCTCTATCCTTAAATTCAATTACTGCTTCAGTCGCATATCTTCTAGAGGAGAATGCCTCTACCAATTGCTCTGCGCTTGTGTCATATTGAGTTTCCTCAAACACTATCCTCTGTGCCCTGACAAACTGCCCATAAGGCTGGTGTCTGATGAAATATGCAGGGTGAAAGGAATCTGCATGTAAATACGAGACCCGATCTGTGGGTTTTTGGTACAAGTCAAACGATAGGCGACCCTCCCTTACCTAAATGGAAATGTCAAAGAAATGCCTCTCATGATAATCGTATTCCAAGATAAAAGAAATAGTATCCAGACGACAATCACGTTTCTCCTTTAATAGCATCAAATCCTCCACATTTCCTGTCCAAAAGAAAAAAATGTCGTCTATATACCTGAGCCAAAGTCTAACATGTTGTAAAAAGTTTTGATCCAGATATATAAATATAAATGCCTCCTCAAAAGGCGCCACAAATAGATCTGTATCTGGAGGTAATACTCATCCTCCAAGATGTAATAACTTTTATGTAGTACTAGTGATAATAAATCTATAAGGAAACTCTTATATGCCTCACTCATATCCATTCCTTGCATGGCCCCAAACACAGCCTCAATGCCTTCCTCATGCGGTATAGAAGTGTACAAGCTATTAATATCCATAGTACACAATTTGGAACCTTTGTGTATGTCTCCTATTGCTTCCAACTTATGGATAAAAGAGCGCATATCACATACTAAAGGTTGTAAATGTATGTCCACAAATTTGGATAAAGGTTGTAGTACTGATCCACACTGTTGTAGTACTGTAGTAGTTCTCTCCTATTCAGATTGGATTTGCTTCTCTTACCCCAATGTATCTTATCTATATCCATCTGACAAGACTCCACAAAGGCTTCAATACTAGCGTTAGTCAATGGTGGAAGAAATTTGCTCTTGTGCCTACACTTTCTCCAATCGAATTTTGTAGATTCAGCTTTTTACATCTGCTGGTCCTGGTTGCACTAAAAATCCTGTAAGTGGAAAAACCCCTTTAAGCGAACTGACCGAAAAAAGCGTTCCATTTCAATATCAGTGTTTAATGTATCACCAGAGTAGGTTGGTACAAAACCAAAACCTCTTTCAAGTACACTTACTTGTAACGTAGTCAATGCTTTACTCGAGATGTTAACTACCAATGTCTTGGCTGCTGTCTGGTTCTATTTTGTGTGATAGGATTAGTGGGGAGGATGATATTTTATAGATATATATGTAAATAATGGTTGAATATACTGTGCATGTCTAACAGTCTTTTCTCTAGCAGAATGGGGCTTTTTATCTATCCTGGTTTCATATGATCTCTGAATGACCTGATCGCGTTCGGTTGCCATGGAGACGTTACTGGTGGAACGCATGTGGAATGCGGACGTTCCTGCGACGTCACTTCCGGTTTCGGCAAAATATGATCATTTCCGGTATTTGCCGAAAAGGGCGCGAATTATAAATCATGGAAAATGGATAAATGAAAAACAGCTGCCACAGGAAGATCACTCCTCCAATCAGGAACAAGGAGGATTTATACACCTACTGGATCCACCAATGGACTTTAGGGATTAGCCCTATTTAAGGACGCAGGGTGGGGGGATTTGTATAGGATATGTTCATTTATGTATTGTACATTGATACATTGTTATTGCTTTTAATTGTGGTCCCTGAGGAAGTTCTTATAGAACGAAACGCGTAGGACAACTTTTTTGTTATTTATATCCTATGCTGAAATGGTGACTACACTTTTTATTTGAATAAATTTTTTATTACTGAACCCTGACCTGTGGATGTCTTTTGGTGAAACAAGGATCCAGAGGTGATAAGAAATACCAGCTAGCCCCCCATTATATCGGGGGAGGCACCCTAAGAGCGCTTCTATTGTCTACATCCTGTGAGTGCACAAGATTGCTGCGCATGAAATATTGTGTTTTATAACAATATCACACTGTTTTGTTTTATGTTTTTTCTGTAGATTTACATATCCCAAATCTTCTTTGTGCTGTCTGATTCTACCTGGGTATCTCCTCTTGGGTTCTGCTGATATTGTCGTCGGTTTTCTGCTCAATACTTCTCTTTCTCCTACCACGTCCCCTCCTTGTGTTCTTCCTAAAAAACTAACGTTGCGACTAGTATCTGATAGTTAGTATTCATATTCCTTCTCTGAAAATTACTTGGTTCACATTTCTGCCTCCAAGCGTACCCCTTATCCTGCAAGTAATGCACCCTTTCTCTACGGAAGTTGTCAAGCTTTCTCACTAACACTTCTTCTCTGTGCTTCGGTAACCAAGATGAAATTGCCACAAGCTAATCCTCTATCACCGCTTTATCACCAGTTTCTAACAATTTCTTCTTGGTATCGCTAAGCAAGCCTTCTATTTCCACTAAGTATTGTTGCAATCCCTCAATCGTCAATGCTATAAGGTTTAAGCTACACTTATTTAAAATTTTGTACCAATTAGCACAAAATTCCTTTTGTGTTCTGAAAAAAATAGGTCTGAAGTCAAGCCTTAAACCCCAAAGTATCCTTTTGACCCTAAGATATTCAAAAAGTGTCTCTGAATGTAATTGAAAATTCACCACCTTCTTTTCTAGATGTTCAACACGTCGATATAGCGTGGTCTGATCAGTCACAAACACACCTTGTTTCACACTATATCTAGCAATTATGGCATCAACATCTGCCTGCGTATAAACTTGTGTTTCTTGTGTATAACATGTACAAGGGAAACAACAGTATATAAACCAAAACAACATGTTGTTTCACTTGTACATGTTGAGATATAACGTCTTTTCAGGACATAGGTGGCATTAGTGATAGAAGGGCAGAGGCATTTGTTTATTTTTGTTATTTATTGTTATTTGCTTACTTATTAAAGTTTTGTACTTGATAACTGTGGTTGTTATAGTATGTATTTTGTATTATATATGGACTGTTGCTGTACTGTATCTCGTCCACTGATATCATTATCATATTGAAAGATAAAACAAGTTTAGATATTGAAATTCAGAATTAGAGCTTAAAAAATATTTTTTGAAAATTATTTATGACTACTATTTTATCACTCTATGTCCACAGGGAATTTTGAAATTGCAGGGAACCGTATTCAGCAACTTTAATGCGAGCCAAAATGTAACATCTTTAGCTCAGGCAATTTAGCTAACAGAACCTATTAGTGAGCTGTTAAAACAGCACTTAGTTTCCATGAAGTTAAGTATCTTAAAAATGGCATATTATAAAGTACATTTTGTTCACTTTTCGTCTCTACAGCTTTTTGTTTCAATGGATTGTTTAATTGAATTCATAATAGACTGCTTCTGTAGCTCTATTATCTGGATACTGAGCACCAGAATGCCAAGAGAACTTGAACATTTCAAAATCCCTTCAAGAAGTAATACATTATTCGTTTTTAAAAATCCATTAAACCTATGTTTACTTAAAGGAGAACATTCATTCGATTGAATCATGTGTCCAGTGTTTTTGGCTCACAGTCAGCCATGGCATCTGCCTTTCATCAGAAGCAATAGGCTTTAATATATCATATACATTTTCTAAGTTCTACAGAAAATACTACACTTTACTACTATTTGATCACAGACATCTAAGGCAGAATTTAATTGTTTTCAGCTCTCATTTTTTTGGACTTCTACTAGCTAATTTATTTGCAGTATCATTGACTTTGAGCAGCTGCACTCATCAAAGGAACACTATAGTCACCAAAACAACTTTAGCTTAAGGAAGCCGTTTTGGTGTATAAATCATGCCCCTGCAGTCTCAATGCTCAATTCTCTGCGATTCAGGAGTTAAATCACTTTTGTTTACACCCTGTCCTTCTCACACTTCCCTGCATTTGACTTGCACTGCCTTCCTAAATACTTCCTGTAAAGTGAGATATAATATTTACACTTGCAAATTCTGTTTAATTTAGAATTTCCTATCTTCTGCATTGTTAATAATTTGCTAGACCTTTTTTTCATGCAGGCTGTTTAAGACACAGCCCAGTGAAAGGTGACTAGGGCTGGTTAAACAGAAGCAAAAGTGGTTTTAATGGCAGAGAACTGAGAAGTGGGACTTCAGGGGAACGATCAATACACCAAACTGCTTCATTAAGCTAAAGCTATTTTGTTGACTCTAGTGTCCCTTTAAAGGAACACTCTATTGTTAGGAATAAATAAAAATGTATTCCTTACACTATTGTGCTGGAGTACTTTTTTAGGTCCCTGTAAAAAGTTTTTTTTTTTGTAATCATGTGCTAATCGATCAAACTGTTACTGTGATTCCCATAAAACTTTATCACAAGGGGAATTTAAATCTTATAAACTGTATATGATTTTCCCCTTTTTCATATAATTACCCATAAAAAGGTTTTAAACGTACCTTTTCTCCATCGCTGCACTGGTCTTGTTGTGGCTGAATCCGCCTCCATGGCTGAGATCACTGTTTAAAATTATTTAAAATGAAGATTAAATTGGAGGCTTTAAAATTTATTTTACAAATATTTTGCTGAGTTTTGTTTGATTCTTGCTAGCAATAGACAAACTTACTCTCTGTGATAGAAGGCAGAAGAATTCCCTGTTGTAGGGTTCTCCTGGTCTTCCCTGTCACTCATTTCTAAATATAGACCCCTATGCCTCTGGTTTATAATTCTATGCTGAGTACTGACTGACAGGTGTTAAAGTGAACATATGTTTTAAGTTCTTCAAATTAAAATACATTGTTACGCTACATTTGGTAGCATTTTTTTTTTCTGATCCTTAATTTAAAGCTAACTTGTGTGTTTTATGACAGGTACACTTTAGTTATTGTATACTGTATATAATATACTTCTAATTTATCTTAAGTGAACCTGTCATAAAAATCCTGAGAGAGATGAATCATTTCTTAATTTAATATTATATTTGCCTGTATTATTTAGCTGGCTATGTGTGATAAAATCTATAACTGTTTGGAAATAGGTCAGGAAAGGGTACAGTGAAGCAGCGCCTTCTGGGTGTTCTCAAACTCGTATAGTGTTGAGTATGGAAAATATGAGGACAGAAAACAGAATATAGTGTGGTATATTCTATAGCTGGTGAGGTAAAATAAGAAAAATGTCACTTACAATTTTCTGGGGCTTATGTTCAGCTCCAGATATATGCGCCTGGTCGGTATGATCCCCGCCTGTGGATATGACGCTCAGCTTGGTTCCTTGTAGATGGTAGGCCAGGGTCAAGCATCAGAATGTCGAGCGTTCACGGGTATTTCCCTTCAAATTGCAGTGTCAAAGATATTCACCAAATACATATATAAGAATAAAAACAGAACAATAGTGCTCTCTGTTTTGTTGCCGAAAGTTGCCTACCCGTTATCTACAGTATTTTAGAACACACTCATGCACACAAAAATATTACTAATTTGCACATTTCCCATGCATGTTCCTTTAAAATTCCCTCTTCTTCATCTTTTCCTCTCCTATCTGTCTCTTGTCTTATTCATCAGCTTCAGCTTTTTTTCCATTCTTTCTCTTGTATCTCATTATCAATTCCTCTTCTCCTTTGTACCTCTTCTCCTTTGTACTCTTTTCCTTTGTTTTTCTTCTTCCACAAAATTCTTAGTATGTTGATTTATGTTGTTTCTGAATTAAAATTAAACTGACATTTTTATAACATTTACATGTAGTAGGATAATCCTGCTACAAATGCATGTTTTAAAAAGAATAATAATGCAAAAAAAAAAAAAAAAATCAACTGTAAAATGGTTTACACTCTATGTTAACTATCTTTTTACGCAATCCATAACATTTTATAGCCACCTCAGCAATGACTCTTTTTAATATTACGGCAGCTAACCATGATATTGTACATAGTTCAAGGACCTCCATACAGCACAGACTACAGGCGTCATTTATTTTTTGTGAGTTAAACATAAAAATTGCATAACATTTATGCAAAACCTGGGCTGAAGAGGTAATATATTATCACAAGCAAAACACAATTCTGTGTGATTTTTTTTGTTTGTTTTGTCAATACCTTAAATTTGCAAACATGAAATTATGTAAATAGACACATTTTTTTTTCCGATGAATTTGTTCAGGCATTGCACAAATTATGTGGGATACATGTTGTTTGGATATTATGGTACCTTTTACTTCGTTGTAATCTAGGCAAGGTCTTCAATATTACAGTAGAAGAAAAATATATATTTTTGTCACATATGATACCAGCATTAAAAAGAGATTTTAAAAACTGACTTGGGATCTAGCTTTTGGGCACCCCTGATCTACAGAGTAAAGATCTTCACTGGAGTGTAGGACAAGGTCAGTGGGGCAATTCAAGGGTATTCAAGAGAAGCCTATATGTGACCTTAAAGCTTGAAAAATTATACCTTTACATGACATCTGCTCAAGGCCCATGCAAGTGTCTAACAGTGTGTGCCATGGAGCATTCTTTAATGATACTCTATGAAAGAAAATCAGTGGATAATGCTGATTCTCGCAGGACACCAATTATAATTAATCAGATATGCATACACACCACAATCAATATAAAATATAAGACATCTGGTACAATTTCCATGTTCCAAGTTTGTCAACAATAATACCATTCAGTGCTGTGTTATTACTTGTGTTGGTAACTGTCTCCAAATAGCACTGTATCCAAATATAAGACCTTGGAACATGGATTTCAGTCAACCTTTCATTCTGCCATAAGCCCATAACCACTTCACTAGCTCAGTGTCAGGTGGCTGAACCAGGGCGACCTTGTGTTTGTGCCTAGCCGGCGTGACCGCATGCCCGCTCCCGGCCAGCATGATTGCGTGTCCGAACTCGAACAGCGTGCCCTTTTCGTATGCCGTTTGTGTAGTTAGCCTTATTAATTCCCTCTTATTTCGGTTACTGAACTAACTAACAACAGCCAGACCACACGCAAGGGGAGTGTGCAGCCTGTTAACCTCCCAGAAGCCGTTCCTATGAACGAACACGTGGCGGCGGCCATCTTAAACTGTCGAACACCCAACGGTGTTTTGTCGTCGACTGCATGGAACTGTTTTCGGTCACTGTTTCACATGAATACCGGTGGGACTTCCAAACTTCCATCCCTTTGTTTCTGTTCACACGAACGCAGCGTCATTCAGTACATTAAAACTCACGAACTAGACCGACCCTGATAGCTAACAGCCATGGAACTAATTCTGGACAGATTTATGCCGAACGGTCGGTGAAAACCTTCTAACTTCATGGCGATTTGACTGTGTTCATGGGATCTGAGTGCTTTTAGGATATATTGAGCGCACAGATCTAAGCTATCTGGGGATATGTCGAATATGGGGGTTCAGTTATGTGAAATATGAGTTATGTATTTTAATATGTTTTGTTACATTTATAACTTGGAAATATTTCTCTACCTGGAGATAATTAACCCCTTAACGCCGTTACGGCGTTCTATGCCGTCCCACAAATGGGCTTTAAAGCCGTTGCGGCAGCATAGAACGCCGTAACGGCTTTTAGTCCCAGGAGGTGAGATTTACTTACCTTCGCCACGATCCTCTTCAGGAGGACTGCCTGACAGCCCAGGCAGCCCTCCCCTGGCAAATGTGGCCCCCTATAGCTGGATGTGGATCTGCCAGCAGGTGGACTGTCTGAAATGTCAGACAGTCCCCCTGCTAGTGGGTAGTCTAAAAAAAAAATCATCCCTTTGTTTCTGTTCATACGAACGTTTTAAAATAAATTAAATGTATTTATATATAAATCTACAGTATATATAAATATATATATATATATTATAAATATAATATATATACATCTTATATATATGTAACGTGATACGTAATGTATTTTATATTAATATAAGTACGTATATTAGTATTAAAATACACTTAGAATGACGTTACATATATATATATATATAAGATATATATTATATATATATAATACATCTATATATATTTTATATTTATATATACACATATAATTACAATAATAAATTAATAAAATAAAATAAATAAATAAAATATTTTAAAAAAATTAAATAAATTATATATACATATGTAATTTCATTCTAACTGTATTTTGTTATTAATATATATATATATATATATACCCCACATGTAAAGGTTTTATGATGTTTTGGAAAGTTACAGGGCTAAATATAGTGCTTGCAATTCAAATTCTCTGCACTTTTTGCCTGGGTTGTCAGGCATGTCAATCAAATTTGAACTAATTAAATCACATAATTATGTTAAGAAATTAATAGAGAGAGTCAAATCGAAGGCTTGCATTTCATTTTTTTTACATTAAAATTTGCCAGATTGGTCATGTTGCATTTTGAGACCGTATGGTAGCCCAGGAATAAGAATTACCACCATGATGACACACCATTTGCAAAAGCAGACAACCCAAGATATTGCAAACGGGGTATGTACAGTCATTATTAGTAGCCACTTAGTTACAAACACTGACCAAATATTAGTTTTTTGCTTTTTTCACACAAAAACAAATATGAAAGCTAACTTTGGCCAGTGTTTGTGACTATGTGGCTACTACAAAAGACTGGACATACCCCACTTGCAATACCTTGGGTAGTCTACTTTTGCAAATGGTATGCCATCATGGGGGTAAATCTCATTCCTGGGCTACCACAGGGTCTCAAAGGTAACATTACTAATCTGGCAAATTTAAATGTGAAAAAAATGAAAAATTTAATGTGCTATATTTGACCGTTTAACTTTCCAAAACACTATAAAAACTGTTAAAAACTGTGTTTCACTGTGTACTGTATGTTGATTGGTTACTGTAAATCGTGTCCCAGTCCTCCACAAGGTCCATTTGGGGGGTATCTCTTGCAGGAGGACCTGCATAAAAGGCCAAGCTGTGGCCACCATTAAACAGATCGTTTTACCTCTTCATGAAGTCTTGGCTCATGTTTGAGGGATTGGGAGCTATAATTCACCACACATTCTGCTACACTTGGATTTCGGGAGATTCTGCATGAATATACTCATCTAGAGTATAGGGGATCCGTTACACGGATGTGTATGTGTCATCACGTCATCAACGTGCACACACATTTTAGCGTCACCAGGTCCCTTCTTGGGCTATTTAAACTCTCTTGTTCATTTGTTTGATGCCTTGTCATGGTTTCCATTTGTGTGGTTAATCCGAGAGCGCGTTTATTTCTTGTATTTCTGGCATTTTGACCTTGGCTTATATTTGACTAATGTCACTTCTGATTATCCTTGACCTTTGGCTTTTCCTTACGTTTATTTATTACTTCTGTATCCCTGACCACGGCTTGTCTTGCACTATTCTTTGTGTGTTAAATCCTGCCATTCTAATATTTGGTAATACGCTTGCTGTTCATTTAGTATTTCCTTCTCTTATCTTTGCCTGTTCACAGATACAACTGAGTATGTCCTGCTGTTCTTAAAACTGTAGTCATCTCAACACCTATATAAACCTTGCATCTACTTACATCACTACACTTCCCTATTTCCTAATTAATTCCATATAATTCAAGTCCTCTGGTTTAACTTTGACTTAATTTTGACTATTCTGATTTCTGGTTCCCTTGCTAGGCTTGTTTTTTTGACTAGTATTCTCCATCTGAGATTAAGTGCAATTTACAGTTTACTTGTTTGTAGGTATTTTTTAACCTGTCTGGAGATCGTTCTGATTAGGCACAATTATTCTAAGCTCCAGTAATACTATTTATGTTATAATGATTTGAAGGCTTATTCCAAGCATTACAAACAGTACAGTCTGCTGGGTGATGCACTGATCCAGTCGCCATACTTTGGCAGAGAGCATCAGCTGACCACTCTCAGCTAATGAGTGGCACACTATGCATCCAAACTTACACAAAACCAGTCAAAAATGATGCACCAATGACACTGTTGGAGGTGGAGTTACAGCTGCAGCGGCAAATGGGTTACACTTTATATTTGCAATATTTCATTCTGAAATGCTGCGCATATAGACTGCACCATGACCACTTCAAATCACTTTATTCAAGCTGTTGGAAATAAATAGGGGAAATATGGCAAGCATGACAGATATGATATTGGCAATAGTAGTACTGTATAATAGAAACTATAAAATGGAAGGTCAAGTAAAAATGCTGCTGCTATCCAAAGATGATTTGTGGGATGTTCTTGCCAAAGAAAGAACTGATGATAGTCCATCAAAATAAAAGCAAATAGACTAATGACTGCTGGAAAGGACCTGTCTGTTGACAAGGAAACAAGAGAAGAACCCACAAATGAAATAGCAGTCCAATAATCTTTTTTAAAAGAAGCAAAATGCCAGGTAAACAATGTCATATACTGCTAATTAAAACATGATTTAAATCTTTTCCTACATGATACTGTAGGGTTGCCTGGACGGTCAGCAGATGAATTGAAGTAGCATGGGATAAAATTAAGTCACTTCAAAATGATGGGGCATGTACTATTGGCAAGAACAGAGGAAGCTGAGCAGCATATTGTTTGCCATTAACAGCTACTAGATGCATACTTGCAACAACAGTATATTCAAGGATATAATCTTTCAATGTAGGGTAATAATTGCTTGATCCAAGGATAAATCTGACTGTCATTCTGGGGTCAAGACATTTTTTTTTTCCTAGCTTGTGGCAAAATTGGAAATGCTTCAAACTGGGGTTTTTTGCCTTCTTTTGGATCAACAGCAAAAAACAAATGTGAGGAAGGCTCAACTTGATGGAAGCAAGTCTCTTTTCAGCTATGTAACTATGTAACTATGTAACAGTCATCATATATAATATGTGTATTTGTCAGATAACAGGAGTCATAGTACATAGTTATAAAATAAAGGACTGCGTGTTTCTACATGACTGTGATTAATTGATTCTATTGGTGTAACTGTTTTCAGAGAGTAACAAAAAGGAGCAGTTGTGTAATCCTTGTGGACCTATTTAATTCCCTACATTCATTTGAATCCTCGTCAAGTTATTTCAGCAATAATAACTTATATCTTATACCCATTAGATTTTAGAAAGAGCATTCTGAAGATTCCAATCAGGCTGCAGAGTGTCAAGAAAATATTGTGAGATTTAGCCTCCTTATGGAATTCATTGGTAGATAACATTGACTATTTACTGAGTTTTTTGCTGCCTATGTGACGGTGCCTGAACACTAAGGAAATCATTTATTCATAACACGGCACTTAATTCCTATGCTCTTCTGGATCCCATTGGGATGTTGTATAACTAAGACAGTTCTGGAAATACTTGAATAAAAGTGAAAATGTGCAAGAAAGAGTTCATAACACATTGATAGAGATTAGAGAAGAGTAATAATTTGGGATATACTTATTGTTTTGTAAAATTGTTTTCAGAAGTAAACTATTGAATTACTTTTCTTGTTAACTGTTTTAAAATGAAAATATATAACTTATGTCTATAATTCTTTTCAATAATAGTTTGTATTGTTTTTATTCCAATAACCACATGGTTATTACATGCCAATAAATTTAAACTGTTTGGCCACTTGCTGTCATTTGTCCTGTCTTTTGATTTACTGGCAAACACAGTAATTGGCACTTATACTGTACCATTGTACATATTACTGTTAAACAAAAATATTTAAACATTTGATTTATAAAGATAACAAACATTAAAGGATCACTATGGGCACCCTGATAACTTAATGGGGTCCATAACATCTTAATGGGGTCTAATGGCCTTTTACACAGTCTTGCCTTATGGAAGTAAATTGTTCTCAAGTGGTTTATCCCAAAGATCTCTTGCCTGTCCGCTTGGTCCCTCTGCCCATTCGGCACCGATGATAGATTGTGATCATTTATCTCCATGGGTGGCCAGTGATAGTCTGACATAATCACCTGATGCTCTCAACCTGTCACCAGCAACTAAGAGAAATGCGTTGTTCACAGAACTCAGCCGTTAGATAACAACTGCCCTAGATTGCTAAGCAGTAAATATATGTATGAACATGTTATCACAGTCTGTTTATTTGACTGCTCCAGTATTGTTTGTATTACTATCATTATAGTGTTCCTTTAAATCCAGAGATGGTGAATAAGTGGCAACTGGTCAAGTTTTAATATGGTGTGGCACCAGACTCCTCTCCCAGAATTGTACTCTGCCCTATACATTACAGAGATGCTCATGAAATAAAACAAGCCATAGATAACATACCACAAACAGAATTGTGACAAAAAAATAGAGATATAATCACAGAGCTGGGCACAATACAAAGATACCTATACACTACACAGAGTTGAGCACAACACAAAAATATCTATACAATACACAGAGCTGGGCACAACACAAAGATATCTATACAATACACAAAGCTGGGCACAACACAAAGATACCTTTACAATACACAGAGCTGGGCACAATACAAAGATACCTATACAATACACATATCTAAGTACACTACACAGATACCTATACAACAGGTAGAGCTATGCAAAATACAGAGAAATAACAACCAGAGCTGAGCACAATAAGGAGAAACACATAATTATGCACACAGCTTAACGTAGTTGTTTTACAGCCTGTCTCTGCAGTTTTTTTAATGTAAACACTGCCTTCGCTCAGAAGGCCACTTAAAGGTGCTTCCTGTACAGTGCTTCACAATGTGCAGCACTGACATTCAGTGTCTCTACGCTCTGCATGTAGACGCTGAATGTTCCCCATAGAGATGCATTGATTCAATACATCTCTATGAGGAGATGTTGATTGATGCAGTACAGCATTTTGCAATGCATGTGTAATAGCCTTCCAATGCTTTCCTATGGGAAAAAAGGGTTGTTTTTGGCATTTGGAGTTTGAAGGGTTATTTGCAAAGTACTCACCACCCTATATAATCTGTGGTACAGTCAGCCTTTCCACTTCCTCTCCTGTAATCACTAAAATACCCTGGAGTTGGGACTGCATTTGGTTTAACACCCTCTATAACAGTTCCCGTAGCTCTACTATCAAGCATTATAGGCCGACTGGTCTATAAAGAATACTGGCCAAGGTTCCTAGTGTTTATCTCTGCCCATCAGTCAAATTAAGCTCTAGAACGGGAAATTCTGAAAACAATCATCCCCAGAGTATGTGCCTACTTTGCATTAGCCACCCTAATATTCTTTGTTACCTATTAATATTAATGCAATATAATATTTTATATTTTAAGTACACCTGTTCTTGTGTTGCATATTACCTATTTCATTGTTCTGTATAGTAATTATATCAAAAATAATTACTAGTATATGGACAACATTTAAATTAACATAATTTCACTGAATTATTTAATATTGTTCAGTACAAAAACACGTCTAAACTTCAATAACTTTAATAAAACAGACTGAAAGGAAAAACAACTGTTATACATTAACCCACAATTTTAAAGTGTTTTTGGTTGTATTTTCCTTTTAACTGATTTCATTCCATTTTTAATACTAGCATTTTAAATGCTGTACAGATGGAGAATGATTGTGAGGATTATGATGTCACACAGGACTATTGAAAGTCAAGGCTGTGCATTATTGCTATTAGAATCGCATGACCTTATAATAACAGAGAGTTCTGCAATCCATTTAAACATAATCTACGTTCTACATTGGTTAATAAAAAATGTTTCAACATAAGTAGATGAAAGATGCCTTTCAAAATGTTTCCAGCCTTGTTAGCACAGTAAGATGGAAGCAAGTGATGTTATAGACCTTCCAATTAATTTCCCACTTATTAAATAGATATAAAAAACAAGCACTCTCATAGCTTCGATCTACCATTACAGTCGTAAAAATGGCATCTAATATATGCTAATGCTAGCATACACAATGTGTGTTATTGCGCACATAATTAAAGTCTACAGTCAAGTAAATGTTATCATCTTGAGCCCATAACAGATGTTATTTAAGTAACATTTTGTGTGACTTTTCATTTTGACTTGCAATGATCGACATTGTGCAATGTTTTTTGATATATTTCTTCAATCATCAGATACAATGTAGATTTGTAATCTCATTTGATTATTGTTATCTCGAAACTAACATGTGAGTTCTAGTTCGTAATCATGATCTCAAAAAGTATAATATGATATACTATATCTGAATGCTCCTAAAATATGAAAGGTGGGTGTCTTCATACTCTTTGCATTTGAAGTTAATAAAGTAATGTGGGATTTTTTTTCTAAAAAAAACAATGATAAAAAATGGAATTGCTTTCACGATATCTAACTCTCATTGTGCAGGAATGATAACATATGGTCTGAAAGCTAAAATTAATATCCGGAATGACTTCTCCTCGGTGGTAGGGAATGATCAATGATAGCACTGTTTATGACTCAGTGTAATATATTGCTGCCTTTTACGATTACTCTTTGACACTGGGATTTAGTAAACAGTATACAAAAAGCAAGTTAAACCGACAGTATTCTGTATACTGCAAGTAAAAAGAAAATATTATCTTGGCCTTAAACATTTTATCCTGGGAATACCTAAGCCAGGAACTTTGCTTTAACTTAAAGAAGCATATATTATGACCAGTGCACTACAAAATAAATAGGACCACTTGTAATTCAGTCACTCCACCTTGATGATTATTTCTTAAAAAGCTGTGGCTGACATGTATTTTATCTTTATTTATGTTTTGAGAGCTGGAACTTTCAATACTTCTGAAATATGTTGCAATGACAACCTCAAATCTGACAGTATGACTCATGTACTCCAATTATTGGTATTGACCTAGACTGGCCTCCTCTAAATATTTTTATTTTTAGTTAGGACAGGATTTATGCTCAGTGAATGTAGGTAGAGATACTTAGAAAGACTTCATGTGAGAATGTTAAAATTATTCTTGCAATAAAAATGTGTTTGCTCTACTAGGTTTTCCTATTATTATCGCAGAGAAGAATTTTGCATATAGTGAACCAGTGCACAATAGATACCACAATAATCCAACCTGTGAAACAACACAAAATATAAAAACAAAAACACAAGTAGTTTATTGGATCAACGGTCCGTCCTCCTATATTCAGCTTTTTAATGTCCACTCAATCTTGTAAATTTGGGGTTCACAATAAAGAAGCACAAAATTAGCTAATCTGTGATCTCTGGGTATCTTGGATATCGTAGCAATCTTCTTAAGTATGTCATGACTAATAAATCAGCTAGGACAAAGTAGCTTCTTAAACCTAATTTTATCTAGAACCTAATATGTAAAAGATATATCTAAACCATAAAAATGTAAATAAAAATTATAAAAATGTAAAAAAAAATTAAACTATTTATAGATTAAAATATATGTATAAAGAAGTCACAATATAACATTGTCATGAGCTATAAAAGCTTTTCTGCTCACAACAAAATGTTTTTAGTTCAGTGATATGCCTCTTACACATCTCTCCTGCAAAAGAAACCCATATGTAAAAGAATAAAAAGCTGTTGCAATAAATATAAAATTTGCAACACAAAAAAAAACCAACAGTTTTACTATGTCCACAACGTCTGTGCTACAGAACTCCATTATGCCAAATTCACTGTGTTAAAAAACAGAGTACATACTTTACATATATCAGAGTCTTGCAAAATAATGTAAATAGGAATTATCTAACCTAGTCTGCAGTATTATATTGTCAACTTCAAAAGCAGCAGAGGAACTACAGCCAATGCAGCTGCACCGAGGACTGCTAGCTGGTGGCCCATCGCCTGGCCCTCACACTTGCAGCCACCCAATGGACATTTTGCTTTACAGCATATATAAGGGTTTCTACATTTAACCCTTAAAGAGCCAGTTCAGTTTATTTCAAATTAGTGTTTCACTTACATGCCCATGCTCACATGCTTCCCTGCAGGCAATCAGGGCGAACCTTAAAGGACCACTCTAGGCACCCAGACCACTTCAGCTTAATGAAGTGGTCTGGGTGCCAGGTCCAGCTAGGCTTAACCCATTCTTTTATAAACATAGCAGTTTCAGAGAAACTGCTATGTTTATGAATGGGTTAAGCCTTCCCCCAAAGCCTCTAGCGGCTGTCTCATTGACAGCCGCTAGAGGCGCTTGCGTGCTTCTCACTGTGATTTTCACAGTGAGATCACGCAAACGTCCATAGGAAAGCACTGATAATGCTTTCCTATGCGACCGGCTGAATGCGCGCGCAGCTCTTGCCGCGCGTGCGCATTCAGCCGACAGGGAGGAGAGGAGGAGGATCGGAGGAGGAGAGCTCCCCATCCAGCGCTGGAAAAAGGTAAGTTTTTACCCCTTTCCCCCTTCCAGTTGGTTATTCGAGAGCGCGTTCCTTGTATTTTTTTTTGTGTATCTGACCTTGGCTTCCCTTATTGACTATCTGATCTCTGTATTCTTTGACCTTTGGTTTGACTCCTGACTATTCTGGTATCTCCATTCCTTGACCTGTGGCTTGTTAATCGTTTGCGTTATTTCTTTCTCTTGGCTTTTCCCTGTCTTGTGACTTTTTGCCTTTACACGTTAAATCCGGCCATTCTAATGCCCTGTAATATGTCTTAGGTATTTACTTTATATCTACTTAAGTTCTGCGTGTTGGGCATCCACAGTAATCCTGACAGGAGCCTCTCAAGGACATTACCCATGGCATCAACACAGCGACAGTGTACCTAACGTTATGGGGAGGCCTCGGTGTACGAATGATATCGGGGACCTACTGCGTTGGCCACATGGCGGGACTGGGCCTAACATGGCGGCTGATCTCTCCGATCTCTTAGATGACTTTTCCCTACACAACATAGAAACACTGGTATATACAGGGCCACCTAGCATATCCCCCCTGGTTACCACGGAGACACTTACTAACCTTCTCCTGGATCTCCGCCAAATGCTGTCCACAGAAATCTTCCAAGTGCGGGAAGATGTGAGGGGGTTTACCTCACACCTTACAACTGTAGAACAGACCTCTGTAACACATGCAACCCAAGTCTCAGAGCTACAGAAGCAGGTTGGTGAACTCACATCAAACCAAGTTGCCTTAATACACCAAGTGGCTGCCCTGGAAGACAAGAGGGAATGGAAATATGTGGAAATCAGGGGTCTCACAGATGGGGTGACCTCATGGGAATAACCCCACTTCCTCCGCAGGCTATTTGCGGCCTTGTTGCCCCCAAAGCAAGCAAAAGGCATACAGTTGAATGGGATGTTACACCTACCTAAGCCACAGCGGACCACTGGTACAGCCACAAGCGATCTTCTGATTTAATTTCAAAATGGGCAAGATAATGCTGCATTTCTCAGTGCCACTAGGGGTAAAGGCCCCTTACCGTTTTGAGTACATGGAGCTCACATTCTGCAGTGGAGAAAATCACTCAGACCCCTGATATCAGTCCCATCTATGGGAGTGAGGTACAGATGGGGATCACCAGGCGTACTTATTTTCCAACACCAGAATAAGGAATATTAGGTCACAGACGCACCTGATAACACTAGGCAGTGGCCTCAACCTGCCTACCTCAACCACAAATTGGGACCCAGCAAATATTTTCCCGTTCGTCCCTACATGCAGTGTGTAGGAGAAGTGGCGGCCACCTGACTTTCTCTTATTTTGTGGGCAAAATTGTTTCATTGTTTTACTTATCTCTACACATTGGGTCTTGTTTTACAATAATATGCTTTCTATATGCACTTACTAATACATCCATGACATAACATAGGCCCCAGAGGCCTAACTCGGTCGAGACCAGGTTTATCACGACCACTATAGCTCCAATAACACCTAGCTCAACTCATGACACCTCATACTCCACCCTAACCCAAGGAGCTGTATTGTCATCACAGTAGGCCACTAAATACGCCTCATCTACATTTTTACTCTACACTGTGATTTTTGCCCTGCACCCGATATATGTTCAATCTAGACTGTAAGCTCGTTTGAGTAGGGTCCTCATCTACCTAATGTTCCTGTGTCACTGTGTAATTGTCTCATGTATTGTAAATTTCCACCTCCCCCCTTATATAATATTGTAAAGCGCTGCGGAATTAGTTGGCACTATATAAATACAAATAATAATAATAATGGGCCTCAGCACAGCAGATTTCTCACAACCACAAACAAAAAAACAACTCAATTCTACTGCTGACAGTACATTGTAACAATACCGATGTTAATGCAAATAAGTTATGTATCTGCTTTAACTGCCATGTCTTCTTCAAGTTGATTATTTTTATAAAAAAATAAAGTCAAAAGCAAAAAAGATTTAAATCAGAATCAAGTTAAAAAATATTAATATAACATTGCCAGATGGAATGCTGGAAAAAGAGAGTGAGTTTGTGAGCTTTACTGCAAATTACCATAAAAAGGTCCATGTGTAAGTCCATATACAAAAGGAAATGAAGAATATATGTGTAAAGTAAAGCATTCCAGAGAATAACTGGAGCAGTGGAACAGATTCTAAAAATAGTACAGATATTATAAATGCTATAATATTCACTCCATACACAGATTTGCCGATATACAGGGAGTGCAGAATTATTAGGCAAATGAGTATTTTGACCACATCATCCTCTTTATGCATGTTGTCTTACTCCAAGCTGTATAGGCTCGAAAGCCTACTACCAATTAAGCATATTAGGTGATGTGCATCTCTGTAATGAGAAGGGGTGTGGTCTAATGACATCAACACCCTATATCAGGTGTGCATAATTATTAGGCAACTTCCTTTCCTTTGGCAAAATGGGTCAAAAGAAGGACTTGACAGGCTCAGAAAAGTCAAAAATAGTGAGATATCTTGCAGAGGGATGCAGCACTCTTAAAATTGCAAAGCTTCTGAAGCGTGATCATCGAACAATCAAGCGTTTCATTCAAAATAGTCAACAGGGTCGCAAGAAGCGTGTGGAAAAACCAAGGCGCAAAATAACTGCCCATGAACTGAGAAAAGTCAAGCGTGCAGCTGCCACGATGCCACTTGCCACCAGTTTGGCCATATTTCAGAGCTGCAACATCACTGGAGTGCCCAAAAGCACAAGGTGTGCAATACTCAGAGACATGGCCAAGGTAAGAAAGGCTGAAAGACGACCACCACTGAACAAGACACACAAGCTGAAACGTCAAGACTGGGCCAAGAAATATCTCAAGACTGATTTTTCTAAGGTTTTATGGACTGATGAAATGAGAGTGAGTCTTGATGGGCCAGATGGATGGGCCCGTGGCTGGATTGGTAAAGGGCAGAGAGCTCCAGTCCGACTCAGACGCCAGCAAGGTGGAGGTGGAGTACTGGTTTGGGCTGGTATCATCAAAGATGAGCTTGTGGGGCCTTTTCGGGTTGAGGATGGAGTCAAGCTCAACTCCCAGTCCTACTGCCAGTTCCTGGAAGACACCTTCTTCAAGCAGTGGTACAGGAAGAAGTCTGCATCCTTCAAGAAAAACATGATTTTCATGCAGGACAATGCTCCATCACACGCGTCCAAGTACTCCACAGCGTGGCTGGCAAGAAAGGGTATAAAAGAAGAAAATCTAATGACATGGCCTCCTTGTTCACCTGATCTGAACCCCATTGAGAACCTGTGGTCCATCATCAAATGTGAGATTTACAAGGAGGGAAAACAGTACACCTCTCTGAACAGTGTCTGGGAGGCTGTGGTTGCTGCTGCACGCAATGTTGATGGTGAACAGATCAAAACACTGACAGAATCCATGGATGGCAGGCTTTTGAGTGTCCTTGCAAAGAAAGGTGGCTATATTGGTCACTGATTTGTTTTTGTTTTGTTTTTGAATGTCAGAAATGTATATTTGTGAATGTTGAGATTTTATATTGGTTTCACTGGTAATAATAAATAATTGAAATGGGTATATATTTGTTTTTTGTTAAGTTGCCTAATAATTATGCACAGTAATAGTCACCTGCACACACAGATATCCCCCTAACATAGCTAAAACTAAAAACAAACTAAAAACTACTTCCAAAAATATTCAGCTTTGATATTAATGAGTTTTTTGGGTTCATTGAGAACATGGTTGTTGTTCAATAATAAAATTAATCCTCAAAAATACAACTTGCCTAATAATTCTGCACTCCCTGTAAAAAACTGTGATCTTTTCAGATATGTGAAAATTAGCCCTTTTTATTAAATTATTGCAGTGTGGACATCTTAATCATGCAAAAGTTTATTTTTTGGTTCCTAAAACAATCTAACCTGTCTCTTCTGATTTTCACTAACAGATTTTGTGATCTCTTATGAGAACAGAGGTGGGTTTCAGCTTTCACAGGTAAATAACTGTCACCCTGGAAATGACTTAATATAATTTTGTCACGGTATTAATGGTATACAGTGAGGGAAAAAAGTATTTGATCCCCTGCTGATTTTGAACGTTTGTCCACTGACAAAGAAATGATCAGTCTATAATTATAATGGTAGGTGTATTTTAACAGTGAGAGACAGAATAACAAAACAAAATCCAGAAAACCTGTCAATCAGTAAGATTTCTGGCTCACAAGTATCTTTTATACAGGTAATGAGCTGAGAATAGGAGCACTTTCTTAAAGGAATTGCTTCTAATCTAGGCTCGTTACCTGTATAAAAGACACATGTCCACAGAAACAATCAATCAGATTCCAAACTCTCCACCATGGCCAAGACCAAAGAGCTGTCCAAGTATGTCAGGGACAAGATTGTAGACCTACACAAGGCTGGAATGGGTTACACGACCATTGCCAAACAGCTTGGTGAGAAGGTAACAACAGTTGGTGCAATTATTCACAAATGGAAGAAACACAAAATAACTGTCAATCTCCCTCGGTTTGGTGCTCCATGCAAGATCTCACCTCATGGAGTTTCAATGATCAACGGTGAGGAATCAGCCCAGAGCTACACAGGAGGATCTTATTAATGATCTCAAAACAGCTGGGACCATAGTCAATTGGTAACACACTATGCCGTGAAGGACTGAAATCCTGCAGCGCCCGCAAGGTCCCCCTGCTCAAGAAAGCACATGTACAGGCCCGCCTGCCAATGAACAGGGTGAAAGTGTTGTGATCAGATGAGACCAAAATTGAGCTCTTTGGCATCAACTCACCGTGTTTGGAGGAGGAGGAATATTGCCTATGACCCCAGGAACACCATCCCCACCGTCAAACATGGAGGTGGAAACATTATGCTTTGGGGGTATTTTTCTGCTTAAGGGACAGGACAATGGCACTTCATTAAATGGATGTACCAGCATGGGTAAGAACCTCATTCACTCAGCGAGGGCATTAAAAATGGGTCATGGATGGGTATTCCATCATGACAATGACCCAAAACACACTGCCAAGACAACAAAGGAGTGGCTCAAGAAGAAGCACATTAAGGTCCTGGAGTGGTCTAGTCATCATACCTTAATCCCATAGAAAATCTGTGCAGGGAGCTGAAGGTTCGAGTTTTCAAAGTTTTCAAAACATCAATGACTTGAAGAGGATCTGCAAAGAGCAGTGGGACAAAATCCCTCCTGAGATGTGTGAAACCTGGTGGCCAACTACAAGAAATGTCTGACCTCTGTGATTGCCAACAAGGGTTTTGCCACCAAGTACTAAGTTAAAGGTGTCAAATACGTATTTTACTCATTGACATTGTGTTCTGGAGGATTGGAGAAAGGCAGATGTGATTCCTATATTCAAAAAGTGTTCAAAACCCTTGCCTGGAAATTATAGACCTGTGAGCTTAACTTCTGTGGCTGGTAAGATATTTGAAAGGTTATTAAAGGACCACTCTAGGCACCCAGACCACTTCAGCTTAATGAAGTGGTCTGGGTGCCAGGTCCTTCTAGGGTTAACCCATTTTTTCATAAACATAGCAGTTTCAGAGAAACTGCTATGTTTATGAATGAGTTAAGCCTTCCCCCATTCCCTCTAATGGCTGTCTAATTGACTCTGGACTCCCTGTACAGATGTTCAAACAGCTACTAGATGCATACATGCAACAACAGAATATTCAAGGATATAATCTTTCAATTTAGGGTAATAACTGCTTGATCCAAGGATAAATCGGACTGTCATTCTGGGGTCAAGAAGGAATTTGTTTCCTAGCTTGTTGCAAAATTGGAAATGCTTCAAACTGGGTTTTTTTTGCCTTCTTTTGGATCAACAGCAAAAAACAAATGTGAGGAAGGCTCAACTTGATGGACTCAAGTCTCTTTTCAGCTATGTAACTATGTAACTATGTAACATGCAAATCAATTTATTACTTTTTTGACATGCGTTTTTCTGGATTTTTTGTTTTTGTTATTTTTCTTATTCTGTCTCTCACTGTTAAAATACACCTATCATTATAGACTGATCATTTCTTGTCAGTGGGCAAACGTTCAAAATCAGCAGGGTATCAAATACTTTTTTCCCTCACTGTATATGGTGGCACAAAAGGTATGCTTCGTTGTTTTTCTCTTTTACTTTCTGTAGACAAGACAAGTCATATCAGGCTTTTAACACATTACTTGATGTGGCCATTGCATATCTGTATATTATCATTAGTGATGCACCGAACGGTTCGCTGGCGAATAGTTCCTGGCGAACATAGCATGTTCGCGTTCGCCACGGCGGGCGAACATATGCACGGTTCCAAAAGATTTGCAAATAAAACATATGCGCGGTTCGATCCGCCCCCTATTCGTCATCATTGAGTAAACTTTGACCCTGTACCTCACAGTCAGCAGACACATTCCAGCCAATTAGCAGCACACCCTCCCTAGCAGACCCTCCCACCTACTGGAAGGCATCCATTTTACATTCATTCTCAAGCTGCATGCTTAGTGAGAGGAGGGAAAGTGTAGCTGCTGTTGATTAGATAGGGAAATGTATAGCTAGGTTAGGGTATACAGTGTCCACTATAGTCCTGAAGGACTCATCTGATCTCTGCTGTAAGGACAGCACTCCAAAAAGCCCTTTTTAGGGCTAGAACATCAGTCTTTTTTTTTTTTTTCTGTGTAATGTAATTGCAGTTGCCTGCCTGCCAGCTTCTGTGTCAGGCTCACAGTGGATACTGTGCCCAGTGCCACCACTCACTCACTGGTGTCACAATAGCTTGCATTTAAAAACCAAAAACTTTTTTCACTGTTATAGATTGAATAGCAGATAGTTGTCTCAAAGCGGGTGTGTCAGGCTCACAGTGGATACTGTGCCCAGTGCCACCACTCACTCACTGGTGTCACAATAGCTTGCATTTAAAACCCAAAAACTTTTTTCACTGTTATAGATTGAATAGCAGTTAGTTGTCTGCCAGCATCTGTGTCAGGCTCACAGTGGATACTGTGCCCAGTGCCACCATTCACTCACTGGTGTCACAATAGCTTGCATTTAAAACCCAAAAACTTTTTTCACTGTTATAGATTGAATAGCAGTTAGTTGTCTCAAAGCTGGTGTGTCAGGCTCACAGTGGATACTGTGCCAGTGCCACCACTCACTCATCGGTGTCACAATAGCTTGCATTTAAAACCCAAAAACTTTTTTCACTGTTATAGATTGAATAGCAGTTAGTTGTCTGCCAGCGTCTGTGTCAGGCTCACAGTGGATACTGTGCCCAGTGCCACCACTCACTCACTGGTGTCACAATAACTTGCATTTAAAACCAAAAAAACTTTTTTCACTGTTATAGATTGAATATAAAAGTGGCCTCTTTGAGAGAAATATTTCCCACAATCAGAACAAAAATAAGGTTTCTCTCCTGTATGGCTCCTCAAATGATGCTTAAGATTGGAAGCAGCTGAAAAGCATTTCTCACACTCAGAACAAAAATATATTTTTTTAACATTCTCTCCACTTTGAACGAAATGACATTTGGGAAGAGATTTTGTATGAGTAGGTTTTTCATGTACGATACGGGAACATGATTTAGATCCTTGGTAAGTTTTGCGAGATCCAATAGTGTGTATGTAGGGGGAACAGTCAATCCATATCTGCCAAGTGACCCTATGTAGGAGGAACATTCTCTATTCTGCTCTGTGTCAGTGTGTATCAGGGGCTCTGAGGAAAGGTGTCAATCCATATCTGCCAAGTGACCCTGTGTAGGAGGAACAGTCTCTATTCTGCTCTGTGTCAGTGTGTATCAGGGGCTCTGAGGACAGGTGTCAATCCATATCTGCCAAGTGACCCTATGTAGGAGGAACAGTCTCTATTCTGCTCTGTGCCAGTGTCTATCATGATCTCTGAGGACAGGTGTAAAGCCATACCTGCCAAGTGACCCTATGTAGGGGGAACAGTCTCTATTCTGCTCTGTGTCAGTGTGTATCATGATCTCTGAGGACAGGTGTCAATCCATATCTGCCAAGTGACCCTATGTAGGAGGAACAGTCTCTATTTTGCTCTGTGTCAGTGTATATCAGGGGCTCTGAGGACAGGTGTCAATCCATATCTGCCAAGTGACCCTATGTAGGAGGAACAATCTCTATTCTGCTCTGTGTCAGTGTGTATCAGGGGCTCTGAGGACAGGTGTCAATCCATATCTGCCAAGTGACCCTATGTAGGAGGAACAGTCTCTATTCTGCTCTTTGTCAAAGTGTATCAGGGGCTCTGAGGACGGTGTCAATCCATATCTGCCAAGTGACCCTATGTAGGAGGAACAGTCTCTATTCTGCTCTGTGTCAGTGTGTATCAGGGGCTCTGAGGACAGGTGTCAATCCATATCTGCCAAGTGACCCTATGTTGGGGTAACATTCCCTATTCTGCTCTGTGTCAGTGTGTATCAGGGATCCTTAGGACAGGTGTCAATCCATATCTGCAAGTGACCCGATGTTGGGGTAACATTCCCTATTCTGCTCTGTGTCAGTGTGTATCAGGGATCCTTAGGACAGGTGTCAATCCATATCTGCCAAGTGACCCGATGTTGGGGTAACATTCCCTATTCTGATCTGTGTCGGTGTGTATCAGGGGCTCTGAGGACAGGTGTCAATCCATATCTGCCAAGTGACCCTATGTAGGAGGAACAGTCCCTATTCTGCTCTGTGTCAGTGTGTATCATGGTCTCTGAGGACAGGTGTCAATCCATATCTGCCAAGTGATCCTATGTAGGAGAACAGTCTCTATTCTGCTCTGTGTCAGTGTGTATCATGGTCTCTGAGGACAGGTGTCAATCCATATCTGCCAAGTGACCCTATGTAGGAGGAACAGTCTCTATTCTGCTCTGTGTCGGTGTGTATCAGGGGCTCTGAGGACAGGTGTCAATCCATATCTGCCAAGTGACCCTATGTAGGGGGAACAGTATCTATTCTGCTCTGTGTCAGTGTGTATCAGGGGCTCTGAGGACAGGTGTCAATCCATATCTGCCAAGTGACCCTATGTAGGGGAACAGTCTCTATTCTGCTCTGTGTCGGTGTGTATCATGATCTCTGAAGACAGGTGTCAATCCATATCTGCCAAGTGACCCTATGTAGGAGAACAGTCTCTATTCTGCTCTGTGTCAGTGTGTATCATGGTCTCTGAGGACAGGTGTCAATCCATATCTGCCAAGTGACCTATGTAGGAGGAACAGTCTCTATTCTGCTCTGTGTCAGTGTGTATCAGGGGCTCTGAGGACAGGTGTCAATCCATATCTGCCAAGTGACCCAATGTAGGGGAACAGTCTCTATTCTGCTCTGTGTCAGTGAGTATCATGATCTCTGAGGACGGGTGTCAATCCATATCTGCCAAGTGACCCTATGTAGGATGAGCAGTCCCTATTCTGCTCTGTGTCATTGTGTATCAGGGATCCTTAGGACAGGAGTCAATCCATATCTGCCAAGTGACCCTATGTAGGAGGAACAGTCTCTATTCTGCTCTGTGTCAGTGTGTATCAGGGGCTCTGAGGACAGGTGTCAATCCATATGTCAAGGTGTCAATATGTCATATGTCAGGTGTCAGTCCATATCCATTGTGATTTAGGAATGTTAGGTGATTTATGCCCTTTATGGATTAAGACCAGACTCTGCATCAACTGTGTAATTTTCCATGGGAGTTTTGCCATGGATCCCCCTCCGGCATGCCACAGTCCAGGTGTTAGTCCCCTTGAAACAACTTTTCCATCACTATTGTGGCCAGAAAGAGTCCCTGTGTGTTTTAAAATTCGCCTGCCCATTGAAGTCTATGGCGGTTCGCCTGGTTAGCCAGTTCGCGAACATTTGTGGAAGTTCGTGTTCGCCGTTCGCGAACCGAAAATTTCGGGTTCGCAACATCACTAGTTATCATGTGTTAATATTGACAATGAATTGCCACCCTGCATGGATTAGAATTCCATGATCTCTAGTCCATTTATTTTAGAAGTGTCTCGCAACACTTTGTGGAGAAAAGTCCAGCTGTGGCAGATCAAATAGTACACAATGTACAAAACAAATGGTATGCACAAATAGTGATACAAATAGATTGCTCTAAAACACCCGTGTAGGATCCCCTATACCAACACTGTTAAATACATACAGAACAGGAAAAAATGGATGGAGCAATATTAGTCCTCTCTTCTCGACTTGTAGTTCTGTGGAGACAGAGAGGTACACACAATAGTGCAGATGGCTATAGACAGGTGTGGCTAGGTGATAGATGAAAACACTCACAAACGTAGAGCCAATTGGACCTGGCTCTGGTATCAAGGCCTCAGGATCTTTTGGGGGTGATCCAAATCCCTCTGGAGGTGTTCTGGATGTCCAAGGATACTTTCTTGTTCCACCATAAACAGCAAGGGATTCAATTAGATGTAAAGTAAAATATAATTTATTAATACATATATAGGAAAGATAAGTGTGAAATAACAGCCAAAACGCGTTTCGCCTCTTGGGCTTCCTCAGTTGGCTGTGTACTAGTCTCTAAGTCCTTCTCTGCCTTTAAACGTTGGTTTCGCGGTCTTTTTCAGCGTGGAACGCACCTTGCGTTCCATCTTCCAATCGTTGGTTACTTCCGGGTTCTGTAAATGCGGACAATCACGTGGGGCGGTCTTTTCGTAGGTGGAACGCATCTTGCGTTCCATTCTCCGATCTGTGTTTACTTCCTGGCTTCGGTCATGTGTGTCATCACGTGTATAGCGTTTCGTGCACGTGATATCTAATTTGCATTGTGGAATACTCTTTCGATGGATATTCCTCTCGGGCTAATAATTAAATAATAAGTTCACTAACATATTAATGTGATAATCACTGTATACTAATTGACCATTATAAATGTAAATATACCTGGGTACATGACAAGATAAATGGATATATTAACAGACTCTTTGTGGTGACAAAACACTTAGCTTTAAAATATACAATTGGATAGCTAAGTTCTTAAAGTGACGGTGCATGATTCTAAACATAACCTAATCAGTATTTAGGAATGCAATTGTTTGGCTCAAAAAGGCTGTTCTACACAGGGCTTCAATTTTAAACAAGAAAAAGAGAAAGGGAAGAAAAAGAAAGAGAAAGTAATGTTAATGGATCATTTGAAACAGAATTTTACCATGGAGATATATATACATTATACCCTTATTTCCTCAGATTTGTAAAGTGACAGTGTGCAATTACTTTTAATGTAAACTCAGCTCATAAGTGGCTTGATGCTTGTGTGCTTAAAGTGGCAATGCTTTTATGATGTTCTGAAAAATATTATTATACATGGTCTTGCAAGATCTTGGTTTAATCTTATATTAATCTCTAAATAAATACATATATTTACGACTAATGGATGGTTAAAAAAAAAAAAAAAAAAGGGGGAACTATAAAAAGTGGCATAATTCGAAATCTTGATTAAGGCCGTGTGGGATAAGCGTTTTAAAATTATAAATAAATTTCATCTCTTCTTCTCCTATTTTTCTATTAAAATCTCCTCCCCTCCAATCTTTTTGTACCAATTTGAAGGCGCAAAAGAACATGTTTTTTGGTTCACTATTGTGGTGTATCTTAAAATGATTCGATACACTGTGCGTTTCTAAACCCTTTTTGATGTTTCTTACATGTTCTGCAATCCTGACATGTAGGCTTCTAATAGTTCTGCCTACATACATCAGACCACACGGGCATCTAAGAGTATAAATGACATTTTTTGAAAAACATGTTAATAGATTATTAATTGTGAATTTTTTTATCTTTTTGGTAGTTGAAGGAGGTGATATGTCTTTTACTCTGATTGGTACCTCTACAGGCTAGACAGGATCCACAACCATAAAAACCTTTATTTTTATTTAAAAAATGTTCTGTATTTTTATTTTTAAAACTACTTTTAACTACCATTTGTTTTAGATTTTTACATCCTCTATACACTATCATCGGCTTGGGAGGTAAAATCTGTTTTAAAATGGGGTCTTCTTGTAGGACTGGCCAGTATTTTTTAACAATTTTTCTTATAGTGGCATTGTTTCCGCTGTGGTTGCATATAAAGGGAATTTTTATTTTGCTTTCATTATATGCATTGTTTTTCTTTTTTATATTTCCTTTAGATTTAATAAGTTCCTGTCTTCTAATTTTTCTAACTTCTTCCATACATATCATTAGTTCAGTTTCACTATAGCCTTTCTCTATAAATTGCTTTTTAATTTTTTCTGCTTGTAGTGTGTAGTCTTCCTCTTTGGTACAGTTCCTTCTGATTCTTAGAAATTGGCTTTTTGGAGCGTTGGATAACCACGGGGTGTAGTGACAACTCTTCTTTTCGATGTAACTATTAGCGTCTACGTCTTTAAAATAGTTCTTTGTATGTATAGTTAAATCTGAGATGAAAATCTCCAGATCTAAAAATTGGATATGACTCTTGCTGTACGTAGACGTTAAAACGATCCCCCACTCATTATTGTTTAAAACTTTTAAGAAATCATTTAATTGTGTTTCTCTTTCTGTCCATATAAAAAAAATATCGTCAATGTAACGGCGATAGGACACCAGGTTCGCAACTTGGGTATTTTGTGTGACAACCTTCTCTTCCCAATACGCCATAAACAAGTTGGCGTAACTCGGAGCGAACTTGGTGCCCATCGCCGTACCTGTGATTTGTAAAACAAATGGTAGTTAAAAGTAGTTTTAAAAATAAAAATACAGAACATTTTTTAAATAAAAATAAAGGTTTTTATGGTTGTGGATCCTGTCTAGCCTGTAGAGGTACCAATCAGAGTAAAAGACATATCACCTCCTTCAACTACCAAAAAGATAAAAAATTCACAATTAATAATCTATTAACATGTTTTTCAAAAAATGTCATTTATACTCTTAGATGCCCGTGTGGTCTGATGTATGTAGGCAGAACTATTAGAAGCCTACATGTCAGGATTGCAGAACATGTAAGAAACATCAAAAAGGGTTTAGAAACGCACAGTGTATCGAATCATTTTAAGATACACCACAATAGTGAACCAAAAAACATGTTCTTTTGCGCCTTCAAATTGGTACAAAAAGATTGGAGGGGAGGAGATTTTAATAGAAAAATAGGAGAAGAAGAGATGAAATTTATTTATAATTTTAAAACGCTTATCCCACACGGCCTTAATCAAGATTTCGAATTATGCCACTTTTTATAGTTCCCCCTTTTTTTTTTTTTTTTTTAACCATCCATTAGTCGTAAATATATGTATTTATTTAGAGATTAATATAAGATTAAACCAAGATCTTGCAAGACCATGTATAATAATATTTTTCAGAACATCATAAAAGCATTGCCACTTTAAGCACACAAGCATCAAGCCACTTATGAGCTGAGTTTACATTAAAAGTAATTGCACACTGTCACTTTACAAATCTGAGGAAATAAGGGTATAATGTATATATATCTCCATGGTAAAATTCTGTTTCAAATGATCCATTAACATTACTTTCTCTTTCTTTTTCTTCCCTTTCTCTTTTTCTTGTTTAAAATTGAAGCCCTGTGTAGAACAGCCTTTTTGAGCCAAACAATTGCATTCCTAAATACTGATTAGGTTATGTTTAGAATCATGCACCGTCACTTTAAGAACTTAGCTATCCAATTGTATATTTTAAAGCTAAGTGTTTTGTCACCACAAAGAGTCTGTTAATATATCCATTTATCTTGTCATGTACCCAGGTATATTTACATTTATAATGGTCAATTAGTATACAGTGATTATCACATTAATATGTTAGTGAACTTATTATTTAATTATTAGCCCGAGAGGAATATCCATCGAAAGAGTATTCCACAATGCAAATTAGATATCACGTGCACGAAACGCTATACACGTGATGACACACATGACCGAAGCCAGGAAGTAAACACAGATCGGAGAATGGAACGCAAGATGCGTTCCACCTACGAAAAGACCGCCCCACGCATTTACAGAACCCGGAAGTAACCAACGATTGGAAGATGGAACGCAAGGTGCGTTCCACGCTGAAAAAGACCGCGAAACCAACGTTTAAAGGCAGAGAAGGACTTAGAGACTAGTACACAGCCAACTGAGGAAGCCCAAGAGGCGAAACGCGTTTTGGCTGTTATTTCACACTTATCTTTCCTATATATGTATTAATAAATTATATTTTACTTTACATCTAATTGAATCCCTTGCTGTTTATGGTGGAACAAGAAAGTATCCTTGGACATCCAGAACACCTCCAGAGGGATTTGGATCACCCCCAAAAGATCCTGAGGCCTTGATACCAGAGCCAGGTCCAATTGGCTCTACGTTTGTGAGTGTTTTCATCTATCACCTAGCCACACCTGTCTATAGCCATCTGCACTATTGTGTGTACCTCTCTGTCTCCACAGAACTACAAGTCGAGAAGAGAGGACTAATATTGCTCCATCCATTTTTTCCTGTTCCAAATAGTACACAAAGCTGTACATTCTGGAAGCAACACTTTCTGTTTTCCTTGGCTTAGCAGTCACATATTTAGTGTCTGCACCAACAAGGGCAGCCCAGAAGTGAAATGATAGCAGGTCCTCTTTGCATGAAAGATACAGCCACACCAGACAATCACTTTGGCCTTCGATGGATCTTGTCAGTGAGGTGCAGGGGATGCCTTCTAGGCACTGTAAACTAGGGATTTGGCGTACCCTAGTAATAGGAAATTATCATATGACAATATTCCAAAACAAAATTCATGAGAAAACTACAAATTAGTGAAATATTAGTAACCTGGCCTTTGGTTAGTTAAATAGATAAATATATAAATTTACTATTTCTTGCATGGTACTTTTATGTCCCTATCACACGGGCGAATAACATTTTCAAGAATTTAACTTTAGTGCAGCAAACAAAATGATATATGATTCAAAATAGAATCAGTGGATTGTAACTTCTGTATCAGACAAGTTTAGAAATTTGGAAAGTGGATATGTTGCAAGACACTTCTATTATCTTTGTCTTCCCCTCTGGACACTTGCTGTTGTTGTTTCTATTGTTTTATTACACAAACCTGGTAGCACTGCAGTAATAGTTATAATTAGTGATGTCCCGAACTGTTCGCCGAACTGTTCGCGAACGGTTCGCGAACGGTTCGCCACAACAGTTCGCCATGGACTCATCCTTGAGTAAACTTTGACCCTGTACCTCACAGTCAGCAGACACATTCCAGCCAATCAGCAGCAGACCCTCCCTCCCAGACCCTCCCACCTCTTGGACAGCATCCATTGTTAAGAAAAATACTTTGTAAAAAAACTTTAATACAGGATAACAAAGATAAGCTTGATCTACAGCCAGTACCTGTGCATGAGATCTGGATAATTCCTGGAATCTGTAGGTATATTTTATATATTTGGGGCTGTCGTCTCTTAGCAGAGTAATGGTTTAGTCTGCTTACTGGATATCAATTCCTCCATTAAAGTCTTTGGGGAAATTATTTGGTAAGTAGGGTGAACTCTTACTTTGAAAGAACCCATTCTGTTTTGCTTTCCAGTTCAGTTTACCTATTTTTTTTTACATCGGATGTTATTATAATAGTGCTTGTAGTTTAAGGTAACCACCAGGGGATTACGTATGAAAGGTGTCCAAAAAGCATGGCTTCATTTCAACTTAAGGCACACATTTTTTTTTTTTGTTTTTTTTTTATTATTTAAAGGATACTTTCAGGGTTTTCCTTGCAAAGAAGCATGGACAAATATCCCTCACAAATGTTAGACTGTCTCATGCTTCTCTACTTGGTGAGATATTTACACCTCCTCATGATATTGAAGAATGGGGAAAGGTTAGATTAGATCTCGGGCATGACTCAATTGCTGTTTGTGTAAGAATCCATTATCCTTTAGGCTGTATAAACCAAATGGGTCTTCTTGGGATTAAGGCACATGTAATATATTATTCTCTGTTTTGTATGATGTTCCAAAAGTGACAGGCCACAAAAGTCACATTACTTCAGTAAAGAAAAAACAGCCCTTCTGAGAATTCTATGCTCACAAACTCTTAATTATGAGATAAACTTTTGCTTCTTTTATTACACATTTTCTATGAAGTAACTATAAATGACAATATGTTTGGTTTTATGTGTTTTTTTTTTTATATAGTCATGTATAATCCAGTATTCATGTTGTATATCCAAGACCAGATTGGCCATCTGGTGGGCCGGTGGGTTGTGATGGTCAAGGGCTGAGGCCAACTAGGAAGATCAAGATACTCAGAGAGTGCAGCCCAAACAAGAAATGAATTCCGTGTATCTTCATGGGCCAGTGGGGAGATCAGAGATCTCCCTCATTGGTCCAATACTCACCTCTGGCTGAGGGTCACTCGGGGTATATTCTTGCCAGCTCCGGTCACCGAGAGCGTTGCCATGGGTTACCCTGACAACGCTATCAGTAAGGCTGGAGTTCATCTAAAGAAAGTGTACCTCCAACCGCAGAGCGCACTGAGCCAACTGGACCACCAGGATGTCCATGCTGATGGAGGAAATATATAATATATATGTGTATATATATATATATATATATATATATACCATTATTTTTATTTTTTTTATTTAATGTTATATTTTTTTCTTAATTATTTTTCTTCTCCTGTCCTGTATCTTTCTCCCTTTCCTCAGCCTCTCTGCGTGTCTTTTCCACTCTCCTAGCCCCTCTATATGTCTCTTTCTCCCCAGCCCCTTTTGTGTGTGTCTTTTTCCCCTTCCCCAGCCATTGCATATATCTTTCTCCCCAAGCCCCTCTTGCTCCTCAGCACAATGTCTCTTTCTCCCACCAGCCCCCTTTTCTCACAGCCCAGCCCATGTCTGTCTATTTGACCTCTTCCCCAGCCCTTCCTTATCTCCCACAACCCCTTGTGTGTGTCTCACCCCCTTCCAGCACCTTGTCTCTTTCTCTCCTCACCCCCTTTGGGTTTCTCACCCCAGCCCCATCTGTCTCTTTTGCCCCTTCCCTAGCCTCATCTGTCTCTTTTAGCCCTTCCTCAGCCAATCTGTATGTCTCTTTCTATCCCCTGCCCCTTTTATGTGTCTCTTTCTCCTCCCCCAGCTCCTCTGGTGGTTCCCTCTTAGCCTCTGTCTGTTTCTTTTGCCTCTTCCCTTATATATTCACTAGAAGGAGCCCAGTAAATGATCCAATTTCCCCCCATCCCATTTCCCTTTACATTCCCTCCCCCGTACCAACTCACTTGTAGCATGACTAAGTCATGGAGCGAGGTAGAAGAGCTTGTTTCCCTCTCTCCAGTCTGACAGGAAGCAGTTCGGTCCAATACTTCAATAACTGACTGCCGCGAGGGGAAGGCTGTGCTGGGTGCTCCCCTTCTGCCAGTCAAACAGACATTGAAGTTGCAGTTACCATTGCAAATCTCAAGCGGGCCGCGCCTAGATGTCGCATGTGGGATTCTTGGGCTCTAAAATTACAAACACTCTCTATAGCCCCTAGACACATACACTATAATCCCTATACACGAACAGACTACTCTGTACACACAAACTACAGCCCCTATACATAAACAGAAACATTACAGCCCTTATACACACACGGTACAGAGCCTATATATATCCACATGCACACAACAGCCCCTTTACACATATATAGAAACAAAGAAACATAGAATGTGACGGCAGATAAGAACCATTCGACCCATCTAGTCTGCCCAATTTTCTAAATACTTTCATTAGTCCCTAGCCTTATCTTATAGTTAGGATAGCCTTATGCCTATCTCACGCATGCTTAAACTCCTTTACTGTGTTAACCTCTACCACTTCAGCTGGAAGGCTATTACATGCATCCATTACCCTCTCAGTAAAGTAATACTTCCTGATATTATTTTTAAACCTTTGTCCCTCTAATTTAAGACTATGTCCTCTTGTTGTGGTAGTTTTTCTTCTTTTAAATATAGTCTCCTCCTTTACTGTGTTGATTCCCTTTATGTATTTTAATGTTTCTATCATATCCCCCCTGTCTCGTCTTTCCTCCAAGCTATACATGTTAAGATCCTTTAACCTTTCCTGGTAAGTTTTATCCCGCAATCCATGAACCAGTTTAGTAGCCCTTCTCTGAACCCTCTCTAAGGTATCAATATCCTTCTGAAGATACGGTCTCCAGTACTGTGTACAATACTCCAAGTGAGGTCTCACCAGTGTTCTGTACAATGGCATGAGCACTTCCCTCTTTCTACTGCTAATACCTCTCCCTATACAACCAAGCATTCTGCTAGCATTTCCTGCTGCTCTATTACATTGTCTGCCTACCTTTAAGTCATCAGAAATAATCACCCCTAAATCCCTTTCCTCATATGTTGAGATTAGGACTCTATCAAATATTCTGTACTCTGCCCTTGTTTTTTACGTCCAAGATGCATTATCTTGCACTTATCCACATTAAATATCAGTTGCCACAATTCTGACCATTTTTCTAGTTTACCTAAATCATTTGCCATTTGGCTTATCCTCCTGGAACATCATCCCTGTTACATATCTTAGTATCATCAGAAAAAAGACATACCTTACCATCACTAATAAAAATATTAAAGAGAAACGGTCCAAGTACAGATCCCTGAGGTACCCCACTGGTGACAAGTCCAAGCTTCGAATATATTCCATTAACTACAACCCTCTGTTGCCTGTCACTCAGCCACTGCCTTACCCATTCAACAATATTGGAATCCAAACTTAAAGATTGCAGTTTATTGATAAGCCTTCTATGTGCAAAAGTGTCAAAGGCCTTACTGAAATCTAGGTAAGCAATGTCTACTGCACCACCCTGATCTATAATTTTAGTTACCCAATCAAAATATGCACATTACACTCTCTAGAAACACATACAAATACACACACTTGCTTTCTCTCTATACCTCTTTACAACCACTAGACAGACATAAACACAATCTCTACTGCATAAATGCACACACTTTGCATCCAGTGGAAACACATAAACACTACAGTTCCTAGTCATACATACTACACCAACATTTGCCTATACGCACACACAATCCCACTATTAGCCTCCAACCACATACAGCCCCACAGACAATCTTCCCACACATGCACATTTACTGGCCATGCCCCAATTTTGTCCTCTGGTATCCCTCATGTAGCAGAGGTCCAATACCCTAACTGGGTATCTCAGCTGATTCCTCCTCATAGCTAGAAGAAGTGCTGGTTAGTGATTATAACCCCCTCCCAGTAACTAAACGACACATAGTTCTGTGAGTACAACTAGTTTTAATGAGCCAAATGCAGTATTTTATGTACAGATCACCAGCATGGTGTTTCTATTCAATACATACAGTGCCCACCCAGGGGCCTCTGTGTGGGGTAGATAATTGAGTTGTTGCTCGCTAAACAAATTATCTCCCGGACACAGAGTGCTTAGCACAAAAACACCCCAAAAATGCAATAAAGGTACACAGGAACCCCAAAAATTATAAATCCCAGGATAGCACTGGTCCGAGTGCCCAGGTTGGCAAAATTGCGCCCAGATCCATAAAGAGGTGACAAATCGTCACCGGGGTAAAGTTTTGACCGGCCGACCACATGGTCAAAATAGTTCCAAAATAGTTCCAAAATAGTTCTAGTGTGAATGGGGCTTTTGACAGTCAAATATCGGGAGCTCCTATGACTCAATGAAAGGGTGTTCCCCCTGGCTCTCTGCGAGCGATTGTTCCAATTGGTCCGTAGTACCTTCCCTTCATATAGCGCTCTCCTGGCAGGTTGGCAAGTGGGGCAAAACAGTGGGTCAAGGTGACCGCTGAACACGAGGTAACATGGCCGCGTTAGAGTTCCATAGGGCTTGCGGTCACGTGCCTCTGGGGACCTTTTGATAGTTTAGGGCCGAACAACTACAAGAAGGCGGGAACTTTTGGCAATATTGCTTGGGAAAAGGGAATGCACTGAACCAGGGGTGGTTATAGCTCCTTTGGGGAAAAGGTGTGGATAACATAAGACATTATCTGCCACACCTCATATAGAGACACCAAAGGCAAGTCACCAGCAAATGCAGAGCTGTGCTTTGTAAAATAAACACAGGGCATTGGTCTTCAGCAGTGCTCTTTGCATGAGACACCCTGGAGGGACAGCAAACTAACACTCACTTTGAGGTAGCATGCATGTCATTGTTGATGACATGACATTCCGCCTCTCTGTCCCTGCTCTCTGATATTGGGTTGCACTGACTTTAAATGCCTGGGCTGATTTTTTTTGCGTATATCTCTTTTCTCTGCTTATCTCCCATTTATATTTCACTTCATATCATATTCCTAAAAGGGTGTGCCACAGACAAGTATGCCAAAAATGGGTTGTGCCAGCTAGGTTTAAATGCACAGCCAGTATGGCTGACCAGCTTTCATAATATCGGCTTCCATTTTTTCAATTATGTCCTAACATGTAAGATTACCTGGTCATTTCATAACAACTCCCAGTTAAGCTGATGCATATTTATATTAAATGACAATTAAGTAAATGATATACAACCATACCGCTCAAATTTTATTTCAATTGAAAAAGAGGGACACTTTAGTTTTATGGGTATGAGTAGGGGCAGGACTGTTCAAAGAAATTTTCAAAGAAATTTTAGGTGAAGTGGAAAAATCAATTAAAGTATTGATTATTTCTTTGTGTATCTGCCCCTGGCCAAATCAATGAAACTATGCGTGCACGCTCCCTGAAGTAATTCACACCAGACACAGGTTCCAGGTTGTTGAATAACTTGAGGAAAGTTTATTCAGAGGGGACGGCAAGTCCCTTTTAAAGCAAAATTACATCATAAGCATTGTCAGAGATAACATGGAATAATACATCAATTATTGGTTAGGTGTTAAGTGGTTGCTTCAATGCTCTGCCTACTGTAGGTGATGTCACCGGGGCCATGAGGGTCTCCCACGGTTTACCGGCGCCATCTTGATGCACGAGGTAGTTAGTCGATGTTAGGAAGGAGAAAGGGAGGGGAGGGGGAAGGAGCTAGAAGCTTCCAGCAGCCATCTTAATTATAACGTGTGTGTGCTTAGCTATATATGTATATATCGTGAAATGAGTAAATAGACATTTTTCACTAACTAGGAAATATGTGTAGACCTTATTTCCACAACAGTCCCCCCTAAAATGGCTATTTACCATAACAACTGCTACTGTCCCTAATATGTCCCTAGTTGCCTGCAACCTATCTGCCTTAACTAGCATCGAACACTTCACTCCGCGGGTAACCCGCAGTGGCTAGTCCACTACATCTCCACACGTGAGACTTGCCAGTTAAGACAGACGCTTTCCCTATACTGTCCCTACAGGAAAGCAGTTGTCTGTTTGAACTGATGTGATCGAAGGGGTGTATGTGGAGTATCATCTTCGAGGTCTGTGATGTCTTGGTGTATGAAAGTAGGGGTCACGTCATCTATAGTCTTGTCTACCGCTTTCTGTAGATACTTCTGTATGCAGGGGAATATGCAACAGGTCAGAAATAAGAAAATGACGATCATTATGAGAACAGCTGCCCCCACCTGGAAGAGGGTCCTTTGCCAACCATTCATCCATCCAAACCATCTGTCCCAAGTGTCAATGACTCCTGAATTTTTCTTTAGCTCATCTGCAAGACTATCTAGCTTCTCTATGGCCATAGTCACCTTACCATTGGGCCCAGTGTTGTCTGGAATGTATGTGCAGCATGTCATGGTCTCAGGGAGGATTTTACATACACCCCCTTTCTCAGCTAAAATCATATCTAGGGCCATTCTGTTCTGAAATGTCATTTGGGTAGTGGCTTGTAATTGCTCTGCCAGGCCCTGTAGGGCATCCCTAGTGTAGTTGACAAAACGCTGTTGATTATAGTAAATGTAGTTAATCCAATTGACATTTTTGTTAGCAGTTATCATTGGAATTAGGGACTCAAATCCTGCTGCCACTTCATCTCTTGCTTTGAATTCGTTAGGCACCCCCCTTGGCACACCTATGGCATCAATATACACATGGGGGTCGAAACTCCCTCGAATAGGAGTCTCTCGTTTGGTTCTAGAATGTACATGTGTGAGGTTTAACGTGTTATGGTCACCATCTGGAATGATATGGATAGGCATTATGACTTTAGTTAGGGCACACTCCCCCCACCATTGCCCAGTTAATTGGGACCTCAATTGTTTATCCCCACATAACCAATAGATATCACCGATTGTCTTTGTGTGGTTCATTAGCAGTGATACAGGTGGATTATGGTAAGTTGAGCAATATCCTGATGGGAATTTGCCCAGATACAAACCGGTGTTTTTAGATATTGTATAACATGTGTAATTACCTGGGTAGATGGTGACTCCATCAGGTGGTTTTACATGTCCGTGAGTGATCGGGTAAATTCTCTTCCACGATTCACATGTCGAGGAGTTGGTGACGGACTGTGTGTAAAGGCTCAGAACACATGATTCTACTTCAGGGGGCAAATTCAGAGGAACTGTTCCCAGATGGGGCCTGGCTCCTCCACACACGTAACAATTGGTCTTATTGTGTGAGTTGGAATTATACCTCATCCATTCTAGCCACAAATTAGTGTCTGAAAAACCGGTTTCCACTGCCATAGTGTCTTCAAAGGTGGGGTTGGCTATAGCTACCATGTCATGTAGTGTCTTAATATGTGGTTTTAATGGGTTGACGATCATGTGAGTGGTCCCTACCCAGTCTGGGGAGGTGAGCATGTCTTGTAGGTAGAATGTCCCCAGTGCATTGTGTGAGCCACCTCCCTTCCAGTACATCCCCATCACATATTCCCCCGCGTCCCTTGGACTAGGGTGTTCTATATTCAGGGTAAGTTTAATGGGAGTCGACCCTGTGGGTTTACTCAGAGTCATTCTAGAAAGTAGGGGCTTCCCGTGTCAAGTCTGTCTAGTGCAACCTGAGGTCTGTAGCCCCATGGTCTACCTGTATTCCACCCGGCAGCTTTCCATGAACTACAGTGGTGTCCCCAAGCTCCTCCAGTCACACAAATGTATGGGTCCTTTTTGTTAGGTATGTCTTTGTATATGGCTGCATGTTGTGTCTGTGGGAATGTACAGGTAACTATGTCACAGTAATCAAAGGTGTATGTAGCTACATCAGTATCAGAAGAATTGTACCAGAAAGTGTAAACATGATTATCTTTGGTTATGGCCACTTGTTGGGCCCAGGCAAAATGCAACAATATAAGAAAACACAAGACACATAATAAATTCATGTTTCAACAAGATCAGCTTCTTCCGGAGCAGGCACTTTTTTGCAATGTGAAGCGTGTATCCAGGAACTTTTTCCAGCTAGTTTAACTGATGTTGCTGTAATCAGGAGCACTTGATAAGGACCATCAAATCTCGGTTCTAGGGTGTGTTTCCTGAGGAACTTCTTAACCATAACCCAGTCACCCGGAAGCAGCTTGTGTGTACCTGTATTCGACTCAGGATCTGGAATAGAAGAAAACACTTGGGCATGTATCTTGGTCAAGGCATGTGAAAGGGCAGTCACATAGTCTACCATAGCGTCTGACTGAAACTGAAGCTGTTGGGGAAAGTAGCAACCTAACCTGGGTGCTGTACCAAACAAAATCTCATAAGGTGACAAACTGTATTTTCCTCTGGGAGTGTACCTTACACTGAATAACGCTAGTGGGAGACTCTCGGGCCAGGGCATGTTAGTTTCTTGTGACATTTTGAGCATTCTGGCTTTCAAAGTGCCATTCATGCGCTCTACCTTACCACTACTCTGTGGGTGATATGGTGTGTGGAATGCAAGGGTCACCCCCAGTGCTGACCAGACTTCCCGTGTTAGCGAGGCAGTGAAGGAGGTCCCTTGGTCACTTTCAATTACTTCTGGAACCCCGTAGCGGCAAACAATTTCTGTCAAAAGGTACTTGGCTGTAGTCCTCGCGGTGAGATTAGTCACTGGGAAGGCCTCTGGCCATCCTGAAAACATGTCCACTATAACCAGTGCATATTCATGACGTCCGCTCTTTGGCATTTGAATGTGGTCAATCTGAATCCTCTGGAAGGGGTAATGTGGCTTGGCTAGATGATTAGGTGCAGTCTTTATGACCTTTCCAGGATTGCACTTAGCACATATAGTACAAGATTTGCAGTAATTCTGTGTTAAGGTAGTGATGCCTGGTGCTTCAAAATACTTGTCAATCAGTGAGTTCATCAGGAGCTTTGACAGGTGTGCTGGCCCATGGGCCCATTGGACCACCGCTGGGTACATACTTCTAGGTAGGCAGAACTTGAGATTAATGGTGTAAACTTCATCATGGAGTATTGCTCCTTTGTTCTTCCAACTTTGTTTCTCCTGAGAAGTGGCTGCAGCTTGTTGTTCCTTCAGAAGCCTGAGATCTGTAGGCAATGTTTGCATAGTGTAAATGGGTAATGTATCTGTGGCCACTCTTCTGTCCACTTCCCATCCTTGTCGTGCTGCCTCTTTGGCTGCCTGATCAGCTAGGTTGTTGCCACGTGCTTCTTCTGTGTCTAATCTTCCATGAGCTTTTACTTTCAATACTGCCACTTCTGCTGGGAGTTCCAATGCGTCCATCAGTTCTGCAATGGCTGCCCCATGTTTTACTGGGGTACCGGTGGCTGTAAGAAATCCTCTGGTCTTCCAGATTAAGCCAAAATCGTGTGCCACTCCCAGGGCATATCTTGAATCCGTATAAATGTTGACACGTAGGCCTTCGGACAGTTTGCAGGCCACAGTCAAGGCTGTTAACTCGGCCTCTTGGGCAGACTTAGTTGGTTGTAGGGCAGCTGCTTGTAATATTTGACATCCTGTGGTGACTGCATATCCAGTGTGGTATTGTCCTTGTTCATCAGCAAACCTTGAGCCATCCACAAATAGTGTTTGATCCGGGTTGAGTAATGCAGCTTCATAAACAGTTGGTAGGTGTGTAGTTTCCATTTTCATTTGTTCAAAACAGTCATGGGGAATATCGATGAGGTTGCAGTCTATGGTGGGTGGGTCCACACAGGCCTCTGTGTGGTACCTGGAGTATCCTGTTGTGCAGTAGTTAATGGTCTTTTTATTTATTCCCGTAGAAGTCAGTTGTTCTTGAGTCATTTGGTTCCAAGTTTTGGCCATCGGGCCTAGGTTCTCCCATAAGGTATTGTGGGATTCGGTGAGAGATATGTGTGGGATAGCTGTTTCCCAATGGTGGTAGAAGTGTGCTACATTATCTGGAAGGTGAACCAAAATGAGCATGGTACCTGTAGAGTCCCAGAATAAGTCAGTCAGGGTAATTTGAATTTCTTTGAGCTGAAATAGTTCTTCCTCATAGTTCACATCAGGACTTGGTTCGTCCCTAAACCACAAGACACAGTGGAGTGGGGCCTCTGATTGTTCATCAGGGGGAGGTGTGAACACGGGCAACTGTAAATCTGCTCGAACATCTGGGTTGATATCCAGGCTGTACCAGTGATGCACAATTCCCCCCTTGGGAAGTGGCAGAAGAGTGGCTGGGTTCAGGGAAAGGCATCTCTGGAGTTTCACATTATCAGGTAGGAGTAAGGATGTCTGTAGGCGGAGGTGACGTTGGGAAGAAAGGTGTTTAGGTCGAACTTGCTGTAGGATTGCAGTAATGTCGTGAGGGGCCAGCACTGTGAGGTGATGGCCAAGAACAAAGTCATTGGTCTTGTCCAGGAGAGCGCTGGCGGCAAACACCGCTCGGAGGCAAGAGGGGCTTCCCCTTGCAACAGGGTCAAGCATGCAGGAAAAATAGCCAATAGGGCGTTGTCTAGATCCACGTTTCTGGGTGAGGACTCCGGAAGCATGTCCTGATTTTTATGAGACAAACAGGTGGAAGGGAAGTCGGTAGTTGGGCAGGCCCAAGGCAGGTGCAGAAGCAATAGCTCTTTTCAGAGTATGGAAACAGGTGATAGTTTCTTCTGTAAGATGAAAGGGCTCACTCCTGAGGGCATCATAGAGTGGCTGCATGAGCTTTGATGCTTCAGGTATCCAGGACCTGCAATACGTGATAAGGCCCAGAAAAGCATGGAGAGCCTGGTGATTAGCAGGCAGTGGAAGATGCAGAATGGCTTGTACACGTTGGGAGGTTAGATGTTTGGTGCCATGGTAAAGGCAGTGTCCCAAGAAGACCACAGAGGGCCGGCACCATTGTAACTTGGATTTTGAGGCTTTGCATCCAGCTGCAGCAAGGAAACATAGGAGATCTTCTGAATCACGCTCTGCAATGGGCAAATCAGGAGCACAGAGAAGGAGATCATCAACATATTGAAGCAGGACGACATCCAAATGAGATTTCTGCCAAGGATCCAGTACCAGTGACATGGCGTGAGCAAACTGTGTGGGGGAATTCTGAGCCCCCTGAGGCATGACAGTCCAGGTGTATTGCTGTCCTTCATGGGTGAAGGCAAAGAGAAACCGACAGGAAGGGTCAAGAGGGACACTGAAGAAGGCATTAGCTAGATCCACCACGGTGAATATTGTTGAAGTTGATGGGACTTGGGATAAGAGGGTGTGGGGGTTAGGAACAATTGCAGTGTCTTTGATGGTCACATCATTCACAGCACGGAGATCTTGCACCATGCGGTACTGGTCAGGTTGACCTTTAACAGTTCTCTTTTTAACAGGAAACAGCGGAGTATTACATGGAGATGAACACTTGATGAGGGCACCTTTGGCAAGGAGACTTTCAACTTGTCTGGTAATGGCTTCAGCTTGTGCAGGCTTCAGAGGATACTGTGGCCTGCGAGGAGGCAGTGCCCCAGGCAGGAGCTGAACTAAGACCGGGGGCACATGTAAACGACCAATATCATCCGGGCCAGTGGACCAAAGTTCTTGAGGGATACGATCCAGAGCACTGGGGGTTTGTGGGACCCGTGCATCCCCTGTATTGTCAGTTAGGTTTAACAAAATAGGGAGTGAACAGAGGACAGAGGTATCCTTTTGTGATAAGGGAGTTGTCAATTCAATCTGCCCATCTGCAGTGAAGGTAATAGAGGCCTGGAGCCGAGAGAGAACATCGGCACCTAGGAGGTTAATGGGGCAGGTAGAGGAAACAACAAAGCGTGAGAGGATGTGGGAACCTACGTGTAGAAGCTTAGTAAGGGGGTTGCTGCGTGGGGTACCATCCACCCCAACACAGGAAACATCAGTGTCAGACAGGAAAGAAGGGTCAGGCAGGTCTTGTTCCCTAAGGACACTACGGGCTGCACCTGTGTCAACTAAGAAAGTGGTGGGGTGGCCCTCGACAGGGAGAACAACAATAGCTAGAGGGCCCCCCCCATCCCCCGCAGACACTGCCATGGCAGGGGTTGCTGACACAGGCTTGCCGGTTACCTATTGGAATAAATCTAAATGGGCCTGGTCTGGTCCCTGGTACCGGCGGGAAGTAGAAGGGGGGTTAGCAGAATGCATGGGGGGACGAGATGGGCGGAGGGTATGACGGGGCTGGCCGTCTTGGAAATCATCATTATCAAACCCTTCTGCAGAGGGTGAAGGATATGCACGAGCTTCTGATACAGGGAGCCGAGCTTGAGAGTATTCAGGAGGAGGAGGAGGAGGAGGAGGGGGAGGAGGGGGAAGCTGAGGCAACTGTGGATGGGGAAGGGCGGAAAGGTAACCAGGGGAAGGGTAGTTGTAGCCAGTGACATGGGGACCTTGGTACCGGGGAGTTGGCTGGCGGAACACTCTAGGCTGTGGGCAATCTCTTCTAAAGTGGCCTGGCTGATTACAATTAAAACAGGTCCGGATTGTCATAATGGTCCGGTCCCGGGGGAAAGGGATTGGTGCAGGCAGTGTCTGGGGTGATTGGGTGTACTGTGGGGGGTACACCTGAGGAACTTGATTAGAACTAGCGATAGGCGTGGAGGTGGTGTACATCAGTGGGCTAGCCCTGCGCTGTGTGGGTTGTAAAACAGATTCTAAGCCCTTGGCTACCAACAAAAGGGTGTCTAGTGGAATAATTCTATACTCAGGGCGAGCTAAAATCAACCCCTTACGAATATGTTCTCTCAATCCTGCCACAAAAGCTGCAGAGAGCATCTGGGTGTGTGCCTTGTTGTAAGTGCTGAACCCTAAGTCCGAGAATGTCTGAGTCAACCTAGAGTGGTACTTCTCAACGGTCTCAAGTTTGTCCTGTATTATGTCAAGTAGCCTGGTCAGCTAGTTTATCCTGCGCCCAGGCGCGAAGTTGTTCACAGAAAGTTTCACCAGAACGGTAATCAGTATCAGAAGTAAGTGGAGCATCACTAAAGCTCCGTTCCATGATTGGCCAGTATGCATCTCCAGCCTTAATTTCACATAAACTAATAAGATCTCGCCATGCAGCGGAATATGTCTTGCGGATCTGAGCCATCCTACGGAAAAAGGGCATGGGGTGTTTCTCAGGATCAGGGAGTGAGGTGACAAGGGTAGCGGCTTGGGAAGGGTTAAAAGTAAAGTACGTAGGTGGTGCACCATCCGCACCATGACTGATCTGAGTATACCCCTGGGGAATCGAGTGCCGTTGGGGAAGCCTTTCCCCCGCCTGATGGGGTGGGCTCTGGTCCACCACAACGACCTCCTCGGGCACTATTGGACCACGGTGAAGAGTAGCCTCAGGGGTAGCTGTAGCGGGGGCAACTGGGAAGGGGGTGATAGGAGAGGTAAATGGGTGGAAACCCGAGGCTTGGGGGGAGGCACCCATCGCATAGGGCTGATCCGAAGTCGCAGACACCTCGGACCCAACCACCATGATTGGGTAACTGGTGCTGGCGGAAGGGGCACGGGGAACTAAAGCCGTGGAAGGGGCCATCATGGGGGACGGCGGGGCTGGCCGTGAGAGGTGGGTGTTTAGGACATGTGCAAGAGCAGAGATTGGATCGGAAGGCTCGAGGAGATTAACGGGAGACAAGGGAGGGGTTGAAGGCTCGGGGGGAGGAGGAGGAGGAGGAGGAGGTATATCGATGGGAGGCAATGCTGGGATCGCGGAGTTAACCAGGGAAGTGACTGCAGTGAAAAGGGCGGATATTGAAGTAGACAGGTCATTGGACATAGGTGCGTCAAGGGTTGCCGGGGAAGGGGTTGGAGGGATAGGAACAAGGGGCTGTGGCAGAGCAACTTGGGCGGAGAGTTAGGATGGCAAATCGGCCGTGGGAGGGAGGGACAACGAGGTAGAGGGGGCTGGGACTTCGGGAGGAGGAGGAGGTAACACTGGAGGAGAGGTGGTAACAGGGGGCTGGGTCAGGGCGGTGAGGGCAGAGATTAGGGACGGCAAATCGGCCGTGGGAAGGAGGGATAACGAGGTAGAGTGGACTGGGACTTCGGGAGGAGGAGGTAACACTGGAGGAGAGGTGGTAACAGGGGGCTGGGTCAGGGCGGTGAGGGCAGAGATTAGGGACGGCAAATCGGCCGTGGGAGGGAGGGATAACGAGGTAGAGGGGGCTGGGACTTCGGGAGGAGGAGGTAACACTGGAGGAGAGGTGGTAACAGGGGGCTGGGTCAGGGCGGTGAGGGCAGAGATTAGGGACGGCAAATCGGCCGTGGGAAGGAGGGGTCCTGGGTCAGCGGGGAGACAGAGATCCGGAGGAATAGGGCCGGTAGAATGGGTATGGGGTAGGGGAGTTGGATGTGTGATAGACGGAGAGGATGAGGGAACGGAAGCTACTAAGGAAGGGGTACTCGGGGTTGAGAGGGAAGCGGAGGAGGAAGGTGGGACTTCAATGGGTGAGGTGAGGGAAGCCATGGTAAGGTCCGGAGTGGGGACAGTCACTGGGAGAGGTAACGAAGGACATGAAGGCGGAGGGGCTTCGGCAGGCATGGCAGAAGGATGGTTAACGGAGGGGGTTGGGTCATAGGAAGGTTGAGGCATGGGAGTAGGAGGGAACGAGTGAAGTGGCACTGGATAATAGTAAGCACCATCCGCACCGAGTACGGGGCACAGGGGAGTGGGAGCTGAAGACACACCCCCAGAGGGTGGGGTCTGTGTCGTGACGGGAGAAGCAGGGCGGGAATTAAGTGTTGCGCTCCGGGCGCCATCATAGGGCGGTGGTCGTGGAACAATAGAAACATCATCATTATGAACACTCCTGTGATAAACATACACAATATGCCCCTGAAACTCTAGTTCTTCCTCGACCCATCCTTCCCGTTTCAAACCTCTAGCCACCCGGTACCAAGCCTCTGCAACTTTCGTAAGTCCATTATCCAACAACAACCCTTCCTTGTCTGTGAGTAGCTTCCTCCAAAACTCAGGTTGTAATCTCCCACTGGGCAACATCTGGAAACCACACACCTTAGCAATCTTTTTAAGTTTCAACATTGCATCTTCCCCTGCCCTTTCTTTCACAATGTCACAAGCTAGCAAGCCCTTAGCAGGTCTAGCGTGTTCCTGTCCCATTTTTGAGTAATCAAAGCGTGCCACACGTGGAAGACAAAGAAGTATAGTAAGTACAAGGGAAAAAGAATGTCTACAGTGCTCGACTGCCACGAGAACTTGAGCCCCGTGCGTCTTCCCCAAACGTAGACCAGTCACGGAGATCCGCCCACCCGGGGTGGTGGTCACGGACGGGAGCGAATGAGCGTGGGTGACTAACACAGCTCTGGGCAACAGGCACAGGAGAGATAAAGAACAAAGGAGAAAGTGAACGTGGCTGCGCTAATGAGAAGACATTTGCAAAAATCACAAACATACAAATGAGCGTAAACTCCGGAATCCAGAACTAACCACACGACACACACACACACACCAAGGGTACCCACACTGTAACAACAATTAAACAGAAACCACAGAATGATAGAGAGCAAAATAGCCATGTACATGTTAACACCACCGGTGTCGGATATTCAGGGTATAACAATCCCCAGCCTTCACCCACCAGGCTGGTCCCGGTAAAACACTGGTACCAAAGGAAATACTGCAATAATCAAACAAAAATCCCAGCCCCACCGGCTGCAATGCGTTCCCTGCCCGCTAGGCAGTCAAGCTAACATAAAAACCCAGCCCCACCGGCTGAAATGCGTTCCCTGCCCGCTAGGCAGTCAAGCTAACATAAAAACCCAGCCCCACCGGCTGAAATGCGTTCCCTGCCCGCTAGGCAGTCAAGCAAACATATAAAATGCGTTCCCTGCCCGCTAGGCAGTCAAGCAAACATATAAAATGCGTTCCCTGCCCGCTAGGCAGTCAAGCAAACATATAAAATGCGTTCCCTGCCCGCTAGGCAGTCAAGCAAACATATAAAATGCGTTCCCTGCCCGCTAGGCAGTCAAGCAAACATATAAAATGCGTTCCCTGCCCGCTAGGCAGTCAAGCAAACATATTTTTAAAGGTATAATAAACACACCCACATAAATGAATACAGGAGGCAGATAGACAATCGACAGGTTCACTTAAAAAGGGCGCACCGGATGAGTTAATTACCTGTCTCTAGTAGCCTTCTGGAAGCCGGAAGTGGACTCGGAGACAGACCGGCACAAAACAGGAGAATAACACAGGCAACAGCTGTATTATGGAGGTGATCAGGCTCCGCTTGTCCCACTTTCCGGAGGTCCGCTCCGGTCCGTTGGTTCCGGCCCTCCGAACCGGCTCTCCGGTGGGCCCCACGTTGGGCGCCAATTGAAGTGGAAAAATCAATTAAAGTATTGATTATTTCTTTGTGTATCTGCCCCTGGCCAAATCAATGAAACTATGCGTGCACGCTCCCTGAAGTAATTCACACCAGACACAGGTTCCAGGTTGTTGAATAACTTGAGGAAAGTTTATTCAGAGGGGACGGCAAGTCCCTTTTAAAGCAAAATTACATCATAAGCATTGTCAGAGATAACATGGAATAATACATCAATTATTGGTTAGGTGTTAAGTGGTTGCTTCAATGCTCTGCCTACTGTAGGTGATGTCACCGGGGCCATGAGGGTCTCCCACGGTTTACCGGCGCCATCTTGATGCACGAGGTAGTTAGTCGATGTTAGGAAGGAGAAAGGGAGGGGAGGGGGAAAGGAGCTAGAAGCTTCCAGCAGCCATCTTAATTATAACGTGTGTGTGCTTAGCTATATATGTATATATCGTGAAATGAGTAAATAGACATTTTTCACTAACTAGGAAATATGTGTAGACCTTATTTCCACAACATTAGGTAATTTACTAATAACATTTTTTACAAATGAAATGTGATTTAAAACAAAAACAATGTGTGTAATTTACACAGACTGATTTCTATTGTAATTTGTTGTTTTCAATAAATCATTTCTATTGAAAATTTTGACATACAAATAACATGAATCTATGTTATTGATCTATGTCATTTGTGCAATCTCTTTTTATATTGGTTAACAACCTTAGATTACATAAAATATAGTGTGATACAGTAGTAGAGACATGCGACAAGTGAGTGTTTGTGGTAAATTGACTTAGGTCTGTTAACATGTGTGGCCTCGTTATGCGCTAAACTGCAATATAACAAAAGAGAATAGAATATGTTTGACAATGTGACCATTTCATTCTCAGATCATTATAGTGATCGCATCAAACATAGATGATTCATATACTGTAGTCAATACAAGTATTCAGTCAAGTTAAGCAATAACTAATTAAGGAACAACAAACATAAAAAAGAAAATACATAAGTGTTAATAACTGTATTACACATCCCCCACTGTACCATGGGAACAAACTGAATCCTCTCAAGTCTTAGGTTATCAGGAAAAGTAATGCAACTCATCTAAGTACCCAACACAACAGTGAAATGTTTTCTCAGGCTAATGGTGCTTTGGTTAGATGGTACAATTTAGAGTGTTTTTGGAAGTCATTAGTGTACAACATTGAAAATTAATACCCAAATTTATGAATCCACTTATATTATGTTAGACCAGAAGCATTGTTTTTACTTTTTCCCAGCTATTCCAAATTTTTCACAGGCTTTCAGTTTACCTAATTGAAGGAACACCATGTTTTTATATTGAAACTTTATGAAATTTAATGTAGAAAAATGCAAAGTTATGTCCTTGGGGGGAAAGAATGCACAACCAACTCATACCCTAAATCGTAGTGAATTAGGGATAACAACAAACAAGAAGGATTTGGGAATTGTTATAGTCAACAAACTAGGAAACAATGTCAGTCAGAAGTGTCTAAGGCCAGTAAAGTATTGTCATGCATTAAAAAGGGCATTAATTCTCAGCATGAGAATATCATTTTGCCTCTTTATAAATCACTGGTAAGACCACATCTTGAATATGCTGTACATATTTGGGCAGCTGTTCTAAAGAAGGATATTATGGTACTGGAAAGAGTGCAGAGGTGGGATACAAAATTAATAAAAAGGAATGATACATTTTAGCTATGAAGAAAAGTTAACAAATTTAGACCGCTTTAGTTTAGAAAAGCGTTACCTCGGAGGGGATATGATAACATTATACAAATATATCGAGGGCTAATACAAACCATTGTGTGGAAACAGGACGATAGATAGGACACCATGTCATGTGTTTAGACTGGAAGAAAGAAGATTTAGACTAAAGCAAAGGAAAGTTTTTGTTTTCCATCAGAACATTAAGGATGTAGAACTCTCAGCCTGAAGAAGTGGTTTTAACAACGTCTGTACTTATATTTAAACAGCAACTAGATGCATACCTGCAAAAACATAATATTCAATTATATAATTTTTCAACTGTACAGTAATAGCTTATTGATCCAAGGATAAATCTGACTGTGGGTCAACAGCAGAAAACAGATGTGAAGAAGGCTGAACTTGATGGGTGCATGTCTCTTTTCATCCTATGTAACTATGTAACTCTTTGAAGGACTTCTCTAATAGAAGGAGTTATTGTTCTTTTCCAAAGATACGCAATGCTTTTCTTAGCTGCAATTACAAGACTCAATAGGACTACTTTTGTAGAGATTGAATCTAAGCCTGGGATGTAACACGTAGCATACAGGTCTGTGGGGAATGACTACACCTAGCGACTTCCTAGCTAAGTCACCGATTTGTGTCCAAAATCCTTGTCTACCGTTGCAGTCCAAAAAAGTATGTTGAAAGGTGTGATGAAGTGCCCTTCGCTACTTTGTCCTGGAGAGGCCTTCTTGCCTGCCTCCTGCCCTGCGACTATGGCCCTGGGATGTATTGCCCGTCAAGGAACTGATGTGGGCATACTTGAGGCTTATATTGCTGTTCCTGGCCCTTTAATGCTCAAAGAAAGGACTTTCTACTTTTAAACTGGCACTTCGGATTCAGTCGAAGTCGTTGAAGCAGTCGAAGCTGTCGAAGTGGCCGCCATTCGAATACCGAACACGTGGCGGCAGCCATCTTTGTTCATTCGAACAAGGTCAGCGGTATGTGTAGCCAAATCCATGGAACTGAAATCGGCTACACATTTCAACGAACACCGCTGACCCTTACCTTCTCCTGCACTGAGTTTTCAGCCACAGAGACTAAGTCCCGTTTGAAGATTCGAACGCATGTTCAAATGGGACTTAGTCATTTTTTCAGTGTGAAACTGACCGACCGCACAGCCCAAATCTATGAAATTGTTTTGGGCAGGAAAATGTGCCTGCGGTCGGTCACAAAGGACATCCGGACTTTTGAACTAATGGAAGGATTTGCATGATTTTTATGAAGATTGGATGTGTGGTTTTAAAGTTATAGTACATGTATAAAAACTGTGTTTTTCCTGCTTGTGATAATTATGCTAACCCATTGTGCACCATAATTATATCACAGGAAGAGGGGAGGATTTTGTGTATAATTGCTGGGAGTGTTTTCTGTAATGTACGTGTGTTATTGGTTGTTTTGTAAAACCCTGTGGATGGTCCTATGTAGGGAAAACCTGCATAAAAGAAGGCCCTTTAGTGCCAAGTAAATGAGATCCTGTTTGACCCTCAATACGTAGCCTTGTCTCGTTATTGGAGGGAGCTGCTATCATCACACTAGGGATTGCTATGCTCTGCATACTCCCCTGAGCTTTTAATCACTTAGCTCTTTTAAGAGCTCGTTCCTGATACACTCTCTTGGAAGGGAAAGGTCTTCCCCACACGGTCCTAGAGGACAGAAGCTGATCCAGGGTGGACGTAAGATGGCGAGGCTCCAGTTAAGCTACGGCGGTTGTGGAGTCTGCGGTGGTTGTGGTGTCCAGTGCGGTGCTTGTGGTCCTCGGCGCAAGCTAGGAAGCGTCCATTAACGCAAGGGTCCGTTACAAAAGGTTCCCACTTCTTTATCACATCTCCAACAAGTAGGAGTTTTTTTTTTTTTTTTTAGAGTTTTTGAATATCTGTGCCAATCTGTTAGGTACTAAGCACCATCACATGAAACTTTTGATGTAGCCTTCCCAATGAGAGAGGCATTTTGATGCAGCTTTTGTATATTACATGGCCGATAACTACATTGAGTTGGGATAGCTATTTCAGCCAAGCATGTATGGCAGTTTATCTCTTTTGTCCACCTCCATTAGAGCATTGCAACACAGTGATAATGGTTTTACTAATAGGTTTTATGCAGTACCTACCAAAAGTAGGAAACTGTGAAGTAGCAACTTTAGTAATTAGTTTGGAATGGAGTATAGTTTTAATGCGAAGGTAAGTGAATACCCCAGTCTGTGAGAGTGAATTCTCTGATTGTAATTTAGGGAAGTGTTTAATTCCATTAGTATTGAATAAAAGGTCTACATTGGATATACCTATATTAGTCCACACACCTATTGGGAGATATGGAGAAAACATTTTGACTGAAGGAGGGTCATAGTTAGAAGATGTTGGATTTTATTATACGTAGGCACCATTGTTGTCACAATAAAAAAACAAGAAAGGAGGTTAGCGCTAATAATAACAAAGTGGATAGGCAGCGGCCTAGCAGAGGGTAACCCTCTAACCCTCTATGGTAAGAATGAGAAACAACAACAACAGTAATGCAAGGCTGCGCCAAAATGTATCAATGAGGACTAAAAGTAGTAAAAAGACAAATAGTAAAAGGACATATAAATAAAACTTAGAAAAGTTATAAAATAGTCCAAAAAGATTTTAGAAGTTGCACTGTGGCAATAAATGTCTTTTAAGGTGCTTTAGATAATGGGGTCGCTTCTCTGCTTATAGTAGTCCTGTTGGTCTCGTGATATAGAAGACACAAGATAAAAGACCAATCGTATAGAGTGTAAGGGTCAATATATGTGAGATAAAGATATAAATATTCCACTCACATTTAGATGAGCTATAGCCAGCTCAGGTATAACAGGCGTACAGCGGAACAATCCCCGCTTATGGGATATATGGATGATTGTCCTCTGGAGGGAATGATGTCCAACTCTCAGGAAAAGGGTTATATGAAAACAACTAATACTGCTCTCTGTTTAACACGGTATAAAAGTTGTTTAAATAAATAAAAATGTACTTACAAGTGTAGTGCAGGCCAACTGCACTCTGGTAACAGCGTTGGTGGTATAATCTCCACCTCGGATGAGCTTGTAAGCACGTAGTAAAATCAAATAAATGCCAGAAAAATAAATAAATAAATAAATAAAATAGTGTGTAAAAACATAGTTGGCACAGATATTAGCCAAAAAAATCTTTTATTATATAAAATACACAATTTATAAAACCATTTACGCGTTTCGCCACTAGGGCTTTTTCAAAATGGGATAACCATTTATCCCATTTTGTCCACATTCACTTTCTAGAGAAAGTCAAATGGGTTCCGGCCTTCTCGTTAACATCTAAAGTCCTAGGAAAAGGACCAAAGCCCTGTAACATGTGTGCGCACTTGGAATGCTCAAGCCACCTTTGTTATATGATATGCTGTCCTGGGAGTGTCACAAACACTCCAAGTGTATGCGTGACTTGGTTCTGGTGGTGAAAGGGTTATAATTCACAAATTGTCTACACTATGCCAAAGATAATGATCAAAATTCCCCTCAACAGGGGGGCAGAGCTAGCTGCAGACCAGATCAGACACATCTTGGAGAGCTCCGTGCCAGTACCCGATTTTTTTATGGAATTTGGGTACTTAACTCTCTACTACCTAGACTGCAACTTGGAGCAGTTAAGATGTACAGGAAAAACAAAAACCCAGAGCTGATAAAGCACCTAATAGCCGCGACATCTGTGAACTTCTGTGGAACTCACAGAAGGCCGCATGGGAGAAAATGGTACTGGGGATGAGGGTTTCTCTGATTTTCTGACGACGCCTATACTGATCCTGGAGAAAGCGCTTCAATGGGCCCGCTATCTGTGGGGTTCCTGACAACATAGGCCTTTCTAACCTTCCACACTTCATCAGGCACCTGTTTGCCACGCTGCTATAGCCTAAAAAGGCAAAAAAGTGAAGTTGAATGGAATGTTTCACCTGCCAAAGCCAGCAAACGCACCCCCAAATACCACTGCGGATCTTATTGTCCGGTTTCAATCCCTTCACAACAAAGCCTTACTATTAACAGCTGCCCGTGTGAGAACACCACTGTCAATTGAGAACTTTCACATTTTACTCTCACACATGCGTCACAATTTGCACCGTGCCATCCAGACAGCCAGGCGTGGCCGTTTCACAAGTGCCAGGCAGGTGATTTGAACTGTGGTCCTTCTGTGCCTTAGTACTGCTGTCTTGTCTTTGAGTCGCAATTCAGTTCATATTTCTGCCTGATGTCCTCTTATGCCTTGTCTGCAGCACTAGGGGGCTGGATTTTACCTGAGGCTGCTCCTATAAATCTCAGCCCACCTGAAGCTGATGCCCAATTAGCCAGGTATAAGACACTGCCTCTCCCTGAGGGTAGTGTCAGTTCATTGACTTTGGTTCCTGTGTTTGTGTTCGTTATCCAGTGTTCTCAAGTCGGCTCCTGACCTTGGCTTATTCTTATCGTGTGTCCTGACCTCTGGCATCCTCTGACTTTGGCTTACCCTCGTTTATCCTGACTTCTGGCATCCTCTGACTTTTGGCTTATTCTCGACGATTCTCCTGCTTGTGTCCTTGCCTGTACTGCGACTTGGAGCAATATCCTGCACAGCCCCCGTGCACAGACTCACAGGCCAAGTGGTTCCTTATCTGTTCACCTTGGTCTGTGTTTATTTGCAAGAGTGAGCATATATCTCTCCATACCAGACTCCCAACTAAGGTAAGACCTGACAATGTGTCTCTGTTTCATGGAAAGTGATTTAATTGTCTTTAATTGGCCCTGAATATTGTTTGGATATTATTCCTGGAGGAGTCGTGGACTGTGCATTGTAAATCACTTTTTTAAAATGTTAACCCATTTGGATCCGGAGCCCTATGAGCACTCTTGTGGGCCTGCCACTCTATGACCAAAAGTATCAGAAGTTAAATTGACTTTTAAGTAATTTGTTATTGCTTCTCTTAATTTTGTAATGTGATTGGGATAGTCTAACAGAGATTTGTTTAATCTCCAGTAGCCTCTTCTACATGCAGGATAAGGGATCCTGAGTGTGACCTCCACTGGAGCATGGTCTGACCACGTTCTCTTGCTTATAAAAACATTATTTAGATGTTGTAGGGTTTGTTTATCTACTAAGCATATGTCTATTCTAGAGTACATCGTCTGGACATGAGAGAAGTATAAAAAGTCTTTGGCTGAGGGCAATATACTTCTCTATGTATCATATAGATCATGGGTGTGGAGAAGTTTGGATAGATGCTGACTAATGCCGATTGATTTCTTTTGGGTCTTTTTTTGTTCTGTTCTCTCTCAATGTCTAAAGTGGGGTCCAAAGTGTAGTTGAAATCTCCACAGATAATGGTATGGCCGTTTTTGATCTTCATGTTTTTGATAAATGCTTTGCTTAAAGAGGCATGTGTAAATTCATTAGGACTAAATTGAAGCTATTGTGATTTGTAGACCATTTAAAGTGCCCACTAATATCAGTAGTCTTGCCACTTGATCTTCATATTTTCTTTACAAAGTAAATGCCTAATCTGTATGAAAAAAATTTAACCCCTTAAGGACACATTACATGTGTGACATGTCATGATTCCCTTTTATTCCAGAAGTTTGGTCCTTAAGGGGTTAAAACTAATTTTTGTTTTTTGGGAAGAATATTCGTGATACGATCTAGAGTATTTTTCTGTTTTAATCTGGTGATTCCTTTTACACATATGGGTTTCCTGAAAGAAAACAATAGCCATTTAAGATTTGTACATATCCATTATCACTAGCCATCTCTTGTGGAGTCTATTTTAATGATTCATTAAAGTGGCATAGTGATTGTTATGTTAGCATCCTACCCATTAAAATAGGTCTCCTGTTATGCATAGTTATAGGGTAATTAAATGTGAGTGGGCCGTTGTCGTCCCTCCTTATGAACGTATGACTTATAGGTGTTTCCCATAGACTGGCAAAAATTGTGGCAACTCAGATTGCCAACAGCATAAAAAAATAAACATAAAACCATTAAACTTAGGTATATACAAAACACTCTCAACAAATAGACTGAAAATTTAGCCAAAGTGAGAGCCAATATAATCTGATAGTGCTCTCAAACATCGGCCTGTGGAGGAAACTTGAGATCTGCGACAGTTAATCCTCAATCATATGGAATAATAGATGCTATAACATCTATTAGTAACAACCATAATAGATAAAAACAGTTGGCAAACTGAGCAGCAAGTACCACTCTCAATTATATAACAGTTGTTAAAATAAAATTTAAAAACTGTGTAAGATTTTGGAGGAATCATTACCTGGGATGTCCCCAGAGATAGCTGTTAATGTGTATTCTAATATGTCATTTTACCACATTGTACACCTGGTGGTGAGAGTTTGTAAATTGTGTCAATATATTGTAGTGATTTGTTTGAAGTCTGAGCACACAGTGGCTATCAGGCTTTGAAGCACTTTATGAAGGTATTTTCAAGTTACCGAGTCGTCTGTGTACCCAGAAGAGGTAGATTCCTGGTTTGATAGGACTTGTGGGGTCTTCTTCCGTTTGCCGGATAGGATCCATTAATTTTTGGCTGCTTAGACTTTGCCATTATAAGCGCTTGATGTGAAACTGAGCTGTGTCAAGCCCCTCATGTTAATTGTAGTTTCAAGATACATTCCTGTGAGTTTTATTGCTGCAAAGCTGTTATACAGTCAAATACACTAAAAATATGTTCCAAGAAAAGAGGGGCTTTCAAATAGAATAGAGGGACAGAGGTATTTGGGCCCAAACCATGGACTGTCCCTCCTGAATATGGAAACTTGGGAGGTAGGCATAATTGCATCAATGGCAAAATATAATAAGCTCATAATGTAAAAAGGATCTGATTCTATTAAAAAGTTCCTATATTCATGTTACAATCACATGCCATGTAAGTGGATGTTAAAATGATCCAATCAGCAAATTGATTGCCACTCATATCACAATAGAGAAAATGGAAAGAGTTTAAGAACTGATTATTCCAGATTGGCTCTGGTTGTGATGTCAGTTCATTTTTTTTTCACATGTATTAATTGCATCATTTTCATATTTTACTTCAGTTTGATCTTCACTTTCATCATCAAGTATGATAAAAATGTTAAAAAAAATGAACAAAAATTTTTCAACAATTATAGCAAAGAAAATCATTAAAATACATTTATTTATTTTACCTGATTTTAGAAAAACTGCATATGCCCAAGTTTCTTTTATTTTAGTGTTTGAAATTGAACAGTTCAAAATGTAATATCCTGTCATTCCAAAATTATACCTTCCATAGCAGTCATCAAACTCAAAACAGATACCCAAATGTGCAGTATTACACAGGTCTTCAAAAAATGAAACTTTCACTGGGGCCTGATGAACGTTTTTAATAAAACCTTAAATGTTGAGCCAGAAATAAAAAATACGTTTTATTTTTTTGAAAACCTGTGAGTCCTATTCTTTGTTATACCTGTAGATTTTGCCAGATAAACACCAGGCAGTCACTACTATTTTTTTTTTTTTTAATACCCTCCAGTGCATATTTTGTGGTTGTTATTATATATAGTTAGTTATACACATGTAGATATTTACTTATGACTCCAGAAATTGTTGTCTGGTCTAATAGAGTGGTGCAGAACAGAAGCAAGGATATTAGAGTCCTATATACCTGGAATTTAATAATGGCTAAAGAAAATGTTATCCTAGCTAATAAAGCAGTGTAATTAAACAAAATGAAGACATGTTACAAGATTATATAAACAGAAAATATGGTCTACATAATACTCCAAAATGTAAATAAAATCTAGCTAGTTTTAGTTAGCATGAATCAATCAATCTAACCGAATAGCTGATAAAATATAATAAATTAATAATTTTAGTAGTACACATAGGAGAAACACATAAATATGTATAGTGAAGTAAATAATATGAATAAAAAACATACTGAAAAGGGCCACAGTGAGTTAATTAAAGAATTGATAAGATTACATGTTTTGGGTGTTGTGATTTTTCTGCAGTCTGTGATTGCAGATCTTCCAGGTCTGACAAACTTTAAGTAAAATCTACAAAAACAAATACCCTTTTAAACTCTGCATTCACTCTGACATAATTACTAATTAAAGGAGCACTATAGGATCAGGAACACAAACATGTATTACTGACTCTATAAGGTTAAAACCACCATCTAGCCCCCCATGCGTATAAAAATAAAGTAAAATCTTACTTGAATTCAAGCCTACAGCTGCATAGATTGTCCCTGTTTCCTTTAGACCTGCCCACTGCCTGCTGACATCAGAAGTGATGGCCTGAGTCAATTACAATGATTCTCTATAGGATTGGCTGAGATTGACAAAGAGGCAGATCAGGCGCAGATCCAGCACAATTTCAAACACGGCCCTGGCCAATCAGAATCTCCTCATAGAGATGAATTGAATCAATGAATCTCTGAGGAAAGTTTAGTGTCTGCATGTGTGTTTACAGAAAAAAAGCCTGAAGGTAATGATTTCTACTCACCAGAACAAATTCAATAAGCTGTAGTTGTTCTGGTGACTATAGTGTCCCTTTAAATTCTTGCTTCTTTGCTTGAGCTGAACAATTACTCCAAGCACTCTACAGCTAAAATTGTTAGTGTGCATTTATTTTGTTTTAATAAAATGCTTTTTAAAGGTTAAAAACATTATTGGCTGTACCCTTCCTGATTCATGCTTGGCAGCGATTCAAAACCATGGCATTTATTACACTTAATATGGTCAAGGTTTAAATCCACTCTGGGTTTTAAGTGCATTTTATCTTTGTTTTTCAAGAATGCACTTCATTACATATATCTCTATGGTTTCTTTAGTACTTGCTTTTCATTTGACTATAAAGTTACTTAAGGCTGCTTAAAAGGAAAGAGTTCTGCAAATCAGACTAGTGAGTGCCAGTGTCGATATCAGGGTAGAGTAAGTACATGAGAGCTAGGAGATTACTCAAGTATCAGCAGGGGGGGGAAAGCCTTTCATAAAAGAACTAGCACCCCTTAGGGGGCATATGTAAAACCATGCAGATTCATAGGTGATTTGATATACTATTACGGTGTAGGCTAGATTTATTTATTTAAGCTAAGTGGCATCATGTTTTAATACATAAAAATATTCAATTTCACAAAAAAAGTCAGTTATCTATTAAAGGTCTTTCCAATGAATTTTCTGCATCTCCTGCTTGAAATGTAATTGTTTTAAAATCTGCAGAAGATTACCAACTTTTTAAAGCCTGTTTTGTTGCACTAACTTGGCTGTCCTCAATTTAAAATGGTAATCAAGGCATGGCTCAAGGGCTCACTGTGCCAAGAGGGGTATCAGCTACCCTTCACTGATGAGGCCCAAAGAAGGTTGAAATGATCGTCTGGGTTGCTGTATCTCTCGTGCAGAGAGAACTTGCTGGCATTTCAGCTTTGGGCTGCCCTTGTGGGTGGCATCAGTCTGATATGCCTTAGAACGGATTCTCTCTGTAATGTAATGTGCAAAAACTATTTAAAGACCTGAGCAGGGATTTACTGAAAGGCAAGCTACTGGGTTCCTCTAAGCTTTTGTCCTTTCTTAGAGTTCTCATATTCTTTGTTTTGCTTTTTAATTATTCTCAAAAAGTAAAACAAATTATTTTAAGCGCTATACAGTCATGGGCATCCACAAGGGGAGGCACTTGCCCCCCTCCTGGATTTTTCAGCTTGTTCTGCTATTTTTCATGTGAGATTGAAAATACAATGCAATGACGTCCAGTAGGTGGTGCTGTGTATGGAGAGAGAAAGGGATAGGAAGCTACATATTATCCCTGATTCTCTCTCCCGACTGGATCCACAGGGGAGCAGCACAGAGTGCAGCCAGCAACTCCCAGACTGCAGAGACAGCCTACAGATCAGGTAAGTGAGGGAGGGGGGGCAGCCTATAGATCAGGTAAGTGAGGGATGGGGTGGGGAGGAGAGACAGCTTATAGATCAAGTAAATGAGGCATGGAGGTGGGACAGCCTATAGAGCAGAAAGGGACAGAAGGAGCACAAGCAAAAGGGAGTAATAAGAATCAGAAGGAGCACAAAGGTAAAGTAGGAGAAGAAGCAGAAAGTAATAGAAATATGCAGGAAGGATCTGCAATGAACAGGAAGGATCTGCAATGAACAGGATGGGTCTGCAAGGAGCAGAAAGAGACAGAAGGAGCACAGCAGTAAAGGAGCAGAAATAATCAGAAGGAGCACAAAGGTAAAGTAGGAGAAGGAGCAGGAAGGGTCTGCAAGGAGAAGGAAGGGTCTGCAAGGAGAAGGAAGGGACAGAAGGAAAACAAAGGTAAAGTAGGAGAAGGAGCAGAAAGGAGAAGGAACAGAAATGAGCGAGAAGGGACATCAAGGAGCAGAAAGGGTCAGCAATGAGATGAAAGGGGCAGAAGGAGCACAAAGGTAAAGTAGGATACAGAGTAGAAATGAGCAGGAAGGTTCATCAAGAAGCAGAAAGGGGCAGCAAGGAGCAAAAGGAGCACAAAGGTAAAGTAGGAGAAGAAACAGAAAAGGGTAGCAAGGAGCGCAAAGGTAAAGTAGGAGAAGGAGCAGAAATAACAGGTAGGGACAGCAAGGAACTCAAAGGTAAAGTAGGAGAAGGAGCAGAAAGGGATCAGAAAGAGAAAGGAGCAGAAGGGTGCAAAATAAGCATAAAGTAGCAGAAAGGTAAAGGAGTAGAAGGAGCCAAGAAGGAAAGAAGAAAGTATCAGAAGAAAAAAGAAGACTGTGTTAAATGAAGGAGAAGAAAATGAGATTGGAGCCAGAAGGACAAGTGAAGTGAACCCTCCACTTTATTCTGGACACCACATCATAAGGCTTTGGTACCTGGGCCTGGCAAGGAAACTTTGGACCTTCTCATCTCCCCAGTTCAAAAGAAAAATCAGTGTTAATGTGTTCACTTTTATTTACTGAGTGATACAAGATATATGAATGTAGCGCTTTATATAAAAACAAAATAATGAATCACCTTGTAAAGCTGTTAAAAGGAGATTATCTTAACAGGCACATTAAATGGATGTCTGTAAAAAACAATTATACATAGTGCAGATCATACATTATAGAGTGATGTAAACGATCTTATTTATTTAAACTCACAAACATGGAGCTGTGGGCCCAGCTCTAGTTTGATTAGCCTCTGGATCCGTTTAGGCGATCCACCCCTATTATCAATGCTTTTCTTATTCTATAAAAGAAAAATAGGGGGCACAACCAATTGCGCAGTATTGCTAAAACATATACATAATATAAAGCAATATAATCTTGAGAGTGAATACTCACAAAAGTGGAGTCATAAATTAATGACTCAATTTTCCAGCGTTGTGCAGGCTAAGGGCTGCACTCCCTCTTTGCAGAATAATACTGGGTTACTTTATATCTTGTTGTACATTTTATTTACTGAGTGTCAGGAAGCACAGAGTGCCGCTGGGTAGGGGTGTCACTGATTGGCTAGAGTGGTCAGCTGGCACTCTAAGCCAATCAGTAGCTCCCCATTCATAAAGTAAAACATTGTTATGAACCACTAGCAATTGGCTTTGAGAGTCAACTGACCACTCAATGCAATCTGCAGCACCCATGCCTGAAGTCAATCTGCACTTCCAGACAATCCGTTTCAGAAGTCGAATACCACAGAGCGACCAGGAGATCTGGAGCTGGAGGAAGCCTTTGAGATTAAACCATTTGAGAGTGGTTTAACACCTTAAAGAAAAAAGAGGGCCCAGGGGCCTCATGACATCATAGCATTTTCATTTAGATTAAGTTGTTATGGTGACCAGAATGTTCCTTTAATTTGCTTTATAGGAACATTATAGTGTCAGGAATACAAATATGTATTTCTGACACCATAGTTGTAAAAATGCTATTCACCCTGGCTTTATGTGATAATGACTATGCCCCTTCCCTTTCATGACACTGTCAAAAAGGGACCAAGCATGGATGTTATTACAATTATGCCCCCCACCCCTGGAAAAATTCCTGCAGACCCCCATGTATACAGTCATGTCAGGAGTGATCTAACTCTACTCATTCTTCATTAGATTTTCTGGGGAGGAAAATCTAAAGGAGGATGACTGCCATGCATCAAGGGTTGCTAGTGTGAATGACCAGTGTTGCAGGGGTGATAAAATAGTATTCGAAAAAAATTCACAGATCTGAGGACACCCCTCAGATGTGTAAATAATGGCTGGAAAATGGAAATGAATGATAATATCAACGTAAATATATCTCAAAAGAATACTAATAGTGAATCAAAAAAACAATCAATATAAAAACCTCCACAGCTTGAATAGCTGTACCTCCCTGATATCTATGTTAATAAGTGTCAAGATCAGACTGCCTGACTTTAATGTTATATTTGTAATGTCAATGTCTGAAATACATAAGGATACAAATAACATAGATAGCAATTCTAATTATACACAGCATTTGTATCAAAAATGTCAAATATACGGCAGGGAAGCAACAAAATAATGCTGCTACCTCATTGTTTGAGTTATGCTGTGTTTGCTATAAATTCAATGGGGTAAAGAGACCCTGTGGAATACTAATCAGAAAGGCTTGTCATTCATGTAGCTGTATGTGAGATTAATGTCCTTGGTCTAGGTACCCATCAAATACAGAATATTCAGTCCGAAAAAATTAAAGGGCTGATCATGAACGCCTATGATATTAGGTATAAAAAACAGGTAGTTCAATAGCTCATAGTGTATAGACAGAATATGCAGGAGGAAGAAAAAATAAAGCAATTAAAATGTGCTAATGTGCAGGACCATACTTAGAGTGTTGGTCCTTGCACATGTGACAGTGTGCCCTGTGAAGTGAAGAAGAAAGAAGAAAACCCGACGCGCGTTTCGGTGCCACCAGCGTGCACCTTCGTCAGGGTCTCTTTACCCCATAGAATTTATAGCAAACACAGCATAACTCAAACAATGAGGTAGCAGCATTATTTTGTTGCTTCCCTGCCGTATATTTGACATTTTGATACAAATGCTGTGTATAATTAGAATTGCTATCTATGTTATTTGTATCCTTATGTATTTCAGACATTGACATTACAAATATAACATTAAAGTCAGGCAGTCTGATCTTGACACTTATTAACATAGATATCAGGGAGGTACAGCTATTCAAGCTGTGGAGGTTTTTATATTGATTGTTTTTTTGATTCACTATTAGTATTCTTTTGAGATATATTTACGTTGATATTATCATTCATTTCCATTTTCCAGCCATTATTTACACATCTGAGGGGTGTCCTCAGATCTGTGAATTTTTTTCGAATACTCTTAAGAAGGGGTTAAGCCCCATATGACACTGCTGGAGTGTCAATTAAGGTGATTTCTGTGGAGTTCCATCCATAGATATATTTTGTTTTTTTGTGATAAAATAGTAGCTGAAAGAAATTGAATATTTGTGTTTTTGTGACTCTGAAGGAGATATGAGTGGATTTAGCAATAATTGGCCAGCAGAGTCAGTAAATGTTAACAGGTCACAAGCAGGAAGGAATTAAAAACAATACTCAGTTATATGTACACTACAAAGAAAGCAGAGCATCTATGGTAAAACTGACTTCTTAAATGCTTACCTCGGCATACTGCTAACAGGCAGAGCCTGCCATAGTGCTTATCTCAATTGTAAAAATATAACTTGAAGGGAAGATTCTTTAAAAGAGCAGCCATGTCATCTTCAAGAGGCCAGTAACAATTCCATGATGGACATTTCTCAGAAGGGCATAATACTCATTGGTTAATACATTAACATTATTTTTTCCTTTTTATGTTGCCTTGTATTAAACATCATGTTTATTCATACAAACGTTCTTAAAAAGAATATTAATTAAAACATTAATTAACTACTAAGTAATGATAGGACTAAAGTACATTGTATAAATGTTTTATTCTGGTAGGTGTCTTTACCTTCTTATAATCTATCCCTCTTTTGTTTACATCATGCAACTGTTATGCTAAGAACTCTAAGACCAAGCAGAGTGCTTTGTGCATGGTCTTAGTAGGGCTGGCCAGCGTGACAGGCAATGAACCTGGTGTGAATTTACAACAGGCTGACAGCCCCCTTCATTGGGTGGCCCGGCCACCATTCTGAACATGTGCTCCTAATTGGACAGTGCCAGTGATGCATGTTGCATCATTAGTCATCCCCTTTAGACTTGCCCATTTGATTTGCATACCTCCCTTTGCTGATATGCTTTGTGGATTCTATTCATAGTCATCTAAATGTCATGATTTATTTGTATGTTAATATTTTTTTATATATATTTATGATAATGATGACAAGCTTGTCCGGAGAGCAAAAACATTTTCAAGACCATAGATCCTGATAAAAATGTTGTTTATTGAACTTAATGGAAATGACAAAATCCTTGATCAGACAGGAGAAATTTTAAACAGAATTCTGACAAAAGGCAGTCACTTGCAGTCAGTTATACAGCAGAAACCCCAATAAGTCTAGTAAGGCTTGATCAATTATGCCATATAGTGATTTTTAGATCACTGTTCATTAAAAGCAGTTTTAGCACTGCCTACCAACTTATGAATTATACTACCTCCTTATCGCCTAAACATCTGCTGTTATATCCCTGTCACGACCTGTTCCGTTCTGCGCCGATGTCTGGCCTTCTGTTATCCAGTACTCTTTTCACAATACATGTTTAGTTTTTCTGGTTTTCTATTCTATGTCTGGTTTTCTTTATGCTGGATTTTCTGGATTGATTCCTTTATTCCATTCGTGGAATTCCCAGTCTCCTGGATTCCTGTAAATGTTTGTTTTTTGTTGCCACACCCATTCCTTTGCCATTAATCCTTTTTGTTTCAGTCTGTTCCTGCAAGCAGTTGTTTCATTTCCTCTGCTCCTTTCTTTGCAGGTAAGTACTGTGTGTGTGTGTGTTTTAATGTTTATTTAGTCATGCATATCTAGGCAGTTAGAACCCACCGTAAATGGACTACTTTGGCGCAGTGGTGGGCTGCATTCATCTTGGCCATTTATGTATGTCTAAATTTCCAATGTTTATTACATATATAGTACTTGGTTATGTCTCCTCTTGTTTTGCCTTGTATCTCTTGTCTTGTTTTATTTGTTGTGTATTCCCAGTTCATGTACAGTCCTGCCCTGTCCATGTCCTGTTCATGTTTCCCTCATGTATTGTGTACATGTTCTGCTTTCTGTCCTGCTCTGGTTCTGGGTTCTTCTAGTCTTGTAGCCCCATGTAGCCAGGCGCAGCTAAGCGAAAAAAGGCCTTGACAGGGGTTAGGAGGCGGGCCTAGGAGGAAGTAAGCAAGGGAGTGGAGTTATGGGTAAGTAGGTTTGGTTATTTAAATGGGCAGCCATTTTAGGTGAGTCATTCTAATTTCCTACCTGGTTAAGTCTGTCCCACCCACCCTCCCTGTTTTGGTTATGTGTGGGGTTGTCCCGTTTTTTCACAGCGGCGGGATGGGGAGCTGAAGGAAAGGAAATAGGCTCCCCAGGATGAACGTAATGGAAAATAAACAAGTGGTGGTCATTGGTGGTTGATAGGTTTTGAGTCCTGTCGGTGGCTCAGAACCTGGTGGGGTAGGGGTATCTGGGTATACCCCTGCCGTGGCTAATGGATGGTTGGCACTTTACATCGATTGGAATAATGTTGATGTATGTTATATATATATATGTTTATTTATATGGGGGTCATTGCCCTTTATATGTTAATGGAAGGAATAGGATGCGAGGGCGGAGTATGGGGGGCAATGACCCATGTTTTACTTGTTAAGTTATTATTATTATTATTATTGTTATTATTATTGTTTGCTTAATAAAGCTGTGGACAAATTTTCCCATATCCCTTAGTGTCTGTGCGTTATTGGGTTAGGTTATGGGGTAATTGTCCTGGATTCCGACTGCCCAAAACGGCGACTATACACCTGTCATGTCTTGTTATCTTGTTTCTAGCACTGGATACATTTCTGCTGCAGTGCCTCCCTTTCCAGATTCTGGGAGGTCTGCATATTATCATTTAGCAACTGGCATCCACAGAAACAGCATCAGGGCCATGGTATGTGGCCACACAAACGCTGGTGCTGAACACCAGGGGGCGTGTGGTTACCCAGCACCAGGTCCTGATAGTCCATTTCCACGCTGTGCTTCTCATCATCATCATCATCAGGCATACATGGGTTCTAGTCTCCAGACTGCCACCCGTGACAATCCCTTAATATGTGCAAGCATCAGCAAAATAAAATTAATTCTAGCCAATAATATCTACTGGAACACAGGTCAACATTAGTTAAGGGCTAATCTTTCATATACTTTACTTGGGTTACTGATATAAAAAGTAAAAACTACAGACACGTAGTACATTCTAACTACAGCTGACAAACTCCCACCCTCTTTTGTTCTTCTCTTGATTCCTGATAGTTCCTCTTTACAGCTAAACAGTCTTGTCACATTTAAGAAAAAATAGAGTATATGATCCAGAAGGCAAAATGTCAGTGTTACGTTCAGAAACAAAATAGAAGCACTTAAGCAAAATGGAAGCACCTAGGCCACAGAAATAATGTAAGAATAGGATTTTTCTAACAGTATATTGTTCCAAACTTGAAACACAATATCCATTGTTTACGAAATCTCTTTTGTATGCCTATACGCCATGGGTGTATTAATAACAACTGCTCTGGACATATTTATGAAAAATAAATATGTATGTATGTGTATATGTTTATCTATAATCAGTAGCTCTTTCTAATACTGTACTTGCCAACCATACAAACTACTATAAAAGGGCAGTTGCTATTCGTTTGGATAATCAAATCTGCATCTAGTTGGATGATTTGTATAATGTTTAAATAGTGGTTTTCAGTATGTTGAAAAGTTCCTTATTTAAAGATATCTGCACACTTTATAAAACATTGTTCAATATTGTTCTTTGCAGAAACCAAAAAAGCTTAACAAAAAGCATAAAATGTGTTGAAAGCAAAATATTCTCTTTGCCATAGGTGAAACACAAACCTTTTGCATCAGCGTTTTCCCTCGTCTTTAGTTAAAGGTCTTAATTTCTGTATAAAATGTAACTTTTGAAGCATCTCCTGGGCTTTGAAATATGTAAATTATATAGTGATCCATGTCTCATAAACCTGATTTCATTAACTTGCTTAACTGTATACTTTACAGAATGAGTCAACGGTAATTTAATAAGAAAAAAAATTCTCTTTTGGCAAGCCTATAAGTTTCTTTTGTGCACTGTATTACTTAATGTTCAAGGTAGTAGAACACTGCAATTGATTAAATCATTGTCTATTAGTATCATTTGGCACTTTATGTATAGTGAAGTCAGAAAATAGGTAACTAAATTACGTCACATTTACAAAATAATGAAGATAATACATGCACAAGCATGCTTATAGCTTATCTATATTGCCTTAGGTGAACTCTGCAAAACTTAAAATTATGATTTCAACTAATTACAGCTCACTGTTAAGAGAATACTCTCTACCCTCTTCCCAAAATGTCCAAAGTATCAAACAATATCCAGAGACCACACAGTTCTGTAGTTCAAATTGGAGCTGCTGTAGTTCAAATTGCTGAAAGACTTAATGCTGGCCATGATAAAACACAGTGTATAGCAGTTTGCTGTGTTTGGGGCTGTGTAGTTGCAGGCTGCTCAGATTCCCCATGATAACACTGTCCACCATCGAAATTGCCTTCAATGTGAACATGAGCATTAGAACTGGATAATGGAGCAATGGAAGAAGTTAGCCTGGATCCGATGAATTATGCTTTCTTTTAGAGCGGGTGTGGGTCCATCATTTACCTGGGGAAGAGATGGAAGCATAATGCAGGCTGGTGGTGGCAGTGTTATTCTCTGGACAATGTTCTACTGGGAAACCTTTGGTACTGGGATTCGTGGATATGCAGACCATGTACACTCCTTCATGACAATGGTGCTCACTGAAGGCAGTGGCCTCTTATTATTATTATTATTATTATTATTATTATTATTATTATTATTATTATGGTATTTATATAGTGCCATCAAATTCCGCAGCACTTTTCAATGGGTGGACGAACAGACATGTAGTTATAACCAGACAAGTTGGACACACAGGAACTGAGGGGTTGAGGGACCTGCTCAATGAGCTTCCATACTAGAGGGAGTGGGGGTAAAATGACACAAAAAGGTAAGGATAATATTAGACTAGTGCCAGTTGCAGAAGGGTAATCAGTCAGGAGCTATTAACAGTTTAATTGATACGCTTTTATGAAGAAGTGGGTTTTTAAAGATTTTTTGAAGGAGTGGAGACGGGGTGAGCATCTAATGGAGGAGGGAAGCGAGTTCCACAGGAATGGTGCAGCCCTCGAGAAATCTTGAAGGCGAGCATCAGAGGTGGGAGTACAGACTGAAGATAGACGTAAGTCTTCAGCAGATTGTAAGGGCCTAGACGGGACATACTTGTGTATAAGGGAGGATAGATAGGTGGGAGCAGCATTATGTAGAAATTTGAAAGCAAGAACCAGAATTTTAAATTGAGCTCTATATTTTATAGGAAGCCAATGTAGGGAATGAGAGAAGGGAGAGGCATGGGAGGTGCTGGCGGACAGGAAGATGAGCCTCGCTGACGCATTCATTATGGTCGCAAGTTGGGAGCACGTAAGACCACTGAGAAGCGGATTACAGTAGTCAAGGCGAGAAAGGACAGTGGAATGGACCAACACCTTAGTCGCATCTGGCGTTAAGTAGGGGCGGATGCGCGCAATATTTTTGAGATGGAAATGACAGGATTTGGCGATAGATTGAACATGAGGCTTGAAGGAGAGGTCGGAGTCAAAGAGAACACCTAGGCAGCGAGCCTGCGTGGTGGAGCTGATGGTAGCACTGTTGACTTGGAGGGAGACAGACACAGGAGTAACAACACTTGAGGGAGGAAAGACCAGAATTTCAGTTTTGGTCAAGTTTAGTTTAAGGAAGTGGGCAGCCATCCAGTAAGAAACAGCAGAGAGGCAGTCAGAGACACTAGTCAAGAGGGACGGGGAGAGATCAGGAGAGGACAGGTAGATTTGCGTGTCATCTGCATAGAAATGATATTGGTAAGCCAAAGGAGCTAATGAGTTTACCAAGGGAGGCAGCATAGATTGAGAACATTAGGGGACCAAGGACTGAACCTTGGGGGACACCAACAGAGAGGAGTTGGGGAGAAGAAGCAGAGCCAGAGAAACAAACACTGAGAGAGCGCTGGGAGAGGTAGGAGGAGCACCAGGAGAGAGCAATATCTTGTAGACCGATATTGCGGAGGATGCGAAGAAGCTGTTGATGATCAACAGTGTCAAATGCCGCAGACAGGTCAAGGAGAATTAGGATAGAGTAGTGACCACAAGATTTTGTAGCGGGTAGATCATTGGATACTTTGGTCAGTGCCGTTTCCACAGAGTGCTTAGCGCGGAAACAAAACTGAAGCGGGTCTAGCAGAGAGTTGGACTCGAGGAAGTCTTTCAGCAGGATAATGTACCCTGTCACACTGCAAAAAATATTCAGGAATGGTTTGAGTTACATAACAGAGTGTTGCCTTGGATTTCAAATTTGCAATATCTTATTCCGATTGAGCATCGCTGGCATGTGCTGGAAAAGGAAATCCAACTCGTAACTTGCAGGACTTAAAGTATCTGCTGCTAATGTCTTGGTGCTAGATATTGTTCTGACTATATATACAAGGGAAGGGAAGGAAAATTGCAGACATATCTAAAATACATACTTGTGCCGTCTATCACTAATAGTTTTAATAACTCATACTAGACATTGTATTGTGCATGGTCGTCTTCTCAATGCCAACTATCGCCATTAAAGTGCTCCACTTAGACTTGAGACACTAATGCTGGGGCTTGTTGAAAAACTCTACAATGCAGGATTGGGGCTGCAGTATACCAGGCTCTGTGTATTTTATGGGTAGCCTTTCAATCACGCCAAGCTGTGTGTATTGTATAGGTATCTCATTACTGTACCTTGCATAGTGTATTGTATCTCTTTATTGTACCTAGCTTTGAGTTTGTAGCAGAGCTCCCTGTACCCTGGCTGGATACCTCCGCCAAAGGACCGCTTCCTAGCTGGAACAAGGGACAAACCGCAGCACTTCTGCCCACAGTCGCCGTGGCTGGACTGGGGCCCTGGAACCACTCCTTCCTGGAGCCGAGTGGGGAACTAGCTCTAGTCCTTACAAGGACTTTCCCCGTTGATTCTCCTGTAAGCTGGAACAGCAGACACAGGAGCAAGCCTTTTTTCCCTCCAATAACAGGATGACACACAGTTTTGTAGTATAAGCAGGAACAGAATGAACTGAGGCTTTATTGTTTCTTATATACACATTTTCCCACAAGGATACCACCCACGTGCAGGGCCGGATTAACATAGGGGCTGATGGAGCTGCAGCTCCAGGCCCAGGCCCATGGAATAGGCCCATTTAAAAAAAAAAAAAGTTTTTTTTTTTTTTTTTTACACACTACTCTTAGGTTTGCCACCTGACTGGTATTTTAATGGCACAGATGGTATTTGAGGCTGCCTGGCTGTGCTGGTATTGCAGTAATACCGGCAATACAAATGCAGGTAATTTTCTCAGAATAAATGGAAATTACTCTGCAATATCAGCACCGGCCAGTAGGGGTCACTGTGTGTGGAGAGAGGCAGAGACAGGAAGTTACAGAATATCCCTGCCTCTCTCTACTACTCACTCATCCGCGGGGGAGCAGCTACACAGCATAGAGAGTCCAGACAGCAGCTCTACAGCTCAGGTAAGTGATGGATGGGGGTAAAGGCAGCAGGGACACATGGGGACACTGAGACACTAGGGGACATATGAGGACACTGAGACACTAAGGGACACAGACACTAGGGGACACATGATGACACATACAATAGGGGACACTGAGACACTAGGACACAGATACTGGGAAACCTGGGAACACTGAGACACTTGGGGACACTGGAAAACATGGGGACACAGACACTTGGGGACATATGGGGACACAGACACTAGGGTACACATGGGGACACAGACACTAGGGGACACTGAGACACTAGGACACATGGGGACACAGACACTGGGAGACCTGGGGACACTGAGACACTTGGGGACACTGGAAAACATGGGGACACTGAGACACTGGGACACATGGGGACGCTGTGAGACATAGGGACATTGGAAGACATTGGGACACGGAGACACCATGTCCCCCAGCCAGTGTCCCTAGTGTCTCAGTGTCCCCAAGTCTCCCAGTGTCTGTGTCCCATGTCTCTCAGTGTGCCTAGTGTCCCCATGTCCCCATCTCCATGTCCACAACTGTCCCCATGTCTCCCCAAGTGTCTGTCTCCCAGCCAGTGTCCCCTAATCTCCCAGTATCCCCTAGTCTCACAGTTTCCCCTAGTCTCCCAGTGTCTGTGTCCCTAGTGTCTTAGTGTCCACAAATGTTTCAGTGTCTCCATGTCTCCCAGTGTCTGTATTCCTAGTGTCTCAGTGTGCCTGGTGTCCCCATGTCTCCCAGTGTCCCTATATGTCCCAGTGTCCACATGTCTATGTCCACAACTGTCCCCATGTCTCCCAATATCCCCAAGTGTCTGTCTCCCAGCCAGTGTCCCCTAGTCTCCCAGTGTCTGTGTTCCCATGTCTGTGTCCCTAGTGTCTTAGTGTCCCCAAATGTTTCAGTGTCCTCATGTCTCCCAGTGTCTGTGTCCCCATTTCTCCCAGTTTCCCTATATGTTTCAGTGTCCCCATGTCTCTGTGTCCCCGGGTCTCTCAGTGTCCCCATGTCTCTCCGTGTCCCCAGTATCCGAGTGACATGGGGACACACTGAGACATTGGGACATTGGGAGAAATGAGACACTGGGAGACTAGGGGACTGGGCGACATGGGGAGACTGACACTGTGATACATAGGGACACTGAGACACTGGGTGACTTGTGAGACTGAGACACTGGGAGACAGGGAGACACTGGGAGCAATCCATCTATACAGCAGAATCAAACTGTGAGTAGCTTGTTGGTGATTTTACAATTTCCTTTGATGTCACTCCTTGTGATTTACATCATGTGATGTCACGCATAACTAATTAATTATACAAATGATTAAGGCTGGTACTTTTTTCAAAGAAAGGTGGCAACCTTAACTATTCTTCCCATACTCTTGCTTAAAGGAGCACTATAGAGTCAGGAACACAATCATGTATTTCTGACCCTATTATGTTAAAACCACCACCCTGGCCCCTTCTTGCCTCCCTCAATATAGTAAAATATTACTTGTATTCAATTCTGCAGGTGCTGTCTCAGAAGTGGTGGTCTGAGCAAATTACAATACTTCCCCATGGGATTGGCTGAGACTGTCAACTAGGCAGATCAGGGGCAGAGCCAGCACAAGTCCATCATAGCCCTGGTCAATCAGCATCTCCTCATAAAGATAAATTGAATCAGTGCATCTCTATGAGGAAAGTTCAGTGTCTGCATGCAAAGGGTGGAGACACTGAATGACAGTGCTGCACACTAGGCAGTACTGCCCCAGGAAGCACCTCTAGCAGCCATCTAAGGAGCGGCCAGTGGAGTTATTTTCTCTGAAAATACAGTGTTTACTGCAAAAAGCCTGAATGGAATGATTCTACTTACAAGAATAAATACAATAAGCTGTAGTTGTTCTGGTGACTATAGTGTCCCTTTAAGTTTGGAAGCTTAAGAGGGATGTATGGGAACAAAACTTGTGTGCACTGGCTGACATTAAAGGACCACTCTAGGCACCCAGACCACTTCAGCTTAATGAAGTGGTCTGGGTGCCAGGTCCAGCTAGGATTAACCCATTTTTTTTAATAAACATAGCAGTTTCAGAGAAACTGCTATGTTTATGTTAGGGTTAATCCAGCCTCCAAATCCTCTAGTGGCTGTCTCATTGACAGCCGCTAGAGGCGTTTGCGTGCTTCTCACTGTGAAAATCACAGTTAGAAGAAGCAAGCGTCCATAGGAAAGCATTATGAATGCTTTCCTATGAGACCGACTGAATGTGCGCACAGCTCTTGCCGCGCGCGTGCATTCAGCCGAAAGGGAGGATCGGAGGCGGAGAGCTCCCCACCCGGCACTGGAATAAAGGTAAGTTTAACCCCTTTCCTCTCCCCAGAGCCCCAGAGCTGGGCGGGAGGGGGACCCTGAGGGTGGGGGAACCCTCAGGGCACTATAGTGCCATGAAAACGAGTATGTTTTCCTGGCACTATAGTGGTCCTTTAAAGTTAGTTTAGGACATGCAGACGTTGGTCTCTCTAACACTGTGGCATGTCCCCTTTCTTCTACACTCACTACAGACACCTTTTTTTTGTCTCAGACTATATACCAGGAACTTCTGCCTGCTAGTAAGAAGGTAAGGAGACAAGTGGACCAGCGAGTGCTATGGGACAGTCCTTAGAAAGAATGAAGTGAGCACATCATTAGACGCATTTATGTCAAGCTCAAGGTGCTGCCTGCATAGTATGCCCTTAGTTGGACAGCCTGCAGGATTGCCAGGCAGCCTGACATGCATTCATGCCAGGCTGACCTTCCAATTCTTTGGACAAACATGCCCCCTTTTTGGGCATGTTCACCCCTTTTGGCAGGTCTTGTCACGTGATTCGCGCCAGTGGCACACCCTTTTACCCTGCCCATTGACTTCCTGCTTCACTGGACACTGCTGTTAGGGGTTATGGATTTACTTGAAAGATGAAAGCATAAATTAGAGAGAGATTAGCATAGAGTATGTGTTTTCTTATAGCTGCATCCTATGAGTTTCCCTCCAGCACCATCTCCATCAGATACATGACGCTTGGGAGGTATGATTGTTTTAGTGTTTTTGGTCGATAAGATTCCGTAATTAGGCCCATCATAATTGTCAGCACCAGGCCCATTGGGCTCTTAATCCGGCCCTGCCCACGTGGACCTTGTGGTACACAGGACACAAAGTTACAACAGCCAATCAACACAATACAGTACAGTAAAACACTCCCATTCATTCCAGTAAATTCCTCCCCTCTGCTTGGGAGATAATTGGGCTAATTGCTGTATCAGCTCAATTATCTGCAGGCGAAAAATAAACTTTTTACACAATTTCTATAACTCCAAAATTATACATCACATTCGCATAAAACTTACATTTTCTGAACCAGCATAATTTAGAACAAACATATCCAAAAATCATGCAAATTGGTCCAGTGGTTCGGGAGATAGCTGGAAGTCCCATTTGACCGACCACAAGCATGGCTTTCCTGCCCAAAACAGTTCCATAGATTTTGGCTGTGCGGCTGGTCTATTCACCACAGTTCAAATATCGTTCGAATGTACGAACAGAGCAGTGTTAATGTGGCGTACGTATTGTCGAACACTGTTTGACTCCCGCTGAAGCGTCAAAGTTCCAAAGAAGGTAAAAGTTCAGCGGTGTTCGTGCCGTCAAGTATCCGATTTTAATTCCATGAGCTCGATGGCAAAACACTGCTGACCGCGTTCGGCTAAATTGTCTCAGTGTCCCCATATCTCTCAGTGTCCTTAATGTCCCCATGTCTCCCAGTGTCCCCAAATGTCTGTGTTCCCATGTCTCCCAATGCCCCCATGTCTATGTCCACAGGTGCCAATATGTCTCCCAGTGTCCCCAAGTGTCTCAGTGTCCCCATGCCTCCCAGTGTCCCCCTAGTCTCCCAGTTTCTGTGTTCTCATGTCTCTCAGTGTCCCTAGTGTCTTAGTGTCCCCAAATGTCTGTGTCCCCATGTCTCACAGTGCACGTGTCCCAATATCTCAGTGTCCCCATGTCTCCCAGTGTCCCCATGTCTGTATCCACAAGTGCCCCAATGTCGCCAAGTGTCTCAGTGCCCCATGTCTCTCAGTGTCCCCATGTCTCTCAATGTTCCCTAGTATCCTAGCGACACAGGACACACTGAGGCATGGGGACACTGAGACACTTGGAGACTAGGGGACTGGGCGACATGGGGACACTGACACTGTGATACATAGGAACACTGATGCCAGGCTGGGCTTCCAATTATTTGGACAGAGATGCCCCCTTTTTGGGCATGTTTGCCCCTTTTGGCAGTTCTGGTCACGTGATAAAAATACATAACTCAAGAAACATGCATCTGAACTTCCCAAAAGACCCTTCATTGAATGGCTGGGATCTGATCGCACAATCTGGCGAAATACCGCTCAGATCCGTTCGTTAGAATAGAAAAGCCATTTGAATGAAGTTATGGACTAGTCAGCCACGAGGCGCGAGCCCCAAAATAATTCCAGGCAGTTGTATGCTTTTACCGGTATTCTTTTGGGAGTTCCTGTGAATTAACCGTCGAACAGATACATGAATGTATAGGCTAATTGGGTATGGGGAGTTTGTGGGGTTTACTTCACCGAATGCTGCTCTATTTTGATGAATGGATATTTTTATACGAACAGCATGGAAGTCCAGGGGGTGTTCGCGAGGTCGAGTAGCCGATTAGAGTTCCATGCACTCGATGACCAAACACCACTGGGCGTTCGTGAGCAAAGATGGCCGCCGCCACGTGTTTGGTTATACGAACGGAGGCCACCCATTAAATCATTAGAGTTCTACGGTTTCCCCAATGTTGCTAGTTGTTAATTGGAGACACATGACTCCCTTGTGTGGTCTCCCATTCGGTATTTTATTAGTTTCATGAACACTATATCCTTATCCTGTTTGTGGAACCGGCATACGAATGCCCATAGCCTTTACAGGGGAAAATAGACGAATGGACCAAGTCTTTTGGATAATGAAGTGGCTAGTTTTGCCACAAATCTATCTAAACTATGAGATCTTAAGTAGGAAAGGGGAGCACAGGAATTATAGTGAGTGAGATGACCAAGGTGAAAGAAAACAGTCAAATAGGGGTTGCATCACCCCACAGAGCTCATCACTACATAAAAAGCGGTGATCACAAGCACTTCCTCTTCCTTTGCTGCTCCATAGCAAGTTAAGTACAGAGTTTTTTGGTTCTCCTTTCTGTCCTTTCTATTATCATACTCTCCCTTATTTAAATTTGGATCATAGTCTTTATATTTCTGTTAACTATTATTTAATTTGGCTTTACCGCTTTAGGTTTGTTTCAGTTTAATTTTCAGTTAAAAGTTATTTATTGCATTTATTCTGGGGGTTCTTACCCTGTTTATAGTTTGCTTCCTTCATTTGTTGGGGACCTTGGGGGTCCCCTGACCTTCCCTGCGTCTATTTTCCCCTCAAATGTCCATTTGACAGCGGGTCACTGCCTGCATGCACATGGGCATTGGATCCATTTTGGCATCTTTCTGCCGAACTGATCTTGTTTTGCAAACGTTCCCTTTCTGGCGAACGTTCACGTGCCGATCACCTTAATTGCACCCGAATGCTTGATATACAAGCGTTTGTCTGCGGCCGTTTGCATACGTGAACCGAACGCTCTGCATTCTGCTCTTTCTGTGCAAACGTTCAAGGAAGGCTAGTTCACTCACACGTTTTCTGGTTCAGTACATAATCCTCATTCCCCGTTCATGTGTTTTATGTACTCTGCTTCCCGCATTTTTACGGGAAATTACTATTGTGGACAGCTACTATTGCTCCTTCTGCTGGATACCAGGCATCAGGTTAGTGCTCTGCACTTGGTGGCCATTTAATCCAGTGGTTGGGGTGAGCCTCCCTTTTTCTCTGCTGCCAAACAGGACCTGTCCATGTAGGCTCCTGTTTTCCTGGGTGAGCCCCAAAGATCTGCAAAAGCCTTCTGTCTGTCTTTTTAATCGGACACAGTTGCTGACTCAGGCTACACTAATGCCTACCGACATACCACCCCCCCTGGTCCCTAGGCCTCTGCTACCCTTAGTGCCAATTTCACTTCTGCCCTCACGCTTGCTATCTCTGGGTGAGCCCCATATTGAGCCAATTTATCAATATGGAAGAGTCACAGACCCCAAATGATTTGCAGGCCATGATTGCCGCTGCAGTCGCAGCATCTATGTAGAAGGCACTCTCTCAAACTTTAACTACCAAACACGTAACTGGGCCTATGTCCAAAAGGCCTGCTAAATGCAGGGTCCCCAAGCTGGCACAACTCTTCTCCTCATATGAGGAACAAGATCGTCCACAAGCCACAATCGTCTCAGTGCTGGACGAGTGGCAAGCAGAAAAGTCCGAAGCAGATGATGACGCTTAGGAATCGGAATCCAGATCTGACCCAATTTTTCAATTGGACACGATTCTGTGTGAGACCCAGAGCAAGAAAACCTTGATGGGTGAGGTGTTGCAACGCAGATTTAATGCAGCACAGGGCAAACTACTCAATGCCATAGGACCTCTGGCAAGAGTTATGGACTTGACTGACAACGCATTCACTCAGGCTGACACCTCTGATATGGCGCATGAATGGGCACGTGATACTAGGAAATGGGCTTTTGCTTCCTTGGTAATACCAATGTGGTTCTCTCGTCTGAGAGACGCCATGCAACACTGTTTCGTACTGACGAAAAACTTGTGGAATTGGGGGACTAGGAGCTAGGACCCTTGGCACAGGTTAAATTGTTTGGTGAGGCATTTTTAAAGGAGCTCAATAAAAGACTAAATATTTTTACATCAGTCAATAACGCGCAATCGTCTATGCGGAAAGCGGATCTCACAGGAGAAGTGTTTTTGGAAGGGCTGGTCAGCAACGGGGGTCAGCAAAGGGACTCCTGGGCTCCAGGAGATGCTACCTCTCAGCCTGACGATCTTGGTCCAATTGATGTGTGAGACAGGACTTCAAAACCCTTTACTGGCCTTGTTTCCCCTATTCAGAATTTCCTTTCTTCCCTTTTATCATCAGGAAAGTCATATCGCTCGATCAATGTGGTGCGATCAGCCTTTTCAGCAGCTCATGTTTCTCTACAGGGGACTCCCGTGGGTCAAGATCCACTCATTTGCCGGCTTCTTTGCGGCATGCGTCTCCCGGGACCCAAATACGCACCATTATGGGACATTGATATTGTCCTCCAATTTTTATGCGATTGGTCACCTAGTGACAGGCTATCCCTATGCCAGCTTATGGCCAAGTTTACCTTTCTTCTCTCCTTAGTCTCCTTTAAACGGATTTTGGACGTTCGGGCGTTCAACGCAGATGAGTTAATGTTTGGCCAGAGGCCGTTACCTTTCAGGTTTCATGCCATTCCAAATCAGACTTGTGGCAGAACAAGCCTCGCCACTGGGCATTGGAGAAGACTGATTGCCTGCCTCCTGCCCTGTGACTATGGCCCCATATTGAAATGCTGGATTTTCCCTTGCAAAGACTCGAAAGCCGGGTCATTTGGTACTTTCCCTGTGGGCAGTACTATGTTTGTGGATTGTGAATAAGAGAGGCTGTATGTGCCAGTACAGTCAGTTCTGATTGACCTCAAAATGAAGTGTCGTCTCCTTATTGGGGGAATTGGATTGTATGTTGATTGCCAGGAGTGTAAGCTCATTGTATGCTTTTCCTGTTCAGCCGTTTACAGCATTCATATGCTTGAGAGCATTCGTATGCTTCTCCGGTTCGGTGGTTGTGGTGTCTGCTGCAGTGCTTGGAGTCCTCAGGAAGCGCTAGGAGCATCCTTCAATGGAGGTACCCAGTCGGGGTGCCAGGTGATCCGTTACAAGACTCTTCCTTGGTTATCCCTTTTTTGCTTCAGACCCTCAACTCTGTGTGGTATGGGCTGGTACATGCAACGTTGCATCAACTTCTCATTTCATATGTTCAGCCTTATGGTCCGGTTTCAGCACAACTCTGGCCAGATGGATTCATTGGCTATCTCTGGCGGGTATAGGTCCAACTTTCGGAGAACATTCGGTACGAGGAGCGGCGGCTTTCTCAGCCTTGGTGGCAGGTGCCTCTCTTCCAGATATCCTTCATGCGGGGGGTTGCACATATGAATTGATGTTTCGGACATTCTATTTTCGTACCACTGCAAACCCTGCTTTTTTTTTCTCCTCTCTCAGCGTTGAAATAGCAAATTATGAAGCCTCCTGTCTTGTGGTAAATTTTAAGATTATGCTAGCTTTAGTATACTAATAATCTTCGTTTTAATAATGACAGGAGGCGAATATTTCCCCCCTCCTGTTCTCTTGTTTCTTCTCTATCTCCCTTCCTGTATTTATTACTTATGTTGTGTTTACCTTCTTAGGGATATGTTTTTCAGTTGTTAAGATATTTATGCTATGATTGCCCTGTTCAGTTTGGTTTAGTTTGATTGTTTATATCCAGCCAGTTATATTAGTTGGAGATGCATTGCTATTGGGTGTACTGCTAATTCCCAGCGCAGAACAGTCAGTACATATACTTCATGCAATCCATTCGATGTACTAAAACTGTTTATACTCTCTTTCAACTAAATTGGACACTGCAGGTGATCTCTGCAAGTCCAGTTTGTGGTATATTGGTCCTGATGTTTGTTTGGATTTAAAGCACATCGCATGTCTACAGTTTCAAGTGGATTCATGGACTTGTGATGTTGCAGTTGAAGAGGAATGCTTCAGTTTTACATACCTCTTATATACATTGATTGTGTTTCATTGGTTCTCAGTTCTCTTTAGTTTTCTTTGCTGTTATATGGAGTTAGTAAAGAAAGATTAAGCAAATTATTTGCCTCCTGTCATTATTAAAATTAAGATCATTAGTACACTAAAGTTACCATAATCTTCAATTGTGTTTTTTTTTTTTTGTCTGTTCTGTAAGCAAAGAAGTGTGTACTGTACATACAGTTTTTACACAGTTTTAGCAATTCATGTTAATATAATTATACAAAATAATGATATTAATAGTTTCTTGATCTATTGATAAATACAGTTTGTTGTTTTGGTGTATTTCTGTTTCTTTTTTGAGTCACAATTAGAAATTATTTTATTGTTTTAATGCTCTTACAGGCATGAACTGTGAAAGGTTGAACTTGATGGTCTACTTTCTTCTTCAGCCTGAATACTAATGACATAATTAAAATAAATTGGAAAAAAACATAATATAATTGTATTTTTTCTGTTGAAAGGCAAAACTTCTGTTGAAATTTCATAATAAAACTGTCAAAATCAAACATAAAAAGTGTGCTGTATTTACATATAGCACAGCTTTGAAATATTAAAATAAAATTAGTGACATTTTAAGTGTTTACTTTGCTTCTTGTAAGAAGACACTGATTAATGTAGACATATTGTCTTTTTATATGAAATATATGTCGAACTGTAATAAAGAATAGTGTTATCACAAAGGGGTAAAAAAGAGTCAACATTGGCAAACTAAGAGCATTAAAAACATAAATGTAATTTGTCTGCATATTTATTTATTTTATTTTTTATTCTTCCATTCTAATTTTACTTTTATCTTTATTTATATTTTAGTTTTACATTTATTTCTATATTTTATCATTATTATTACTATAAATATTATCCTCCTCATCCATATTAATTTTCTTAACCTTCACAAGCTATTATTCACAAAACTCACTATCATAATATACCTCATTTAATATATTTGTTTTGACAACCATATAAAATCTACTACTGTAATGTTGCTGTTATTGCATAATATATATGTCTGTTTAAGTGCTGCATAATCATGCTAATATGCCATTATATTGTGATTTTCTACATGTATTTTTAGTGTTCCGTGGTGGGCATTCCGTTATGCTTAATATGTAGGAGATGGGTCTGCCTTCTCACTCTTTGGCAGCCCCTTTTGGGGGCTACTGTAATGTTGCTTTTATTGCATAATATATATGTCGGTTTATGTGCTACACAATCATGTTGATATGCCATTATATTTTAATCTTTTACATGTAATTTTAATGTTCCATGGTGAGCATTCCATTATGTTTGAAATGTGGAAGAAGGGTCTGCCTTCTCACTCTTTGGCAGCCCCTCCTGGGTTTTGAACTTGTGTCTGAGATGTGAGAGATGGACCCTGTGTTGTCTGTGCTGCTGTTTCAGCAAGACAGCACATCGGCACATTACCTCAACACTGTTCTTGTCACCCCTGCCGTGAGACTCCTCCCACGGGGTGATGCGACGATTATTCCCTTCAGAGCCCTCCCTTCTCCCTACTGCATTTGCATCCCACTTAATCATGACGCATGTGGGTCACACAAGATCACGTGATTTGGAAATAATTAGTGGCGCGTCACGTGACATTCTTCACACTCATTTTCCAACATTTTAAAACCTAATTTTGGACTATTAATATCCAGTATAACCTCCCAACCACATACCCTATTAGTTCATGTGTTTTAAACAAGTTAAAAAGTCTAATTCTGTGATGTACTCTTCCACTAAGATTGTGATGATGTCATTTTGGCAGGAAATTCAAATTTTAATGCAATGTATGTCTCCTATATAAACCAATGTCTGTCAGGTCCATGTTTTTACCAGTTTCTACTTGAAGAAGCCTGTTGAGGCGGAACACGTTTAGAAACCTTTTGTATTTTGTGATAATAAAGGAATTTTTGGCTATACACAATACTGTTGCCATATTCCTTTCTCTCACTTTCTTATTTTATTTTACTTTATTCTTATATCCTGACCTGACATCATTGTTTTTATCATCTATAATAAGCACAAAGAATCCCAAGGTGGGGATTACACCACCCATACGCTGTACATCGAGCAGTGAGCCTGCTCAACATACTGTGAGTATATTTCATGCCTTTTATCCTTTTAAAATAGAGATACAGTGAGCACTATATTTTATTTCCCTTCTTTCCGAGTTGGACTACTCTGCTGTTACATATACTTGAAAACCAGAGGAATCCTACATATACTTGAGTGGAAATTATTCCACTTCACGCATTCCAAACCAGAGCTGGATTTAAGCTCTGGATATTGTGAGTAGTTCCTTATTAATATTACCTCAAAATTAACTATACTTATATACTGTACCATTGGAGTCCTTTCTGTTTCTTCCCCACATGTTCCATCGGACAAGCAGACTACACTCGTGACCATACACCCTTCCTGTTGTTCCACAAAGATCTCTCCCTACTGCCGTGGATTACTTTACTCTGGACTACTGTTGAGTTACTTGGACTTCATCATATTATTCACGTATAATAAGTATTTTCACGTATTATATTACTCTTTTAAGGTGCACCCTTTTTCTTTTTATTCTTTTTAATATAATTATGTACAACATATATTACATCAAATTGTATTTCAAAAACTATTTAGCAAATACAAGAGTATATTATTGCAATTCTTATAGAGCCCTTTAAACTAGTCAGCTGTCACATTAAAGAGACACTATAGTCACCCAGACCACTTAATCTAGTGGCTCTGTCCTTTTAACCCTGCAACCTAAAACATTGCAGTATTTTAGATAGAAACTGTAATGTTTACATTGAAGACTTAAGTTCTACCACATGATCACGGTTTCCAAGCATGAATGTGCTCATTTCCTTTAAATGTAACTCTTTTAGAGCAAACAAGTCAGTAGGTAATGCATCAGTGTTACTTAATTATTATCATTTGTCTGGGCAAATAATACTTTTAATAATAGATTCCTAAAACCTCTATACATATCAATGCCCAAAGAAAATTAAGAGATCTATTCTGAGGGGCAAAAATATATACTTAGTAAAGTGAAAAGGTAATGTGGTGAATTTTAAAGTTAAAGGGACACTCCAGGCACCCAGACCACTTCTGCCCATTGGAGTGGTCTGGGTGCCAACTCCCACTACTCTTAACCCTGCAAGTGTAATTATTGCAGTTTTTTATAAACTGCAATAATTACCTTGCAGGGTTAACTCCACCTCTAGTGGCTGTCTACTAGACAGCCACTAGAGGGCACTTCCTGGTTCCTAGCACAGGAAACCTGTGCTAGAGCGTCGCTGGACGTCCTCACGCTGTGTGAGGACCTCCAGCATCACTCATTTCCCCATAGGAAAGCATTGACATGTATTTTCAATGCTTTCCTATGGGGAGCGCTAATGCGCATACGCGGCATTGCCGCGCATGCGCAATAGGTGTCCTGGGGCCAGTGGGCGGGATCAGTCTCACCCACCGGCAGTGGCGGATCCAGAGCCTGATCTCGGGAGGGGCACTTGTAGATTATTTAAATAAATAATCCAGGCACAATAACCACTACAGCTCAGTGTAGTAGTTATGGTGTCAGTAGTGCCAGGATTCCATCCCAGAGTAAGTAGTCATACCGTTTAAGAACAGTTTGACAACTTACCTGGGGTCTGCTGGGATATAGGGTATAGGAGCAGTGGTGTGTGTTAATGGTGAAGTGTGTGAGTGCGGCAGTGTATGTCAGGGTTGTAGTGTGTGTGTTAGGGGGCAGTGTATGTATGGGGGCACTGTATGTGTTTTTGGGGCAGTGTGTGTGTGTGTATGGGGACAGTGTTTGTGGGGCAGTGTGTGTGTATGGGGGGCAGTGTGTGTATGGGGACAGTGTTTGTGGGGCAGTGTGTGTGTATGGGGGGCAGTGTGTGTATGGGGGGGGGGCAGGAGGCTTTTTAATAATAAATCATTATTTTTTTTTTAAATAAAATAAATATTCTATGTCCCCCCTCCCTTCTTACCTTTATTTAGGAGGGGGGACATTTCCCTGGTGGTCCCAGTGGTGATTCATTGGTGGTCAGGTGGTTAGAGTGAACTCTAGCCCACGCTCCCGGGCTAGAGTTCACTCTCGCGAGATTTGGAGCGTTGCCGTGGTAACCGCGGCAACGCTCCAAATCTCGAGCGAGGAGGACCCGGAGGAGCTGCAGACTGAGCGCCGGGTCCTCCCTCTCACTCCCTCCCTCCGCCGCCGGCTGTCAGCACAGTGCCTGCGGACCGGGGAGGGAGATCTCTGATCTTCCTCCCCGGTCCGCAGGCACATTGCAGGGCTAGCACTTGGGCAATGCCAGCCCTGCATTAGCCGGCAGGGGGGAATCTCGGGGGGGGCAATTGCCCCGTTGCCCCCCCCCTGGATCCGCCAATGCCCACCGGACGACACAGTCAAAAGGAGGAGCGGTGCGGAGGGAGAAACAGCGATGTGGGACATCGTCGCTGCCTCAGGTAAGTCACTGAAGGTGTTTTTACCCCTTCAGCAACTGGGTATTGGGGGGTAGGAGGGAGAGGGAACCTGCAGTGCCAGGAAAACGGATTGTTTTCCTGGCACTGGAGTTTCCCTTTAATGTCCAAATAGCCAAACTGAAAAAAACTCTCTAGTCAGGTTTGTTTTCAGTTCGGCTACTCTGACCTTAATTTTTAAATTCACTTTGAAGGGGGAGATTTAACAATAAATGAGTCAATTAGAAAAACTTACAGAAACAATAGGTTGAAGAGGACCCTGCTCAAACGAGCTTAGTGTATAGGAGGTGGAGCGTAAAACACAATAGGACAGGAGGTAGCAATCAAACAAGGTGGAGTGAAGCAGAGCTGGAGGAGAGAATAGAGTGCTGCCCTTTAGGAGAGAGCAACAGACAGGAATGTGAGGAAGAGGCTATTCTGGGAGGCTATAAGCATTCCTAAAAAGATTCATTTTGAGGCACTTTTTAAATGATTGAATACTAGGGGAGAGCTTGATGGTCATAGGCAGGTTATTCCAAACGAAAGGAGCCACCTACGAGAAGTCCTGCAAGCATTATTTGGCTGTACGGGTGCGAGCAGCAGACAGGAGAAGGTCATGGGCAGAGCATAGAGACCAAGAAGGGGCATAGCTGCGGATCAGTAAACAAATATAGGAGCGGCTAGAATTGGTCAGTTCTTTATAGGTGTGGATTAGTACCTTGAATTGACTCCTATAGGATACAGGAAGCCAATATAAGGACTGAGAGAAGGGAGAGGTATGAGAAGATTGACAGGAGAGGAAAATCAATCTGGTGGCAGCAGTCATTATAGATTGTAGGGGGAAAATACGACTTCTGGGAAGACCAATTAGGAGAGTTACAATAATCCATGCAAGAGATTACTAGAGCATGGACAAGCTCCTTAGTAGCATCTTGCATAAGAAAGGGGCAGATGAGGGCTATGTTTTTAAGGTGGAATCTACAGGATTTGGTAACAGACTGGATTTGAGGTTCAAAGGTGAGGCCAGAATCAAATACAATGCCAAGACAGTGCGCTTGCAAGGATGGGCTGATGTAGGTACCACCAACTTGAAGGGAGAGTAATAGAGGAGGATTAATATCAGTAGGAGGAAAGACAAAAAGTTCACTTTTAGAAAGATTTAGTTTCAGAAAGTGGGAGGACATCCAATCAGAGATGGAAGAAAGGTAAGCGGTGACACATTGCAGAACGGCAGGGGAGGTCAGGGGAGGAGAGGGATATCTGGGTGTCATCAGTGTACAAGTGGTATTGGATCCAAAACAAGTAATAAGTTTGCCAAAAGAGGCAGCATAAAGAGAAAATAGAAGGGGACCAAGTACAAAGCCTTGGGGGACTCCAACAGAGACAAGACGAGAGGAGGTGGTATCATTAGAAAAAATGAAACACTGAATGAGCATTGGGAGAGATAGGAGGAAAACCACGAGAGGACAGAGTCACAGAGACCGTGTGATTGAAGAGTTTGGAGAAGGAGAACATGGTCAACAGTGTCAAAGGCAGCAGAGAGGTCAAGAAGAATTAATATGGAGTAGTAACCTTTTGATTTAACTGTGTTAAAGGGACACTCTAGACCCCTAAAATACTTTTTTTTTTTGAAGAGTTCTTTTTCATTATACAAAAATAACAGATTGCAATATAAATTGGCAATTTTATAAATTAACCTAGTTACTACCCCCTGGCTGTCATTCTGACAACTAGTCCTGTTACTTCCTGCTTGTGGAGGCAACAATTGTTCAGAGCACCTGGCTTGCAAGCACTTCTCATTGAGCTGCAATAGGAAGTCTGTGATTTGACATACACAAGTCTGGGCTGGGTTGAGAAGGCTACATACAAGAGATCTGCAGCTTTTTCAGCTGTTTTTAGATGCACTCCCTAGGAGTCCCTATGCCTTTAACCAAGCCTTTGTTTATTAAATAATCCTTGCCTTCCGCCTCTTCATAATATTTACGGGTACTGATAAATCTAATTTCTGTTAAAAAAACAAAAACAATAAACCCATACTAACCTTCTGAAAATATCTTTCTTTTAAAATCTTTTATTTTCAGACCCAGAGAAGGCCAAGTAAAAAGCATAAAACACAACGCAAAAAGGGGGAAAAAAGCCACGAGCATGGGGTCATTAAACAAAATATATATTATATTTTTTAAATATGTACTATAGAAATATAGGATTTTTTTATCATTATTTTGCTCTGTTGGTCACTTCTCTCTTGATCTGTGAATAAAATTAACATTTAGTTTTTGTTATCCATCTTATCACATCAATCATCCCCTTTTTTGGCACAAAATGTGCAAATCTGAATCACTCTTTGTTCAATGAACTCTTCAACTCAATGAAGTTATCTGGGTGTCAGGTCCCCCAGGTTCTAACCCTTCAGATGTAAACATAGGAGTTTCAGAGAAACTGCTATGATTACATTGCAAGGTTAATCCAGGAACTAGTGGCTGTCTTCCTGACAGCCGCTAGAGGCGCTTCTGCGACGCTGGATGCGAAAAATCGCATTCAGCGTGCAGAACGTCCATAGGAAAGCACTAAGAAATGCTTTCCTATGGACTGTGTGAATGCACGCGCAGCTCTTGCAGCGCATTCCGCTCCACTCGGGAGCTGACGTCGGCGGGGAAGGAGAGGTCACCAGCGCCAAGGGAGCCCAGCGATGGATTAAAGTAAGTAACTGAAGGGGTTTTAACCCCTATAGTGCCATAGGAAGGGGGGCCCTGAGTTTAGGGGGGCCTAAGGGTTATATAGGGTCAGGAAAAAAAGTTTGTTTTCCTGACACTATAGTGATCCTTTAATTGCCGTTGCTTCATGATAAGGTCTATATGTAATGGTGCTTCTGAGATACAGATCCCTCTGATTACCCCACAACTTGGATGAATCACCATTCACTTGAAACCAAATGAAGAAGTCTAGTTTATTTTGCATACAGAAAATGGTTGCAGACCTTCAGTACTTGCATTGTGTTTTGTAAATCAATAGTCAAAAGCTGCAGATCAAAAGCACAATAGTTATTATCAAACAAATAGAAAACCAGGTATCAGGAGTTGTAGTATATATTGTATTGAAAGACAGGAATTTCAAGCCAGGGTGTTTCGGCACAGTGAACCAGATCCTTTCAGCGGGAACTAGGTTGTTGCCATAGAAACTTCCAAATGATAGACAGATTTGTGAATGTTCTGTGGTGGACTATTGCACAAAGGCAGGCTTCCTTTTAGCTGCTGTGAAATTTGCTGGAATTCACAAAACACATAAATATGTTGGCAGGATATTTGAGAGAATATTTTTTTCGAAATCATTAACCTTTTGCATCACATTTAATTTTAAAAGCAGGTATGCAGTCTTTTAAATAGTGAAAATAACTAATACAGCTGCAGCATAGAAAAATTTCTATAATTATAAAATCCTAGGCATGTTTTCAGTTTACCAATTTGGAAAACTATGCATGTATATTTGTTCAAGCTAAAGTATAGTTTAATGCTTTCCACTATAATCAAATTCACATGCCCTCAGACTTTTATATGAAAGGTACTGTAGACTCTAATATATAGTTAATATGTGTCCATTCATGCAGGCGTAATTATGAGTTGACAAGAACCTTCATTATAAACCCCTAATTTAAGACACTTGTAACTTATGATACATAAAATGATACTAGGTTCAAACCTCTTGCCTATATATAGAAGGCTAGAGGAAGAGAAGAAAATAATAATTATGTAAACTGTATTCTATGTGGCGACTACAAAATATATTTTCTAACATAAAAAAAAACACACATTTAGAATAAAATAAATCAATCAACAATCTAAAATGCAACCAGATTAAACACAGAGTTGTGGCCCAAATTATCAAAAGATGAGACAGTTGGAAATGTTCTCCGACTTTTTTTTTTTAATCCTGGATATTGTGACTTAAATTTGATAGTTTGGCATGTTAATACACCAAAATCTAGAGAATAAATATCTTATTATTGTTTTATAACCTGTGTGGAACGAACTCCCATCATATCACAACTTGGATTAAATGAAAATGAGCTCAGCTCAGATAAAAATCATAAGGTTTCCGTGACAGTCTTGGACCCAAGCTCGTTGACAGCAATTGATCTTCGAGAAACTTTTTGGCATCTAGTGAGTTTTTTATGAGCTGACCTCCTGAGCTGGACTCATTCAAGTAAAACAGAAAGTGTTTTTTTCTCAATAGGTTATTCATAACTTTTTTTTAAGGTAAAATGTTTCAGTTAATATATATTATTTTTGTTATTATTATTTATATAGTGCTAACATATCCAGCAGCGCTTTACAATTATAGAATGGAGATATTTGACAGGTAATCTACATGCAGAATATTAACAGAAACAAGAGGTACTATACACACACACACATATATATATATATATATATATATATATATATACATATATATATAATATTATGTTTCCAAAATATGTGAATATTGTGGTAAAGAGAACGGTGCTGACTGTGATATGATCAATAGTATGCTGCTGGCATATATCAATATTTTACCATTGCTACTAGAGAAGAAATATCTTAGAGTTGTTTTTACCATTGTTGTCTTACCGAGCAGCTGTATAAATGTGACCACTAGCAGACAAATACTTATTTTTTTTGTCATTGATTTCATGAATATCAGCTTGACCTCTCCAAATGGAACAACAAAATCACCTTTTAAACTCAAATGATGTGTTTTCAGCATTCAGTAAGAGACTATTAAATCATTCCTAACACAACCGATTGTCTTTTCTGCTATTTCTTCTTCACTGTAGCAGAGAGGTAGTATAATCCACAGTATCTCCGCTGGTAGACAGGAACAGCATAGAATAATCCAGGTATAACAAGTACAGCATACAATAATCCTGGTAGCGTTAAATAAAGCCTTCCTCCCCAAGAACTAGACGACACATAGGCTGGGAGTCAACTGAGTTTTTAATCACAAGTCACAGTATTTATGTGGTTCCCCATGCAAGGGTTTTCCCTACTGACTTTACAGGGGTTGTATAGTAGGGGACTACATGGGGGACTTGACAGCCAAGACATTTCTCCCACAATGCACTGCTGCACGAGAGGGATACTCCCACTAAAATATCCAGATAAGTGGATTATCCCTCCGTGCAGCAGAACTGGCTTTTTACACAAAACTACATAACTTTAACATTATTCCTGCTATTATACCAAATGACCATTCAGAAGATAGCTGAGGTCTGAGCGCATACTTCATGAAAGTACCACTCAGATCCCAGCACAATTAGCCAAACGCTGCACAAAATACACTTCTGATACGGTTACCTCCAGGCTAGCTGGAAGCTGGACCGCTTGGATAGTCTGGTCTCCCGGTGTAGAGAGAGAGAAGAGCAGCTCCAGTCAGTATGCCACGAGAATCCTGTAAATGTAGAATAATCCCACTAGCTATAATACAGCTAGGATACCCTTTCACCCACAAAACGAGTTGAGGCTGTGATTTGAGGGTCAAGAAAGAACTGGCTTTACTGGCACACAGGTATCACTATTTATGTGAAATCTCAGGTCCAGGGACAGCCCCCTCTGGACCTGATGGGATACAGGGGCAATGCAAGTAGTTAACCAATAGAAACACAATGTATCTTTTGAAATTGCTACTGCCCAGCTTGGAGATAATGAATCCAATGGTTATAACAATGTAATTATCTCCAAGCGCCAACAATCCCACATTTTCTTGTAACATACAAAACAATATAAAAATACATAACTTTAACATTTTACTATACAATTTGTGCATTCTACCGTTCATTATGTAGCCCAGTTCTGAGCACAGCAGATAGTCGAATAGCGCTCAGAACTCATGAACGGTATGGTTAATTTCCTCAATATAAAGTCTGTTCGTGTCTTTGTGTCCCGAACCTGAGATGGTGGCCATGTTTTCAGGCGAGTTAATGGACAGCGGGACCTCGACCCCAAACCTATGGAACGAGAAACGGCCAGGGGTTTGCACGAATCCCCGCTCTCCTGATGGTTGTCCCAGCCGTTTGGGAGACGAACGGAGACCACCATGAAGGGGTACTTAACCTGCGGTTAACCACAAAACCAACATTCTAATTGGGGCCATACACCAGGATGTAGGTGGTCCTCGTTCGTGCGTCTTTCGGTCGTTTTAGTTTGGGAAATAGTGTACAAACGGGGATGCGTCAATTAGGCTGTGGTTAACCGCAGACCGCAGCTTCCTCGGCGATTAATTAGAGACACAGTCCACTCGTAGGGTGGTCGGCCATTCGGGTATTAGAGGGGTGACAAAGGTTAAGTGGCAGCACACACCAGGGGCTGGGTGGTCCCTTGTTCTATGCACGAATGGGTAACAGGAAATTGGTTCGGGAATTAGGTTACACAGCTAAAATACCGAAACCAGGTGCTGTGGGGAGACAGAAAGAAGGTAATATTGTAATAGTCTGTACAGCTTCTGTAACAACTCCAACATACAATTTTCAACAAAGGCATGAATAGACCAACAGGGGTAAAATACCGAAAGACCGGTTCTTTCGAACTGCCTGGAAGTCCAGCGGTATTCATGCCGTTGAGTAGCCAATTTTAGTTCCACGGCAAAATACCGCTGGGCTAAAAAAGGATACAAGATGGCCGACCGCCAGGTTGTCGGTATCCGAACGGCGGCCACCCTGAACATCCATTAACTACCGAAAGATACAATGTTGCGATACTTAATGGGAGCCACACGACCTCCGGTGTGTGGTCTCCCATTTGGTAGTTTGTTCGTTTCACGAACAGTGTTGAAATTCACTGTTCGTGAAACTACTGTATGAATGCTGGTGGCTTTCATGTCGCCAGCATACGAATGCTCTCGTTCGCATAAAAATACAGACAGGGGAATAAACTCAGTTCAGATAGCCTTAAAGCTACAGCATCACATTGATGAATATACAGTCTTAAGTGGCTAGTTTTGCCACATTCACCTATATTGTAAAATTGTTCTATTGTGAATAAATGCATATGTGTCCTGTACAATGCTTTAAAATGTTGTATTGCAGTCTGTATCCTGGATGAATATATGTTGCCAATTAGAACATGTATATAATAATGATTGATGATAACTCAATGAGTACACTGTTAAACTGATTAATTGGTTTAACCAAAAGACAATTAGTTTAAAGTAACTTTAAAAAAATGTTTTCATGTCATAATGTATTTATTTATTAATAATAATAATCTTTCAATTCGTGTTATTAGCACATTGAATTCCTTTTGTTTTTACTATGCATTACATTTCTAAATAAAGGCACTTTTAAAACTCTGAATAAAAGCATTCCTTACAAAAAAAACAAAACAAAGGAGTTGATTCATGGTAGTTAAAACCCACAGATATTTTCAAGCAGTATTTTTACTTGGATTTTCAGGGAGTACATGGTAATACTTAATGTGCGTGGATTTAAGAAAGTCCATTGATGTTAAGTGCTTTGTCCTCAACCTCCTTCGCTCAGCACACACCATAATTTATAGGCATGACCTATTCTAATCAAGGATATCTGTGTAAGAGATTGGACATGTCTGCATGCAAAAGACAAAACCGCTTCTTCTGTCAACCTGGCAGTTAGATAAAGAGGTTCGTCAGTTAGCTTATATCTATCTTAGAAACACTTGTAAATGCGATGATTGTGTGTTTTTAGGACACCATAACTGCTTCACTAACAATTGCATCTTTTTTTTCTTTACTCATTAAAATCATATAGTTTAAAATATTGTTTATTAACTATCATGTAACTTACAAATGTTAAATGACAGATGGATGCCTAAAAATAGATATTTAATTCAACCACAAAATTGGTTAATGCATTGTTTGGATCTTCACTTGGCCAATAATATTCAAACTGTTAACTACTTATGGTTCCACAATCTTCACCACTACAACATGCTCCAAACCATCTTCTGTTAGCTCACACTCCTAGCATCCATTCCATGGAATTCACAATTGAGTACATAAACTGACTACATGCTTCCGAAACACCTAGTTTATAGATGTATTAAGTCCACAAAAACAGTAGATGTCTATGCTATTGTTGCTGATTAGTTTGATTAGTTAAAGAGTTTGTGGTGCTAATAATTTGATGTTCATAACAAGGGTCATATTACAATAGACAGAAATATAATTGCATATTTTAAACTAATGGCAAATGTGTGTAATACATTTTAAAGAGTTACAGCAATGAAAAATCTTTATGACAATGAATGTTGGTAAAACAATTAAAATGTATAATATTATAGGTTTTGATGAAAAATATATTGGACATAAAGATAAGTAATCGCTATTAATTTAATTGGAAAGTTAACAAGCAGTGCAATTATTAACATACCACCATCCAACACATTTCTAATTGTTCTTGCAATTATCCTACCATTTTAGTTATGTGGTAATACTTGTTGATACATATATGCACAAACTTTTCCAATAGCTGATACATGAATACTGCAAATTAGACTTCTGCACAATCTAGATCTATGCCAGAGAGAATTAAACCATCATGTAGATCCTGCAGATTAACAGGAAATTGATTTGTTCATTGCAGGTTGAAAAACATATGCACAAGACCATCTTTGTAAAAAAAAAATGTCATATTCACAATATAGAAAATGTCTTCATACTTACTATTATTTACAGAATCACCACAGGGTTAGCTCTGCCCAGTTGGCTATCTAGGAGAGGAAATACATGTTAAATTGGACTCTCTAGTCTTGTAAAAGTTTAATGGAGAAAAATCAAAAACAAATATACAAATGTAGAGCAAGAGAAAACTTATTGCTACCATGGATATATCCAGGAAAAGAAAAATAGTGTAAGTATGAAGACATTTTCTATATTCCTGGCTAATCACTATAAGTTGATACCCACGTTCAAAGTAAGAAAGGAGAATATAATAAAGATACAGGACCGCCATTTACAAAATGCCATTAGAAAAATAAGTAGTCAGTTTAAACAAATTTAAAAAACCATAGACAGAATATTCTTCTTGAATTATTCCTGAGCACCTATATCTAATGCATAGTACCTAATAAATTTAGTGGCCAAAGTTCATGTAGCACTCTTCAGGTGCTCTCTATAGGAGTGTTAGTCACAGCTGCCCAGAAGAAAGATAGGGCTGTTATAGAATGTGCTTTTAAACCATACAAGACTTCTACTTCTTAAACTTGATAGAAGCACAGAGCTTTGGGTGGAAATCTCAAGAAAAAAGGCAGGAAGATGGGTATTGCAGGTTGATGTCATTAGGTCCATCTCTGGAAGGCCTCCAATTGGGAGAAAATCTAGGGAAGAAGATGCAATTTGGATGAATCCAAAACATGGTGACTGAAGTCTTACCTGACTTTTATTGTCTTGAAACATAAATTGCTGGCAGACAAAGAAGCATCTTCTGTACCCAAGTCATGATGAGGGATATAACTCTTGAAGAAGGGCCCTGTTTCGAGTGCTTCCATAATTGTTTACGTAGATCAGGGGTCTTCAAACTCCGGCCCCCCAGATGTTGCTGAACTACAACTCCCATGATTCTCTGGCTATCTATGTAATTCAAAGAATCATGGGAGTTGTAGTTCATCAACATCTGGGGGGGCGGAGTTTGAGGACCCCTGATGTAGATCATAGCATCACAATTGTCCATCTTCAACGTCACCAATTTGCCTATCAGGAAATCTTGGAAATGCCAGATAGGCTGCCTTTAGTTCTAATCTATTTGTTTGAATGAGAAACACTCTTCTCCCATTTCCTTTGGGCATCCATATGGAGAATATGTGCGCTACATCCAAAAATATTGGTAATTATCATCCATTCCACCATGTAAAGAGGTTAACCTACACAAGGGTGTCTTCTGACATTTCAAATTCTTGCCAAGACTCTTGGAAATATCAATTATTTTGGACATGAGATCTTTCACTGGCTTCAGTTGAACTTATTAGTCCATTTTACAAATCTGAATCAGTTAAAGTGATGAAGTTTAGCCCACACCGCTGATATATGGGGACCAATTTCAGAAAAGATCATTAGATGCTCTTGAGTATATAGCAACCTTTGATCTACTTTCTATAGTAGACTGGCCTCCCTTCTAAGCCAGTGCTCTAGAGAATTATCTACCCAGTTTGTAAGATCTGGTTTCTTGCAAGGAATGCCTTACTCAAAAAGATTGGTGATCACTCCAAACGTGAGGTCCTTTTCCTTTAAGGAACTTATGTAGGAAAACCTTCTTACCCAGAGCCCTTTAAATCGCCACATTCAGTAATTTTTCAAAAATACACTTTCTTGAAATAGAATGCTACATAGGCTATGCTTGAAAAATAAATGTGCATTCGAAGATTCAAGCGAAGGACTCTTCATGCTGCTACCAAATAGGTCATATTTCAGCTAAGGACCAGGTCAAGAAAAACAAAGGAAATACATACGTTGCCCATTTCAATTTAGAAAGTTATTCCACCTAAGAAGCTGTATGAACCCCTCTCTCAATGTCATCTTCCAGAAGGGAAAATCACTTCATAAGAGGCTTATCCACTGAAGTTAAAGTAACTGCAGATCTGGTTGATATGGTCTCTAAACTAGGCTACCTCATCAATAGGTAAAGCCGTGTTTCTGTTTAAATTAAGCATGTATTTCAGGAACTGAATCCCAGTTCTCTTTAGTGAAATGGTACATTTTATAAATCAGCCCTTAAAAGGTGACCTTCTTTTGAGGTTTCTACAACTCTAAAGTAAAGAGTTCCCCTGGAGCGATCACTTCCGGGTTGCCCCACGTGGCGCCCGGCAGTGTAGTGCAGAGCACCATCAGGCAGGCTTCTGATGCTCTGCCTGTGCTGAGTGCCTTGAGGGTTTGAGGCACTCAGTAAAATAACTAATTGAATAAAATAAAAAAATAAAAATGAAATAAAATTAAAAAATTAACCCCTTCCCTCCCTCTCCATCTCTCCCTCTCCCATGTATTTACCGATCGCCGCCATCTCCCGCCGGCGATCGGTCTTCTCAGACAGTCCCCCCTCTGCAAAAAAGGACCCCCAGGGTCTGAAAGAGCAGTCACATGGTCGCCATAGGTATCCCCTGACAGGCAGTCCCCCTGCTTGTGAAAAAAATGTAAAAAAATTAAGTAAATAATTTTAAAAAAATTAAATATATATATATATATATATATATATATATATATATATATATATCTTATATATAATGTCATACTAAGTGTATTTTTTTATTAATATATACATATATTAATATAAAAATACACTTAGAGTAAAATTACACACACATATATATATATAATTATATATATATTGTGTGTATATATATATAAAATAAAAGAATAATTAAAAATAAATTTAAAATGTAAAAATAATTAAAAAATAATAATAATTTAAAAAATATATATTTATACATGTAATTTTATTCTAACTGTATTTTGATAATATATATCAAAATACACTTAGAATGAAATTATATATATATATATATATTTCTATATATATATATATATATATAAATAAATAAAAATAATACAAAATTTACAAATATACAAATGTCCATATACATAATTACATAAATAATTTCAAAAATATACACGTAAACTTCAAATATATAAATATGTATGTATATATATATATATATATATATATATATATATATATTTAAATTCTACATGCATATTTATGTAATATATTTACATAATTAAGTAATTTTATTGATTGCAACCGGCCTGAAAACGCAGGCCAAAAGTCCAGAGAATTTACTTTGCTAGCTCTATAATTAACCCTGTAACTTTCCAAGACACCCTAAAACCTGTATATGAGTGTACTGTTCTACACTGTAGACTACGCTGAAAACAAATAGTAGTGTTTCAAAACAGTAAAACATATCACAGCGATGATATTGTCAGTGAAACTGAAATCTTATGCATTTTTCACACACAAACTGCACTATTTTGAAACACTATTTGTGTCCAGCGAAGTCTCCCGAGTGTAACAGTACCCCCCATGTACAGTCTTTATAGTGTTTTTGAAAGTTACAAATATAAGATCGTTTTTTACCTTGGAAATTTGCCGGATTGGTTATGTTGCCTTAGAGAGCGTATGGTAGGAATGAGAATTACCCCCATTATGGCATACCATTTGCAAATTAAGACAACCCAAGGTATTGCAAACGGGGTACAGTCAGTCTTTTTCAGTAGCCACTTAGTCACAAACACTGGCCAAAGTTAGCGTTGATAATAGTTTATTGCATTTTTAAAAAACTCTAAAAAACAAAAGGTACATATAAATCAAAAATAAAATATATGTCAATTATGAAAGCTGCTGCATACACAGGTAAGAGACTTAGATGAACGACAAACACAAAAATATATAAAGGTGTGCGCGCTATTAATTATAAAACCTAGACAAAAATAGAGAATGAATAAAAATCTTTTAATAATTATCACATATAGAAAACTATAATAAAAATCAGGCTGTTTCACACCCTCGAACTGAGATACTTTTAAATAAATCAAGTGAATAAATTCAAAAGTAACAGTAATATATAGAAAAAATAATCTCTACCATGTATCCAAATATAGTGACTGTCAACCGATACACTAAGTAACAAGTATATCAGGGACAATTCGCGGATAGATAAATGACAGAGATAATGAGAATAAAAAACAAAAGCAATATATATAAAAATACAGCAACAAATAAGTAAAAATGAAAATGAAAAGTACCTGACCTCGGTGTGGGCCCCCACCTGAGGTGTAGACTACTAAAAACCCCCAAAGCTAGGGTGTCCAGAAAGTCCCAGGCGTCAACTACATAGATCAATAATGAAGGGCACTAATCTTCCCAAAAGCAGCCGAGTGCAACTTGATGGAAACACACTCCCCACTAATATATTATTGCATTTTTAACACACAAATATAAATGCTAACTTTGGCCAGTGTTACTAAGTGGCTACTAAAAATGACTGGACATACCCCATATTGAATACCCCAGGTTGTCTACTTTTAAAAAATATATGGTTTGATGGGGGTAAATTATATTGACCGGTTTCAAAAATGTCCCAAATTGGACATGGGTGCATGATGACCAGCTGTAAAAATTTCAAGTTGGAAATCTGAAATGCACACTCTCCAAATAAGGTCTTTTAGCCCCCAGAGAACCCGACACACCTATACATGGGTGGTATCACTGTACTCAGGAGATGTTGCTGAACACATATTGTGGTGTTCTTTGGCAGTAACCCTTAAAGTTCTCAGTACATGTATTCTTAAATTGCTATATGTGTCAAAAAAAATCACAATTTTTTTTATTATAAATTGGTGGTAAAATGGTTGCATGAAAAGAGTAAAATACCCCAAGTCTAATACCTTAGGTTGTCTTCTTTTAAAAAATATATACATGTGAAGGGTTATTCAGGGATTCCTGAAAGATATCAGTGTTACAATGTAATTTGCTTTCATTTTGAAAAAAAATGGTTTGGAAATAGCAATGTGCTTGTTGTACTTATGGCCCTATAACTTTCCAAAAAAAGCTAAGAACATGTTAACATTGGGTATTTCAAAATTTAGAAACTATTTAGCACGGGTGTTTTTTGGCGGTTGTAGATACGTAACAAATTTTGGGGGTCAAAGATCGAAAAAGTGTGTTTTTTTAAATTTTTTCATCATATTTTATAATTTTCTCTATAGTAAATTGTATGATATGATGGTAAATAATGGTATCTTTAGAAAAACCCATTTAATGGCGAGAGAAACAGTATATAATATGTGTGGGTACAGTAAATGAGTAAGAGAATAATTACAGCTAAACAGAAACACCGCAGAAATGTAAAAAGAGCCCTATGTCCTTAACGGTAAGTAAATTTAAAAAACTGTCTGTTCACTAAGGGGTTAAACAACCAGAAAGCAGTTGTCTGACAATCAGCCAGGGGGGTATAACAAGGTTAATTTATAAAAGTGTCATTTTCTATTGAAACTGCACCTTCTGTAAAATGAAAAAAAGATGACTCACTCTTCACACATAGGGGTCCAGAGTGTCTATTTAATTCTAACAAACCCTAATTAAAACATCATACTCACTTCATACAAGGTGGACAAGTCAAAGTACATATAATATTTATACACTGATTTACACTGATTGACCCATTTTCATGTCTTTTTTAGTTCATCTTAATGGTTAAACCAAGTATTTTTCATGGTTGAAATAAATCATTTTCAGAAAAAAATGTCACGACCAAACTAGTGCCAAATTTTGCTTGTCATCACTTTCTCAAGGGGGAGATTTTTGGATATATACATTAAAAATCCTTCAATATGCATTCTATTATTCCTGCATATTGCTTCTATTATACGCTTGGATGTAAGCTCAGTGAGCAGGGCTCTTGTTAACACCTTGTTCCTGAAAACATTTGTAATGATTTGTCTCTTTTTGCTGTTATACTCTTTTTGTAAAATCGTACATCTCTATAAAAAAAGATTATTCTTATTATTACTACTACTATTATTATGTAAAATATCTCATGAATTCATTTTGTTCCTTTCTGTATAATTTTTAATATCTCATTTTGTGAGACATTTTTTTAACACGCATATTTTGTATTTTATTTTTAATTTATACATAATGCTTATTTCTACTTGCTATTGTTTTAAAGGGGCACTACAGTCACCAAAACAACTTTAGCTTAATGAAACAGTCCTGATATATAGATCATGGCCCTGCAGTCTATCTGCTCAATACTCAGCCATTTAGGAATTAAATCACTTTGTTTATGCAGCCCTAGTCACACCTGCCCGCAAGTGACTTACATAGCCTTCCTCAACACTTCATGTGAAGAGTCATCTAATCTTTACACTACCTTTGTTGCAAATTCTCTTTCATTTATAATTTCTCATCTTCTGCTCTCTTAACAGCTTGCAAGACCCTGCAGGAGTCTCCTGTATGTAATTAAAGTTCAATTTACAGAGTTGGAGATAAAAATGTTTAAAGTAAGTTACATCTGATTGAAGGTGAATAGAGTTGAGCGGACACTGGAAGTTCGGGTTCGCCGGGTTCGGCCGAACATCGGCAAAAAGTTTGAGTTCGGCCTCGAACTTGACCCGAACTTGACCCCGAACCCAAACCCCATTGAAGTCAATGGGGACCCGAACTGGAAAGGGCTAGAGGGCTGCAAAAGGAAGTAAAATGGTGGTAAGAGTAGGACAAGTGCCCTGCAAATAATTGGGGTAGCCCCCAAAATATTGGGACATATAAAAAAAGAAAACAAAGAATAAGTGCACTTGAGTATAACAATGGCTGGGTGAGGCCGGTATAAATGTCTATTCTGCACAAGGTACAGACAAGTCTGGTGGGATCCATGCCTGGTTCATTTTAATAATCGTGAGCTTGTCAACGTTGGCTGTGGACAGGCGGCTGCGCTTGTCTGTGATAACGTCCCCTGCCGTGCCAAACACGGCGGGCTAACATATGCAATGTTCGGTCCGCCCCCTATTCCATATAATTGAGTAAACTTTGACAACCCCCCCACCCGCCGCTCGGGGGTGGGGGTTGTCAAAGTTTACTCACTGATATGGGGGGGGCACCTACTGTCCTCCCCCCGGCCCCACCCCTGAGCGGTGGGTGGGGGCCCTAAAAAAACAATAGGGGGGGAACTTCTGTCCCCCCCCGGCCCCCACCCCTGAGTGGTGGGTGGGGGCCCTAAATACTAAAAGGGGGGGACCTAATGTCCTCCCCCCCGGCCTACTGTCCTCCCCCCGGCCCCCACCCCTGAGCGGTGGGTGGGGGCCCTAAATAGTAAAAAGGGGGGGGACCTAATGTCCTCCCCCCGGCCCCCACCCCTGAGCGGTGGGTGGGGGCAAATAAATCACAATGGGGGGGACCTAAGGTCCTCCCCCTTGGCCCCCACCCCTGAGCGGCGAGTGGGGGCCCTAAATACTAAAAAGGGGGGGGACCTAATGTCCTCCCCCCCAGCCCCCACCCCTGAGCGGCGGGTGGGGGCCCTAAATACTAAAAAGGGGGGGGACCTAAGGTCCTCCCCCCCGGCCCCCACCCCTGAGCGGCGGGTGGGGGCCCTAAATACTAAAAAGGAGGGGGGACCTTTGTTCAAGCTACTGTATTGTTTTGATACAGTAGCTTGCGGTATAATCAAAAAGAACCATGCAGGTTTCCCAGGACAACTTGCACGCACCTGGCTACGAAGGGGGGAGACCTCAGCTCTGCGCAAAGAGAAACTGTTGGTAGTTAAGTACAGAGACAAGAAGGATATGTACCTTCTTACCACCATCCACACTGAGAGGACTGTGGAGGTGACAGGCAAAGCTGAAAGCACAAGGAAGCCAGTGTACATCAAGGCCTATAACTGGCATATGGGTTGGGTTGTTCTGGCAGATCAGCTGCTGCAGCCCTACCTAATTATACAAAAGACAAGAGCCTAGTACAAAAAAGTTGCAATTTACTTAATGCAGATTGCAACACACAATGCTTTTTTGTTGTTCAAAAAAGCAAACCCCAGAATGCAACTGACTTTTTTACAGTTTCAGCTCCAGATCATTTTGGGGATTTTGTACCAAAATGTACCTGATGCACCTGGTGATGGGAGAGAGCATAGTTGGGGCTACACACTTTATTTTTAACCCCCCTGTGCAGCAAAGCAGAATCCCAAAAAAAGATGCAGAGTCTGTTTCAAAATGGGGCAGAGAAAGGACACCGCATACTACCAATACCATACACTGGCCCATTTTTATAATTTTTTTAACATTTGCTGTTCAGTTTTTTTTTTTTGGTTACGTTTACTGCTCAATACCTCAGGGTGTCTATGTTTTAAATATGTACACTTTCGTGGCAATAAATAAAATTGGGGTATGTAATAGGCCCCAATATAAAGATAGGCCTATACTGAAATATTCTCAATTTCAACTCAAGTTACAAGTCATACAACTGTAACCGAACCTTCCCAAAATCCTGGCAAACCTATGCATGAGGGGCATGGGTTTACGCAGGACACCTTGCAGAAAACAACATGTAGTGTTTTCTTGCAATAGCCAACAACAGGCTCTCCTAAATCACAGTCAAAAAGCAATGTGTGTGTAAAAATTAAAATTGAAAAATTACCACCATACACTTTCTCCAATATATTGGGCTAAAACGGATGCCTCAAAGGCATCAAAGCACTCCATATTCAATACCTCGGGGTGTCTATGATTCAAATATATACACTTTCATGGCAATAAATAAAACTGGGGTATGTGATGGGACCCAAAATAAAGATAGGCCTATAAGAAGAAATACTCTCAATTTCATCTCAAATTACAAGTCATACAATTGTAAGTGATCCTTCCCAAAATCCTGGCAAACCTATGCATGGGGGGCATGGGTGTACTCAGGAGGTCTTGCAGAAAACAGCCTGGAGTGTTTTCTTGCAATAACCAACAACTGGCTCTCCTAAATCACAGTCAAAAAGCAATGTGTGTGTAAAAATGAAAATTGAAAAATTACCACCACACATTTTCTCAAATTTTTGGGCTAAAATGATTGCATCAAAGGCATCAAAACACTCCATATACAATACCTTTGGGTGTCAACTTTTCAAATATATCCATGCTCATGGCAAGAAAATAAATTGGGATATGTAAAAAAGCCCCCGAAAAGAAGATAGACAGAGAAAATATGTCAAATTTAAAAGAAAAACACGTCAGAAATTTGGCATTGCATCCCCCATATAACCCAACAAACATATGCCTAGGTGGTACTCACTGTACTCAGGAGATGTTGCTGAACATATATTGGGGTGTTCTTTGGCAGTAATACATAATAGGAGCTGAGAATCCATGCCTAAAGTAGAATGTGTGTGAAATATAACAAAAAATGACTACCCAAACTTTTGACAGACTGGTGGCAGAATAAGTGCATGGAAAGTGTTAAAATACCACGATTTGAAATACTTTAGGGTGTCTACGTTTCAAAAATATATGGTTTGATGGGAGTAAATCACATTGGCCGGCTTCAAAAATGTCCCAAATAGGACATGGGTGCAAAATTTCAAGTTGGAAAACCGGAATGCGCACCCTTCAAATTTTGTTTTATTGTTTTTATATTGTCTTTATAAAAATGTTCCATTTACAGCAGACATTAAAAAAAACCAAACAAATAATATATCTACCTAACCAATATAATCGATTATCCGTACATAGGTATCAATATCTCAAATAGCATTGTACTCTTTAAGGGTACCCAGTACAGTTCCTGATTCTGTAAAAAGAGGCTTAATATAGTCAAAACACTAACTAACTCAAAACATACAACTTAAAGGCAACAACAGAGAGTGAAGATGGAAATGTAGTTTAAACAATGTATATTTTTTGTAACCATATGAAAATCTTTCAGTTGTATCTATTTGGTGGCCCAATATTTTTTCCCTCCTAGTAATTACCCAGATATCTAAAGGAGACATAGAAGATATAAATTCCATTGATCTTGTCAGGGGTCTACTTACAATAGCTCCACTTAATAGACTCGCTATCCTCGAGCAGTACTCTGATGTAAAATCTGTCTTATAGAGGTCTATAAAGTTTTTAATTCTCAAATATGAGAATAATTCATTATTTGGGAGAGAAAATTCTGTTTGTAGACGGGGTAATGATTTAATATTAATACCATTCATTAGTTTATTTATATTTTTTGTACCGTGTCTTGTCCAATTTTTTATCGTAATATTTTCTATATTAGCTTCAACTGTTTCAATTCAACTGTTGGAGAAGCCTGTTAAGGCGAAACGCGTTTAGATATTAATAGATTTTGTTCTTAACTCTATAATAAAGATATTTTATTGGCATAAAATACTTTATTGCCATTTGCTTTTTCCTTTACCTGATTTTACATACATTTTCTTTTATTGCTTTTACGTATACGGCTCACCCTGCAGGAAGTGCAAAGAATCCATAGGTGGGGATTATACCACCTGAGCGCCTTCACTGAGCAGTTTTGAGTCTGCTCTACTTTACGTGAGTAGTATACTTTACTTTCTTTTAATTTTATTACATACAGTGAGCACTATATATTTTATTTCATTTTTTCCTCTGGGTCGTATCACGTCAAATTGAACGCTGAACCCACGTCAGATATTCAACAATCAACATTTACTCCATATATCCTTGAAGTGGGGATTATTCCACTTTACGCGAGCAATATCAGAGCTGATCCTAGCTCTGAAAAGTGTGAGTAAGACTGATTTTATACCTTTATATTTATTTTATTTTATACATCGATTTACTGTGCCATTGGAGTCCTGTTTTTATTTTTCTCTCCACATATGCTGAATTCTCAACATTTGAAGATACGATCCCACCTACACCCTAAAGAATATTCCTTTACAAGTGGGACCTACCCTCACGGACTGTGATAAGCCTATTTTATTGGACTATTGTTTTATTACTTATTTTATTCTGTATTTTATCTGACTAGTTTAGTCTTTTATTTTATCAAGTTTTAGGCGCATCCTTATATCTATGTTTGTTCTTGCTATAATGAAATTAAGAATTATTTTTTCTAACTTCAACTTTTTCTTTAATCTTTCCCACTCTTAAATTAAATTATTTACAATAAGATTATTTTTCCAACTCTGTTTCAAGTTATAAGGATATTCAATATTCCATATGGCTATTTCCCAATTATTCATATTAGTCATATCACATTCGACTTGATACCAGAATTCTTTCTTATTATTTTGTGGATCTGTATATATGTGTTAACATATTAGCTTTATAAAGATCTCCTACCAAAGACATATTAATTCCGCCTTTTTTAGTTTTCAATGCAAGGCTGTTTCTGCTTATTCTCGGGGTTTTACCTTTCCAGACAAAACCATCAAAGATTCTCTGGATCATTGTTATCCATGGGAATGTTAGCTTCAAGGGGATCATCTGAAAAAGGTAAGACCATTTCGGTAGACCATAATTTCTGATGGTGTTGTTGTGCTATTTGGTGCCCCATAATTTTTAATATTAAAAGAAAACAATATGGATGCTGGTAGACTGGCCTGGACATTACGTAATGCTGTTTCAACACAGGTCAAAGGAACTTTGTATTTTGTAACCTCAAAAAGTAATCAGGAGGAATACTTATCTACAGTTTAATTTGTGAGCTGTGTACAAGGGTAACAAGAACAATGGTTTACTACTCAATGGGACTTTACAATCCGAGATACTTAAAACTCACAGAGCTTCAAAGGGGTATACAAACTATGCAATTGTTTATGCATAAACATTACAGGCAATCCAGAGTGTTTGTCAAAGTCTGAGGTCGCTTCCATATTTTCAGGATTTTAGAACTTAATTGAATTTATTGGAATCATTCATGATATATAAATGTAAACTAAATGTGTGATTGCTACAGTAATGTCTATAACTGCATCCTTGACTGATTTAGGGGCAATAGGTAAGATAGATATACTAATATAATTAGATTCTATTTTTCTTTGTAAAGATGAATGTATCAATCAGTTAATCATACAGGTTAGATTGATACAGGATATAGACATATTGCATGATGATTAATATAACCAACCCTGTTTCAATTAAAGAATATACATAACCAAAGACAGATATTTAACGTAATTTGAAATATCCCCAGTATAGGTGAATTAAAGGTCAATTCATTTATTTAACCAGGTCATCAATGATTTAATTCAGGTCTTCATACCTAGGGAAATAGTGCCATCTATTGATGAAAGTTCCTAAGGGCCACATTAATAATTAAATATTAAGATACGCCCATAACCAATCAAAAGCCAGATTTAAGTCCCATGTACCGCCCATTTACAAACAAGGGGCAGGAACTGATAAGGGGGAAATAATGGTTAAATAGGGAGAAAAATAAGAGAGAGGATCAATATCTTCAGATCATCTTAAAAAAAGATCAAAGGAGAAAACAGAGGGCTAAGAAAGGAGGAGATTGACTGACTAAGGGCAATAGACTCAGTTACAGACCAGAGCACCCAGAGAGGAGAATCTCAAATTGAATTCCTTCTTAAGTCAGTACATTCTTGATTCCTTCTTTAGATGTAAAGATCAGTTCAATATATATATATATATATACTAAGGGTATCAGAAACCTTATATAAACATACTGTAATTAAACTGATAGTATATACTTGGCAGGGTTGGTTGATATTTAACTAATTAATATAATGACAATTGTATCATTAATGCAAGGGGTGTCATATGATTAATTCTGTATACTGGTATTGCTGTGAAGTTTGTAATAGATTTTATTGTCCTTTGCTGATAAGATTATAGATGAGACAAAGTGTAATGTTGACTCTTAGGCTTGTCAAATAAACTAATTGACTTGTTGACATATATAATATAGCAAATTGATTATAATTGTATTGTTTTGTTGCTTTGCTTTGCATTTTTAGTGTGTATTATTAAATTTATATATATTTTAAGCAAAGTCTGTTTATTTTATCTGCCATTCATAAGTGTTTATATCACCGCTTAAAACAAAGAACAACAGGGTCCCTGAAGGCTCTATGTGTGTGTGAATATCATCAGATATTATTCAATCTATATTCCATACATATAAAACTTTAGATTACACAAAAGTGTTTACTCTTCCCCACCATGATATTTCATACATTCTCCATTTTTTAATAGTCTTGAAAGTCTTAAAAAATTCAGCTCCAAGTATTCCATGCTCCTCTTTGCCCAAATGAATTCAAAGTTATTTTGAATTTGATCTGTTTCTGTTTTTGTAACGTTAGAAGCCATTATTACTGATTTATTAGTGGTTAGCTTAAAATTAGATACGAGGCTGTATTCTATTTCCCTCATTAGGGCTGACATCGAATTCTTTCGGTGATGTTATAGTAATTAAGATATCGTCAGCATATAAACTGACTTTAGCCTCTGTGTTGTTGATCCTAAGTCCCTTTATAGTATTACAGTTTCAGATGTTAACTACCAGTGGCTCTATAGACAAAATAAAAAGAAGAGGGGGAAAAGGACACCCCTGTCTAGTTCCGTTAGTGAGACCAAACCAAAAGTAACAAATATTGGGACCTATTATTCTAGCTGTAGGCTTATCATATGAAGCCATTATTGCTTGTAAGAACTTCCCTGTTATACCAAACTTCTCGAGAACCGAGGCAAGGAGATCCCACCCGACTCTGTCAAAGGCTTTTTCTGCGTCCAATGACAGAGTCAGGTGGGGAATCCCCTTCTTATTTACATAATCCAGGATATCATTAATTCTCCTAAAATTTGATGATGAAGTTCTTTCCGGGACAAAGCCCACTTGGTCGATCAACTCTCCAATAACAGTTTTTAATCTGTCAGAGAGCACTGTCGCATATATCTTCATATCAACATTAATCAGTAATTTTGGGTGGTAATTAGTGATCTCTGTTTGGTTCTTACCCTGCTTTAATATTGGTATAATGTTTACTCTTGTCATCTCTTCTGGGAGTCTATCACCCTCTAATATATCCTTAAACACCTTAATCAGGGCCCCTGAGATCTCGATGCATATATCTTATAAAAGGAACTGGAAAAGCCGTCAGGGCCTGGGGACTTAATTTTTTTCAGATTATTGATAGCTCTTTCTATCTCGTCTTTAGTAATAAGTCTGTTTAGTTGGTCTATTGGAAATTTTTTAAGCGCGGGGAGAAAGATACTTCTCTATCAGTGCTATTCCAGGTTTGGATTCTATATTATAGAGTTTAGAATAATAATCATTAAATGCTCACCCAATTTTTCGGGATTAACATACGTTCTTGAGGTAATCGTTAATTTGTGTACTCTATTATCTGTTTGTTTTTTCTTCAATTTTCTAGTGAGCATTTTATCTGCCCTATTTCCTCTATAGTAGAGGGTAGGATAGAGGAACCCTTTTCAAGGTTTGCTGTTATTCTTTCTGTAATTTTATCTCTAATTAAAGCTTTATTTTCAATAAGTTTATCTAGAGTAACTCGTGAAAAATTTAATTTGTACTCTCTAGTCAATTGATAATGATCTTGATATAGATTTGATAGCGGTTGCCCAGCTTGCTTCTTTAATCTACTTTGCATTTTTAGAAAATGGCCACGAATCACAGCCTCAAAAGCGCACCAATAAATGCCCGAGGTGGTATATGTCACACTATTTTCCAAAAAAAATAAAATAATTTTTTTTCCTTTTCTAATAAAGAATATCTCACTCTCCAAGTTGTTCTATTAAAAGAGGGATACTCACTGGTCATCTCCATTTCCAAAATACTGTGGTCAGACCATGCATTATAGATAATTTCTATCCTTTTAACCTTTTCTATTAGCATATGGTTCCCCCATATCATATCTATTCTTGATAGAGAGTGATGGACCCTGGAGAGATGAGTAAATTCCCTATCTTCAGGATGTAACACCCTCCATATATCGAAGAGGTATTTAAATTAAGAATATTTGTTAAAGATTTTTCTTGTTTTGAGATATGTCAGCTGATAACAGCTCCTACTGGGATTTTTTTATTGGTCTTTCAGCCAAATTTACTAATACTAAGTAAAGATTACTTTGTATTAGTAAATTATGCCCCTACTCGCTATACTGTGAGTAGGGGCATGTCTATTAAACAGTGAGCAGCCTATGGCTGCTAACTTGAAAAAAACAAACAAACAAAAAAAAAGGTCCTCCCTCCCGAAACCCTCTCCTGAGCCCCTGAGCGGTGGGTGGGGGACCTAAATACCTATAAGTGGGGAACCTATTGTCCTCCCCCTGGCCCACACCCCTGAGTGGCGGGTGGGGGCCCTAAATAAAAATGTTACCCCCCCAGGTGACTAGGGATCCCCCAACCCCTAGTCACCCCCTCCCCCCAAGCAAAATGAACCCCTACCTACCCCCTCACCTTAAAAATAATGAGGGGGGGGACCTTTAACTAAGTACCTGTAAAGAAAAATAAAACTTACCATTCGATGTCCTTAACGGTAAGAAAATTGAAAAACGATCTGGTCCCTACGGGTTTAAACAACTAAGAAATGTATAGTACTTGTTAGGCATTCTCCCTTTCTCTTACAGGATATCTTTTGTTCTCCCTATTCCAGAAAAAAGGATTTCGGCGTAAACACCAGCATTCTTTGACTACCATAGTACCGTTTTTACTCCGATTTAAAAACTGTAGATTTGCCACTTGTCACCTCTAAATATGTTGTGTATATATATATTGTAGGGATGTGTGAACAAAAAATTTGGTTTGGTTCGGTTTGGAAATTTGGGTAAGAAAAAATTTCGGCAATTCGGCACATTGGTTCGGTTCAGCGCTCCCTAACCCTACCCCTAAACCTACACCTAATCCTAACCTTAACCTTAACCCTACCCCTACCCTAACCTAACCCTAGCTTACCCTAACCATAAACCTAACCCAACCCAACTCTACCCTAACCCTACTCCTACCCAAACCCTAACCTAACCAAACCCTAACCCTACCCCTACCTCTAACCCTAACCCGACCCCTGTCATCATTCCTGTAATTTTCTCTCCCTCTCTTGTTTTGCCACTTTTCAGAAATCTGAAGCACTTCGGACATTTGGGAATTCGGCAATTTGGTTCACTTCGGCATTTCGGAAGCATCCGAATGTCCGATTGCCAGAAATTCATCCAAATTCACATTCAGAAGGAAACAAATTGCACATGTCTAATATATTGTGACAGAGTGTTGGGGATGGTGGCCATGGGTGTATATTAGACATGTGCACCAGTGAAATTTTAGTCTTTTAGTCTTCTTTTGCAATGACACCACCTCCTCTTGCCCTCTCTCAGTTGGAGTCCCCCAAGCATCTGTTCTTAGTCCCCTTCTGTTCTCTCTTTATACTGCCTTTCTTGGCAATCTCATTAACTCATTTGTATTCCGCTACCATCTGTATGCCTATGACACCCATATAATTTTCCCCTCCCCTGATATCTCCCCCACGGTCCTACAACGTGTCATTGCCTGCCTTTCTTCAATCTCTGATTGGATGTCCTCCTGCTTTCTGAAACGAATTCTCTCTAAAATTGAGCTTCTTATTTCTCCCCCTCATAATGCTGATCCTCCTCCTTCGCTTTCCCTGCAAGTTGATGGTACTTGCATCATTACATTCTTGCAAGCTCATTGTCTTGGTGTTATCTTTGATTCTGGCCTTACCTTTGCGCCTCATATCCAAAATGCTGCGAAAACCTGTAGATTCCACCTTAAAAACATCGCCCGCATCGGCCCCTTTCTCACGCAAGATGCTGCATGCTCTGGTAATCTCCTGCATGGATTATTGTAATTCTCTCCTAGTTGGTCTCCCCAGAAGCCGAACTGTCCCGCTACAATCAGCAATAAATGCTGCCGCCAGGCTGATCTTTCTCACCCATCGCTCCTCCCATACCTTTCCCTCTGTCAATCCTTACACTGGCTTCCTGTATCCTATAGGTGTCAATTCAAAATACTAACCCTTACCTATAAAGCTCTAAACAACTCTAGCGCCTCTTACATTTCTTCACTGATTCATAGATATGCCCCTTCTTGGTCTCGCTGCTCTGCCGGTGACCTTCTCCTGTCCGCTGCTCACACTAACTCGCGCTTGCATGACTTTTCATGGGTGGCTCCCTTCCTTTGGAACAGCCTGCCTACCCCCATCAGACTCTTCCCTAGTCTTCAATTATTTAAAAAGTCTTTAAAAACACATCTGTTCAGAAATGCTTATGGACTTCCAGAGTAACTTACCTATACCTATCCATATCTGTCTCTTGCTCTCCTAAAGAGCTTCACCCTCATCTCCAGTTCTGCTACTTTTCCACCTC